>CM054378.1:19154643-19754643 GCA_028858755.1 Ara ararauna | reverse complement strand
TATTTCATATTCCAAGAAATATGCTGTATACCATTATGGAATGGTACTGTGGTTTCATAACATCAGCATGTAGATACTGCACTAGGAAGCACCTGATTCTGACTGAGCTAGCATAACTCCATTGCTTCAAATGGACAGAAGTGAAATCAGTCAGGTCTAGTAGCACTGCACAGATGAACTGGTGGTGTGTCCATAGATGTATTGCAGTTTTGGTGCTTGTAGGTCCCAAGTCTTTTGTCTGGCATTTTTTATTTGGTTCCAAGTGTCCACTTACCTAGCACCAGGAAAGTAACGATTAGAGCAGTACTAAGCATCACTCACAGTGGAACTCTGCTGCTTTCATGATGTTACTGCTTCTCAAGTAGCTTTTCCCAAATTAGCTTTAAACTAGTTGCTTGGGTCTCTCTAAGAAAATAGCTACAACTGTAGCTGCCAGAGAGGTTTGATACCTATCCAGCCTGGCAGCCTGAGCTGAGATCCATGTTCTTGTAGCTACACAACTGTTGGCACCTGACCTGCTTGGATTTAAGTTGGTTTGAATGGAGTTACTCAAGCTGCAGTCAACCTTTTTTGCTCAGGGCAAATGAAGTCTCAGGTCTGAGTGTCTAACATTGCCATGCAAAGCAGTGTTATCCATATGCTCATACACTTCTATGCAATTATTTGCAGAACTTCCTGTCTATGTTATCACTAGTGTAAGTCTTAGTTAATGAGATGATCATACGTTGGCAACTGTTCACAGGTATTAATTTTTAGAAATAGTAAAATTTGCTTCCCTAACCAAAGTTTTTTGTTGTGTAAGTCTGGGAAGTCTGATGCAATATGTTTTTATATACTGTTCCTCCTTTGTGGTGGCTAAGACTGCATTATGAGCTGTAACAGACCCTTGATTGAACCAACACAGCAGTACCCACAGCATGATATGTGTGGCTGAGATTGCTTGCCTGCTTCCATGTTCACCTCTTTGATCATGTTCACTTTACTCAGCATTTAAGCCAAATTAAGAAAAGCAGTAATAGCTTAGGTAGCCATGTCCCTTTCTTGTAATTGTTGTGGTGATAAGAATGTAAGAAGTTGTTTGCTGAATTGGACAAGCCATGTGTTGTGGCTATGGCTGGGGCAAGTGGAGCAGCTGTCTGGGGAGAACACATGAGCCTGTCCACATCCGGCTGTCCTGGAGTCAAGGTTTTTGGAATACAGATATCAAGGGAACGTTCCTGTCTGTGTCCCTTGGTATCATTTATTGACCAGTTTTCCACAAATACGTGCAGCTGCTTTTTGAACCTATTGATATTCTCTGCTTCCACAAACTCCCATGGTGAGTCTAGAAGGGAAAAAAACCACCTCACAATACCCCAGCTACATAAAGATAAGCAAGCTTTAAAGTGTTTTATGAAAGGTAATTTCTACCATAAATATCATCTGTCTAGATTTTGACTTTTTACTGTAGCAGATAGCTGCATAAACAATAAAATCAGCAAAGCAGTGATACTTTTATCTATGTCATATAAAGACACTGAAACACAAGAAAGGCAGTGGTGGGTCAGGTAGAGGTAGAGCCAGTCATGGGTTTCACCTAGTCTCCTCTTTCCAACAGTGGCTTTGATGCTGATGGTAAATCATTAGCACAGAGAATACTATAATATTACTTCCCCAGTACTTTTCCCAATCTTCCAGTCAATTGCAACTCAAAGGCATCCTGATTTGAAAGTGGTGGTGTTTGAGTTTAATAGCAGCTTGCAGGGTTTTTCTTTCACAAAATTATGTAGTTGCTTTTTGAATCCCTACAGTCTGGGCATCCAAACCACTTTGTAACAGCCTGTTCCCTTCATAGGAATTCTGAAGCTTTAGTATTTGCAGTGAGTTATTGTGAGCACCTTGTGTGTGTATGTGTAATCATATAGACAAATCCATGATTGTTTTGAATAGCAAGTTCAAGTGTGCTTACGAGCTGTAAACAGCAAGAATGAATGATTTGTTTTGATTTATTCATCTGAATTTTTTAGTAATGCTATTAACATCAGGCATGGACCTACTGCCTGATTCCTGACTAAAAATAAACAGAAGAAAGTATGATATATGGTTCCAACCATATATATAAGTTATATCAGTTGTATAGCTGTAGGCATACATAGCTTTAAAAATACATGAAATCAAAGGTCCTTTTTATAGTCATAGCACCTTGTTTGGGTGGACCCACAGGTAGATTAGTGGATCAAACTTCTGAAAACAACAGTCCCAATTCTGCCAAACCCTTGAGAATAGGCTGTATTTTAAACTGGGGTTCCTTTGCTGTAGCCCATGGTAGTACCTATCCAAGAAAGCCAGCCTTGAGCCTTCAGCCCCAGGGCTGAACTGCAGGCTGTTAATAAAGCTGGGATGGTGGAGAAGAGTGTGGAAGGTTTGTAAACAGCTGAAGTGGAGCCTTCTGGGTTTAGTATGTTCCATAACCAGTTCAAACAGGGCACTGAATGAAAACCCCAGATGTCAGAGTTATACAACAGCTCTTTCAGAAAAGCAACTTTAAGTCTTCAGTGGGCTTTATAATAAAGAGCATGCATGAAATGTTCACCCACAGACAGTGAAGTGTTTGCTTTGCTGGCAGTACTCACCCACCATCAGCTCTCAGCTCATCCTTTCACAGGGAAAGAGATGAATCTAATATTCTTCCTCATCCCTAATGCATGTTTTTACATTACCCTTATGTTATTGTGCGTGGGTTGTGTATAGCAGACTTAATGCAGCAATTTGTAGACCTGCATCAATTTAGTGCCTTTTTTTTGTTCTTAAAGAAATGCTATATTGAGTGAAAGTCTGAGGCTTTTTCCACCTGGGTTAAGGTTAAGGACTTTTTGAAAGCAGGGTTTATTTTGAAACTAACAGAAGTTTGGTATTTTCTTTTCATGTCTGTAACTTCATATCCCAGCAGTGTTCGACTGCATATGATCTATTTTAGCCACCTACCATGGGATGTGATAAACTGCATCTTATAAACACCCATTTCTCCCCTCCTCCTCTGGAGTCAAGACTCTGAGCTCAAACATCAACTCCTATACTGAAGCTGTTTAAGGATCTCGCACCAGCCATCCTCACTTTAAGGTTTCTATATTTCTAAAATTTTCCTATGATGTTCTGCAAATTTAGCATTTCTAGTGGGCTGTGAGGTCAAGGTTCTTCCACGTGGCACCTGTATTTCTTTTCTGTCATGTTATGCAGGTGTAACAGCACTGCTACTTGTTTTACTGTCTGGCAGTGACTACATTTAACACCTCAAGTCTTTTTAAATAGAAGGTTGTTTTGACCCCAAGGAATGGTTTAGCAGGACCAACAGTGATCTGTGTATTCTTATTCAGTTAAGACTAGGGCTTCGGTTCAGTTGAGAATCTAAACCACAGTGAACTGTCATTAACATGGACTCACATAGTCTTTGTCATCAGTTTAGTTTACTAGTTACATTTTAATGCAGCATTTTTATACAAAATAAAAAGAAAGCTGTAGCTCTGCCATCCCTTCAACTCCAAGCTGCCATCTCCTCAAATCTCACAGTGCTGGGCCTACATAAAAGTAGAGTACTTTTGGTTCTGAATGCTGTAGGACAAAGATCTTCACTTGATATTCATTGCAAGGGTCAATGTGCCTCTGATGCATCATAAATTGTCTCATTATCATACTAAGGAGCCATAAGCTTTGATATGCTTAGGCCACATTCAGACTACCTGGAAGGTTTTGGCACAGCCAGGACTTAGCTAAACGCTATCAGACCTCTTGCTTTGTATTTCTCATGGACTTTTTCCTCCCCCTCTTTGTCTCTTTCTATCATTTACCATCAGCACACTATATTCATGTGCGCTAATGACTTTACCTCAGTGTTTTCATATGCCTATAATAAGAAGACAAAAGTTAGGGCATCACATCTCTCCTTCACAGACCTCACAATTTTCCTTACCATAATCCTGCCTCAGTAGAATAAATACTAATGCCAACCTCTAAAAAACTTATCCACCACAGCTGAGAGCAGTCTGTGATTGTTGACTGGTCTCCAGTGGAACAGTACAAGAGGATTTAAATAGGGCTTTTTTCCTATCAAGGCTTGGTCAGTAAGGCTTGACACAATATTTTTATTAATGAGGTGTTTCATTGTTTCATGGACTCTTTGTTTTTCATATTGTACCCACTGAGCAGTGTAAGATTCTAACAAATGAGAAGACACATCTGTTGCTGATTTCAATCAGTAAATTTTTAATCAGTAGTCAAATGGTCTTAGATTATTTTGCCATGAGAACATAAAAATGGGACAGGAATACAAATTCCATTTCAGCAAGTGTAAGGAAACAATTAAATTATAGTTTTCTAGGTGGCTTTTTCACCTTCTCTATTTGATCAGCTGTACAATGCACTGCTTTCTGTTAAATGCCCTGTATGCAGGGGTGTGAGACAGAAGAATCAAACAGCTATCCCTAGCTAGCAACATATCTTTTTGTGGCAGAACATGAGAAGAAGAGTTAGCTGGGGCCTGTTTCTGCAGTGTTCAAGCAGGTAAGGTGTTTTCTTTCATAAGCTTTCTGCACACAGGATCTTGAACTGCTGTGTTAGTATGAGGTTATTGCATGTGCTTCTTCACAGATTACTGGGTCCTACGCCATGTCTTCACATCAGAAGAAACAACGTACCAGGGTGAAACCTACCCTGCAGACTTCATGGCACAAAGTCAGGATGAACCTCTGTTCAGCCCATTAAAGCTTCACATTTTTAATATAGGAAAGGGCTTCCATGTATTACAGGGTCAAAATCTTCTACTGTGTCATCAACACAGTCCTACATTGAACTGAATATGCCACTTATTTTGGGACTGAATTTGGACTAGAATTGAACCTGTCAGCCATCCGGGGATGATTCAAAGATTGGAAACAGTTGCAGGGAGTGTAATGCAATTCCACATGACTATTGTCTTAACATGTTGTGTGGTTAGAAAAAGTCAATACTTTGTACTGTACTTTGTATCTGTTTCCTACTTCAAATTGGAGCTTATGTACCACAGGCACTAATTTAGAAGCAAGCTCATTTTTCTTCATAAGACCAATTTTTGTTCTATATAGAGGTCTCTTCAGTGTCCTCGATGCAGTAGTGTGAACTGTTTTATTTTTAAACAGATGGGTTTAGCTCAGTAGTGTAGAATACTGGCAGCTGCTGCTTTAGCCAGGTGGCCAGGACCCTCTTCTCTGAAGGAGACTTAAGACAGCAGATGATGCTGGTGAAAG
Source organism: Ara ararauna (assembly GCA_028858755.1). Lineage (NCBI taxonomy): Eukaryota > Metazoa > Chordata > Aves > Psittaciformes > Psittacidae > Ara > Ara ararauna. The sequence continues at coordinate 19,749,385 of CM054378.1, read as the reverse complement.
CCTAAAAGGATAGAGAAACATGATGTATTGCCCTTTCTGCTCCCTCCCATATTATGCTTTTTACCATGGACTGTTTAGGTGGGGGAAAGGCTGTAGTGTAGGAAGGAATAGGCTAATTCATCACACTTTTTCGAACAGCCCATGTTGCCAAGGTCCAAAGGTTCCGTACTTGAAAACTAGTAAGGTATTCTTGCTCTAACTGAGCTGGCAGATTTTCAGTGCTGGAGTAGAGATGCTTGTAGGGTCTAATTCACTTTCATTTTTGGACAGTGAGCGCCTCTTCTCATTGTGGCAATGCAAATGTTCCTGCCTGTTTTGAGTGCATAGCCCTTATACTGAGTGTATAAGGACTCTGCCATTCTTTCCAATGGGAAGACCCTACACCAGGGCAGATAAACTGGTTTTATAATATTACTTAGCTTTCTAGTGACTATGTGATTTATCATGACCTTTCTCTCACAGCTTTTCTCTTATGGAGAGAGCAGCTTAATATGACTTCATGAATGATGGGATTGTAGTAAGGAGCATGGACAGCTTGCACCAAAGGATATTTTGAAAGAGTTGATTTTTACAAGAGCTCTTAAAGGTGGTGAGGACTTACTTGACCTTGACTCCTAATAATGCAATTCTTGCCTTTTGAAATAATTTTGTAACAAGCTACAGTCCCATTCAGTCAGCACGGTAAGCAGTGCTACATTGTGAACTCTGTTTTATTTTGAAGGTTCAACTTCCATCTAAATTACGAGATACATGGAAATTGCATCCTCTGCTTATCAGCATGTAGATTTTTTTCCATAATTCATGTGAAATAAAACCAAAAATAAGGTAAAAGATGTGACAGAATTAATGTAGTACATAACTCTGAAGGCATTGCTATGTGGCAAAACAAATCCTAATGAAATCATCATTCAAAGGAAACCTTGATTCAAGTTATAGAATAAATATGAAAATTAAAAGAAAAGTAGATAGAGAGAAAGCATGATTGAATAAAATTCAGCTAACTTGGGTAGGTTACGTTTCATTTTGTACCTATAAATCCATGTTATAGGTGCCAAGCAGAGACTTGGTGTTTTCCCCTGGTTTCCATCAGTAAGTCATCACTGGATTTCTCTGCTGTACCCCTGATTGACATCAGCCTATCATATCAATGACTATCCTGTGGCAGCTACTCCCCAGCAATTTGGCATATCCGTATTATTCACTTTTAATCAGAAAAGACATTTTCTTCAGCACCTGCTATCATCCTCAATAGGCTTTCTTTAAACATACATGAATGTTACTAAGAACTGATTTAAGCCCAGTGTGGTAATAAAGTTATATCCATTAAAAAAAAAAATGTCATTTTATTGCAATGTAGAATAAAACTTACAGTTTTGATACTTTAAGGGACTGTTTTATGATCACATTTGATGGGCTTTATCAGGAAGTTAAACTTATCTCTCTTTGAAGTGGCTTTACCTACTTACGTCCAAGCAGGTATAGCCTCATTGTTGAATTCTGCGTCCTCCTGCAATTCAGGCTATACCATCAAGACTGAAATCAGACAATTTTAGGTTTCCTATAGTTGTTCAGAGAGTGATACTTTACTATCTTCCCTTTCTGTGATGCCTGTAGTTCCTGTGCTTCCGGAAAAATGCAGGTTTTACTTAGGAGACTGCTGGTGTGGTGCCTGAGGAGTCTGTCAATTACTCCACACCTTACTGAATTCCATGGGTTAGGGTCACCACCATCTGAATTCCTTCTCCCATTATAAGCAACTTCTTTTCACTAAGTACAGAAAAGCATAATTCCTTATGACTCACTAAAATCAGGAGCAATATTTTTATTTCCCTTGAGGAATAGTGATCATATTATCCAGTTAACACAGTCCAGGTTTTGATTTTTCATTTGAAAACCAAAATTATTCATGGCTAGCCTGAGTTATGAAAGATTTACTTTGCAGAACAATACAAAACTGCTGATGCAATTAAAATGAAAATATTATTCAGAGGCAAGGCTATAGGAAGAACAAGGATATATACAAGCAATTTAATTTCACAGATTTTGGAAGCATTGCCCTTCATCTATTTGAGATCAATTTTTATTACAATTTTGCAGGCTGGAGTTAATTCATTTTTTAATGTATGCTTTTCTTTCAGAAACTTACTGATTTAAGCAGCGGTTTGCATGACAATGGTCTAAAATATTAATTTACATGCTCTGTATCTATATTTCCTCTGCAAGCAACACAAATGGCTTCTTATTAAAACTTCTTTAGCTTGGTTGTTTTTTTGGACAACTATGCTAAATGTGGATTGGTCCACTAAGGAATTGTTCCATGATCCTTAGGATAATGAGGTTTGTTTATATATGTCTATGGGTGGCCTATGTTCTCTACCTTTCCCACTAGGATCTTTCCCATTTTCTCCCACATAATACCATCAGATCACTTGCTCCATTGTGCTCTTGCTTCCCTCTCGTCTGTCAAAACTAACAGGTCTTCCTTCTCTGGCTTGCTGGCTGAACCAGAGGTAGAAATACCCACAGCTGACTGGCTGGCTAGCACCAGGCTGCCTTGCTAGAAACAGCAACTTCTTAGGTAAGTAGTCCTCTGCAGTGTTAGCTATCATGGTATTCACCTAATTAATCTATAGTGGCAGCTTATAATGGGACCCAAATCTTCGACAAAATCTTGTGCATTCTGACTAAACCAAGCACTTTGCTGATTTAAACCAGAACCTAATCCTTAAAGTGGAGGTAGTAGTCATGTAAGAAACTGCTGGATGATCCCATAAACTGAATTTATCATGTTTCTGATCTTGAAGATTTCTGCAGGTTACTGTACTAATTCATTCTTACTGTGAGCATGCCCTGCATTTCCATGCTGTGGTTTCAAAATGCCTCTTTCAGAGTTTCAGTGTGTGCCAGGATTTCTTGGAGAAATCCATTTATAAGTTTAGTTCTGGTTTTGAAACCAGGTGGCATTCAGATCCAGAAGCAGTGAGTCTTATTTTACGGGTTATTCCAAACGGGCTTTTGCAGCTCAAGTCTTAGTTTAAAAACATGTACGTTTTCAAGGAAAGATGTGTTTGTGTTTGCATGTGTTTACCAAAGTGCCTGAATGTATAATGCCAAGTATGAGCCTAAAACAGTAAGAAAAGGGTATTTGTTCCATGCAGTTTTGCCAAAACTTGTTAGTCTCGTTGTAAACCACAAAATATTTGCTGGGTTTATTTATCTGTTTGAGTCATGTGATTATTATTTTTTACGTTCCTCATCTTGCATTTAAAATTTAAACCAAATTTTGCTCTCATGATTATGGACAAAACACCAGAATGGTGTTTTCCAAGCAATCCAAACTAAATAAATCCCAAGGCAGGGTAAAACCAGAATTAACCCAAAAGCTCAGAAGCCCAAAGTCTAACAAGAAATCATTCTTAAAGTCAATTGCTTTAAAGTTGATTTTAAGTCCTTATTTCAGGAGCACACTGACTCATGAGTTTTGATTGAAATAGACTAAATTATTACCTTATTATAATTGGGTTATTAAAATGGAGAAAATAATCAACAGTTCCTACCTCATGGGCAACGTTCCAGAAACAGTCCCAGTCAATGTTTGTGTTTGCTGAGGCAATGGCAATGTGGCAATAGACATATCAGTTCACTAGTGGAGATGTTTATATGCAGCTATTGTTTTCCTAGTCTCTGGTAAGTGTTAAACAGAAAAGAAAGTGCACTGCGTGAGGGCGCCGGGGCCTGGTGCGGACCCGAACCTTCCAACTTCTTGAAAATTACGTCCATCTAGCGGACACAACTCGGTATTACAGCAGCAAAACCCAGCGGCTTCTGGAAAGGTACATTACCATTGCCTGTATGTGTAATCGTGACACGTTTTGTAAAGGAGATTAGTTTAGTTGCAAATTATATATTCCTTAATAAGCCTATCGTTTTTGATGGGGAGAGAGTCTCAGTTTTGGTTTTGTCGATTTGTTTTTTGGGGATTTTTCTTTTTCAGATTCTCACCTACATCCTGTTGGGGCTCACGGCATTTCATTCAAGTTCAAAATTAGGACTTTATCTGGGTCCCTGCTGATAAATTTATCACTAGAGAACAAGCAGAGGTTTTGGAGAAGAATGATTGATTGATCACTGTCTGAGAGATCTAAACCATATAAATGAATGCTCCATCGCTGGCGGTGTTCAAGGCTGGATTGGACATAGCCTTGGGTGACATGGTTTAGTGGGAGGTGTCCCTGCCTGTGGCAGGGGGGGTGGAACTAGATGATCTTAAGGTCCTTTCCAACCCTAACTATTCTATGATTCTATGATTCTATGAATTAAAGGTGCAGTTCTGCAATCCCTCTCCATTTGCTTCAGCAGACATTATACCAGGAAGACTCCTGGGACGCTCAAATGAATCCTCTTACTTGTGTGCTTTAGATCTTGCTGACTAGGATATGTATAACTGTCATATGTAATATCACAGTGTACCTGAACTGTGTTTAAGAATAGGAACCGTGTGAAGCAGAAGGGTAAAATCTTGAATTAACATGATTAACAAACAGGTTTTCATATCAATTTAATTTCCAAAAAATAACAGAGTATCCCAAGCCCCTCATCATCTTGACTACCATAGCCCATTGAAGTAATCATAGTCAGAGAACAAGAATCAGATCAAAAAACCCTTTTGAAAATGTCTTGTGATTTTTGAGACCATCTAATCAAAATTATTCAAAAGTAAAGTGTTTGGTAGCACCAAATGAAAGTGTTGGACTGCCAGAAATGGGAATCCTGCTGAGTTTCACATGCTTCCCTCTCACAACATGGAAGGGTAGCACTGTTGCTGTCTATATGCTGCAGTCATCTACCTAGCATCCTTCCAGTATCTGAAGGGGGCCTATAGGGATGCTGGGGAGGGACTCTTCATGAGGGACTGTAGTGAGAGGACAAGGAGTGATGGGTTCAGACTTAAACAGGGGAAGTTTAGACTGGATATGAGGAAGAAATTCTTTACTGTAAGGGCGGTGAGGCACTGGAATGGGTTGCCCAGGGAAGCTGTGAATGCTCCATCGCTGGTGGTGTTCAAGGCTGGATTGGACATAGCCTTGGGTGACATGGTTTAGTGTGAGGTGTCCCTGCCCCTGGCAGGGGTGTTGGAACTAGATGATCTTAAGGTCCTTTCCAACCCTAACTATTCTATGATTCTATGATTCCCTGGAACCTCTCTTTACTCATGCTAAGTGAAGTGAGTAACTGAGAGGGATAGCCTCTGAATCCCAGCCAATACAGTGATCATTTACTTCAGTTGTTTAACAGAAGGGCTATAACCACAGTGTAACTAGAAAGTGGTTATAAATCTTGCTTTGAAGGGCTCTGAACACTGAGGGTCCTGCTATGCATGCTCCTTTTCTCCTTCAAGTACCTGTATCAGGCTAATAAACTACCCAGTGAGCTTTGTTGTCCCTAGTGCTTTGCAGAATGAGTAGGGCAGCATTCCTGACTGTTAACTTAAAAAAAAAAATCTTAAAAATTGATGTTTGCAGTTTGATGTTTTCTTCTTGTGATGCTTTTTATATGATTGTTACAGCAAAGAAGTTCCACTCAAATGGAATACCTCTAACAAGAAGCTTCAGGGTTACAGCTCAGCAATTCTGTATGAAAAACACTTGAGCATTCTCAATCAGTTTTAATTCTAACAGCCTTTTAAGGCTGCTTGAAGCAGAGAAAGTCAACAAAACCCTACCCAAGGTGTCATTTGGACAATTCAAAAGCATAATGAATAGTGAGACAATTGGTAACTGATGTGTTGGGGTGTGTTGGTGCTTAACTATATGCAATGGCTTAACTTCCTGATTTGGCTAACTTAAAATTCATTATGTGCACTCAGCTTTTTTTTTTTGAGAGAAAAAACCATGAATGAATGTAACATCTGTATTCTCTTTCGCATGTCAATAATGTTAGTTACTGCTGTTAATACTGCTGTTAATAATGCTGATAGAACACCAATTCTATTCCTATATATAGTAAGATAAAAACCTACTGTTTTTTCTGAGCACCTTCTAGTTGTGCATGGTAATATTCACATTCTTGTAAGAGAGATGCAGGTGTAAAGGGAAAGAGCTGGTTTGGTTACTAAAACAGCTATACAGGTTACTGTGTATGCTTTAGAGAAAGCAATTCCTTATATCTGAGGGAAGCAATATTGAAGTTTGCAAGGATTCTGGGGGAGGCTGTTCCCCTTGTTTTTCTACAGGAAAAAGTTCTGTCTTCTGTAGAGATTTGTGTTACCTTTGCTCTAGAGCTCTGGGAGCTCTACCCTCACTGTGGAAAGAGGCAGAAACCTCATGCCAAACAGGCCTTGCTTCCAACTAGTTTTCAGTGTGGAGCATTAGGCAGCCTTTCCAGTGAGCTGGAGTGATCTCTAGGCACTAATCATGACAGTAAGTTAGATCAAAACTACTCCTGGACCTCAAGACCTATTCTGATATTGTTTTGCTATGTAGATGCTATTCAGAACAAGGGGAATATCTCTGCTAAGGTTAAATATTCTGAGAAAAGAGCAATTCCTTTTATAAATATTGCAATATACCTAAGGGACATTTTTTGAAATTTTGTTTTACAGAGCATTAATTTTAAAAGTAATCAAATCTCCGAAGAGTGCAATGTCCCATGAAGTGGTTTAAAATGTCAGAAGATAAAAAGAAAAGACAGCACTACCATTTCATCTTTGCCATTCTCACTGTTATGCCCAAACTTTACAAAATGCAATAATGCCCGTAAAAGATCTGGCAGTCTGACGCCTGTCCATCCTGAGGCACAATGGAGTGAATGAAGAACAGAGCAGCTACCTGGTTTCTGAACCATCTTATTTTTATAAGCTCTTACATAAGCCTTTCTTCTTCTGAATCTGTATTTACCAAGTCAAGAGTCAGTCTCATTGTTCCAATAGTGCACTGAATTTACAGCGAACTAATGAAATATGGCAATAAATCTTACTAGATGTTGCATGCGGAACATAGCCACAAATGCTCTCCTGAGAGGGCCCCGTCCCTCTCAAGCAGGTACCAATGAGAGTAAGATCATATGCAGCTAAAGGGAACAATAACCTCTTTTCAAGATGGTGCTATCTAAATTGGATTGTGCAAATGCCATTCTTTTGGAAAGCAAGATTTTTCAGATGATCTATGTATAAAACCACTGATAGGATGTGCAAGTAGAGGAGACAAAACACTCTTGTCCTCATCCCTGTCTCTCCTATGTTCCTGGCAGGAGTCTAAGTGGGGCAAGGCTACAGCTGCTGCCTCTCTGCTTTCAGATGCTGCAGCTCATGAGTTTCAAATGCTGGTCTGACTTGGGTCCAACTCATTTAAAGGGTTATTTTTCATACTTTGGTCTGAAGGGAGAAGATGTAGGGGTCTAAAAATCCTGTTTCTTGTCTTTCTATGGGTGAGATACCCAGCTCATTTGTCCTTCATCATTTTCAGCTCTGAGTTTTTCTGAGAATGTTAGGACTGCCTCTCTGCTTTATTGCTTCCCATTGTGTAACTGCTGAGGTCATGACATGTCTTTGAGTGAACCTCTTTGCTTACCACATTATAATTTATAGTTAGGCTGATTTTATTTATAACCCATTCAAGAGGCACAGGTAGGACTTTGATGCTTCTGTACACCAGAAAAACATTCTTCATAGCTGAAACCTGTCATGTTTCTCCTGGCTCTCAAGAGACTCAGCACTGGGCTGGCACAAGCTTCCTTGGCACTGTCAGGAATGAAGTGTTTCTTGGCACATGCAGAAGCCGAATGCTGGGCACCTGGAGAACCTTAAAATGAGAATAGGTACCTACTTAGGTTTAAGAGCCTTCAGAGTTGAGCAGCAGCTGAGCAGAGGTTTTTAGTATCACTGTAATTGCAGCTGAATTCTGCTTAGGTGCCTGCTTAGATACCAAAGTACCTATCTGGGAGCTGGTCCTAAGGATTTTTTTAACTTTCTTATGCATTAAATAGTAAAGAGCACACAATTAAGAAGTCTTGCTTAACTGGGTTAGCCTCTTGAAGAGAGCTACAAATTAGCCTTGTTTCCTCCTCCTGAGAATCATTAGATCATTTGTTACAAGGGCAAAGGGAGCCTCTGCAGTGTTTCATGGTAGAAGTACGTAGGGCTGCTCTATGGAGTGCTCTGTTTAGTCGTTTACAAACCATGTGTGCTAGATTGAGCATCCCAGTTGGATGTTTAGTTTGAAAAGCCATATGTCAGTTGCTGTTTAATTAGGACTCTGCAGCCCACCTTTCTCAGATGTTGCTGCTTATTAAAGTGTTCCCTGATTGGGAATATGCAGATGCTGTTGGTTGAAGAAATAGTTGCCTTTAGTCAGAGTGAAAGGACTTTGCTGCATCTAACTTGGAGTTATGGCAGCAGACTTGGACCCCAGGGCTTAGGTGTAAGGACAGAGGAGACAAACAGGCTTCTATTCTCTTTCCGAGGAAAATGCTGTCAGTGAAGGGTGTTGCTGTGCTCCTTGGCCCAGGGGAGGAAATGTTTCTCCATCACTACCTGTGTATCCTGCTCATGTTGCTTGGGATTTCTCTGCAGGAGATTCAAGAACAGGTGAGCAACTTCTTTTTGCTGTTTGCTCCTTCGGGCTGGGATGTGACAGCAATGGCAATCAACAATGTTGGTGTTTAATACCTCTGAGAGAGGCCTGTGAAGAATAAGCTGCTTATAGAAAAAGAGCATGGCTCATTCCCTGGTTTTGCAGCCTTCTCTTATTTGGAAGGCAATTGGTACTTCACAAAATTAATGGCTTTGAGACTGCATTTCTGCAAAGAAGTTCTCCAGTATGCTCTGCTAAAATTGTAAAGATACTTCTGAAATAAACTGTATTGTGCCATTCAAGTGCCCTGGTTTAGTTTTAGAGTTGTTAACTACTTCCTGTCTCACTAATTTATTGCTGCAAGCTTAAAAAAACCTGAACAACCAAAGCCTCAAGCCCTCACCAGAACTCATGGTGCTCATGCAAACTGAAGCACTGGTACATTTGGAGAGTTAAGGGGTTTATGCATACTAAGCTGTAGTAGTTATAACTCTTAGCTTGTCTAGTTTCTTTGCTTCAAATGTACCTTGCCAGAGGTGACAGCTCTCTGTCTCGTCTTGAAAAATGAGAGATTAGCTTAGAAGAAAGCATTACAATTTTCATTTATTTATTTATTTATTTATTTATTTAGAAAAGCTAATAATAATGAAATAAACCACCAAATACTGTTGTGTTGGATGCATCTCCTCCAAAAAAAAAATGAAATGCATTGCACGTTGTATGTACTTTTAAGACAGAAACACAATATTTTTTCTAGATGCTAAGGATAACGCCTCTGTGCATATGGGGTAAAGGCTGTTTAACAGGTGAGAAAATTCTATTATGGGTGGAAAAAGATGAAGCTTAATCTTCAGCTCTCATCTCTGACTTCGGGAATATCATCTCTATTCAGCAGTTTGCTTTAGTTTCGGTGAAAGCGAAAACCATTCTACTGTGTTTACACCATCTTCTGGCTTTCAGGGAAGTGAAGAATCATCACTGTAAGCAACACAGTCCCTCTTTAAACTGCTTTTTCCAGACAGTTTCAGGATGCTTGGTTTGCTCACTTAACTGTTGTTGTTGTTGTTTTTGCTGTTAAGGCAATCACACTCTAAGCACAGAGATGCCAATGGAGCAGTGAACAATCATGTCAATTAATCTTGCACCCTACAGGAGAATAAAACAATTTGCATGACTTGTGCTTATGCCCGAATAACAAAAATCCTGGCTGTGATCTTGAGCTAATTAGGCCTACAGTCTAATTTACTATTTCCAATTGTAAAAGAAATAGTTGTGATAGCTCACACGGTCATTGTGGAGAATAGTGCATTTATATATAAATATTTTACACATTTACTATAAAAAATATTAATTAACTAAGAATTAACTGCTTGCTTTCCGACTCACACAGTGTTCTGGTTTTGTGATAGGGAAGGAGTGATGCTGTAGACAACTGAGAAGAGCTGGCTAAGTGTTATTGATAGCTGCATTTTATTTACCAAGAGATGGGTTGTCGTGTTTTAAGTCCAGCCTGTCACTCAGAAACCACGCAGCTGTTTGCTCAGCTGTTTGCTCACTCCCCCTTCCCCCCCCCCCCAGTCCCAGAGGGATGGGGAGGAGAATTGAAGGAATGTAACTCCCACGGGTTGAGATAAGAACACTCCAGTAACTAAGGTACAACACAAATCACGGCTGCTAACACCAATAAGAATGATAAGGGAAATAACAAGGGAATACAACCGCTCACCACCTGACGACCGATACCCAGCCCAACTGAGCAGTGATCTAACCCTTGCGGGTGACTGCCCACAGTTTATATAGTGGGCACGACGTGCTGTGCTATGGAATACCTCTTTGGTTAGTTTGGGTCAGGTGTCCTGTCTCTGCTTCCTCCTGGCTTCCTCTCCTCCTTGGTAGAGCATGAGACTCAGAAAGTCCTTGGTCAGGGTAAACATTACTGAGCACCAACTAAAAACAGCGCTGTTCCCAGGCTGAGAGTCAAAAACACAGCACTGCAGCAGCTACCAAGAAGGAGAAAAATGACTGCTACTGCTGAATCCAGGACAGTATCCACCCCTTATTCCATACCATTCACATCATGCTCAGATCCCACATTTTCAATATACCATCACTCTTATCTCATATATATACATGTATATACATCCACACAGAGAGAGAGAGATCATTACTTAGCGCATGGACCAACCCCTATAAAGCTGCTGAGTTCATCCGGTCCATGATGTTGGGCTCCATCTCTTGTAGCACTCTTTCAGGGCAGGAGAGAGAGTGTGATATAGTTAGTCTGCCAGGCCCCCCTATATTTGTACTTCAGCCATTGTGCACCATACCAAAGAGGCTTTAACAGTTTAGCTTGCTTAATTGCAACACGTTTCACAGTTGTGAATAACCTGGGTTATAGCGTCCACTGCTAAGTCCTCCCCTCGATCATAAGTCCATCTGTATGCTGCATCTCTGCCCTGATGGCCTGAGGTGTCATGGCCCCACCAGGCTCAAAAGAATTCACCCTCCCCTTCAGCAGTTTCCGCAACTTGTCATCAGGGACTCCATAGAGCTGCCTTCCATCTCTGATGCTTCCAAAGCACTGGAGGGGCCCAGTGGACGATATACTTGCCCATACAGTCCCCCACACCCTGCCATTCATGACTGTCCAACCTCAGTCTTGGTCCTCCTATATTGTTGTCTAATCCTAGACAAGACCGAAACATGATTCCGCTTAACTTTCAAGATCAGACGAAATGGTCATGGGTAAAACACACTCTGTATGTGTGCCAACATGCTGATCTCCATCACAATCAGCAGGCAGGTCTCAAGGGTACCCAAAGGCCATTCAAAACCTTCAGAACTCTCAAATGACACTGCTGTACTTGTCACTGGGCTGGTGTAGCTGCTGTGCTTGGAGCTGGAGCAGCTGTGCTGTCTGCTGTGGTCGGAGTTTGAGTAGCTGCTTTACTTGTCGCTCGGGTTCGTGTAGCTGCTGTGATTGGAACTGGAGTAGCTGCATTATCTGTTGTAGTCAGAGTATGAGTAGCTGCTGTACTTGTCACTAGGGTATGTGGAATGTCTCCCTCATAGGCTGACCACCTAAGGAGGGGAAAAAAGATGCGTAATTGCTATACGCTTCTATTATATACCTCCCAAAGTATAGAGGTGGTGACCACCCTGGGAACGCAAGCCAGATCAGTTTCATGATCAATGATTCTATTGTATTACAAGTCATTAGCATAAAGTACAATGAAACAAGAACCTTAGCCCAAGGCCCCCAGCTGACAAAAACTAAGACAGCAAATACCGGCTGTAAGTAAAGTACGACATGCTGAAACTCTGAGATGAAGAGCAACAACTTTGAAAGGCAATATATCATCGTGACGAGTGACTATTAAACTGAAACAATGAATGCTTATCACAAATACAATTAGACACACTCCAGTCAGATCTGTTGTTATCTCAACCCTTTGTGCCCCACGTTGGGTGCCACAAAGAACTGTCATGGTTTAGGCCTAGCCGTAACTCAGAAACCACGCAGCCGCTCACTCACTCCCCCCCTTCTTCTCCCCTTTCCCCGAGGGATGGGGAGGAGAATTGAAGGAATGTAACTCCCATGGGTTGAGATAAGAACACTCCAGTAACTAAGGTATAATACAAACCACTACTGCTACCACCAATGATAATAATGATAAGGGAAATAACAAGGGAAGAGAATACAACTACTCACCACCCGCTGACCGATACCCAGCCTGACTGAGCAGTGGTCTAACCTTTTTGGGTAACTGCCCCCAGTTTATATAGTGGGCATGACGTGCTGTGGTATGGAATACCTCTTTGGCTAGTTTGGGTCAGGTGTCCTGTCTCTGCTTCCTCCCGGCTTCCCCTCCTCCCTGGGAGAGCATGAGACTCAGAAAGTCCTTGGTCAGGGTAAACATTACTGAGCAGCAACTAAAAACACGGATGTTACCAGCGCTGTTCCCAGGCTGAAAGTCAAAAACACTGCACTGCAGCAGCTACCAAGAAGGCGAAAAATGACTGCTACTGCTGAACCCAGGACACAGGTAATTCCCTAGAAGTATTCTTCAAGCCATTTCCTTCACTATACACATGCATTCTTTAAATGAGCAAAGAAAAGATGATGAAAACCTATGGTGAAATTTTCACCTATTGTGAGATCTCTGAGATGCAGAGATCACAAGAGCAGTATGAAAAGAAACTGGGAAATGCTGGCAGTCTTGATGATAATAACAATCTAGTATAGGGGCAAATTACATTGCTACTCTAATATACAGTCTTGGCAAAGGGAGTAAAAAGAAAGGCAAAACAAAACCCAAGCAATTGTTAAATTGTTAAAGGCATTATGAACTTGTGTGTTGCAGCAGCAAAACAACTTCTCACTTCCATTTAACATATGTATTTAGAGTTGTGAAATGGTGTGTGGCATTAAAAACATCTCAGTGTTTCTTGTTGTAAATCCTTTCTGTAATTTAAGCCAAAGAAAGGATTCGCATTGCCCCATTTCTGCAAATAAAAGCATTCATCAAATGTTCCTTTAGTCACCAATCACACCCCATAAAACATAAGGAGTGTTACTAGCCGAATTATTACAGAAGCCACTTTGGTCAATTAGAAGGAAAATTGGAGGAAGTAAAAGAAGTTCAGCTCAACTGAATGCAGCACTGCAATTACTTTGATGAGAAGTCATTGTAAGTAGCCTACCTGGAAAAGATGGATTTGCTATGTTTGTTGTGTGATTGTGATAGAAGTCTGTGGGTGACACAGGAGTGTCAAATCATCCCTATTCTCCTGTGGATTGCAATATCTGAAGGCAAGACGTGGGATGGAGGAGTCAGCTATGCCAGTAGGTATGGTTGCAGAAAATCTAGGCATCATTTGGTTGTAGGGAAGTTAGATTGTAGGATTGGTTGTGGGGTTTTTTTTTTTGAACTAAGAATGAATCTAAGATAAAACTGATCATTATCCTACTGAGCTAGTCCTAGCTTGGACTGGTGTCTCCGTCCTGTTAACCTTACAGACTCACATGTCTGTGCTGACATGAGGGGGAGCAATAGTAAGCAAGGAGATGAGATGATTTTTTTTAGGGTTTTTTAAATGGGAGTTATGGTGTAAGCCCTACCTTAGGACTTTTTGGACTGGATCAAACCCCTTGCAGTCGGCTGATACAAGCATGCTTTGCTACAAACTCACTTTGCTGGTTCAGGTTTATTCTAAATGTGCTGCTGGGCTAATGTTTTGCTATGGGCTTCATGCCAGAACAGGCATTGTCAGCTTGCCCCCAGCTGCATAAAACTGGCAGACACTCTGTATTGTATTCTGGCTAATTCATCAAAAACTGTTCATATGCATGCTATTCAGCAGTTACAGGTGGTGCATCAAAGACTGGAGAACCACCATAATATTCTGTGAGCGGCTATATTGATGACAACAGGACTGATTTCAGAGCGAAGTGTCAGCGCTCAGGAAGCAGTTACTGGTCCCCAGTCTCCAGAACAACCAGACCATATTCTCCCAGGCTTTTCAGTTGCCAAAAACTGCTGGACTTCATCCTCCATTGCTTCATATTCACTGCTTTTGCTGCAGCCCTAGACTTTTGCACAGGGAGCGGGGAGTGAGTCTGTGCTCAATCTGTGGCCAGTTTGGTACCAAAGAAACCTTCAGGGTAACTGGAAACAGCATTGAAGCTACCCTGCATTGGCCCAGCTGCTGCTGGAAGTCTGATGGAGCACCACAGTGTGCTTTTTTCCTATGAGAAAGACAATGGAAGAGAAAGGCACCATCCAGCATCTGAAGGTTTAAATCAGTTTTCTGTTTCTCCTTTACAGTTACTGCACAGCTGCTTTGCACTTCCCTTTCAGATGCAACAGGGCCCCAAAATTCAACTGCTGAGACGGAAAAATGTTTAATAATATATTATGAAAAAGACATGATGAAAAATTCCAATATAGATGGAAGATTTTAGTGTCAGATTGTGCACAGGGATTCCAATGCATATCTTCCATTTAAGCTATTAAAAATGTTTGCATTTCAAGGAAGAATTTGGATTTTTGACACAATTGCCTTTTTTTCTTTGGGAGCAAAACATTTTATGTGGTAACAGAAAATATTTTAACAAGAATAAATATAATGCATTTAGGCATTAAAATGAATAACAGTCTTTGATCTATTTGCTGAAGATTACAGGCATGAGATGTGAAATCTGCTAGTGGCTTGAAGAAAGGTATTTGCTGTCATCAGTACTGCAGCTTTGCTTATATTATAAAATAAGAAGGAGATGACTAGATAGATGTCCAGATCCTCACACTGTACGGAGAGGTTGCTATGCCTCTCATGATCATAACTCCGGCCAGTGGTTTGCTGTATTTCATTGCCTTCTGAATCCTAAATATTCAGAGCAATATCTTTGCCACACATGAGCTGATGCCTTTCATTCCAGAGGGGTCAAAACCTAGGTGATGAGTGTGTAATTGCTATATGTATAAGAGAAATGTTAAGCATATTTCCTGTATTTCCAAGGTGCTGTATGAAAGAAAATGGCATTGCGTGAATGGAATGCTGCTTTTTTTCCCGAACACCTAATTCTTCAATTTTTGTATTGTTTCAAATTGGAGCAATAGAAATATGTACAGAGAGAAACTTCGTCCTCTGGAAATGAAAGAACTTTCATTCTTCTTCTCCTCAAATGCTTGGGGCAGTTCTAATTGTGTTTCCATTCCTTTGGGAATGAAAGTGAGTGCCTGTCTCCATATTATGCAGTTTTCATTGGGAATGGGGAGAGCCTGAGCTCAGCCTAGGAGGTTTTGAGCTCTCTGTTGCCTCTTGTGCTTCTGGGACCTGCACTGTATCAGCTGGAAGTGTAGATTACAGTGGTGATGGTACCACAGCTTTACATGAGCATGCCTGGTAGCTCTTGAGTCCCTAGGTCAAGCTATCCAGCATCATCTGCAGAAATTTGTGTGGCAAACTCCACCAGAAACCTAATTTGCTTCAGAGGATGTTCGTCAAAACTGAGTCATCTCCATAAAATGCTCTTTCATCAAAATTGACTTTTAAATTATTTTTTTTTTTTTTTTTTGTCCATCTCATCAGACAATTCCCAGCCAGTCATGAACAAAGATTCTTTTTTCCCTTCCTCTTCCTTTATATGCAAGGCAAAGGTAATATCTGGTGTTTATTTCCTTGGGATGCCATGTGTGTCTTCAGATTTGGTCTCCTCATTTAGGAAAAACTAATCTGTTACATTTTTGGCTGTTGAGTGGACTGTAACAGCAAAGCCAAGGGGCTTTGCCTGTAAATACTAGCCACAGCTAGCTAGGGTGTGGTTTTCAATGATTTAAATACGTATAGAATGCCAACAGAGGGTGAAACAAGGGGAGGGAGGGAAGTAAAGGAGAGGATTTGTTTGTTTTAATGTGTGGAACTGCACGGTGCTACACTCTTCCCTCCAGAATGACAGCTTACCAGGCAAATCACACAGCTGTTGTACCAAGTTGTGTTTGGCTGTGGTGCTTACCTAGTGCTTCATGAGGATTTTCTGGTCTTTATTTCCTGTGGTTGCCCTTAGCATTGCTGAAGTTCAGCTAGACCAAGAAACAGTGTAGCCTGATGGTTTTAAGAAGCTATGATACACAGCAAAGATGAATGAACTTTTAATATACAGCCAGTTGATTCTTTCCCTCATTAAAGAAACAGATTCTGGTAGAAAGCTGGGGTTTCTCTTCTGTAAAGATCTTGCACCAGTCATACCTCAGCCTGTTCCCCTCCTCTCCTTTTGTCAGTGTGATGCATCTGCATTAGCAAGCTGTGCTTTTCATTCCAGAGTGATGAAAAGGGACAACGATAAATTACAACGCCTTTTAAGAAATCTCCAAATCTTATCAGATCTCACATTTCACACTGGCTGCTCTTTCATGCCATTCTTTTACTGTTACTCTAATTGCCACTGAAAAATTACAGTTTGCTGCTGTTTGGGGACCTAGTGCTTGAAGCTACTGTTATGAAATAGTATGGAGGCAGAAAGAGAAGACCGTCTCTCTCTTCCTTTTTTGTAAATTCCTATTCCTTGTGAAATCCCCAAATTCACAACTTCTCATGCTTCTGAAAAGAGTGACCCTCCATGTACACTGAGGTATTGTTATGCTGCTAAAAATGATGCTGCTGCTTCGTAGGGTAGAGGGAAAGAGTTGGGGTAGAGGGAAAGAGTTGAGAAAGGTGGTGGTTTTACCCCAACTGCCTCATGATGCTTGAATGCTGGGAATAGAAAGCAATATAACAAACATGAAATGCTGAAAATGCTGCCACTTACCACTCTTTTATATAGATTCCATATTACAGGCCAAACTCACTGTTGACATAAGCAGATGCAAATCTAATGAAGTCACTGCAGTCACTTCTACTTGTGCCAGAGGTGAATTTGTCCCTATTTTTGGAACATGCTAGTTTTGTGCAACAGCATTGGCACACTGTATCACGTCAAAATCCTTTTGAGCAATGGCTCTGTGCCACTAGCTAACTGACACGATGCATCATGTCAAACATCTGTCTGATAATGGTCCCGTTCTGCTCTTTGATGTGATGTATCATGCCACTGTATTGTGCCCGAAGGCATCTGATAGGAATGGTGGCAGGATCTGATAATAAGGAATATGTGCTGAGTATTAGAGCACCGGCGTCCTGTGGAAATTGTGGTATCTGTGTTTGTGCATCTATAAATCTCTTGCAAAAGTGTCTCGTGTACTGCAGTGTACAATGATCACTAATGTACTGCCACCTCAATGTACTGCATTAGCATAGTAGATGATAAATAGTTTTCTATTTTGGTCTTGTTCTGCCTTAAAGACTAATAGTAGATTTGTCCTAAAAACAAGTAGTTGGTATTGAAAGAATTTGTGATTTTACAGGCTTGTTTCTGTTATTAAATGTAGGAGGGTGTTGGATTGTTTATTACATATATATATGTGTGTGTATATATATATATAAACTGGCCTCATTGCCATTGCATCTGAAAGCATTTCACCTCAGACAGAATGGTGCTGAACAACATCTTCCCTAAAACAGGAAACATATTTCACAATCCTCTGCAGCAAGCAGCACAGATTCGCTGAGAGGATCTGCGAGGGTGGAGAGCAGTCACTCTTCCAAACCCAGCAAGGAGGCCAGGTGCCAGAAGACAGGGCGGCTGGAGGAATGCCTGGATGCAACCTGGGTGTACGCTCACGGTAAAAACCTCCAGGTGAGGACCAGGCATGTGACCAGGACCAGAGGACTTCAGGAGGTGGTACTTGTTATTGCCAACTGATGGCCCCCAGCTCCTTGCTGTCCGGATAACGTTCTGCCCTTAGGCTTGTTGCTGCAGTAGGAAACAAGGAGAAAAAGATTCCTGAAGTTCATAGAGCCTGGATTGACCAGAGATGTGTAGACAGCAATCAGCACTTGGATTTTCTGTTTCCCTGAAGAAATCACGCAGAAGCCCACGCATTTAGTATATCTAAGCCTATGCTGCATGTGTATTGTACCCTTGTGGAAACTTCTGAGTGGCTGCAAATGTTAACACTTAAGATAGAATCCATTTAGGTAGACATACAGAATGCAACAGGAAAAGAAAATGACCAGAGTGCTATTAAAGGAGTTCATAGCTACCTTAAAATCTCTATGCTCAAAATTTGAGAAAACAGAAAAAAGAAATAAAGGGGAAAAAAAAAGAGAGAAAAAAACCTAACCATGCCTGCAGGAAATTGAATCTTGTTTTAAAGTATTGCAGTTGAATATTTTGGAGAAATGCTTTCTATAAGCAGGGAATCCTACCAGGGTCAGACTGCGCTATTTTAACCTTGTGTATTCATCTAACTGTTCTGGCCAGGGAGATGTGTGTGTTTGTGTATGTATAAACAGACAGAGTATGAACTCAGAATTTCTGAATGAAGGCTTTGATTTTTGGCCACTACTCAGTGTAGGTAAACTTCAAAACAAATTTTGTGAAACTTGTGAATAATTCATTTTAGGCCAAATGAAAACAAGAGCAAACAAGCAAACAAGTCATTCGCAGCCTCGTAAGCTGGAGTAATGTTAACAAGCCACACACGTAGTCTCTTCCATGTGAGGAGTGGCCTGCATTAGGGCAGCTTACTGGCAAAAATGTGCCATGAACATATTTGAGTAGGACTGGAGCCATTACCACCAGTTCCTGGTTTTACACATATTTTTCAAGTAGATTAATACACTTGATTTATTGATTTTTTGTTTTTACACATTGTGGACCAAATGTCAGGAGGGAAGAGTGACTTCCAGGTCTAGTTGAAACTGCATCCAACCTGCCACCTCCTGCGGGACAAGTGTCTTTCTCTGTCCTCCCAGATGAATTTCCAAGCTGGATCCCTGGATGGAGGTGGAAGCGCGGCTGTTGCAGGTGACACTTGGCTGGGGAGAGCCCTCGCTCCTAAACCTGGCCAAGCCTCTCACGGCCCGAAACCCGGCTCCGGCCCAGAGGCGACAACACGGGCAGATGCTGCGCACCCCTGGAACCGCTGAGGGGGAAGGGGGCGGGCGGAGCGCGGTCGCGGCCCCGGTCCCCGCCCCTGCGGTCCCGCCGCCGCCGCTGCCGCCGCTGAGGTGCCCCGCGCTGCCTCCGCCACCGCCGCCCCGCTATAAGTGCGGGCGCGGGGCGCGGCGGCGACTGAAGATGCGCTGGCAGCCGGGGCTGCGCGGCGCCCCGCCGCGGCCGCCCTGCGCGGAGGAGACGAGGAAGAAGAAGAAGGAGGAAGAAGAAGAAGGGGGAGGCGGCGGTGGCGGCGGCGCGGGGCGGCCGAGACCATGAGCTGCTCGGACGTGGCCATGCAGCAGCCCGCCTCGGCGGCGTGCGGGGCCACCCGCTGTCTGGCCGCGCCCGCGGCAGGCTGCCCGCAGGTGAGCCGCGGGGAGCGACGGGGTGCGCGGGGGACTGAGCAAGTCGTGGCGGTGAGGCGGGCTGGGAGTGGGGTTTTTCGGGGAGGCCCCCGTCACCCTCCTTTACCGGGGTGCAAAGCGCATCGCTGGCTGGCCGGGGCGGAGACCTCCGGCCAGCCAGCGGTGCGCTATGCAGCCCCCGGCCTGATTTGGTGATGCGGGGAGCTGGTGAGGGTGCCCCAGAGCAGTGGTGCCTGGTAAGACCTTGCTTTAAAAAGAAGACTACTTTTACCCCAAATTCTTACAGTCGGGCGATGGGTGTTGGCTTGTGCGGCTGGAGGGGGAAAGGGGAGAAAGTTGTTTCTTATCTTCTCCCCCTCCCTTCCTCTCCGCCGTCCCCCCTTACTTGCTGAACCTTCCCGCTCACCCGCTTTGCCGGCGCAGCGCTGCGCCTTTGCTGCCCGCCGGTGTGGTGCGGCCCGCGGGCGCGGACACGGGCGGAACGTCCGCCCGCCGGCGGGAGGGAGCCGCGCTGCTCCTCACGGACGGCGCGCGCCGCGCCGCTCGTCCCGGCTCTCCTGGAGGTTCTCCTGCGGAGTTCCAGCTGAGTTTGGTGATCAGATGTTTTTTTCAGTTTTTTTTAAGTGAATCAGGAAATTCTTATCAGGCTGACAGCATTTTTAGACTATGCAGTGCGTGGGTGAAGTGGGACTAATATTGACTTGGCCCTAACATAGTCATCTGAGAATACATTTTTTGGTTGTTGCTGCATTCCATAAGGTTTTATCATTATTATCCGTGAAGATTGTTTTCTCCGTACATGGGAAGTGACCCCTAATATCAACTTGCTTGGGAGACACGAATATGGGCTAAAACATTAAAATCCCTACTGCGTGTTGTTGGCTTTTCGCTTTATTGATGGGAGAGAGAGCCTGTTTGCAGAAATGATACCCCAGGTTGCTCATGTTGTTCTCTGTAAAGGCTAGCGCTGGAAACTTGTGAGTTGTGTCTGTTGCGGGGTGCCTTTGTTATTATTTCTTCTTCAATCTAGGTCACACCTTCAGTAATTCTAGTTATTAGCTTTGTTTGTGAGTATCTGGAGCTCCAGTTGTTAGACCATGTGATAAACAAACCATCTCAAATAACTCAACTCTTTGAGTAAGAGACCTAGAAGTAGAAAAGAGCAGTTGAAAACTTTTGGGTACTTAACTCTGTATGCAATGGGCTGTATTTCTTTTCCAGGTCTGGAGTGTTGAGCACATAGTACAGGAAAATCTATTAAACAATCATTAGCAGCTGTGTCATGCTCAAGTGCAATTGCTTTTTATTTTTAAACAAAATCATGAAGCTTCTCCACCAGCTGAAAGCAACACCATACAAGAAGTGTCCCAGAGGCATCTTAATGAACGCCAGAGTTTTAAATAAACTGAGTTCTTGTGGGTTATGCTGCTTAAGAAAAGTGGAGATAGATATGCAAAGTGAGAGCCGTAGACAGCTCTGTTGAGCCAAAGCAGCTCATGGATCTTGGCCAGCACTGTATACCCCGTTACCACCAAAAAACATTCTAAACCTTGCTGTCCTACATGTTAATAAGAATTTGCTTTAGTGAATCCTGCCTGCACCAGCTTTCCTGAAGTATTTAGAGCTGGAAGGTCTTTCACAAACTGGTTGAACGGCAGATGGGAAAACCGAGCTGTCAGTACTGAACTAAAAATGTTGCACCCTCTAATTGTAACAGCTGCAAATTTTAGAGCAGTTTATGTATTTTTCTCTGAATTCAACGTTTTTTAAATAATAATAAAGTAACCATAGAATGAACTCCTTATGCATCTATAGCTGTAGTAGAAAGATTTATTGTTTGGGTAACATGCGATATTTTGCAAGTTTCTGTTTCTTCAAAACTGTCCTGTCAGGGACATTTAATCAACTGGTAAAGAGCAGAAGAAAGAAGGATGAAGAATCTGTTGCCAGTTTTTTGTTTCTTCTTACATATGTGTTCAACATGTAAAACACTCCTGCGCTCTTCATGAGGATGATGACCATTTGAAAGAATGTTCTTTGCCGCAATTAAAGTTTAAAAATAACGGTGAGGAAAGAAGAATTAGTGGGATAGCTTAAAAATAAAGCTCTGCGTTGGAGCTGATAAAGTGGAGCTCACTCTTAAAATATCTGAGGACAACATTTTCCAATGTTGTACTACTCTGGTGTCTTTCAGTACTATTTCAGTGAAATAGTTTGTTTTCTGAAAGGAGAAGCTCCTCTGTGCTGTGCTCCTGTTGGCTTTCCTTGCCTTCTCAGTGTGAGGAGATGTAGGTGTGTTATTCTAAATAAAGCTTGTGCCCCTCCATCGGTATTTGTAATAATCAGTCACAAACGTCTAATTGGTTATGCCAGCTTTTGGTATCAGTTTTGTATCCTTTAAACAGCAACGCAAGTTCCTTAGCTGCAGAGTTGTCGATGCAGATGTGTAGGCTCAAGTTCTGGGCCGCGCTGTCTCTTTGGAGAACTAAGTTCATCATGTTTCTATAGGTCCTGTGCTGCATACATAAGTTGGGAGAAGTGTCTCTATCAGCAGTGTGGTTTGTGTCTCTGCTCTGCAGTGAAGGGGGTTTGAATGGTCATTTCTTTTTTTCTTAGTAGATCTTGGCTTGCCTTTAAATGATGCACCCAGGTTGTGCAGAAGTGACAAATATTTTTTTAGGGGATGGTCCATCATGCCTTTTTAAAGTTACCCCACTCTGAAGTTATTCCGACATTTCTGTCTTTAGTTTTCACTCCCTTAAAACAAGCACAGAACTGATTTTTGCCTTGCACAGAAATGCAGGGGTTTCTGGAAGCTTAGCTTTCACCAGTCCTTAGCCAAGAAAGGACTTGCTGGCAAATTAATTTAGATGGGATTTTTTTAAAAGCACTTAATGGGTTGAAGCCTGAATTCCTTTTGAATGTTAATAGGAGTAGAGGCTTAGCACCTTAGATCTTTGAGATTGCTGAAGTCCAGGGTGTTTGCTGGAGGGAAGCAAGTGGATTATGGCTATATACATGCTCATATGATGCCAGAAGGAGCTGACTAGAATAGGAGCAGCCCTCATTCTGCAGATGAATTGGGGGTTCCATATCCCTTTGCCAAAAGACAGAGTGAGTGTGTTGCTGGTGTTATAATATGAATGTGTTCCTGTGCATGGTAAGGAGCCTGCGTGAGGGTAAAGCCCTATGGAATGGTGGATTTAAAATGCTCATCATACTCTTTCCTGGGTGGCTGTGCATCTATAGCAGTAGTACTTTTTGGCTTTGCTATGGGTTGGATGAGGAATGGGTGTAACAGAGCTGCTCATTCAAAGAGACTCTGGACACATGAAATCGGTGAAGAATCCTGATGTATTCTTGGTGCTCACAAAATGCTGTGATGGCTTTCTGTGCTCTGTCAGTCTAGGTATAGCAAGCTTCAGAGCCAAGGCTAAGGTAAGATTCACCCTGGCTCACTAACAGCTGAGCTTAAGACCTTTGAAATGGGAAGTTACAGTAAATGGTAGTTTTGGAATTTCTCCATGGTATGTGGATGTAGAGAGCTAAGCCAACACCATCCCTGCTAAATCAAGTCTTGCTTTAAAGAGTTGTGATATGCTCAAGTCAGACTTTCTGCTGGCAGTGCTGTAGACAGACTTTTTCCAGATAAGGGCTTGTCTACGTTAGCAAATTAGGTCACTAACTCAGCTCTTCCTTCCAAACTAACATTTCAGACAAGGACAAGTTGCATTCAATATGTCAGCTGGCTGTAGCTAAGCCCTGATTCATGTATTGCAACTGAATTTTTCATTAAAGTGTCTTCGTAGCACAGTCTCACAACTTTTGATAATGAGGTTATTACACTGCTTATACTGTTGGCAGCCCACAGTAGCTATAATGGCAGGTGACAGCAGAACATGGCTTCACATTCAGTTATTGTAATTCTGGTGCTTTCTGAAAGCTTGTTTTTAAGCGGTGTTGTTCCTGCTACTGACTTCCCTGAAAGCTGAATCGGACCTGTATAACTCACCTTTAAGGGCTACTCTCAGGATTATAGGATGTAGAATCTGGATTAGGTCTTGCCCCGTGAAGGAGATTTTGTTGTTTGTTTTGTTTAATCCCGCAAGACATTGCTGATTTTTTTAAAAATGGCTAATTTTACTTTGGTTGGGACCAAATTCTATTTGATCTTCCTCTATCTACATAAAAATAGAACTCTAGACTTTAATGGTTATTCCTCTGGTTAGATGTACAGCAAAAGATGTATGAATTCATTCTTTTCCCACCACTTCCCTCCAACAGCAAAGCATAGCAGGAGCTACGAACTCTACTGCTGCAAATGCAGTGGCTCACCTGAAATCAGCCATGTGGCTTTGCTCTTGGCTTGCTCATCTGTGAGGGTCAAAGTAAGAATTCTATGTTTTCAGGGCATGCCATAAATACCACTTTCAAGATCAGCATTTGATGCCCTGATTGCTTGAAATTGTCTTCTTCCTTGAATACTTTCTGTGTTATCAATAGGAGCTTGCTTGGAAGACAGCTCCACAAATGGAGGACTGTCCGTGATTTGCCTCGGGTTTGTTGCTGAAATTCCTTGTCAGAAGCTTATGTCAAATGGCGGCCTTTTTCTCAGGATAGGAGGTCATATAGTGTTTCCTCAGTGCAGTTATTCTTTATTTTTGGTTCCTGTTCTTTCTCTCTTAATGGAAAATGCGTAACAGGTGGCCACAGGCACACCAGACTTTCATGCTCGGGAGCGTAAAGGACCATATGCTGTATGATGGCATGTATTGAGACAATAAGTTGTAGGAATAGGCAATCAGCTTATATGAAAAATAAGAGCTGGCTTGAATTTTTCATGCAAACTTGGCTTAACTCAGACTTTCTCTGTTCTCGGCTGTGCTTGGGTGTTTGGCTGTTTTGCTGCCTACTAGCTGGTTTCAGCTGGAAGTGAGGATTTTTTTCAGTTTGTGAAGAGGAATGTTCTGGCAGTTTTAGCAGACACCCTGGGTGAGATCCGGGACCCTTGAAGTCAGTTGGACTTTTGCCATTGGCTTTAATGTGGCCAGAATTTCACTGCATGGGAACCATTTGCTTGGTTCTGGGTAGGGTATGTCAGAAAATAACAGGAATCTTCAAGATGGGGGTTTTGTGTGAGATTATTGATCACATGCTTTTTTGGTCAAAAAGTGGTCAGTTTTCCTTAGAGAGGATGGTACTTATCCAGCGTAAACCTTCTCTTTAGTATTCCCATATTAGCAGTGATTTGCTGTTAACCTTTAGTCTCCTCTTGTTAGACAAATTGAAACATTAAGCAGAAAGTTAAGAGTTTAAACTCTCTTTGGTAAAGCCTGTTTGTGAATATATGAGATAACTAAAATAATGTTGATTTAAGCTGAATTCAGCCCATGCTGTACATCGCTGTTTACTCAGAGGTTATACCACTTATCCTTCAGCCATGAGCTGGGGTCTGTTATCTAAGCTGGCATCAGGTGCTATAGACACTGAATTTCCCTATTTCCCAGTATGCTAAGCTGACTTTTTAATTCTGTATTCTGGGTCTTGGCCAAGATGAGATCTTGTGTATTTGTTTTGTTTTGTTCTTCAGAGGCTGCTTATAATGTCAGTCTCTAGTTTGTAAGGGAGAGGTGGATTTCATGAATATATTAAAGCATTGGTGATCTGAACATAGGCAAGAAATAACACTGTGTTTGGACAGAAAATACTCTTTGTCAAGATCTTGCAGCTACTTTTGGCTACTTAAATATGTGCCAGAATTGTTTGTATGAGAGCAGTACAAGTGAAACTGTGCTGGTCCAGATTAGTTACCAGAAACCTGACCTGTTTTTTTGTGTTTGCTTTTGTCCACCCTACTCCTTATGGTGGGACAAATTCATTTGGCAGTTGATGATCTTGCATACTTTTCCACTCACACAAGTGTGTTCAAAAATGCTATCAGAAGATTACTGTTAAGGTCAGAACAAGCAATATGGAATTTGTGTGCAGACAGGGTATTTTAAAGGAGTTAGGGGGAGAAAAGACATTATTATTCAAAGACGTATACAGTGGAAAGGATGTATATATGTTGCATAGAAAGAAAACTTGTTGAGTCACTTTATCTCACTATAGTCTCTTATTTAAAGAGTTCTGTGATTACAGGCTGATAGTTTCTTCTTGAAATACAAATTAATTAGATTTTGCCCATCAGTACAACCATCTTTTGTTTACATTAAAAAAATAGAGGTCAGATTTGGTGGTTTCAAATGCAGCAAGTGCTCCAAGTATCTTGTTATGACTTCACATGGACTGAGGAGAAAAGTTGAAGTGGAAAATGAATTAGATTCTTAGGCCATGGAAGGGGGAACATTCCTGCACAGAGAAGCGGCTCTGGAGATAAGTTTTAATTTCCTGAGCTCCAGTCTCCATATAGGAACATTGAAAGACTTCCTTCCTGATAACCAAGTCAAGCCAGAGGCTATATTAAATGATGTGTTTCTGTATATAATTGCGTACTTGTATATGTATTTGCATACTTGCACTATAAATGCAGATAGTGTACCTATAATGATAGAAGTCAACTTTTAAAGTGTCTTGGATGGATTTAAGGTCTGGCATATACAGTGCACCTAAGATATAACAAATAGATCAATATGTATTTAGACTTCTATAAAGGATCTCCTTCACACTTTGTCTCTAGTTAAATAACAAAACCCAACCAGAACTGAAAACCCCACCCTTCCCAACCACTTGTCCTGCATTTTAAGGAGGATCTGGGTTATGGTGCACCTGTAAGAATTATCAAGTCACTGAGGCAGATGTGTTACTGATTTCTAATGCATATGTCTCATGTATATGCAATATTGTTATCACCATTTCTGTCTTGCTACGGTCCCATCATTCTGCTACTACTTCATGGCAAAACCATGTAGCCGACCGTATGTATTTATGAACTTACTAAGATATGAGTGATATCTAAGCACTTCAGGAACAAATATGAGGTTGCTTTTTGTTTGTTTGTTTGTATGTATTTACAAAAACAAGTATAGGTCACCCCAAAATCTGCACTTGCAAAAAATCCGTTTCAGAGCCTCAGAGTGTGTTTCATTTTTGCAATTTTAATTTCTAGTAAAACCTTTGATTTGTGTTTTCCATTGGTTTTGTTTGTTTAGGGTTTTTTTTAAGTGAATCCCATAGTTTTTATTTATATATTGTGGGATCTTGGGATAAAACTGTAAGTCTAAATAAGTAATACTGTACTAAGTAGAGCCATGGTATAACTTGCTTTGTGAAGCACAGATTTAATTAAATTCCAGACCATTGTCTGGATATCCCAAACTGTAAAATAAAGTTACTTACATCCTCATTGCAGTTTATGCAGCAGCATCAGATTTAAAGGTATTGCTGAGTTCCTTATGTTTATCAGTTAGCCTACTGTAATGTCAGATACATTGCTTAGTTAATATAAGCTTTTAGCATTATAGGTTTTAATTCCACTTGTCAACAGCTCTTTCTTACAGTTATTTTTTTTAATAACCATGTATTTTTTTTACAATGAGCTAATGTGTATCAACTTATAATATTTTAGAAAGCATTTGCTGTAAATATATTGGTGGCATACAAGATTGGAAAAGGACTTTCACTTATTTCTAGATTGGACAGATGTATAAATGGAACTTTATAGACTGTTTAGTTATTTTTTTTCTATAGAGCAACCTTGGAAAAAGGGAAAAAAGACATAAACTTAAAGAGAATCTGATGGTGCCAAAGTGTTGCCAAGCAAGCCATAAAAGTTAAGTCAAACTGAAATTCTATAGAAAAGCTATGAAATACTGCTACATATGTGCCATAGTGGTTTTTGGGTTCCTGAAGCTGCTTGTGTGCAAAGTCAGCTGTGGAAATGGCTAGCTAGCTGAGAGCTATGATTCCTGCAGCTTGACTGTTGTGGGGAGATTTTTTTCTGTGAAAACAGTTGTAAAGTGGAACATCTGAAAAACATGTTCCATGCAAAATGGATCTTCACACACATTTATTTTGACATTTAGGTTTGATTTGAGAGAGAGAGAAGATTCTGAAATAGCCATTCACAGATGGCTTGTGCGGGTTTTATTTCTCATATGCTTCTCTGTGTTTTTGGTTTGGGGCAGGTTTTTTTGCGTGTGTTTGCAGACTTGTCAATCCCCTCCTTCCTCCACATCACATGCTTAATTTTTTATTACTTGCATTTTTGTCCTTTTTTTCCACAAGCTGGTGTTTAAAAAATATAAAGAAAAATGGAAAAAACTCCTCATCCCAACCCCAAAACAATAAAACACCCCAAACTTTCCCCCCAACCCAAATCCCCACCCTAAGGCATAGATTCCTAGCATAAAAAAATTCTTGGTAGTGAATGAAAATTTATGAATTTTGAGGACTTTGATAATACACTGGAAAATGCTTTAGGAAGCACCGAATTCTCCTGTCTTTACCCTTTCAGCAACGAGTAGATGTGTGGAGTCCAGAGGGCCATGTACTCTCAATGCAGGGAGTGCAGCTGGCAAAACCTGGTGCATGTTCAGCTGGACGGGTGAAATGCACACGCTGTGTATCTGGCCACCCTTCCATAAGGCTGTACTTGACCTCTGTGGCTTTTACTGTTGGGAATATCCTTTCCAGGTGTGAGTCAGGAGTGAAATGTTGGAGCCTGTCTGTTTTCTTTTCAAGGTACTGAGTGAAAGTGGTTGCTGGTAAATAGTGGTTGTGAAATACGTCTGAGAAGCAGGTCCATTTGTGTGCGAGGAATAAAGCCTTTAAGTGGCACTGGTTATCTCCTCTTTGTGAAATGTCAGTGCAAAATATCCCTCTATTCCAACTGCAAATATGAAATGAATATTCAATGTATTCAGTTATTTTTCTTTAAGGAAACCAGATGTTGATCTTGCACTCAATGCCATTGCTAATACATATCTTGTTTGTTTTGTGTTTAATCTTAGAAGAAGTTAGCTGTATACAACAGGATGCAGGAGTCTCTGGAAGTGACCCTTCCCAGCAAGCAAGAAGAGGATGAGAAAGACCAGCCTGCTGAAATGGAGTACCTTAACTCTCGCTGCGTCCTTTTCACTTACTTCCAGGGAGACATTGGTTCAGTTGTGGATGAACACTTTTCAAGAGCTTTGAGCCAAGCCAGTAGCTTCAATCGAGAAACTGCCCTTACCAAGAGCAAGGCAGGGCTAAGTCCTCTGTGGAGAGGTAAGAGGAGCAATAACTTGCTCTCTGTGTTGTAACTTATTCAGTCTGTGTTGTGGTGATGCATGTTGCATTGCACCTGAAATTTTGCTCCCCTGTGGAGGGGGAAAAATCCCCTCAAATCTGAAAGGACTGAGGAGCTTCTTGGGATTGAGTGATCTGAAGTGTTAATAGGGAAAAGAGGCACCAAAGGCACGAAAGAAACAGGCGTCTCCTTCTCTTGCCACAACCTGCAGCTCTGCCGAGGCCTGGGAGGAGGAGGGCAGGGCTCAGGAGGCTTCACAAATGTCTGGTGGAGGTTGGAGGCTTATTTTTAAGCTCCAAGCGTGAATGTTGGCCTGTGAGACAAGAGCAAAGCTTGTTTGGGATGCTGGCCTTGAACGTGAGGAGACCCATGCAGCCTTTTCGGGTGACTTTGCCAGGTGGTTAAGATTCATCCATGGCTGCTTTCCAGGTGTGGGGGAGCCAGCACAGGCTGGAACAGACTCAAGTGCAAACCCTGGCCAGCGTGGCTGCAGCTGTGTGGTGTGGTGCATTGCAGCCTGCCCATAGGTAGAGCTCACAGGAGAGGCACAGCCGCTGTTACTGGCTTTCCGTGTGTAAAACAGGGATGATGTTACTCTGCTTCTGAGCAGGGAGCAGAAACGTGGTAGGTACTGTAAGGCATTTGCACACTGCCATAACATTTATGTCTTATTATGCGTATAAGCAAGAACAAAGTAATAAAAAGCAGATCTTGTCAGATATAGAAGGTAGACCTTATAGATAAGATTTTAGAAGCGGTGAAGGGAGAAAGCATGCCATAAGATGCCATTTCCTTCTGTTGAATGTGGCAGTCTGGGTAATTTTTCAGATCCACAGCTGCATTATTTCTAATCATGTCCTTATGTGGACTGGCAATGGAACGCAAGCTAAATATCATGAGCCATCATCAGATTGAGTGAGAAAGGTACCATGAGGATCCTTGCAGGAGTGGGGGTGTTCATAATCTGCGACGTTGAGGTGAGAGTTTGTTGATTTAAGTCACAGAAAATAAAGAGAGACGGAATTTTTGGAAACCACTGTGAAGAGAAAGATCGCACAAAAGGACTTGTTTTCCAGAAGAATGATGACAACTCCGAGGAAGTTTAAGCAAAGGTCAGCACAAGTGGCTAGGGAGCTAGAGGAATTTATGGCTTGAGCCGGGACCATTAATGTTAATAGGAAATTTTCCGTTGACTCGACTGAGAGCAGGATTGAACCTATGCTTACTAAAAAGGAGACTGAAGCATTTATAAATGGCCCAGACAGGCTATAAATGTTCTAGAGATGGGATCAAGGCAGTCCCCAGAGACACCATGCCTACAGCAAGCCCTCTTCACTGAGCTTGGAGGCATACCATGGATGGGGTTGTGTGTCTTCTCTCTGACCTCAGACAGACCCTGCGTTTTCCCCTGGCTTGCCTTGTGGTTGCACAGCCCTCCCCAGGGGGTTCTGCAGGGGACAGCATGGCCTGACATAAAGGTTCTTCAGCCATGCTGCCTCCTGAGCCTGTGTGCCCTGTGCCATCAGTGGGGAATAGAGGTCTGTATGTCCTGAAAGTCTTCTGGGAGTAAAGTAAGGGGATATGCCTTCTGCGGTTGCTGCACCTGCTGAAGCGGTATGAAAATCCCTGGGGAGGCTGCTGGGCAGGGATGCTTGGTTCTGTGCTGTGGAGGCTGAGGAAGATGGGGGTATTTGCTTCTCCAGAGAAGAGAAGCTGACAAGAGTTTTATCAGACCCAGATGAGTTTCTGAAACATGCCTGCTTGAAGGAAGTGGTAAAGGGACGATGCTAACAACTAGGTCTTCTGATTCGCATCAAAGATGCTCAGTTACAGCAGATGAATGTGAATTTGTAGCCCATTACCTAAAGCAGTTAAAATATCATTAGCTTGAAGATATTTTATAAATACCCTTCATGGGTACTTGAATTTTTGTCAATAAATTACTTTAAGATAAATTAAAAAGCTTTTGCATTTGCAATTGCTCGTTTGGAGGGTATAAATTTAAATGGAGTGTGGGTTGGCATGAACTGGGTACTCAGCTCACTGTACTCTTTCTTCTCTAATTGAAAGGCGAGCTTAATAATGTTTTCTGCCTTTTTTATCTTGTGTTGTTGGGTTTGGTTTTTTTTTGGTGTCTTGATGGAAGAGCAAATTGTAATTTCCTCATTAAGATGATATTGTTGGGGGAATTTGTGTCAATAAGGGATTTTGTTTATGTTTAGAAAACAGAAACTGATGTCCTGAAAAGAGACAGCAACCTGTATGTTGAAAATACTAATCAGTTTAGGCTAAAATTAGCTTTAAACCTGATTTATTGTAAAACTTTGGTAACACAGATATTGAATGTTCAGCTGTAGGTGTAGCTTACCTGAAATCTTTTGCGGACCTAAGGAAACTAATGATACCTTCATGGCATTTTAATCAACATGTTTTTCCTAGTGAAAGTGTTAGGGGCTTTTTCTTTTTCTTTCTTTCTCCCCCCCCCCCCCCCCCCCCATAACTGAGAGGTAATGTTAACTACAGAAAATTCCATACATTGTCTTCTTTACAGCATGTGTGCTTCGTCGAGTTTTCAGTGCATGTAGGACATTCACCATGAACATTTACATTAGTCACCACTTTGTGGTATCCGAGATGTTGCCATCTTCCTGCCTCTCTGTGCTTGAAATAGGAAATTGTGGTAACTGTAGCATCTTTCTTGGCAGGCAGTTTTTGTTAAATGCCTCCTTTCTCTCTCCTGAAAGGCCATGGAATCTATTCAGATTGTTTCTTTTCTTTCCCAAGAACACTGCTGAAATGGCTGTTTCTCCATTGCTGGGTCCCATAGAGGCCAGGTATCTGTAAAGATAATTGGTTGTGCTTGCTGTTTTAAAGGTGGGATGGAAAGGAGACACCTCAAACACCATGGAAATGGATGGTGGTCGTGGATTGTTCAAAACAGATGGTTCTTGTTGATGGTATTGCTGCACACTTAACACTTAATAGCATCCTCTGTAAGCACTTAGGGTGGATGTTTTCCTGCATGTTCATATAACCTGGATGGATGCTGTATCTCCAGTGACATGACTTGCCCTTGACCAGTGAGGCTGGCCCCCACAGTTGCACTCAATGGTTTCTCAGTGGGGGCTGATCCATGGCAGTTTCTGACAGTGGTAATGGCATTATGAAACGTGCACAGGTTTGAAAAATGGAGATGACCAAACATGCTTTCTGTGGCATAGACCTTCTGCGTGATTGGGAAGGCCAAGCTGTTACACAACCTGCAGTGAATTCATGTTGGCAAATCCAGTGGTTTAAAGTGTTCTTTCCTGGTATTAAAATGTCCTGAAGGTACTTTGTGGTTTTCTGAGCTTTTGTTTTTTGAAGTGGGATGGTTTGGATTTAGGACTTTTCCATGCAGATAACAGCCAGATCGTTTCCAAAAGCTCTTGATTGCGCAGGTTAATTTTCCAGAATGCTGGCAATTGTCAAGCTCTGCTCCTCTGTTAAGCAGTGAGGAAAACAACAGGCTGGACGTGAAGTTTGTTTTTGCCTCTTTTTTGTCAGCCCTGCTGCCAACACTGTAAGCCATGTGCACTTTCCATCTCAGCTTAATCCCTTGTAAGAAGGAACAATTTACTAACAAGGAACAATACCAATTTCAGAGGGGTGCTGAGGCTTCTGTAATATGCTTGAAGCTCTCTCCAGTCTTCTAGCATGAATTAAAATAGAAATACATTGCTAAAAAAACCCAACATTTTTAAGAAACCCGTGTTGGAGTACAGTTTGATAAATAAGCTTGCAGCCTCTGAAGAAGTTTAGCACAAAGAGAAGTTCTTTACATTTGTCCGTAGTGCATTTGCAAAGTTTATTTCCAGTACTGGAAGTTAATCAGGCTCAGGGAACTGCCTAAATCAAAGCCAGTTGATGTGTGGAAATACTTCTGTGATTTTAATGGATTTTAAAGCAGATTCATCAGTGTCATAGGGGTGCAGTCAGAAAACACGGTTGTATTTTAATTTCTGAAGTATTTTTGTGTAAGCAAAGTAGAGAGGCAGGAGCATTTGAAGAAGCCGCTCATTCTCAGTGGTGTCTTCACCCAAGTCTCATTCCAGTTGCTTATTAAACAAAGCAAAAGAAAATGTCATTTAAAAAAATTAATCTAAATATTTTTGTAAATGTTATGTGAGGAAAAGAGGATTCCTCCCCTCATAGAATATTTAACTTCTCTGGCTTTATTTCTCTGTAGACTATTTTTATGACTTTTCTTTCATCTGAGGTGAAGTCCTATATTTTTATGTTTCTATCTTTGACCAAAAAAATCCTCTATTTGAGCTAAGACATATTGTATGAAGCAGTACTTTCAAACATTAGCTGGCAAGAGGATTGTGAGAATGGATATGTCAATACTTTCCTACACATCAAAACCACTAACCACTTCTTCAGAAGAGGAATTTTTAGGGTGTGATTTCATAACATAGAGGTATTGGAATCTATTTAAATGTAAGTTGAGCCCTAACTGTTAGGAGCAGTGAGTCTTTTATTTCTGACCAAAGCTTTCAGTTAGATGTTTCTGCAGGTCTGAGCCTATTGACTGTGGGGTAATGTGATTTATTCTGTAAGCAAGTAACATAAGATAGAATCATAGAATCACAGAACAGTTTGGGTGGGAAAGGACCCCAAGATCATCCACTTCCAGCCCCCGTGCCATGGGCAGAGACACCTTCCACTAGATCAGGTTGCTCAAGGCCCTGTCCAACCTGCCCCTGAACACTGCCAGGGATGGAGATGCATTAGATATGATCTTTATCCCATCAAAGCATGCTATTAGTTTGAGAAGATCTGGTATTCTTCCTTTAGCGAGATGTCTCCTATTCTGCAGTGTGACCTGGTTCTCTGTCCTCAGAAACGTTTACAGCCACAACAACTGCTTTTCTAAATGATATGTTCCAGTCTGGTCAGGAGTTAGCCTGTCCTCATAATTCCTGTACCAAGATCGTGAGAGAGCTGCGACTCTTCAGCCAGAAGAGTCTCAGGAAGGATCTTATCCGTATGTGTAAATGCCTGACTGGGAGGGAATGAAGATGGAGGATCCAGACTCTCTTCAGCAATGCTTGCTGGCAGGACAAGAGGCAATAGGCACAAATTAGAAAACAGAAAACTCCATCTGAACACAATTTTTGTTACTTGTTGAGGGTGGCTAAACTGTAGAGCAGGTTGCCTAGAGATGTTGTGGAGTTTGCATCTCAGTCCTGGACAATCTGCTCCATGCCACCCCATGTGAGTAAGGAGGCTGGACGGGATGATCTCAAGAGGTCCCCTCCTACCTGTGATTCTGTAGTTGCTGAGGAACCTTGAGTTCAGTGTTATAAATTTCAGAGAGTAGAAAATCACTGTGGGGTTTTTATCATTAAATTTGTTGTTCAGCTTCAGCCATACTTCATTTCTCTGCTGTCTTCCAGAAAGCTCAACAATTTCAAGCCAAAGGAGCAGTTTCCCAACTTCATTTTGGACCAGCTCTTATCAGCCTCCACCTCCACCATGCTTAAGTGGAGTACACCATGATTTCCCCGTTACTGCACCAGGCACCTTCCCAACACCAGATCCCAGCAGCTGGCCAGGACACGGCCTTCATCAGACTGCCCCACCTCCTCCCCCTGCTGCATCTGAATCCTGGCATTATCCTTTAGCATCTCAGGTGAGCCCTTCGTATGCACACATGCATGACGTGTACATGCATCGCCATCACCCTCATCCACACATGCACCATCACCATCCCAGCTCACACCGTGACCCCCGCTATGGGTCCCTGCTGATGCCTTCAGTCCGTGCAGCCAGGATTCCTGCTCCTGAGTGTGATGTGACAAAGACAGATCCAGCTGCTGTCACCAGCGCTACCTCAGCATGGGCTGGAGCTTTTCATGGAACGGTGGACATTGTGCCAAGTTTTGGGTTTGACACAGGTAAGATGGTTGATTGTGTCTGTGACTTGTTTTAGCAGGAAGAATTTGAGCAAAGGGGACTCCTGCAGCTGAAGCTTGTCAGGCTTGTTTTCAGAGCCTTCTCCAAATATATTTCCATGTGCAAATCCCTCCTGAGATTACTGTCAAGGCAGATGAACTGTGAAACAGCCAGCTCTCACTGCCTTTTTCTGGGGGACCTTTGTCTGCCTTAGTCCCATTCAAGCCAAATAAGTTGCAATATGATATGCAGGGTGGTTTTGGTTTAAAACTTGTGGGAAATGGTTAATTAAAACTTCTGTGTGGAAGCTTCAAGCTTGTTCAGCTAGTTATGTGTGCATTCACCAAAATGTAGCTCCAGTGAGGACTGTCCTAATAACTTGTCAGTTCATGAGGGTTGCACCTTTCTCATCTAAATTGGAATAGATCAGCATTTCCTTCCTGTGTAGTGTCCAGGAGTCACATAGAGAGTAGAGATGCTGTTTGAGCTGTGGTCACCAATAACCTAAACTTCTTTCTGCAGACGCTAGGCAGAGGTCTGTGAATTAGATTTATTTTTCTGTCGGATCTCTAGCCACAGGGCAGCCTTTATGAACTGTATCAGCATCTGCAAGCTTTGACTGGCTTTGAGGCTCTCATCTCAGCATTAGGAGCAGTCTAGCAGCCCTCACTGTTTGTAGGTGCTTGTGATCGGGTGATGCTAGCAGTTTCCAGTGCAACTGTCCTGGATCTCATGTGCACCACTGAGGTCTCCTTATAATGCTTGGTATTTTTCTCACCAGCAGCAATCCTTGCAGATTAGTACTTCTTAACCACTTTATATTATTTATTAAGGAAATACTAGGTTTTCACTTCTATTTCCTTTTCCTTTAAACATCAGTTTGTCTCTCTTCTTGATAGTTTTAACTAACTGATTCAATGTGTGAGAAGTACTTCCTTGCTTTGGTTAGTGTGCAGCAGAGAGAATTGG
Source organism: Ara ararauna (assembly GCA_028858755.1). Classification (NCBI taxonomy): domain Eukaryota; kingdom Metazoa; phylum Chordata; class Aves; order Psittaciformes; family Psittacidae; genus Ara; species Ara ararauna. The sequence continues at coordinate 19,713,772 of CM054378.1, read as the reverse complement.
TAGAGAATAAAAAAAAAGTTGTTTCTTAAATATGAAGTACTATGAACCTAATACAAACCTCTCTCTCTTCCATTAATAGCAACTAGGGACCAATAATTTCTTCTAAATATCGTGATGCTGCCTTAACACTGGACAATTTTATATATATTAATAACATTTCCAGCCATGCCAATGACACAGAAGGAATTAGATTTTAAGCTTTTGGGTATGAAATGATAATCTGACAAGACTGGGATCTCAAGTTTTGTCCCTCTGACAAATTCCGTAATGGGAATAAGCTGCCTTCTCTGAAACGCAAGCAAATTGTCGCTGCCACCAGTAAAGGGGATAAGCCCTCTGGTCTGACAGTAGCCCCAGCAGTCCAGTTCCACAGCTCTTGTATTTGAGTTACCTTTTGGAGATGGAGCCAAGGATTGTGTAAGGGATTGTTAGGAAAAAACACTAGGTGCCTTAGGTATAAATCTAAACTAGGCTGTGAATTGTTTCAGCGCTGTGCAAGCTGTTTTGCTTACTGCTACTTTATTGGTAGTAGTATGTCTGATAAAGCAGGTGCTTTTTCTCTTTTTCTGTAAGAGCACAGTACCTCAAAAAGGACTATGGGTTATAGCACTATATTAGCCCTAAGGGGCTAACATAGCCTTTTCTTGGTGCTGCCTGCTCCTTGTGAAGATTCCTATGAAGGACTACAGTTGGATGCTAATTTTTGTTAGGATCCTGACTTTGCAGTGCTTAACAGTGGCTTACATGTCTTGTAGCTGTCTACTCAGGACGTGAAGCAGTTGAAAAGGCCTCCTCAGCTAATTTCTGGCCCATGCCTGCTGTGTGTGTTTTAGTCCATGGGTTTCTGGGGAGGGAAAGAAAGAGGGTTAAATGTGTGCCTGGTTTGCAGGAACAAAGGGTCTCAGCAGACCAATGTCTCACATGTTTATGAGTGTTCGAAATGGCCATACATTGCAACACAACAGCAAAACCTCACAAAGTCAAAAACTGGCAGCTCCAGTTTGACTTATAAGGCTTTGGAAATACGGGAGTAGACAGTGAAATACAGCAGGTAGCAGTAGCCTGTGACATTAAGGTTATTTGTTTCTTACCCTGCACACTCATCTCTCCTGTGCTCTCCAAGAAGAGGCATGCTGGGAAGGGCAGGAAGGTTCTGAGCTACCTTTTCAACCTTCTCTGCAGCTTGTATGTTTGAAACAAATACTTTGGTTACAGGTATTCGAGGAATGATCATTCTGATAAGAGGGAGCTCAATTGCTCCCATGTTTTGCATACATGTCTAATGGTGTCATCCGAAGGAAGGTGTGTTGTGCTACTGGGGAGAGGAGGAAGCTGCTGAAGCACCACACTGGGTTGCATCCAGCACTCAGCAACACAAGTTAAGCATGTTTTGCTCCATATCCACTCCAGGGTAGTAGGTTTATACTAGATAATTATGCTAGATAATCCTACTAGCTAATGGTAGGATAATCCTTTTATCTATTATAAAAGATATAATCACACAGAATTTCATATACATCTAACTTTAATATGAGACAGCAATCTCAACAGAGTCTAAAAACTGAAGAGCCTGGAAGAGTGTGCTGGCTTTCTGCAGCATAAAAGTGGTTTCTCCAGAGTAGGGTGAGGCTGTAGTGGCAAGAAAACTTCAGTTCTGGAAGTCTTTGCTCATGTGTCCCTGGAGAATAAAAGACAACAACCTGTGGAGCTGTCAGTATGTCAGATTCCATGAGTTTCAGATGATTTAGATAAAAAAGCTCATTTGACAGTGCTTTTCAGAGCCCTTAAGATATGAAAATTATCCCCCCACCTTACTGTGGGTCACATTTCTTGTGCTACTGTCACATGCGATTATAGAAACATTTGCAAAATTCCTCACGCTGAATTAAATTGAATGATAGTATTGGGATCAGGACGGGCTGACTGTAATCCTACCCTTTTCCAGCTACATTGTGGCATCTCTGCCCTACTAAGTCAAATACCCGATCTCATGAATGGATGATGCTGAATCACTTCAAAGGTTAGAAGGGAGTTCCCCTTGCATGCATGTGATGGTTTGGGAATTTATGTTTCAGAACAGGTTGTGTGGGACATCAGCGTATCACTGTTCAGAGAGCTAACAAAGTATTGATCTGTCTTGCACATCTGTTTGAACTTACATGGTCCTGTTTTAAAGGATGAAGAGGGATTTAGCTAACTGATTCCCGTTAAATGTGGCTTAATCCTTGCATTGTGTGCTGCAAATTAACCCTTTTAGAAGCTTCTTTATTGGTACAAGTGGGATTAAAGAAAATGCTAGTTTACATCAAAATCTATTAAAACCTGTTACATTAATGACTGCTGGTATGCAGTGTCTTTGCAAAGCTGAAGTTCCCAAGCTATAATGCTCAATATGAAAGTATGGGTTTTTATCAAGCATTGATATAAACACATTGATGTAAGCACAGCATGTTTGTGCTTTAGGGCACAATTCCCTGCCCCGCTGATGTCAAGCAAAGCAAGGTCAGCCACTAACAGCACTGTCTGCAGCTCAGGGCATGTGTATGGAGAACGTTGCTGCAGCCATAATCCCACAGTGTTGGGCTCTAATCCTCATATTTACATTAAGGGTACAGATGTTGAGCTGAGAACTTAATACCAGGAAGTGGGGAGGGGAAATGCTGTTTTGCAATGGAGCTGATTGTTATGGCCCCAGGAGCAGGGTGGCAGGATGCCCAGCACACCGGGCACTTCAGGTGATCAGTCGAATCCTGACTGCCAGCCCCATGGGGAGGACAGCAGAGCAACTCACTCTGCTCCTGCAGAGTTTAGGAGGATATCCTGTCCTGCTGTTGGACAGATGTGCTGGAGGAGGCTTCCTGTAGCCCCAGCACACTAAAAGCAGAGCAGGATTTCAGCATATCTGAGGGTTATAAGTCTATCTTAAAACTGAGGTGCACATCCGCTATCATGTAGAGTTATGCACATTGAGGTGCATAACCTTAAATTTAGATGAATTAAGCAACATCCTCTAGTCCTGGCTAATTATGGAACATCCACTTTTGGAAAAGCCTGTCATTTGAATAGGGAATTTGAGTGGTCAGTTTGTTGCCTTTTGTAAAGTTGCTTCTGTTCACACACCCCATGAGTTTGTCACTACTCATTGAATTTGTTTAGATGTTCCCACAGAACATGCGTTCTGCTTGTGTGGCAATTAGCTGTAATGTTGGTATCCCAGAGGTGGGGAGCTTTACTGGTGTGGCAGTACTGACTCCCACAATGCAGGCAGGCGTGTTCTTGCTAAGAGGCAAATGTTCCTGCAGCAGGCTGCTAGTGAAAGCTGTCAGTTAGGAGCAGGGTTGCGCTTGGAGGACATTAGGACTGCACGTAGCCTTTCCATGAAGGAGATGAGAATATAAAGAGGAAAAGGCATGGAAAGTGTTCCACATTCAGTTCTTTAACTAAGGCAACTTCAGGGTTTTTGACTGTTTTCTCTGGCTGTTTGGACTTTATAGCTATACCTTAAACCTCATCATTACAGTTATTTCTGCTTCTTCCAAAGACACCTAACTAGGGAGGTGTCTGTTCAGCTGGTTATTTCCCTTCCATTGTCAGGTGGACATCCTCTTAAACAGGGGTGTGTGTCTTCTTTTCTTTTTAAGCTGCTAGGAGCCATTTAACCTGTTTCTTATCTCATAGGTTTCCACTGCTTCTGGAGGCCTTTAGTGTTCAATGGTGAATTTATGATGAATTTAAATGACTTCTTTACACACAGGAAGGCTTCTGCTGTCTGACTTTTTTACTTGGTCATCTTTGTTTAAAAAATTGTAAACAGCAGGGGAAAACTAACAGAAAATTGTCATCACTACCTTTGAGGGAGGAAACTAACAGCAGTTTACAATAGCTCTGCCTGCAAATGATGCTGCCAGGGAAAAAAGTAACTCTGAAGCAACAAGGAGACATCATCAATGAGTAAAGAGCCTCTGAGCATGTTTTTATAGGCATACTTTGGTTGAGGGATATCCCAGTTTTTCCAATCTAAAGAAATAGGTGCAAGTGCATGTGAAATGGAGCAGGAGACCATGGAACAGGGTTTCTCATGCTACACCTCTGCACTCTTATCTGTTCACTGCTGGACACACAAGTGTCCACTTGGGACACTACTTAGGAATCCTCCTGTGAATAAAGCCATATGTTATCATCTTTCGTGTGACTGTTAATTGCTTTTTTAATTGCTTTGTAGCTCAACTCTGAAATGATGCTGATCATCGTTGAATATTTAACTGCTTGTAGCATTGCTGTCTGTGTAGCAATGAAGTGCACCTTTATTTCACCAAATGTGATTTACTTGGCTTAGAAACATCAAGGGGCAGGTTTTAAATCAAGCCTAAGTGCCTTACTACCTCTGAAAATATGTGCCTGCACCTCTTTTCTTTTTACTTTCCCTATAAATAAGCAAGAATATATCTTCTTTGCGAAGTTTCCTCTGCACCTCCCCCTCTATTTTCTGGATTTTAGGTATACACCCCATTGGGCGTAAATCTAGCAAAGATTGAATCCCTCTGGAGCAGAGAAATGCCAGATTATAACACAGGTTCCAAGCCTATAATGCTAAAGCCACAATATAGCACCACATTTATTAGATAGTCCTCACATTTTATAAAGGAAAATGTTGGAGGATCTCATAATAAATGCAAGCTGAGAATCATTAATTTTTCCCATGTGGCAGTACTAGCTGTTCTTGGCTAAAAATATGACACTCTGTAGGTGAAGTTATTTGGGTTTTTTTGCATGCTGGGGAACATTTCCCCTCTCTCATCTGTAAGGTGAAATGCCACAAAAACTGTGAGATCCCAGTGTCACAGGCCTTTCCTAAAAGTGGTAGAGGTAGGGTCTGTGGCTGGCCTCTATCAGGAAAAATGCCACGCTCCAAATGAGGTAAAAGCAAGGAAGCACACACATTTTATCAGTGTCCTGAACCACTTAAGCCAGTCTAAAACTTAAGCGTGGTTAAAGTTTATCCCACATATGCTAAAAACCCGTGAGCAATAGCACTATTACTAACAAGTCCAACAGGCTGGTAGGTTGTGGGGAACTTTTCTTCTTTTTTAAATCCAAATGTGTTTGTCCTTACTTCAGTTGCTTGGGGAGGGGAAGGAAAAAGCTGTATCAAATTTAATTTCATTCTTTTCTTTTCTGAAATGTAGGTCTACAGCATCAGGACAAGAACAAGGAAACTTCCTGGTTCTGAAGTTCAGATAAATTAAGACCAGCTAGAGCTGGAGTCAGAGCAGCTGGGCGGGTGATATAACAGTCGTTGACTCCTCCATGGGGCAAAGGACACACATGAAGATGAAGAGCCAACCATTCTGGTTTTGCTATTGAGCCTTTTGTTTGTAAGGCCATTTATGGGTCCCACAGTGTTGGAAAAAAACAAAACCCTAACTTTTCTTTCTTCCCTCATCTGAGCCTGCTGCAGCTGGGCAACCTAACTCCTTTCTGCTCCTTTAACAGTGTTTTGTTTCGTTCAGCTTGATATGTTTATGAACAGTCTCAATTGTCAGGAAAGAGACTCTCCGTTGTCTACAGTGCGCCTCTTTTCAGGAATACAGTATTTTGTAGCTGTTTGTGCATCTATTTTTGTAGAAATACAGAAAGTTTGGGTAAGGATTGATGGGCTATTTTAGGATGACATATTTTTTTTAAAAAAATTGTAAAATTGTTAAGTTCTGTTTAAAGAACTTGCTCTCAGAGAAGCACTGGCAAAAAAAATGTATAAAACGCTATTTTTAGATGTCTGTGATGTGTTTGTGCATTTTGGTTTTTTCGTTTGTTACCTCAAATGTCTCTCCTTTCTTTCTAAAGGCCTAAACCTTCCCTCTTTCCACATTACTAGATTTTGATGTTTTTGTCCTATTATTCTAGCTTAAGCAAATATAAGTCGCACCTAAAGTTTCAGCCAAAAATTTTTCCTGGAGTTAGATTGTAGTAAGGGTGGTTTTATTCTCTTGCTTCTAAAGGTGGCTCTGTGCTGTGCTGATTGCCAGAAACTTGCAAACACCTTTAGCATGGGGCAAAGCTTGGGGTTATAGGCACTGTATTTCCAACCCATCCATTCTTTCAAAATGGACCAAATACTCTTACGGATTTATATCAGAATTGAGTTTGGGTCTCATCTATGATCCATTGAAGCTGTTCCATTTGAACACAGTAGGCTGTGGGTTATGTTTCAGGCCCTCATAGTGCTCATGAATATCAGTATACTCGTATTTTAGCTCAAGAAGCAGGACTTTCAGCTAAGCCATTTCAAGGGTGGTAACTTCTAACATCAATATTCAGGAAAGGAATGTCAGTTTAAAAAGTGTGTGACTTGTGGAAACAGAATGTTTCCAACTGGCCTCATCGGTCTGCTGAGCACCTCAAGGGAAGCACTGAAACTTTCAACTCCTGTTGACATCAAAAACTGTTTGTCTAACCTAAGACTTGCTGTAAGCCTTATGAGACTCCAGCTGCAGCTCTTGAATTTTTTAAGAACTTACATGTTTTCAGTGTGCACAAATTCAGGCTTGGCTGCTGTCTGTACTTGGAAATGACATGGCCATGTCTGCTACAGTGCTCTGCAAGGTGTTTGGGAAGCCCCGTTTCTGGCCTGTCCCCTGCGTTTCACCTTCATAATAAGGTCTTCAGTTGAAGCCAGGGTGAGCATGATCCAATCCTGAATAAGAGCTACAAGATTACCCTTGACAGCCCCAGACCCACAGTGTGCTGGAGGTGGGTCAGCCTCCATCCCCAGTCCTTAGCGACTCCTGTGTGTGCCAGCATGTGCTTAGGTGGAACCAAGCGCAGGATCGGGGCCTGGGTTGCCAGATCCTAGCTACTGCTTGGAGATGTTGCTTTGTGCTCTGTGTACCCAGGGTACCCCTGTAATATCTCCTAAGGCTCTTATAAACTGTTATATTTCTGTTACCACTGTTTTCAGACATCCTTGTCAGAAAGACAAACCAGCTAAATGGAAACCAAGACATAAACACATGACTGAGATAAGAAACAGTTTAATTTTAAGCAGCAAGCTTTGTAAATGTAGGTTTGTCAGGTGGAGACCACATGGATCTGTGTGTGAAAGGGGAGGGGAAGTGTTGGGATGTGCATGCCACTCCAAGATTCAGGCCTCCTTCCCTGCCCCGCTGCTTCTCTCCAAGCTTTTTGAACTTAATCCTGCGAGGTGTTGTGTGTTCCACCTCGCCACATAAGAGGGCTTGACATGCTGGCACTGGGGGCTTTAGGATTATGTCACAATTTGGCAAGACCCTGAAGGATGTACCTTGCTGATTTGACGTTTGAGACTGTATTGGTGCTGAATGGACTATACTTACATATTACTTTAAAATAGTAGGGATGTAGTTTCTCTATTGGGTTGCTGTATTAATTGTGGTAGGTTTGGGTGTTTTCTTTCCCTCATCTTTATAGTCCATCAGCATTTCTTTCTCTTAATAAATTTCACTGTCATGACAACTCTCTGTATAATTGCTGCTCTGGTGGAGCTAGCTCCTCAATTTGTCAATGAATTCATAATGCAATTGAAAAACTGTATGGAAGGCATCATAGTAATAGCTGCCATGGTTCACTTTTTTTATCAGGACGGTATAGTCCAGGAAATATCTCAAGAACAAGAGTTGTGACTTAGGAATTCTGACAGTATTCTGACAGTATACTGGGAGGAAAAAATCCAAGCTTTTAATTTTTTTTATTTTTTACATAATTTTTCTGGGCTTGGCAAAGCTGGAAGGCAAAGAGGCAAAGTATTCTCTTTGGACTTCAGGCCTGAGGAGTTTTGGTGGTGGTGCGAGCAAAAGGAAAAGCATAGTGTGATTGACTTCCTGAAATAATGTCTATCAGGAGAAGTCAGCTCATTGCCTTCCTCTTTGCAAGTTCAGATGATGATGGACCTCCTGTTCCCCATAGATGTCAAAGCAGAATGGGGCAGGAAAAAAACAGGCCTACAGATTGCACTGGAATCCCTTTCTGGATTATTGAGTTTATGGGTAGTGGGGATGAATATGTGGTGAAGCTGTTGCCTCTTCCACCTCAAGGACTACTATTATGTGCCCAGTTTCCACTGCTGAATCTGTGAGTGTACTGAAGGAACTCCTTTTGCTCTGCAGGCTCTGAAAGACAAGTGCCAATAAAAACCTATCTGTAACAATTCATGCACCAGTCAACTGAAAGTGAAATAAATTGATTTTCTTTTCCTCAGTCACTAACTGTCCCCTGACTAGTGAGTTGAAAGTAAAACCATAAGTGCATAGCAGTAGCCCTACTTCTATGTTCTCCAGTTTGAACGATGGGAAAGAAAAAAGCCTTCCCTATGACAAATTTTTAAGTTTAATGCACCAGATTTACTTCTCTCTCTCTTTCTCTCCCTCATACACGCACACTTACACACACGCACAAATGTGCTTATGAGAAGCAGATGCTGTGATGGTTTTGTTCTTGAAAGAGGAGGGGAGCACGTGCTCGCAACATTGCAGTTACTGAGAATTGATGGCAGGGAAAAAGAAACAGCAATGTTAAGACCACTCATGTTTCCATGATAGGAAAAAAAGGCCCTTAAAATCAGGTCACTGATAAGTTATGTGTCTTAATGTATTACTAAAGGAGTCGTTTTATTCTTTTATGTGAATTCTGATGCTGTCCCAAGAAAGTGGATGATTCATTTTGCAAAGACTTACAAAACATGATGTACTCTGTCATAATTTCTGGGAAAACATAGGGAAATTATTGTTTTATTTCAAGAAAATCTACATGCTAAACTCCTAAAAGTTGTCCAGGATTTTATTTTATTCCTGTGAATGTTGAGGAAATTCATTTTCATCATGAATTAATTTCTCTTCATTTGAAGAATTGGGAGGATTCAAGCTGTCCATGTTTTGAAAAGCAGATACCAGTTTGTTTCAACTGGGCATTTCCATCCCAACAAGATGAGGGAATAGTGCAGCTACTGACCGCCCTTATTTGCTTTCTAGAGAGCTGAATAATCTATGTTTGGCTATTGCAAAATGCACTTTGTTCTGATTCCTGTCCTCACGAGACGCACAAAGTCAGTTATCGGTTTATCTGATACTTTTTTGTAGTGTGAAGACCTTCAGTGAATGGCAGTTTTCTCTCGGCTGACTACTTCTGCCTCAAAATATGCTTTTGAGGATGACTCTTTCATCGCAGCTTTCAGAGAGAGCATAGGTCGTGGGAGGGTAGTGTCGCTTTCCCCCCCACCTGCACTTAGGATGGACTTGACTGCACCCAGCCTTTCTGCTTCTGTGCTATTGTATCTGTCTTGCTCTCCTCCTGCCACAATTCCTGATGTGTATGTATGTATATTTATATACATATATATGCACATACATTTATGCCTGGTTCCCTCTTCCACCCTCATGCTTCAAATGCATGTCCTTTGGAAATGACATCACTATATCTCATCTGAGACTGAGAAAATGTAGGCATTTTATTGCGTTCTCTGTTAACTCAGGAGTTAATGGAATTTTTCCATACTTGTAAAAACCAAAACCAAATAAAAACAAAAACCAATAAAAAAGACCCCTTTCAAAACCTCTGATTTGTTGTGTCTGTAAAGATGACCATGGAGTCAGCAGAGTTATGTGGAGAGATGCAATATATTGCCTTTCAACAGACAAGCTATCTTTCTGAATATGAATCTTTCAGGTACAAGCTTTTTCTCCGTATCAGTGGACCAGCAACATATATTTCTTATAAATGATTTAGAAATATAGATATTTTTCAAATTGTCTTCTTGGATTTGGTCTATCAGCTTTTGAGCTTTTAAAGGGTATTTGGATGATAAATACTGTTTGCATGTGGATTTTTAGAAATGCTGATGCATGTTGTTTGGAACTGAAATCTCATGTATAGCAGGAAGGTATTTAAAATAAATACTGTTTTTACCTATTAGCCCTATGGGCACAATCTGACAGTTGTGATGCAGGAAGATGTCCCCTTAAAGAATAAGGGACTCTTGCCTGAAAAAAGTCAAAATTTAATCCCTGTGACAGGAGAGGCAGGAGCAGTCTTCATGCAAAGTCTGAGCAGAGATGATCCTCTTCAGCGTTGCATGTAGATGGTTGGGCAGCCACTGCAAAACATATTAAAATTAGACTGTGTTGGCAGGTTTGTACTTAGGGGATGAACTGGATACCAAGGGGAGAGATGTTCCTGGAAACCTATGTTTTAGCTGCCCTTGATCTGCACAGTGTGCATGACCCTCTCCCTGTGCATGCCCTGCAATCTCCATAATTCTGCAGTGGGACCTGTGAAAGCTGGGCTGGAGTTCCCTATGAAATGCAGGATGTTTTTAGCTCCACATAAAGACAGTTTAGGAATGGGAGTATTTAAAACGTCACAGTTATCTCATGCACCTGCTCAAAGGCTCAAGCTTTCAGGATGAATCAGCTGCCCATTACTGATGATGACCATTTACATTTGCATACGGGAGCCCAAATGCTGCTTCCTCCACTTAGTGTCTTTGGAAATCTTTGATGACATTGGGATCATTGGGACCAGACTCAAACACCTAAACTGCAGTCCAGTGTTGGCTGGCACAGTGTGGTGGCTTGAGGTTTGGTGCAACATTGGTGGACACCAGTTGGAATCAGCATTGATTCCAATGAGCTCAGGCTCAGGTAACTAGTACCTATACACAGCTAATATTTATAGCAGTTGAAGTTTACAGTAATCTAGTAAAGTATCTGCAGAACTATGCTGCACTTTCCCTGCTAACTGTTTGTAGCTGTTGTTTAAAACCATCAGTCAAATCAGGGTCACTCTCCTCCCCCCCTACCTGTTCTCCAACCCTGCTTCCCTCAAAACTCCATTGAACTTTTTTGCACCTCTCATCAAAACTGATGAGGGGGTTTTGTATAAAAAAAAGTCGCTGTTTTAATTGCTGAATAAATAATTTAATGTGAATTTTATTGTTATATTTTTATGTAGTATTTTTGGTTTGGTCTGTATTTCTGAAAATTAGCTAATGCTTTCTTTTATTCTTATGCAACTGAAGAACTCATAAATCTCTTTGTAAATTACAGCACGCTGAGTTTCTGGATTTTTTTTTTCATGAGATTAATTTTTAGAGCCAAAGGTTTGTCTTCTGTTGAAAATGTTGTAAAACAAGTGTTCTAAACTGGTTCTGTACTAAAATTGGATGGAGTGAAAGCCAAGTATCAAAGGAATTTCAAAAAGGGCTCTTATGAAGGCAGTAGCTTTCCATTTCAGATACTGTCAATTGCTTCCACTACAATGTCTCTTCTTCTTTTTAATAACTGAAGTTGCATTAACAGTAGAGTCTATTTTACAGTCAGACTTAGTAGAATCACAACCTGACACTTCTTAATGTAAAGCCTTTTTTTTTATCATTTTCTGGCAGTTTTTACAGTCATCAAGTAGAGACTTTAAATGACTGACTTTATTTTTTGCAAAGTTCAGTGATTCCCTCTAAGGAGGCAACGTTGCCTTTGCTAAAATTACTTTACAACTGTTTAATTAAGAAAAGTTTGCATGCCGATGTTCTGGCTTGAGGGCTGAAGGTTTGGTGTTTTGGTCACAGATCATCATTTGCTGTTCCAACAGAGGGGAAAAATAAACCTCCAAACTTTGGCCAGGATCTCAGCTTTTGAAAAATTGCCACTTGCACGCAATCAGCAGGGAGCTGTTAAGAGTTTAGTTGCAAAATCCTCTGAAGATCCTGACCATATGGGATGTACTCTGTTTCACAGCATCAGGGGATGAGCAGGATTTTCCCCATACATCCTGCTCCAGGCCCTGACAGCAAACAGGGCACTTTTTTCTGTGCAAAAACTCACTGTGTTCTTCTTTCTCAGACTGTGAGGAAGTGATGAAGATAGCTGCCAGCCAGAAACTCAAGGAGAGGAACCTAGGAAAGGGAGAGGCTGGGTTCAAAAGCTTTCTTTAGTAGAGGATGGAGTTGGGAACCATAGGGAAAGAAAGAGTCTCCATGGGCAACGGGGATGAAGATGCGGCGCAGACTGCTGAAGAATAAGCAAATAATGCTTAATGGTCGCTTGGCTAATGCATGAAAGATGTAGAGTTGGATGTGACAGCCATCAAAAATTACCAGAATAATGTGAAGACACATACATTTCATATAAACTAAGTGTCATCTTAGGGTAAACATTGCAGGAACTTTCTTTCTTTGAAGTGAGCTGTGTACACTGTGATTTTGTCTTTGAGAAAAGATGGGTGAGCACTGTTGCTTTAAGGAAATTGCAGTTATCCACAGTGAAGCAAGCATTCTTTAGGAAGAAGCTAGGGCATGAGCTAGCTGTAGTGATTTTTCTTCTGCCTGTAATTTCTATTGCTCTCCCCAGAGCAGGGCTCCAGCTGCATTGCCCACACCTGTGTTTGCCAGGTGCTCAATGGGGGTTATTTCTACATGCTCTCATTTCATCAAGAAATGAGACCAGGGGAGGTGACGCTCAAGAGTAAGCATTATTTTGTGACTGATTTTATTCGTGACGATCAACATCCTCCATTAATGTAAATCAGTGTCATTCAGTTGGCTTTAGTGACCTTTGCACTTACAGAGAAGCTCTGGTTACACCTGGATAAAATTGATTTTGGGTGTTATCAGCTGGAAATTGAGTCCCAGCCTGGTTCCTGGAAGAGCTTCCTTTGGAGCCAGGATCCAGCCATGTGAACTTAGTAGTGCTCAGCCTGCCTGCTGCAGGGGAAATGCCATGGAAGATGCGAGGAGTGGGGCTGGCATCATCTGTGTGTGGGGGGGAGGCAAGCGTGGATGGGGACCAGCTGCTGGGGCTGGGGCTGGCTGGCCCTGGTGGGACAAGGGGTGCCATCAGCCCTTCATGGACGCTTCAGGCACGGTGCAGCCGGTCATCCTGGCAGGGCCTTGAACTCTGAGGGGTTATGCTGCCTGCGTGACGTGGGAGGCTGGGTGGGGACCAAGACATCTGGTGAGAATTCCTCACAGCTGAGCTGTGCGTTGGGCTGGGATGCTGATTGATTGAGCTGATTTCTTTTTTGGGGTTGTTGGGAGGAGGAGGGGGGCTGGATGCCGCAGCCTTCCAGTAATCGTCTCTTCTCCAGAATATCACTTTTGATTTCTTTGAAGGCAAGCGAGAAATTATATTTAAAAAAACCCCAAACCAAACCAGCATCAGGAACTACACCGATGCCTTTGCCTTGACAGTAACTGTACATCTGCAATGGTTTATCGCTCTGGGAAAATGAGCAGGTAATAAGGTTTTGATGTTGGCCTTTGCATGTACAGAGGTATCACAGGCTTTGAAAATGATTTGTTATGTGAATGCCCATAGTAGCACCAAGGTTCAAAGGTAGGTGGTTTGTTTTTCATGCCCATTTAGTTATGAGTAACACCAGCTCTAATTTCCTCCTCCCACCAGCAAGCAGAGAGTCCTACATTGGAAGCCAAATATAGCAACAAAGATTTCTATCTCTGGCCAAAACCAAAAAATCTGTTCCCTTTTAAGAATAACACTCCATTCTTTTCTGATGGACTTGGATAAAGAGAAAATTCAACTTTAAGGAAGTAGTTTCTCAGTAGGAAACTCTCTAGACTCCCTTGAATGCCCAGTGTAAAAGTTATGAACTTATGTTTTGGCATCTGTGCAGAAGCCAGTGGGGAAGCTTCTGTAGAATCCCATCAGTAAAGCACTTTGGGGTGGCAGTCTCGATAAATCTTCCCTACTTGCTGGTGTGTCTTTCTGCCCTGCTTTGTCTTTTGAGCAACAGAGCCAATGCCGAATGGGAACTCCATGAGTTGCACAACTACCCCTGGTTTTCTTCACCCATTTCTTTCTGGTTAACTTTTGTGGAGAAGTCTATTCCGTGGTTCTAAGGGACAGACCCCTGCTTCACCTGACAGGTAAGCTCAACAAAGCAACATGGAGCAGCAGCATCACCCCATGCTCTCTACCTGCTTGCGGTTCTCATCAGGGGAGTATGCAGGAAGCCAGCCCTATGGTCTTTCCCATGGCCAGGCCATTGCGCCTGTGACAGGTGACCACAGACAGTGGGGCTGCCCAGTTTCCTGCCTGGCTGGATGAGAAGGGATGTCTCTTACAAATAAATCTTCATGGTGAAGTGCTTCCTTAGGTGATCATTTGACATTTGCTGGATGGGAATCAATGCTTCTTGAAGATGAGCACATACATGAGTGTCAGTATCTGCTTCTTAGCTAGAATACGCTTTTAGGAGGAGGCACACACACATACCCTTTCTGATCTTGGGCAGTTTCTTTAGCTTCTCTACATCATCTGAAGAAGGCTATTCAGCCTTTCCTTCGAAGGTTTTATTCCCATTCCAGCCCACCCGCACCACCCACCCATAAGCAACTGGCATCTGTGACATGTGAGCAAAAAAAATCCTTTCTTTAATGTACCAGCTGTCCCTGTTTTAGAAGTGTTGCCTCATTCATTTTTAGACTGTTTGGCTGAAGGCCTTTGCTGTAAGGTGAATGCTTCAGGATTACAGTTAGCTCTTCCTCCTTTGGAAATCTGGGCATTTTTTTGTTAAGTAGAAGCAGCCTTGGACCCCTGATGCATTTTAAAAACAATGCAGGGAAGTGTCACCCAGTGAACATATTTGCACTGGAATCTGTTCTGCCAGACATGTTACTGATGGAGTTTTAAATAAACACAGTGATGTTTGGAAATATTTTGTGTATGTAAATATGTAAAATATGTAAAACAAAGCTAACAGCTGTGGGGTGTACTCATTTCTCACGTGAAGAGGCTTTGTGTAATGCTTTTTCCATCACCCTCTCTTTTTTTAAGCATCTGTGTCTGTTCCAAGATAATCACTTCTCTGTGATTGTGGCTGGACAAAGAGGGAGGAGGCTGGATGGGCCAATGTGATGCCCTAAAGTCTGCCTGAAGTTCTGTGAAGAACCTCCTACTGTATGGTGAACCTGCTTTCCAGGAGCACACAGAAATCACTTTTCATCAGAAGTGGGATTGTGCCTGGGTCCAATTGAAGCTGGCCTGTCCAGAATAGTAATGCAAGGCACAACACATAGCACACAGCATTCTCAGACATCCTTGGCTTCGTAACTAGACTGACAAAGGCATTAGTCGATGGTGCATGAGTCTTAATTTCCTGAATTGAATCCATTGCTTAGGAAGGGTTGACAGTTTAGCAGGTCCTTTATTTAACCAGGGAGAGCTGAAGTCTACATATGCATGTGATCCTACTGAAGACTTTGAGGGCACTGCAGTAAGAACAAAAGTAATCCAAACTCAGTCCATAGCAATAGACTCTTCAAATTATTATTATTTTTTAATTAAGCAGTATGCTACTTTTAAACAACCTTTCAGAGAGGATAATTCACCCTCTGTGCACAATCAGTCTCTTCACCATTTCTGAATCCTACAGGATGTTTTCTGTGACTTAGCCACCTGTTGTTCTTAATGATGTTTTTCACCCTCATGCTTTCTCTTGTTTACTAGTTCCACTACTTCATGGGAAGCCTTCCAAACTCCTGGCAATGCAGAAGTCCAGGGACTTAGCACAACCACTCTGTGACACACAGTTTTTGTGTCCATGGCAAGTTTGACCTATCTGTAAGTGTGACCTTAGACTCTTAGATGTCACAAGGTGCGAAACAAATGCAAGCTCCATTTCTTTGTGTGGTGGTTTCAGTCACAGCAAATGGAAGTGCATGGCAGGAACAGCCCTAGGTAAAGGGCAAAGTGGAAGTGGAGCATCCTTCAGCAGGATCCGAGGAGACATTCTGGGTCCCTCAGAAAAAGCCCCGTTTATGCTATCGAGGGAAATAGCTTAAGTGCATCCTATAGAGATTAGCTGCTTCTCATTCTCCTCGCTCCCAGTTAGTCTGGACAGCCTTTTTGTCTTGCTATCACTGACAGTATTTATGAACAGACTTGAGGGGATCTTTATGACATCTAATACTGTTGAGAACCACATCCTCACCTTACCCATGTCCTAATGCAGACACCCAGCACCATGGGGATAGGAGGCTATAGCATTATACAATGACTTACAGCTATATTGTCCTAGTTTACAGAGTGCTAGGTTCCTTAATTCCTGTTTCCTCAGCTCTTGTCCCATGTGACATCTTCCAATGATTGCATATATTTTACCACCAGTTCCCTCTTGCAGTGACTGGAAGTTGCTAGCAGCCTATATGATGTAGTAAAGTCCTTGAGGCCACTGTTAAAACCCATGACTCAATAAATTTTCACTATTTGTGGCTCGTGTTTGGCCTGGTTGATATTCTTTTGCTTTCTGTGATGAAGAAATAGTTGAGGTTTGTATGAAAGCAAATACCAAAAGACCAGAATAGCCTACTTGTGCAGAGAACGCCAGGACTGAGTGAGGCAAAAGCAACTCAAGAATGGGACACTGAACTTCTTGCTTTCCCCTTCAATGTCATGTCTGTGTGATGGCCTGAAGAGACCAGCACAAGAGATGGTGTCATGGTTCAAGCCCAGCAGGTAACTCAGAACCATGCAGCCACTTGCTTACTCCCTCTGCTTTTTTCCCCTCCCCCACAGAGGGATGGGGAGGAAAATGGGAAGAATGTAGCTCCCACGGGCTGAGATAAGAACAGTCCGGTAGCTAAGGTATACACAGCACTGCGCCAGCTACTAAGAAGGAGAAAAATGACTGCTACAGCTGAGCCCAGGACAGATGGCATTTCATTCTTCACCCCCAGATCACTAAGCAGATAGTAATTACTTTTAGTTGCTTTGTATTTTTGACACTTTGCAGTATGCACTGGTTTCACCAAACGTGGACAGAAAGCACTGAAACAGGTTGGCTAGTGTAATAACTTGACATTCTTCATGAGCAAACTGATTCACAATGTGCAATTGCAAAGCAACGTTTGCAATGCGGGGGTTGGCAGCAAACAGAGAATGACATCAATTTTGTTAACTTGGATTTGAAGCATAGAGAAGCTAAGAGTAGCATTGAAACAAAGTAGGATCCTCAAGCTTCAAACGTATGCCTTCAGAAGTTATTCCCTTCTAATATTTTGGTCTGTATTCCAGTGATTCTTAACAAAGATTTTCCTTAATAAAGGAGAAAAAGTAGTTGTCATCCGTAACAGATATTGCTAGTTATTTTTCATGCTGCTGTTTGCTAATTTGAAGAGGTCTGAGAGGAATTATATAGAACCTGCATAATAGAATCATAGAATAGTTTGGGTTGGAAGGGAACTTAAAGCTCATCCAGTTCCAACCCCCTGCCACGGGCAGGGACACCTTCCACCAGACCAGGTTGCTCTAAGCCCCGTCCAACCTAGCCTTGAACACTGCCAGGGATGGGGCAGCCACAGCTTCTCTGGGCACCCTGTGCCAGCACCTCACCACCCTCATAGCAAGAATTCTTTCCTGATACTTAATCTAAACCTACCCTTAGATCAAATGAGAAAACCTCTAGTTCTCCCATGCACAGTTTAATTCATCACTGCAAGGACTATTCTGGAAATCTCAAACTGGGTATTTTCTTCATATGAAATGAGCAATCATTATAATTTAATCTCAACTGGAATATTATTTCTCTCTTTTTTTTTTTCTTTTCCTCAGCCTTTTGATGGGTCAGATTTAAACCATCTGCAGGCAGACGGAAAGGAAAAGTAGAATTGTTTTCACCAAAAAATTGTGCAGCTGTCAGGGTGTGTTTGACACAAGCCTGATGGCTGAAAACAAAGACAGGACACATTGTCCCGGCTGGATATCAGACAGCATAAAAACTCTTCATGGGCAGCTCTTACTTGGACAACTTGGGGCTAAATGAGGTAAACAAGATCATTACTTAGCCATACTCAAGGACTTTTCAGATAGAATTCTTCACAGAATTATGTACTTTTGCTGGGCCTCAATGAGACCTTGTTGGTTTCAGCATGAGGGTGATGACTCTCTAAGTAATAGTCACAATATATCATACAGACCACTGTTTTGTGACTGGCATACCACATGGCAGAGGCTTCAGCCATCACTTCCAGTACCTGTCATGATGTGTTGCTTTTATAATTTGGTTTAATTTATGGCCCCATAATTAACAGCTGCATCCAGTGAAAAAGGGCTTAAAGCAGCGCTTTCTAGGAGGGACACCAGGAGCTATGACTTCCTGGTATAATTTTTTTTACACTTAATGTCAGACTTTTGTTGTGTTTTTCTGTGTTGGTTTGTTGGGCTTTTTTTACCTACTTCAGTATTAACATCGGCAACATGGGCGAAGAAAGTTAACAATAAAGTTTTTGTCCTTTTCATCAGGAGTGTTGAGAGTGATAATATGAAGTCATTGGGAGGTGTATTTTTCTGCTCTGAAGTAACAACGATGCATCATTCCCATCTCCCAGTGCTGACACTGTCATGTTGGTATTTATTCACATTGTATTTTTTCCCCCAAATAATTTGACTGTATACATCTGTAGACAGAATGTGTTTGAGCTAAGCTGGAACTGAGAGAGTAAGACATTCATGAACTGTGAGCTATTATCTATTATTGAGTCATCTGAACCCTTGCAGTGCACAAGTTTTGAGTTGTTATTTTGTGCTTACTGAATGTGTTGTCCAACAGTTCTAACTAAAGCAATTTTGGAAATAGTTCATCAGATGATAGCTTCACAGTTACTTCATCAAGGTGAGATGGGGCCGTGTTGCTGCAGTCGTTGTAATTTCGCTTGTGTGGGAGGAAGGGGGAGCCCTGAAGAGGTTTCAAGGTTAGGGGTCTTTTTTGTTTGGGTTTATTTTTGTTTCATTTGGTTCTGTTCAGGTTTTTGTTTGTTTCCCACCTCACAACCTTCCACTTTGGCGGCCAGAATCCTAACTTCTACCAAAAATCAAAGCTCTATTGGCAATATCACAGGGAGTACAGAAAGGGCAGAACACATAGACTAGAGGCCAAATCCTATTCACATCACTCTCATTAATCCAGCAAGTATACTCCTTTTGGAAATAGTGACAGGATTTAGCTTTAAGTGCATCAAAACAGACTTTCACAAGAGGAATATTTTCTCCTATCTCTGTGCTAGATACACAGTGATAGGACACTTACTATTTACAGCTTTAGCAGGAGTATGTAAGGGACCATATTCCTGTCTGTGTACTTTGCATTTTTATTTACACATGCACAAAGGGTGTGTGAAATGTTCCCCCTCAGCACTGGCTATGCTCGTTCACACCCATTTAATACTGATGTCAAGGAGAAGTGGCCAAAATGGAAAACTATCCCCAGCATCCCACTGTCCCTAGCTCGATCTTACTCCTCAGGACAAGCCGTGCCATTGCTGTGGGTCTGATCTGTACCACCTCCCACAGTGAGCAGTGTGAGTGAGGTGAAGGAGACACATCCATGCTGCTGCAGAAGATCTGGTTTCTGTGTTGCTTTCTTTGAAATCTGGAAAAAGAAGCCGAAGAAGCTGATATTCACTTGTACATTTATTCCTTTGCTACCCATTGCTATCTTTGTAAATGAACAAAAGATAGATACAAAATGCTCTCAAGGAGCTTAGGCTGTCCTGGTATCTCAGGGGCTTTCATTTGCATGTGGTTTTCTGCTGTCTGTAGGATTAAGAGATAAATTCCCATATGGGAGATCCAGTTGCAAGTGCCTCACTGTGATTTCTGAACAGGCGCATCTGTGGCAGTCCTTGTCCCTCCTTGAGAAAAGGAGGATAACAGGTTCAAGTAATAAGAATTGGAAATAATACTAAAAAAGAAATTGCCATGAGGGATGCTAACAGATGAGCTCTGTACTAACATGTGAGTTGTTTTAAGGAGCAAAAAACCTGAGGCCATCCAAAACCAATTGGCAGAGAAAGCATTGGGGGATACAAATGCAGCTTGTAGCTGCTACAAATGGCACTTTCTCAGGAAAAAGACAAGATTTACATAACCCCTGCAGCCAGATACAGAGGTGCACAGTTCTGTCAGTGATGCAGCTCTGCTTCTTAGTGATGTATGTTTACCTCCATACTGCTGCCCTAGCTGTGGTTTCTAAAAGTTCCAATGAGATCAAGAAAATAGTTTTGAGATTATAATTCTTCACCTCTCCCTACAAGCTGATTTACTGCGGGGAAGCAGCCTATGACAGTTACCCACAAATTCAGCAAAATAATTCCTCCACTTTGTTCTTTCTGAACTGTTGTTTTAATACCAAGACATTATCCAAAAGCAGTACTACCATTGATGCTGGCTAGTTTGAGCACATCAGAGTCTGGTAGCAGGTGTTGCCTTTCCCAGTACACAGCTGAATGTGGTTTTAGCAGAAGTGATATAATGTTTGAAGGGGGGAAACAGTGATTAGAAAACACAATGTGATGAATGCTGCTGTGTTTCTAAAGGTTTTGGTTCACTGAATGGGCATCATTAAAGAAGACTTCATTTCCAGGGTGCTGGTGGACGTTATAATTGTGGTCAGTGTATTCCAGTATAAACCAAAGCAGCTTGATTGACTAAATAAAGGTCAGGTAATAGCACAGAACTTCACAGCTGAGCTAAGCACACTGCTGACAAAGCTGAAGGAAGAGATAAGAGGTTTTGCTGTATTTCATCAAACCATTGCTGACAAAGATAAAAACTGACGTAGGTTATCATCTCTTTTGCACCATCAAAATTGACTTTGCTGGTTTTTGTAGGGACGGATTTGGAGCACTGAAATCAGCTAAGCAAATGATACTGATCTGAGGGGTGCTTATATTTTCTGTAGTTCTATTTGTGAAGTTAAAGAAGTTACTTAGTTTCTTGATAACTATCCTACAACAGCTCATTCAGTAAAACAAGAGCTCACTGAGATTCTTAAGTAGGGAGCATAGCATGATATTATCAGTGTGTTTGCTGTGTTTTGGGGTATGATTATTACTTGTGTGTTGAATTTCTTTATTGAGGAGATCATGTAGTCTTCTAGTTTTGAGGTTTTCTCATCCTTCCCCCATCTCTTTTTGGTCTTGTTGTCTATTTGTTTAGGAGTGGGGTTTTTTGGGGGAGGGGTTGTTTTGGGGGTTTTGTGTGTGTTTTGCCTTTTTTTCCTCTGGGAAATTGCCAGAGAAGTTTGCGTTCTGTCATGGTTTAAGCCCAGCCAGTAACTCAGAACCATGCAGCTGCTAGCTCATTCTCCCCCCCTTTCCTTCCCCCGCTCCCAGAAGGATGGGGAGGAGAATCGAAAGAATGCAACTCCCATGGGTTGAGACAAGAACAGTCCAGTAACTAAGATATAACACAAACCACTACTGCTACCACCAATAATAATAATGATAAGGGAAATAAAAAGCGAAGAGAATACAACCGCTAACCACCTGCCAACCGATACCCAGCCCGACCTGAGCAGCAATCGAAGCCTTCTGGGTAGCTGCCTCCAGTTTATATAGTGGGCATGATGTGCTGTGCTATGGAATACCCCTTTGGCTAGTTTGGGTCAGGTGTCCTGTCTCTGCTTCCTCCTGGCTTCCCCTCCTCCGTGGCGGGGCATGAGACTCAGAAAGTCCTTGGTCAGACTTAACATTACTTAGCAACAACTAAAAAACTTATCAGCACTGTTCCCAGGCTGAAAGTCAAAATCACAGCACTGCAGCAGCTACCAAGAAGGAGAAAAATGACTGCTACTGCTGAACCCAGGACAGTATCCACCTCTTACTCCATACCACTCACGTGATGCTCAGATCCCACATTTTTCAATATGCCATCACTTGTCTCATATATATATATATCTATATCTCTACACACACACACAAAAAGAGAGATATCATTCCTTTGTGCATGGACCAACCCCTATAAAGCTGCTGAGTTCATTCGGTCCATGATGTTGGGCTCCATCTCTTGTAACAGTCTTTCAGAGACAGAGAGACAGTGTGCGGTGTTGGGCTGGTGCCTGCTGGTGACACCGAAGAACTCGTCTGGTCACCACTGAGCTTGTTGGGTTTCATCAAAGTTCATTCTTTGTTGGGATGATGGTCGGAGGGAAGTCAGGGCCAGTCGCTGGTTACCTGAAGACATCTAGTTGGTGGGCTATAAAAGTGCGACATAGCAGGCAACAGCATACAATTGAGTTCATTGGCTGTTTTCCCCTAAAATCAAATCCTCTTGAGGTACACATTGGACTTCCCCATCTTCCTGCATTACCCACCAAGTACATCTGGGTCCCTGAGCAAAAGCACTCTCACAAGTGGGTTTGCCTTTACCTGAAGCAGGAATAACCCAGACTGTCTTCCCCAGCAAATTCTTTACCTGCACCACAGGAACTTTGTCCCGTTCTACAGTATGTAGAAGTTCTGACTGGGCTGGGCCAGCCCTGTCAGCAGATCCTCTGGTGTTGACCAACCAGGTGGCTTTTCGTAAATGTGTACCCCAATGTTTGAAAGTCCCACCACCTATTGCTCTCAGTGTAGTTTTTTAACAGCCCATTGTACTGTTCTATTTTCCCAGAGGCTGGTGCATGGTAGGGGATGTGATATACCCATTCAATTCCATGCTCTTTGACCCAAGTGTCTATAAGGTTGTTCCGGAAATGAGTCCCATTGTCTGACTCAGTTCTCTCTGGGGTGTCATGTCACCACAAAATCTGTTTCTCAAGGCCCAGAATAGTGTTCTGAGCAGTGGCGTGTGGCACAGCATATGTTTCCAGCCATCCGGTGGCTGCTTCCACCATGGTAAGCACATGGTGCTTGCCTTGGCGGGTTGGTGGGAGTGTGATATAATCAATCTTCAGCCATTGTCCTCCATACCAAAGAGGCTTTAACCGTTTAGCTTGCTTAATTGCAGCACATGTTTCACAGTCATGAATAACCTGGGCATTGTTAAAGTCCACTCCTCGATCACGAGTCCATCTGTATGTTGCATCTCTTCCCTGATGGCCTGAAGTGTCCTGGGCCCACCAGGGCAAACATAATTCACCCTTATGTTGCCAATCTAAGTCCATCTGAGCCACTTCAATCTCAGCAGCTTTATCCACTTGTTGGTTGTTCTGGTGTTCCTCAGTGGCCCGACTCTTGGGTACATGAGCATCTACATGGCATACCTTCACCAGCAGGTTCTGCACCCGGGCAGAGATATCTTTCCATAGTGCAGCAGCCCGGATGTGTTTACCTCTGCGTTGCCAGTTGCTCTGCTTCCATTGCTGCAACCACCCCCACAGGGCATTTGCCACCATCCATGAGTCAGTATAGAGATAAAGTGCTGGCCACTTCTCTCATTCAGCAATGTCCAAGGCCAGCTGGATGGCTTTCACCTTGGCAAACTGACTCCATTCACCCTCTCCTGCAGCAGTTTCTGCAACTTGTTGTCGGGGACTCCATACAGCTGCCTTCCATCTCTGATGCTTTCCCACCATATTGCAGGACCCATCAGTAAACAAAGCATACTGCTTTTCACTTTCTGACAGTTTATTATATGGTGGGTCCTCTTCATCACGCATCACCTCCTCCTCCTCTAGTGACATTCCAAAATCTTTGCCCTCTGGCCAGTCCATGATGACTTCTAGAATTCCCGGACAACTGGGATTTCCTATTTGAGCTCATTATTTAATTAATTAGTAATTAGTGCAGCCCACTTACTCCATGTAGCATCAGTTACATGATGTGTAGAGGAGGCCCTGCCTTTGAACATCCAGCCCAGGATGGGCAACCAGGGTGCCAGGAGGAGCTGTGCTTCGGTGCCAATCACTTCCAAAGCAGCTCAAACCCCTTCATAGGCTTCCAGTATCTCTTTTTCAGTTGGGGTATAGGTGGCCTCAGGTCTTCTGTATCCCCAACTCCAAAAGCAGAGGGGTTGACCTCAAATCTCCCCTGGAGCTTTCTGCCAGAGGCTCCAGATAGGAGCATTCTCCCTGGCTGCAGTGTACAGTGCATTTTTTACATCTGGCCTGGCCCGGACTGGTCCAAGGGCTACTGCATGAACCATCTCTCGTTTAATTTGCTCAAAGGCTTCTTGTAGCTCAGGGCCCCATTTAAAGTCATTCTTCTTCTGGGTCACATGATAGAGAGGGCTTACAATCAAACTGTAATTTGGGATGTGCATCCTCCAGAACCCCACAGCACCCAAGAAAGCTTGTGTTTGTTTCTTATTAGTTGGTGAAGACATTGCTGTTATCTTGTTGATCACATCTGTGGGGATCTGGCGATGTCCATCTTGCCATTTTATTCCCAAAAATTGAATCTCCTGTGCAGGTCCCTTGACCTTACTCCGTTTTATGACAAAAGTGGCTTTCAGCAGGATTTGGAGTATTTTCCTCCCTTTCTCAAAGACTTCTTCCATTGTATCACCCCACACAATAATGTCATCAATGTATTGCAGGTGTCCTGGAGCTTGCCCCTGTTCCAGTGCAGTCTGGATCAGTCCATGGCAGATGGTAGGGCTGTGTTTCCACCCCTGGGGCAGTCGGTTCCAAGTGTACTGGATGCCCCTCCAAGTAAAAGCAAACTGTGGCCTGCATTCTGCTGCCAGAGGAATTGAGAAAAATGCATTGGCAGTATCAGTCGTGGCATACCACTTGGCTGCCTTGGACTACAGTTCATACTGAAATTCTAGCACGTCCGGTACAGCAGCACTCAAGGGTGGTGTGACTTCATTCAGGCCACGATAGCCTACCGTGAGGCTCCACTCTCCATTAGACTTTCACACTGGCCACAAGGGGATATTAAAGGGTGAGCTGATCCATTCCTTGGCTCTCCAGTCTATAGATCAGCCTATGTATGGGAATCAGGGAGTCTCGGTTGGCGCAATATTGCCACTGGTGCACTGTGGTTGCTATTGGTACTTGTTGTTGTCCAACCTTCAGCAACCCCACAACAGAAGGATCCTCTGGGAGACCAGGCAAGGTGGATAGCTGCTCAATTTCCTCTGTCTCCAAAGCAGCAACACCAAATGCCCATCAGTACCCTTTTGAGTCTTTGAAGTACCCTTTTGGGTCTTTGAAGTACCCTCTCCTGAGGTAGTCTATGCCAAGGATGCATGGAGCCTTTGCACTAGTCACAATGGGGTGCTTTTGCCACTTCTTCCAAGTCAGGCTGATTTCAGAATCCAGTAGTCAACTCTTGAGATCCTCCTGTCACTCCAGAAATATAAATGGGTTCCATGCCTTGCCAGCTTGATGGCATCAGGGTACACTGTGCACCGGTATCTACTAGAGCCTCATACTTCTGTGGAACTGATGTGCCAGGCCATCTGATCAACACAGTCCAGTAAATCCAATCGTCCCTTACCTCCATCTGGCTGGAGGCAGGGCCCCTCTAATAGTGATCAAAATATTGGTCACTTATGTCTTGCAGAAAGGGACTAGCCTTCTTTATCACAGGAACTGAAGTAAAATCAGCTCTTCCACTCCCTCTGAGAACTTGCTCGCCGGAGACTGAAGCCGCAGCTTTCATGGGATGACCATTCTTGACCTTTGTTCTCCTCTTCAATTCATGAACCCTTTCCTCCAAAGCTGAGGTAGGTTTTCCATTCCACTTTCTCATGTCTTCTCCGTTATCCCACAGGTAAAACCATAGGGTGGCATGTACCTCCTATATCTTCTCTCTCGAACAGTAGGACGCCTTTTGTTAATAGCTGAGATGTGGGTTGGTACACGTGGGGAACTGGATAGATTGGATAGATTGTCTCTCAATTGTTTGAACTCCTGGGACAGTTTTTCCGCAGCTGAAATGATGGAAGGGGTGAGATTGTCTTCGAACTCTCAGAGTTGAAGAATCATTTCATCCACTGTTGGTGGTACTATGTCATGCCAGGTTATTGATGCCAATGAGTGGTCATATGATGATGGTGCACTCCATGTAAATTTCTGCCACATGGATCATGTACATTCAACTTCATCTGGATCTATGGATGCATTTCCAGCTTCCGGCCTGTGATAGATCATCTTTACAATGACTAATTCCCTCAGAGACTGGTTGCCTTTCTCTATTGTGGTACAGTTGGCTGAACAACTCGTAACATTGTCCTTGTATGGAAACCTTTCTTTCACAGCTGCCAAGAGTTGCTTCCAAAGGCTGAGGGACCATTTCTCTTTTGCTATTGCTCTGTCAATTCCCCCTTCCCTAGCAAGTAATCCCAGCTGCTTGGCTTCCCTGCCTTCTAGTTTGTGACCATTCACCCCATTGTCCCAGCACTGGAGCATGGGCTAAAGCATTGGATGATGGGTAAAATCTTTTTGCATATTCTGTAGCTTGGTTGAGGTCTAGGGTCGAGAATTCACCTCTTCTTTTTCCTCTTTCTCTGACCCACATAGTAATAACTCTTGTTCAGATGCTGTCCTGTGTAATAAGTGCATTGGTTCTTCATCTTTCTTCACTGTTCTGGTTGCTTTTTGTGCCTCTTGTTTGCTTTTCTCCTTGCGTACAGGGGCAACTGATACTGGCGCAAGTTGATCCTTTGGTTTAGCTGCAGTGGTTATCACTGTGGTTGGAGTGGCTGCAGTATCTGTTGTTGGGGTTGGTGCAGCCTCTGTGCTTGGGGGTTGAGTAGCACCAGCAGTGCGCTGTCTGTTGCTATCAGGGTTTAAGTAGCTGCTGTACCTGTCGTTGGTGTAGCTGCTGTACTTGGAGTTGGAGTAGCCGTGTTGTCTGTTGTAGTCAGAGTTTGAGTAGCTGCTGTACCTGTCACTGTGGTTGGTGTAGTTGCTGTACTTGGAATTCGAGCAGCTGCGTTGTCTGTTGCTTTGCCATCAGATCCAGAGACATCTTTTTGCCTTTGAAGGTGCTGGATAGTGTTGAGCAGGGCTCTGTAAGCATAGGCCAAGCCCCAGCACATTTCCATGATTTGTCCCTCTCTGGTGTGACCAGAATGACAACACACCTCATTTAAGTGTTTGAATAATTTTTCTGGATTTTGCACTTGTTCAGTGGTGAAGTTCCAAAGCACTGGAAGGGTCCACTGGCCTAGATACTGGCCCATACTATCCCACACACCCTGCCACTCATGACTGCCCAGCCTCAGGGAAAATCTCTTGGTCCTCCTATATCGTCATCTAGATAGACCCAAACCTGACTCTGCTTAGCGTTCGAGATCAGATGAAATGGTCATGGGTAAAACACACTCTGTATGCGTGCCAAAATGGTGATCCCCATCACAATCAGCAGGCAGGTCTCAAAGGTACCCAAAGGCCATTCAAAACCTCCAGAACTCTCAAAGGATGCTGTAAATAGTCTGGTGGGGGAGCTGGGTGTGTAAAGGAATGTCTCCTTCACAGGTTGACCACCTGAGGAGGGAAAAAAAGATATGCAATTGTTAAACACTTCCATTATATACCTCCCAAATTATAGAGGTGATGACCACACCGGGAATGTAAGCCAGACCAGTTTCACGATCAATGAGTCTTTTGTATTACAAGTCATTACTGTAAAGTACAGTGAAACACGAACCTTAGCGCAGGCCCCCCAGCCAATAAACACTAAAACAGCAAATACTGGCTGTAAGTAAGGTATGACATGCTGAAACTCTGCGATCAAGAGCAACAGATTTGAGAGCCAATAAATCAGCGTTGTGATGAGTGACTATTAATCAGAAACAATGAATGCTTATCACAGATACAATTAAATACACTGTGGTCAGATCTGTTGTTATCTCAACCCTTCATGCCCCATGTTGGGCACCACAAAGAACTGTTGTGGTTTAAGCCCAGCTGGTAACTCAGGACCAAGCAGCTGCTCGCTCACTCCCCCCCTTTTCTCCCCCCACTCCTCAAGGGATGGGGAGGAGAATCAAAAGACTATAACTCCCACGGGCTGAGATAAGAACAGTCCAGTAACTAAGGTATAACACAAACCACTACTGCTACCACCAATAATAATAATGCTAAAGGAAATAACAAGGGAAAAGAATACAACCGCTCACCACCTGCCGACCGATACCCATCCTGACCTGAGCAGCAATTATCAGCATTGTTCCCAGGCTGAAAGTCAAAAACACAGTACTGCACCAGCTACAAGGAAGGAGAAAAAGGACTGCTACTGCTGAACCCAGGACATGGGAATGGAACTCTTTTAAGGGGCACAGGTTTTTATTGTACTGGACTCACTAAAATAAGTGTGCTCCTGGGAACTGGGGTTGTGGCTTAAAAGCTCTTGTGGTCAGAGTCTTTGAGTAAACTTGTAAGTCCAGCTGAAGGTAAACTGTGTTTAGATTTTGACTTTGACCAGCTCCCATTTTTTTGCTTCTTTTTCTCTTTTCCCAAACTGCTCATATCTAACTCTGAAAAGTGTGGCCTTTTGTTACCCTTCTCAGAAAAAACGCGTAACTTAAAACTTTAAGCTTGTTATGAGGATAAATATCTATTTTCCGATGATACCGTTTATCAGATACTTGCCTGTATATTTAGGCTATTAAGACAGAGACTGTGCACACAAAAAGGAGGTTTAAATTATGTCAGGACAATATTATTAGTTCTCACATTTTAGTTTTACATTAAGGATTCTAGCATGACCAGAGACTTACTCTGCCTGTGTAAATGGATGCATGTAAGTACAATTCTTTATGTTGGAAAAATTTGCATTCTGCCTTTAAGTGCAGCTGAGAGAATCTCTGAGAACAGGGAGGTCCCCCTGCTGTCAGGAGGCAGGTGAATGCAGACAGGAATGGCATTGTGAAATAGATTGTTATAGTATCCAGTGAAACAAATGTCTTGTTGACAGACAACACTAATTACAAAGGCAGGAGATTCAAACAAAACAAGCAGATTGAAATCCTGAGAAGGGATTAGTCAGGATTTACCTCTGTCAGTTTTTCCATAGAAGATTATAATTGTAACCACTGGGCATGGCCTGTGCAATAGATTGGCTGTTACCATTTACAAGCAATTATTAATAACACTGCTTAATTGCCAGCTAGTTTCCTCTAAGGCGGCTTATGCCTGAAGCTTTTATGATTTGAATGTGAAATAACCCCATTATTCTTTTATTTAATTGATATTAACTGAGACTAATTAGCATACAAAAGTTAAACCTGCTGTAATTAGAAAACAATTACCGACACCTAATTAGTGTTGGAGGTAGTAGCATTTTTAGTGGCACTGAACTGTTAACATGAAAAGCAGCTGCATGAGCCACATTGAAAGCAAATGGCTTGGGACCGAATATACCTATAGAGGTTTTGTTTTCACTGATTTTTAAGAAATAGAGATTTAAACTGTAAATCTACCCTTAAATACTATGTACAGGCTCTCAGATTTATAAACTACTTTTAGGACACCGGTAAATACATCTGTCTTTAACTTTCATTGTACACTTTTACAGCTGACTGCTTTTCTGTCCCTAAAAGAGAAGTTAAGAATGAGCTAATTTTCGCCAGTTATAAAAACAAAGTCTCATTCACAGCAGTGTAAATTTCTCCAGCTGTTTATGGAGTGGACATGAACAGCTAAAGAAGTAAAGCCAGGAAGCAAGGTGGGGAAAAAAGATGTTGAGCAAGAGGTGAAATGGGTAATGATGTAACGTATTATGAAACTGGTCATTCAAGAAAGCTGTGTGCTTTACCTGTTTCTACAGTACTGTTGGGTTTGCTTTTAACTTTTTATTTAGCATCATCATTTTACCACTGTAGAATAAATTTGGGTGTTTTTAAACACCTGGATATGCCAATAGAGGCACAAAGCATGGTCTCAGATGTGGCCTTAGAGAAAAGTTTTTAACTCAGTTAAAAATT
Organism: Ara ararauna; assembly: GCA_028858755.1. Classification (NCBI taxonomy): domain Eukaryota; kingdom Metazoa; phylum Chordata; class Aves; order Psittaciformes; family Psittacidae; genus Ara; species Ara ararauna. Next base: position 19,684,130 of record CM054378.1, on the reverse strand, counting down.
GAATACATGTGCAGGAAGGGGAATGCAACAGGAAGAAGAATGGAAGTTGTATAGCTTTCGAAGCGAGGAAGGAGCTTACTATTTGGGAAAGCTTCTCTAAGCTAGACCCACAGCACCAATGTCTGTAAGCAGCCTGTTCACATCTGTCCACTGAAAACCTCCTGTCTCTGATGTTGGGGGAAGACTAGCAGCAAAGTTGGGCTGAAGGCAAAGGCTAAAGCACAGCCTGATGTTGCCATCAGTGCTATTATTTTGGGGTTGTGGATCCCAGACACAATTTCCTCCCACCAGTATTCACTGAGGTGTCAACCTTTTCTGATAGTAGTTTCACTGAATACATTCAAACCCTCCCTAAACCGTCACTCTGTGAGGAACATTATTTATCACTGTTGGGTTTGCACCTGTGTCCTGCAAACCGTATCTTGTGAATCACTGCCACAGTCCTACACAAATGCAGAAAATAGGCTGAAGGATATGTAAGACAATACAACTTCAGTTTCTGAGAGCAATTTCAGTCTGCTCCAGTGAAATGGTTAATGGAAAAACTACAATAGCTGATTAACTACATTCACAAATTAGGCTTGCAAAGCAAGATAGATTTTGCATCAGAAACTGAAAGGAATATTATAGTATAGGAGTGCATCTTGATAACCTTTAAGATTCTTGAAAAGATTTCTGTATTCCTGTTGCAAAATTAGAAGTTATAGGAAATACCTATTAAAGCAATTTCAAGGATGCATCCTCCAAATGCCTATTAGTAGAATGCTAAGAAAATATTCGGAATCATTAAAAATGAATATCATGTACCTGTTAAATTTCTGTGACTTCTCACAGTAAACGTGAGAAGTCACTACAGTTGTGGAAACAGATACAAGAATTTTGGTGATGAAAGGAATGCCATGAAGAGAAATGGAGCAACTGAAGATGTGTTTAATGTAAATAACCAATGGGTCAATGTGACAATCTAACTGATACTACTACTGATGTAACTTTTATAGCATATTACAAATTGTAGTAGGTATTTAAGATGACACTCTCATCTCTTGTATACTTCTCTCTTTTAATACATGTATTGAAAGTATTTTAATATTTTAATACATGTATCTTTTAATACATGTATTAAAAGTACTGACAACAACTTTGAATACCTTTCAAAGGACATTACTTTCAATTTAATTACAAGACATTCAGATATGTGTACTAGTTATCACACTTAGACAAAATGGAGAAAGAAATCCTGTGTAAAGTGAGAGCACTAAAGAACCAGTGGGCAGAAAATGTTAAAAGAAAAATCTTATTGAAAAATCAGGTCTGTTACTCCTATAAGCTGTACTTTTTTAAAAGTATCTGAGTATAAACTGTAAATGCATTCTCATTTTTCAAGTTCACACCTTTTCAGCCCATTATCTAAACTTGGGGGAAGTGCAGAGCTAATGTAAGTGGTTGTATTTAGGCCCAAGTCCTTGGCTGAATTGGGATCTTTGCTTTTAACTGAGGTAGGGTTGAATTTGTGAGCAACCAATGAAAGAAAGTAACCTTCCCCATCAATGTTCATGTTTGTAAATGCTTAATTAAAAGGAGTCCTTTGGATGTGGAGCCAAAATGACTTGTATGCCATGTGTGAACATAGTCAAATGGTTCTTGCTTGAACCATCTCACTTTGAAATGACAGACTTGTAATATCAAGCACAACCCTTCCTCCAGCTGCAGTTCTGACTGCACAGCTGTCATTGAGCAAAGCTTCTGGGTACAAATAACCTCAATGCAGGAATTTAAAAGTAAAAAAAACACCTGTGCAAACTCGGCTTTTTGTGGCTTTGAACTGAACTGCCCCGGCAAGTCTTGGCTGTGAAAGACTATTCTGTGCAATTTCAGGCCAGAAAATTAAATTGCCAAGGATGGTGGAATAGACTCAGACCAAAACCAAAAATGAGATCTGAAAACATTTTTAGCTATTTACAAATAAGGTTTGAAATCACATGCTATTATGCTTATACAGTGGAAATATAGTGCAATTTTAAAATATGAACAAGAAAGCGGTGGAAAAGACAAGATGTGGATGCTACAGTGCAGTGGTAGAAGAAATGTAGCAGAGGCAAACATCTCACCTCTTTTCAATACAGAGGAAATAGTTTAAGCCAAATCCAATTGCACTGGAGTGAGGGAAAAGATCCCCATTAACCTCTGTGCAGCTGGATTAAGCCTTCAGCTGGTGTAACTGACTTCCTCAGTGGATTATTTTCTATATTTCATCCTGTATGTCATTAACATTTTTCAGTTTCATGCTTCTTTAAATAACATTGGTAGTGCTCAGCATTTTGTCTATATTTTCTTAAGTATGGGAGATGTCAGTGAGCATGAGAAAGAAGAAATCTGTCACCAGTGTGTAGAGCTTGGATCAGTGCATTGCAAACCTGTTCTCTGTTTGCTGTGGGAATTACATTTGCACAAAAATATCTACATACAGCCATTGACTTAAGCCCTTCCGATTGATCATGAACTTCTGGAAATCAGAATGTGTTCATCATCAGGAATTCACGTTAAGATACACATTAATATTTTGCATGTCCATAGGTACCAAGGGATATAATTGAAAAAGCAGAAAATAAGTGCTGACTGACAAGAAGATCTTTAACTTATATAATATGAATGTGAATAAAGATGCTATAACTAAAGAAAGCCAGATTTCTTGTAGGAAAAAAGAAGTACTTCTACAACAAAAATAGGTCTATATCGCATTGCTGAGCAGTCATTAGTTTTTACAAGTTCCTTCCTTTTTCCAGGTTCTAATTGGTGGCCTGTTGGGAGCCCTGAGCACAGAGCTGTCAAAACAACCCCCTTTTTCACTGTTTTATCACATTCCTATATAATTAGACAGATGATTATAGTAACAAACACAGTACCAGCTGTTTGAAGCTTAATACTACTTAAGCATTACCATGCCTTTATTTTAAAGGTACCGAAACATATGGGAACCGTAAGCCATTTCTCTCTCTCCTTTCCCCACTAAGCTAGAGTTTTGTATTCAGATGCTAAGCCTGTGTTTGAAGCAAGGGGGGAAAGAAATAATATTTCTGAAATACACTGTAATAACTCCAACTCATCTGTCTCATTCATGCAACTCCAATTCCACTTTCTACTTCATCTTGTCACTGGTGCTACTTCTCTGGGCAGAGAAGAGTGACAATATTACAGAAACAGGTTAGTGCAGCTGTAGCAGCCCAAGGCTCAATTAATGGCAATAAAAAGAGTAATAACAGTAATAAAGATTTTTGGAATGCTCTTTTCCTTGAAAAACTCCTTGAGGCAGCAGATGTATCCTTTCTAGATGGGGTTACATCATTGCTTGGGTGGCTACTGGAACTAATTTCTGTCCTAGGATTCAAATTTTCTACAGTGGAAATTGCCGTCTGTTTTCACATAGGTACTTATTTTTCTCACATCTTTTGTATGTTTTTAAAGGAAAGCTTATGTAAAAGACTGAAAAGACAAGAAAGGAAAATACAGCAGTAAGCAATTTAAAGATATATATAAAAAAAAAAGCCTGCAGCCAAACTCACCCTGTACAATATTACTGAGAAATCTGTAGAGCTATTCCAGGGATTAAACTAACCACAGAGCTTACATTCTTAGTTATACAGAGCTAGCTTTATGCCAAAGTACTTTAAGACTCTGGCATCTTTTGCTTTCATGTAACCAGGAATCAGGTCCTATGGCTTTATCTCCTCCACTCAGAGCTCTGTACAATGAAATCCTTGGGATTTGCTTTCTGTGTTTATGATGGGTGGGAGGAATGTGCAATGGAGTGCTTGAACGAAGCATGAAGCCAAGGATAATGGCAGATTTTGTACTGCAGTATATAACCAGGTTCCTATGCTGTGCCCATCATTGGGACATCTCGGTGTCTCAAGGTAGTGTCACAAAGGGGCGTGCCTAGTACCTGTTGGGTATGAGCCCTACAATCGCTATAGTTCATGGCAATATGTTTTCTGCTGCACAAGAAGATTGTGTTTCTTGGTGATTTATTCTCCTTACATACTGTGTATGTTCACATATGCTCATTCAGAAGCCAGCAAAGTGTCCCTGCACTTGGAGCCAAATGTCTGGGGTTGTCAGTGAGGGTTTTGAGGTGCAGGTTTGGCTGAGCCCCCAGGAAAACTGCCTCCCTACCCTGCTTGGGTGGCAGCACAGGGGCAGCCCATGCTGAGAACACACAGCAGGTGCAGTCACTCCATGTCAGCCAGGGGTCCTGTGGGTCTTCAAAGCAGTTTCTGGTTTTAGCTTGAGCTGGAGATTAAGATGTCATTGAATGAGCCCTGTGTTTTGGTTTCTCTTAAAGGATTCTAAGGCTATGGATGGTCTCCTTTTAAATATGAAATGAAAATAAGCATAAGAACTTGTACTACTCTAGCCAATGGCAGAAAATAGCACTCGCTCTCAGAGGTAAATTCTAATTAAGGATGATTGTATCAACAAATACTTTATAAATATTAGTAATGGTTGAAAGGAAAGAGAAATTTAAGATAGCAGAAAAATATTCTGGTTAACATTGGGGGAAAAAAGTTTATCACATGTGTTAGTGTTTCCAACAGAGTGTTATGAATGGATATTCAGCTGCATAAAAGATTAAGTGCATCTTTCCCCCCCCCCCCCACCTCCTTACTGCTTTCAGTTTTGAAAATGAATCCTTTCCAACAGGCTGATCTTTTTTTTGATGTTGAGTCAGTGGACAACTGAGCTATTTCACACTTGGGGAGCCAAATTTTGTCTCCTGTTGCACATGTTCAAGCCTAAATTTGGGCCTTAGATGTTTCAACAGAAACAAGATTACTGTAGGCAAAGGGTGTTGAAATTTACACTGGGGCTCATGTAGGTATGCTAGGGAGATAATACTTTCCAGGATGGGAAGCCATTTCACCCACAGTGAACAGTGTTTGAGAGATAAATCTGCTTTTAAGCAACCCAAACAGAACTAGAGAACAGAATATGTGGTTTAATTGCTCAGAGAAGGCTGAGGGAGAACTTTAAAGTCATCCCCTTCTTTTTGAAAGGCCAACCAAGCCTCTAGCATATATCAGAGGAGCTTAAAGAGTTCTGTAGTGCTGCAGGTGACTGCTGTCCAAGCAGTACTCTTTTGCTCTGGCCTGACCCTCCCATATCCCCAGAAGAGGGTGATGCAGTGATCTTAGAACCATTTTGGGATGAAAAGTTAAATTCTTACTCCACTGAGACAGAAGTGAGGGAAGATGTGAGATTGACTGTGGCCAGAGCCAGGGCGGTAGACTTTCCCAATACACTGGACATGTGAACCCTGTGAGATTAAGATAACTCTCTGAAAATACATATTTATTTATATATGTATATATATGCTATTGGATTTTAGCTGTGAACTGAACGCTTTTAACCTATAATTTGGCTCCAAGCAGGCTCTTCAATGGTAGTACGGCAGTGAGACCATGTAGACAAACACAGCTGTCCCTTTATGCTTAGCAGTTGCTTATACACAGCTCTAAGCAAGCAAAAACATTTTCTCGAGATGCTGGGAAGGATGCTGAGATCGGCCTTGCTCTCTTTCTGCATAAACTCTGACTCACACAAGACAATGTCCAGCAATGGATTAATAGATGGGCCTCAGTATAAAACTTTATCTGAATATTGGTGCCTTTGCCCAGCTTCATGTTTCTCTCTCTCTTTTTTATATTTTTTCCTTTTTTTTCATGAAGCTTCCCTAGGAATAAGATGGTCTCCTACTGGGATGATTAAAACCAGTCGCTGGCTCTGAAGTGAGCACTCTACAATACAGTACAAGACATGAGATACTCTGAACAAGCTTTTTCTCATATATCTGCTTTACTATTGGACCGACCAAAAAGCAAGAAAAAGAAAAAAGAAACATAGCTCTCCCTCCCCAACCATGTTTATCTTGAGAAAGCCATACTGAATACCACTTGAGTTATTTTGACATCGGTCTTAAAGCTGAGCTGTGGTCATTTTTGTTTGGCTTCTTTTAATTGGGCTAAAAGATACATCATCCATGGGGTTTTGTTATTCAGGATTCAAACATGTATGTTGCTGAGAGAGGATGGTTTTTGCTCCAGGTGGACTAAATGATGATGGTACAAGGGAAGTGCAAGGTACAAGGATCAGATATTCAAGACTTTGTTTACTTTCTTAAAGAAAAACTCCTTGTTCTGAGGACATGCAAATACAATACCACACAAGTCCATGAAGAACAGTACTTGGAGTGTGTAATATCTGCCTATTAAAAATAAGCAGACTATATGTTCTCCCTGGTGCTTCCTTCTAGAGTTGTATTCTGGCACCTTTCAGTGTAGAGTGAAAATCACAACCAGCTAGGAGGTGAGATGCCAAACCAGAAGCATAAGGCCATATGATTTGTGCAACTAGTTTTAATTAGGTTTCCCAATGAACCCTTGTGAGGAAGCTTACAAATATAGCCTGTACATACAAGTGTGATAAAGCAAGTGGCTAGTGGCATACCTGACAAATTATTTCCAGATTGGTGCATGATACAAAAGTTATTTGTACTTGTTAAACACTTAGCTATATTTAGATGTCACAGATTACTTTATGGAAGGTACCTGGAAACTTTGTAGTATCCAGGCCATTTTTGTAACTGAAGTTACTATCTACCAATATGAATTGCTTATCGTTTCTCTTACGGGAAGATAGCTGCTTTTACGTCTGGATGATAAACCAGATAGATTGAATTTAGAAAGTGTACCTAAGGCATTAAAATACCCCTGTCTGGAGGCTGATCACAATGTAGTCAGGACCCAACACACAGGTTAGCACTGGCTGGTCCAGGTGGAAAGTGCAAGTGGGTTTTAGCCTGCATCGAGCTCTGCACTGTTTAAATATCTGTGCCTGAAACAATCTGCTTAGGTTCAGTAATAATTGGTTTGAAAGAAAATCTTGCACTTCTAATTTTGCTTGTAATCTGCTCTGGTCAGAGTTCAGAGATATTGTTTTCTTGTCTCCCTGTCTCTGAATGCTGATGAAATGCTGTTATGATCTTGATGATAAAATCTAGTATGAGGCCATTGTCAGACTTCTAAAGAGAAGCAGCAATGTAACTTTTCCATTTCAAAGATATTTGGAATTTTCTGTGGAATAGCTTTGGTACCACAACAGACCATTTGAAAGACCAGTATGGTTTCTTCTCTGTGCTTCTTAGCATGAGACTGGCTCATAATGATGTATTTTAACCGTGAGAGGAAAGAAAAAAGACCACTTCTGTTCTGCTAAGCCACAAACATTTTGTACAGAGATATGTTTTGATTCAGCTTCCTCTGTCCACCTCAGGCTATAATTTGCTTTGCTACAAGCTCTGTAGGACTATGCACAACGTGTATATTTTTGGTTGCTTATTTCAAAACAATCTTTAAAGTTTAAAGAAGACAACTTCGAATTTTAACAGGAGAGGGAGAAGGAGACATTGACTCTACTTGGAAATAATCATGGTATACACCCAATTAATGTTTCTGTTCGAAATATCAGAGATGGCTAGTTTCAGTTCTGAAGACCCATATAGATTTGGGGGTATGTGGAGCATGGCTACTTCATTTTTGCACAGAATGGTTGAGGTTGGAAGCAACCTCTAGTCATTTGGTCCAACCCTTCTGCTCAAACATCATCATCTAGACCTCGTTGTCCAGGACTATGTCCAGATTTTTAAGATCTCCAAGGTGGAAGACTTCATGATATCTCTGAGTAACCTGTGCCACCCTCACAGTAGAAAAAGTGTTTCCTGGTTCACATTGGTTTTGGCTTGTAATTATTCCATGAGCATCAGTAAACATTTTGATTTACTTCTGTGACATCTATTGGGTGACAAGGAGGAGGCAGACAGTCAAGCCCCAGGCTCCTGAGGGTAAGTACTAAACACCTTGAGTTGCTTACCCTTTTCCTTAGGCTACTGCATGGATTGAAGTCCAGCAGTGTCCTCCTCAGTAAGCAAAACTGTCGTGGTAATCCTGTCTCCCTGCTCTTTCTCCACCTGTCTTCCTCTCCTGTTACCAGGAAACAACGCTGGCACTTCTGCACATGGATGTGATTATCCACCTTTCCTAATCATCATGTATATCCAGTGGTTATTACCCACTTCCAAAACTTTCCTTAGTTTGAAAACAAATTTGACATAATGTCATGTGAGAGGAACTGTTTGTGTGCTTGACTGCTTTAGAGAGCAGCAGAGCTAACAAGTGTCTCTCTTCTTTGCACTTAGTGCATTCATTTCTCTTTGTGCAGAAGACAGGGGAAGTAGTTTATACTCTAGTTTCACAAGCATAAGTTGTGAGATGGAGTGCTCAAACCTTATTAAAACACGTCTACTATTGTAAATCAAGGGGGACACCTGTAAAAGTGGGTAATGTTCATTTATACCCACTTTGTGCAGCTACAGAGTGAAATGCTTCTAATGTCAGAAAGTGGTGGAGGTGGCAAGCGGCTGGGAAAAAGGCTTTGATCAGAAGTCAGCTGTCCAAACTGTTTTTTCATTTGTGGTTTTTGGTTTCTAAAATGTGTCCATCTCTTATGCACTCAAATACTTTCTTATTTTTAGGAAATCTAAGATGCCCACTGCATGGCATGCAGTGCATATCTAGAGGAAGCATCAGCAGTTCAAGTATATGCGAAATATTTTGGCTACTTGCCATATTTTTGGTCATGAATTTAATAGCTTGCTTAATGTCCTGGCTTTCTGTAATAGCAGAGAGACCTAGCAAATGGGAGCCAAAGAGCTTTGTGTGCATGCTCATGGGTGATAGGCACAAATTAGAAGGGCTGTGGGAAAGAAGCCCTTGACGAACAGCTGCTGTGCCATGTGTATGACAGGGCTGGGGAGGGGGAAGGCAGGTGGTTTTCTGATCAATAACACTGTACTGGTCAGAGCCATCTTGTGGATGCAGCTATGGGTAATGTCCTTTTCACATAATATGAATTTATGCTTCTAGCCCCATAGGAAGACTGGACGGCAGTGAATTATACTTGCATAGCTACAGTATGGTTAAAATTATGTGAGTTAGACAAGACTTATTTCCAGTTTTTAATGAAACAATAGGGGCAGATCCAAAGACTGACAAAATTAATGGCAGGATTCTTGTGGGCCACTTACCATTTATTCAACAGCCACCGAAGAGGGCACTTTACCCTCTAGAAAGAATTTTTAATGTAATTTTCTATAACTTGTAGGCTTATTTTTCTCCCAGGCTAGTGGAGAGGACCCCATTATTGCTTTTGGGAGGTGGCTCTGACCCTGGTATTAGATGTGAATTCTTTGAGAATGTAATTAGGAAATGTATCACTTCAGCATTTTATTTATTGTAAACATACATCACTGTAATACAACACTGTTTTGAAATATATATCTGATATTCTGGAAATACAGAGCAATCCCATTTGTTTTAAAAACAGAAGAAAGACAACTTTTCTTCAAGACCACAAAAATATGCTTCTTGCTGTTGAAAGCATACTTTGCATTCGGTTCTAGAATCAGGGGGTCTAGGCCCACATATGTGTTGGTGAGAAGGTGCCTGACTGCTGGATGCAAGCCTATGGAAATGGCAACTGTGAGAGTGTTTAACAACAACAGGCACAGCTTCTGACTCCCCTTGAGAAGTAAAACCATGTTTTTCACTGCCAGTCTTGTAGATCTTGGAAAGGCATCTGTGGAACTTATCCATATGTAGGGTTTTGTGCTGCTTATGTGTACCTTTAGAAATACTCTTCCTTGTTGTATCCCAGTGGAAAGAAGTATTTTATACTGTTGCTGGTGCACTATTTTCCTTCCATAATGTGGTTTTCTGTTTCAAGCCCTTCCAGTGCAAAAGAAATCTTTGCCCCAGTAGAATTCAGTGGCACTTTACATAGGCCTAAATGCCTACTTTGTGAATCTCTCCTTATCTTTGTTGGGAGTTTAAATGACTACTTGCCTGATGCAAGACAGACTACTTGAACCTGTGCATTGAAACAGTTTTACTTTATCTAGTGTTTCCTTTTTAGTTATTTCCCACTTTTGATTTCCTTCTTCTTGCTCATTTCAGTGTGATTTCTTTAGCAGTGGGTTCCATGAGTGTGGCTCTGCTTCATGCTGTCACAGCTGGTAGCTGACCTTCCTCTAGAAAATGGTAATTTGTCAAAATAAAAGCATTTAGTAGAGATAAATTTGAGGCACTGTTGTTTTCTATAAGATTTTTAAAATAAAATGTTCAATTTATTTGCCCTAAAGAACTTTTTATGGTTTCTTCTTTCCTTTACCTTTTATAAATGTCTCTACTTGAACAAATAGTCACAATGCGGGAAAAAGTGGACCTTATTTTGCCCAAGCAAATACTTGAGGCCAAAGGAATTATTTTCTGAATTTGCTTTTATGAGAAGTCGGATTTCTTTCAGTCTAAATCCTCACAAGTGGCCAGTGTCAAAATGGTTGAATTGGCACACATGCCAACTTCTAGAAGCTTTCCTCTGAAAGTCATCTGTCTGGTGCCATGGTGATCTAACTTTAACTGAGGCAGCAGTATAGCTGAGATCATGCAGAGCCCAGCATCTAAGGTAAATAGTACCCTCTATGTGTAGGTGTTGCCATGACAATAGTTGGCTCCTGCAGCTTTGACAAGGAGGCGATGTTTAAAGTCATCCTGGGACAAGTTCTATACCGCTTTCTGATCTCCTGCATCTTGTTTGTTGGGAAGGCTGTGCTCAAAACTGCATTGTCAATGGAATGCAAGACCCAGCCACAAAAAACGTGTGAAGTACTGCGCTACAACCAGGACACAGTTTTTTGCTGAGCAATAGCAGCTGACAGTGAAAAATGGAGCTGTCCTATCCTGGGCTGTAGCCCAAGTGACTGTGGCCCTGGCACCCAAATGATGTCTGAGTAGAAGCATTTCTGGTTTGACCGTGGGTCTTCCTTCATTACTCCCTTGGTGTCTTACCTTGCAGAACTCTATCTGAGAAATACGATGAGGCTCAAAAATGAGGAAAGAATGCAAATTTATCCCTGCTTTAAATTGACTCCAGACATAGTCCCCTGGGGAAGGGCATACACAGTGGCAGGAGCCTTTGGCCAAAAAAGGGGGTTTAAATGTAACTGCACCCTTTCCCATGTGCTTTAAAATCACATTTGAAGTGAGAGCTGCCACTAACAGTGTAAACAACTTGCTGCTGCCCTGTGAGTTGGAAACAAGCTTTGCAGCCCATCTCTTCCTCCTGTCCTCCTTGCTGTGCAAGCACAGGAGGATCGCAGGAAACAGAAGCAAGAACTAAGTGTCCAAAATGCTTCTTCCTCTGAGGGGTCATGCACTGAGGAAAGGTACCACACTGAGATTCTTTTGGAGCAGGAGGAGTTTGTCTGCACCCTACCAGGAAGCTCTGTACAGATTCCATGTTCACCCAGAAGCCACACAAACAGAAAGGCCCTTCTGCTGTGCCACTGCTTCCAGAGAGCAATATGGAAAAAAAAAGACACAAGAAAATGTCCCCTCGGAAGGGACAGTTCATAAATGAGCTGTGCTATAATACACAGGCACCTCAAAATAGTATTTGGTTATAGCAGGAGTGGTTTGTTTTAGTTCAGTTTGTCCCTCACTTCATCTGTATATATACCTTCTCATTAGCTTGGCTTCTACAGGAATACAGTGCATAATTCATTGTTTTCAGTTAACTGTGGGTGCAATTTTCATATTGAATGTCTGAATTTACCAGTTCACAGTTAATTTTCTAGAAGCTTGGAGCTTGTTGCTTTTTGTTGTTTCTTTAGCAGTTGTATTTATTAAAGCAGTCTACTGGGAGTGGGATATTCATCTTTCAAATTTATAAACAGAAACTCCTGGGGTCACATGGAAACTTTCCTGGAAGCATTCAGAGTATGTAGTTAACACGTATTCTTCCTGTTGCCTGTGCTTTAGGGTAGGAGAAAAAACCTGTGTTAAGATTATATATTATTGTTTCATACACATTAAACAAGTATACATGTACCTTTACTGCATACAATATTAATTGCTCTCTGGCAAGTCTTGCTTTCCTTAGTGATTTCTTTGTGCATTTAAGTCTCAGAAAGTGAATATGCATCAGGTAAAGCATTGGAATCCTAGGTTCCTTTCTCCACTTGCTATGGCTTTAACTTCCTCAGAATGACTACTTGGTGTTTAACACAAAATGTAGTTCAAACTGACAGCCAAACACCTGAAGCTGTTAAAAATCCTGTTCTGTGAAGTTTTTTGTCTTTATTGTGGTAGTGTCTGGGTGCTAAAAATAGGAGACTCTTGTTAGTCAATATAAAGTCAATATAGCTGATAAAGTTTTGTTCTCCTCTGTTTCTAGAGAAAAGTTACTGAGAAAATTATTTGATTGCTTGGTTTTTAATATCTGGGCGTATGTCAGTACAGAACATCAAAAGTTTGAGTGCCTAAGGGTTGTTGTCAGTCTGGATTCAGCTGATATTGAATTGCATGGGTTTTGCCTTGAACCTGAGAAAGAAGAAGCACCTATATTCAAGAGGTATCCATGCCGAATAGAGCTAATGATAGCAAATGAGAACATAGTGCAGGACTTAAATGCATAGGTAAACCCAAGTCTAACTTCGAAGGCTGTTACCGAGGGGCAAATTTAAACTTCAGGATTCCTGAGGGAGCAGCTTGAGACAATATCAGATTTTGCATTTTTTGTTGAGACTGCCTGTTTCTAATTCAGATTAGTTTCAGATCTGTAATCTTGGAGGACAAGAACTGATGTAATTGGAGTCAGATCATCAGCAATGAGAAGCTGATGGAGTCTCCAACCTGCCATGGTCTATTACAGGCTGTGCTGCGTATGAGTCAGTGAGGAATGCAGGTCTCAAACTTGTGGTCTCTCCTTGAGGTTCTCTTGGTGTATGCCCTTAACTATTGCAGACAGCTCTGTGACAACTTCCTCCCAGAAATGACATTTTCTTTTGCTTGCAAATGTAACTCTTTGTGCATGGGTTTACTTCTGGGCAACAGCTTCTTTGCCATGTGATGAGCTCAACCAAGCACCCACTGGTAATGGCAATTAAACTCTGACCCAGGTTACTGAAGAATTCCAGTAAAATCCTTGAATCACCATTCAACCTCTTCTCCTGTTTCCCCTGAGAGAGCAGTAAAGTAGTTGAGGAAACCAAGAAGGCCTTGAGGTTTCATTCCATAGCTCTTTTGTGAAGCTGAACCAGAATAAGGTAGACATACAACTATCACCTCCTGCCAAGGGAGCAAATGGACTGTGCAATACTCAGCCATCCTTAGTGGTGCAGGTACAGTGTAGTGTAGGGATACCAGAGAAGCCCCAGACTTCCACACCACTTGGTTTAAATGTTTTGGTGGTAGTCACTATCTTTGTCCTTGGCAGTGATTTTGTCCAGTGATTATTTATGTTGTTGGCTACCCAAATTCTATCTAAATTTAGATGGCAACTCTGCTGCAGCAGAGATTAAGCCAGCCTAGGAGCCAGTCTTTACTATCTTAGCTCTTCTTGACTTACTTTGGAACACATAAGAACTACTCAGGATGAGGAAATTCATCAAAAACAGGCTTGCCTGTATATTCATGGTAATCTACGTAAGCGATTTGGCTTCTGGCACTCTATGTATCCTAGAAAAGTGAAGAAAATACTTGCTTTCATTAAAATGAAAAACTTGTTTGTCAATTACCACAGTTTAAAGCAAGTCATTAACTTTCCCTGGAATCACAGAGCATCTTTCCCTGGACTGGTTTGAAGGGAATTATGAAAATTATATCCACAGAGCAGGAAATGGTTCTGCCTTTACTGGGTTAGCTTCTGGATGCTGATTTTTATACTGATTTTCTTGGATGACTACTTCTTATTCAGGGATGTGTAAAATATTTATAAAATAAAGTAAAATATTCATATTTTAATGACAATGAATCCCCTGTAAATTTTGAAACTTCTGCGCTGAAGCACCTGGTACAACCCACTAATCTTGCTTGATAGCAACTTGCTTTACTGGCTTTGCAGCCAGTCCTTGGTAGGTTCATCAAAGTATAACTTCTTTTTAATTCTCTGGTTCATTGTAACTTCACAGGCAAAAAGATGGTTCAAGGTTCTGATAGTGCCATCTTGAACAAATTACCAATCTTTCTCTGCTCCATAAGAAAAGACCACAATGCTATTAGTGACAGATCATAAGGACAAAAAACGGTTTTGACTCTACATATAGTTTGATACATTTTGGCAAACCAAGAATCCATCTGAATGAACTACACAATTTATTTGTATATCAACAGCATTGGATAAGCAAGAGACTTTTGCAATGACTGTTCCTTTTTTGAGTGATTTAGGATAACTAAGATAAATACTCTCTGGGGAATATTTATTAATATGGGAAAGAGTTCCGGAAAGTCTTCAGGATAGAACATACTCTTGCATTTTGGTAACAGGTTCTTCCTCAGCTGCATGGAAATAGTGTTGACTGAAAAAACAGGATTCTGATTTTGAGGCTAGTAAAGCTCATTACACCAGTTCAAGAAAAAAAAGGGTTTAATATAGGATTTATAGGGTCATTGAAATAGAGTGGAGATTTTTCAGAGGAAAAAATGGTTTACTTCATGGGGTCAAGTAAAGAATTTACTGTCACTTTAATATTCTATGGAAGTAACATCAAGATTTATAGCAGACTAAAAGTTAAATATTGCTTTTGTTTATAAAATGCCTGAAGATGTATATGAAGAACACAGAGAAATTAACGTTTGGAGTTTTAGTCAATCAATTCATGTTTACAATTAATGGGGAGTGAGTATACATGTGAGATGCATTTCATCAGTTATATTAAAGTATATAGTATTATATAAATACTAAACATAAGATAATGCATTAATGTTATATATTAAGATATATCATATTTTAATATGTATATATTAAAAATTATTATCCCCCAAGACATTTTTTAATCACATTGATATATTAATAACTGATATTTGCAACTTCAGGAATAGTTTTGATTACGTTATTGCAAAGAGTTACAGAAGCTTGAAGTTGTGGAAGCATCTCTGAAAGGCAGCTAAAGATATGACAAATTCACAGTTTTGTAATGTCACATTACATATACAGGAATCTTAGAGTTAGAACAATAGTATATAGTGTTACTGTATACAAGGACCTTAATTCACCATAATTTGATATATTGTTTCTTGATACATGGGAACTGTAGTTTTTATTCATCCAATCTTTATACACACTATTTTTTAATAATCTTACTTTCAACAAATTTAACCTTTAGAATATTTTAATATAAACATTCATGAACCTAAGTTACTCTCAGATCAGAAGAGCTATCACAATACCATATATATTCAGTCAGTTGAAACATTTAAAGAAATTTGTCTAGGTGTTCTCACAGTGTTCAAGGGGGATGTTTTTTCCTTCAACCAGTAGGCCTACATTATGCAGTGGTTTTGCTTTTGGACTTCTTTAAAAATTGTAAGAGTTTCCTTGAATACAATAGTTCATTGATAACAGTTCTTACCTGCTTGCCAGACCTGGACACCCGTAGTGGAACTCCCCAGTAGTCTGGTGCAGTGAACCAGTGCTGTGGATTGGAATGGCTCCTGGGGGGGTGGGAGGATCTATTGCTGGGTTTCCCTCCACAGCGGAGGTATCTTGCAGACTCCAGCAATGATTCTCTCCTTCATAATCTCCAGGGATTTATTTTTCTGTTCTCTTTTATACTTATTGTCTCTTTGATCACCTACTTTAAAAGTATGGCAGGTTCAGTGATGCTTTTGGTTAAAATGATTCAAACCAGAACACAAATAGGAAGAAAAAAAAAATTAAATTGGAGTGGCTTCTCCTGTGCTTATGAGGGTTTGGGACCCATACACAGATGCTTGTGTGACTCAGGTCATTTGATGTTACCAGATGTGTTAAAATAACAATCTCAAGTATGTTTATTTAAGAATCAAAGTTATTTCATTATTTTGGGTTTACTTTAGTAAGTAAGTAGGCCTTTAAGCAAGCCAGTCTGCTTATTTTGACTGAAGTATCCAACTTTCCCCTCTTCTTGTGAGAGAACAGAGGGTAGTCATATTGCAGCAATGCAAAGCAAGGCAACAATATGCTTTCAGAAGGACTTTGCTATTCAGAATATTTTGGAATATGGATTGAGCCAATGTTTACTTTCTACTTTAGAAATGCCTGTCCTCAAACACCAGATACTTACACAGGTGATTATAAATACAGCAAAAATATAAATAATGACAAAGCCTTTCAGATTAAGCCAGATTCTAAAACATAAGTAAGCAGCAAGACGACAAATGTCTTCCAGCAGTTGTATGATTTGCCTTGTTTCCATACAGTTTTCTCCTCATCGAGGATTTCAGCAGGTAAAGCTGTTCTACAGCGTTCCTTCAAGGAAGTTAATGGATTTTGGGGTGGGCCTGAGATGGCTGAGGAGGGGATGAGTACTGGGTGACCCTGAATGGAAAACATCACCCCCACCAGTTGTCCCCCCTCTGCAGCTGGGAACCTGATAGTCTTGGTAGTCCTGTAGTTTGAACTGTAGCAGTAACTCAAAGATAATTTCACAAGGCTACTGAGTTTCAGACCACACAGGTCATGGAAAGCAGAACTGGAAAATTGCATGTTCAGAGAATGCTTTTGCTCCTAGAATTCATGCCTGCATCAACCCTGCCTTCCTGTGTGTTTAGGAGAGAGTCCTTCAGGTGCAACTCGAAGCATCTATACTGAGAGGTTACCTCTCGCCGTTATCATAGGAGAGAGCCAATGTTCAGGTAACAAAGTTAGAAGGTACAAGAACAGCTGTCAGTATGAAGTACCAACCCAGTGTGAACTACCTAATGCAAACCATATGAAATGTATAGTTCAGCACTGACTTTTTCTCCCGATTTCCATGGAGATGAATGATCAGGCTTCTCATTTTCAACTATAACTCCTCTTCAGGAGAGGGAGGAACACAAACAAAAATGCACAATAACTTTTATCAATGTATTTTTTTACTGAATATGAGAGATGCCCTGTCCTTGAGACAAAGTCAAGAGATCACATTGAAGATAAGCCAGTTCTGGCAATGTTTGTTTTCCATAATTCTGAAGCTGCAACAAAGGGCTAACTTTGTGTGACTTTCTTTTGATGAAATAAAGTTACAAACTATGTTTGGCTCTCATGAAGTCAATAGCATTGCCCACAATGGAGTGGGCAAACTTCACTGGCATCAAAGCAGCCAGGTTTTGTCCAAGCTATGACAGGGGGGATTTCTTACAATAAACTAGAAGATGAAATAAGCTTTGCCCTACTTTGTTGTAGACCTCAAGCAAAAACCCATGTGAGTTAAGCTGGATACACTGTGACTGACTTTGAAAGCCTTCTCAGTTGTAGGAGCACAGAAATCATAGGAAGTATCTCTGTTCCTCAGCAGTTGAATTGCATATTGGTGCATATATTATTGCTTTTGGTAACAATACATAGCAAAAATATGCTTTATGATTGTCAGCTGAAGGAAATGAAGTTATACATTATAGTTTGTCTTTTGATTGTGGCTTTCTTGCTCCTTCTTGGTAAGTGTTCTCTACCTTTTGAATCAGATAAGTCATGAAGTATTTTTATTACTGCATTTGTAGTAGGCATCAGTTTGGACAGTGATAAGTGCATAGTATAAGTCATCTCAAACCATTGTCAGTTGTAGTTTTTTGTGTCACTTGTGACAGTCAAAATGGGTTTATTAAGTGCAGAGTATTAGGTTATAATTTGTTATTGCTTTTCTGGTTCTCTAAAACCCGGTACTATGTTACCACAAGTCTACTGGAGTTTGTAGAAGTGAAAATGTATGTGCTCCTGGCTTTTCTCAGTACCCTGACAAAGTTGAGAAGCTTGCATGAAAATGCTGATTTTCTAATGTGCGCTCCTGGTCTTGAAACACAAGGATTAGATGCGCAGAAAGTGGATTAAGAGGCTGAGCTCGGGTAAAAAGCAAAATTAAATTATTATTTTTATAAACTAAAGTGCAGCTAAAGCAAACCTGGGACAATACATGCACTTGGCTTTTGCCAGAATGTCTCCAAATGACAAACCAGCCCATCTGACTTGTGAAGTCTGGAGGAAAGCCAAGGCTCTACAGCCTTATTGCATACTACTACAGCTTTTTCACCCTACCATTGCCTGTAGCAGTATGGCATGTTCATGCCTGAATATTTGGTGGGGGAAGTTGTCAATTTTTATAGTTATGTAATTTTGACCTAGACATAAGCATCTCCACCTAATGTTTTTCTTCCTTCACTTTGGTCATACTGTGCATGACTGTGGGACTGTTTCTTGAAGAGCAGAGAGAAGATCTAAACAGGGGAAAGGCAAGGGTGTTTTTAACTGCATCAGGAAGACGAGCTGGAGAGGGGGAGAACCACCACTCTCCTGGGAACAGGGATAGAATGATTTTTTTTGCCAGCCAGTGAGATCATTTTTCTGTTATGAGCATGTATCTACTTGGAGACATGCACCTTGCTCTGTTTCCATAAACTCCAGGAAAAAAAGGAAAAACTAACTGCATTCTTAATTTTCACTGTTCCTGTGTTCTGTGAAATCAGAATTGTTCAACTGGGGCAGGGCATTAGTTCAGCATTCAGGAGCAGGTACCTGCCAAATCTGGAGCCTTAAAAAAGAGAAGGATGAGGAGAGAAGGAGAGTTGATTTATTCCAATTCAGTGAAGAATTTGACCGTATGTAACAGCTGGACAGCCTATTATTTTTTACACATGGACAACCTCAGAAGTGTCCAGAAATAACAATACAGCTTAGGCATTCAATGAGTATGAGAAACCTTCACAACAAAAAAGAGGGAGGGGAAGATACAAGTCTTTTAAAAGGAGGTTTCACATGAAAATGCTGTCACAAATAGTTACTCCATGGCAGCAGTGATAAGCTAATGCCAGGGGATAACAATTAGGAAAGTCACAGTAACCTCTGACAGGTAACAAATGAAATTTCCAAATCAATATCTGTCTTCAGACATTGCATGTTGCCCAAAGGAATAATCACTCTCCTGCTCTTATCTTCTGCTCCATCCTCTTTTACCTGCCAACAGCTGTGAAGGCTGGCAAGCTGCCTAGAAGGCTCTGTGCAGTCTAAATTAAAAAGGCGTGTTAATTTGGGAAGACTTCTTCAAATCTCTAGTAAGTTGTGGATATACCTCATTCATGTTCTTCTGGTGAAGAGATCCTCTTTCAAAACACATATATTAAGACACATCTGATGGGTCAAAGTTGCTTTTCTGTTCCCCAGGTTAACCCTTTATTCTCTGATCAGATGCTGGCAATATGGCATTTGGGATTGTACTGATGCACTGATTTTGTTTTATTTTCTGGCCCGTGATTCTGCGACAGAAGTAGTTTTACAAAGGCAAGGATAGCTTCTCTTGTTTTGGATAACATGTCTGGTGCCAAAGAAGGTGCAGCCAGGATGGGAATGACAGTCCTCAGGGAGCAAGAAGTCCCCTGGGGAAAAATAGAGAAGCCTTGACACCATTCTATCCTGTAGTACGTGAAGGTAAAATGTCTTTCAGCTGCCTGCTGGATGTGGAAGCAAGGGACATCAGCAGCCTTTCCCTGTGAGGCCCTGCAGAAACTCAGTAGCAGAGAGCTGCTTAATTTTAAAGAAACAAAATCTGTGTATTTTTCAGAAAAGTTTCAGAAATTAATTACTTTGGGTTTTGAGGCTCAGAAGACAGCAAAAAGATGGAAACTCTTTGAAAATAAGGGAAAGGGATTGTGTGAGCCTCAGTTTAGTTTTCCAAAATCTCAGAGTCTGCCAGGGAGGTCTATGCAGGATTGCAGACCCAAGGGAACAACAAACCCAGTTGGTTTAAACTGGCTTTCCTGCCAGCTCAATAAGACAAGTGGGAAGTCCAAGGTTTGTAATCTCCTTGTAAGTTTTCTCTGCACTTAAGTTGCTTAGAGTTTGTTTGCTTGTTCCCTTCCCCCTGCCTTGCCACTATTTAATAGAAAAACCAAGGATAGAAAGTTAAGTCTCTCCTCTCTTATTAAAATACCCCAAAACAAGTACAGAACAGAGTGGAAAGAAATAACCCCAGTGACCACTAGCCAAAACTCACAAGTAGTATGTGCATATCTGAAATATTTGGTGCACTCACATAGGAAATCGCTGGATATTTTACACCTCTTGCAGTGGTTTAGTAACTGGCTGTGGAAGCTCATTCCTCACTTGAGAAAGTCATGAATTATACAGTTTTTACATCTGTTGAGCATGTTGTGCTTCTCAATCATCCAGCCCTAAGTTTTCAGCCTTCACAATGAGATCACTGTTTTCAAGCACATTCTAGTGGCATTTTGTCAAGCCATGTGTGTTTTCAGGATGGGGGCAGGGAGGGAAGAACAAAAGTATGCTGCCGTTTCACAGGATTACAATCTTCTTTTCAGCCTACAGAAAACTGTGAGTGACCCATCAACATGAAATATTCTTTGTTTACTATTTCTCCTTCCCCTTGAAATGCTCTGACTTCTTAGAAGAAGAGTGGAAAAGGGAGGAATATGTTTTTCGTTTTGGAGTTCAATACCTGTTAATCTGGGTGGGATGAGAGAAGGAGCAACCAAACCAAAAATCTGACCAAAAAATAAACCAAAACAACAACAACAAAAAAACAACCAAAAAAACCCTAAAAAAACCAAACCAGCAAAACAACAAAAACAACCAAGAAACCCTGAAAACAACAAAGCAAAGCCGCAAAGCTTCAGTCATCCTTATGCCTCGTCTGAACATATTTGTTCCACTGTGCGAAGACACCTTTTTGCTTCAGCTGCATGGTGGTTTGAGTTAAACTGCTATTAAACAAGAGTTGACCATTTGAACCCTATCACAGAGATTAGGGGAGATACAGTATTTTAATTTGCTTAGGTGCAAGTATAAGGAAATTACGTACAATAAATAGCATATTTTAAATCTAAGTACACCAGGTTCATAATAGCAGGAGGTAGATTCCATAGAACTAACAAACAACTTTGTGAGTGGGCAAAGATGGGAAAACCTTCATAGAAATTATCCATGGATAATCTACTGCAGTCGGGACAAACAGAGAAATTATTATGTTTACCTTGAGTCACTCAGGACTCATTGAGGCCCCTCTAAGCTGAAAATTTCACAGGCAGATAATAATTCTGAACTGAATTGGGTTTGATCATTGCCGTATAAAGTTGTTTGAATTTTTTTTTCCTGGAGACTGTCACTCATCACTTAAACAATGGTCAACCATGGTAACACTTCCACGGGCCAAAATTCAGATGCAGAGAACACAAAAGCAATATGTGATGAAAGTTGACTATTTGATGCATAGGGGGCAGCTTAAGGTTTTATGAATCTTTAGTACCAGCGTTTTGGTTTTGGACTAAAATCCACTTGCTTATATAGCTTACATCATTTGAAAAAGAGGAATGGGTATTCCCATCTAAACAGTTAATGAGCATGGCAGTGATGGAAAAACACTGAAAATGTATAGCCTCATGTGAAATAAGCTGGACTATCAGTTGGATCAAAAATGTTTCTCTATTCTTGCTGGGAAATAAAGTATGCAGTGGAAACCCCTCTAAAGACAAAACTCTTCTAAAGCACACCAACAGTGCTTAATTCAGGTAGTCTAAGTGACTGTAATTCATGTTTTCCTAGTTCCATGAGTGTGTAGGGGCCAGCTGGGTCCAGCTGGGCTGTGGGTGTGCAGGAAGGGAAAAGCTACACTGCTTCATACCCTGCCCTGGGACAGATGTCAGACCTGGTTGCAGCATGTGCTTTCCGTACTGCCCAGGGCCATACAGAGGAACAGGCAGGGAATGAAAACAGGAGCCAAGAACACTACTATGGAGCCCCTACTGCAGTGCTCGCTGCTTCTTGCTGATTCTTGAGCATGCCTTAACCCCCTCCCTGAGGTGCCCAGGTCGGCTGCAGATGCTATTTTGTGGCTGTGCTGACATGCCCAGAGAAGTGTCTCAGTTTGTTCTCTGATCTTGACAGAGAGACCTATCTTAAGTTAGGCTGAGAGAAATTCATACCCACCAGCTAAACCTGACCAATTTCAGCAGTTTTCTCCATTAAGCTCAGGATAAGCCATGCTATGTGTGAACTGGAGAAACTACCGTAGGCTAGGTAAGCTCAGCAACACCTCAGTGAAATTTTTAAGAGAATGAAAAATGAACTTTCTTTACCCTGCTCTGGGGTGCTATTATAGCACTTTTGGTGGTAATCAACACTGTATAGCTGACAACCCTGATCAGCAGCCTGGGCACCAGGTTTTGTCATTGCAACTGCCAGCCTCTTGTAGGGGTTCTGGGCTGCACAGCGCTGACACAGATGTCACATGGCATTGGCTTTAGCAGCAGGGAACCCTGATGCACTTAGGGTGCAAGTAACCATGCAGCTGATCCATAGCTACCCAAAACTATGTCTGCCTTACAAAATGAGAAGGCCCACACCAGTGGTTTCCACAAATGAGCTGGAGAGTGGTGACTTGTTACTACCTAATAATGTGATTCTGGAAGCAAGAGCTAGGCAAAGGTGTAGGAAAAAACCTCTTTGGGCACAATATGGTTGTGGTTAAAGTTCATAAAAACACTTGCCTACTTGCAGCTAAACACAAGCTGTATATTGTTTATATTTTATTAAATAAGCAAATCCCTTTCCATATACCATGAGAAAAGGCTGAGGTCTCTGCTGATTCCAACTGCTACAGCAGTTACAGTGTCCTCATACTGTATATAAGTTTTGGCTACACAAGCTCACTATGGGATTCTGATTAAACTTTAACATCTCTAGTGCCTCTGCATTTTCTCTTTAGATCATAATGTTCAGTGTTTCCATTATACGTATGGAAAATACCCTGACCCTGGTATGATTTCTATATCCTATTGCAAAATATTCTACGTACCCAGTTTTGCCACAGTGCAGAAATACTATTAAAAATAGGGAAAAAATATTCTGAGACTGGTATTCCACTTGGCACATAACAACTGAATGTAAACTGGCACGTAAAAATCAAAGCTGGCTGGAAAAAACATCTGAAAGGGGATGAAGCTCACCAAAAGGAATTGTTAACAGTAAATAACTAAACTGTGTTTTAATTTTATGGTATTTACCTTGAGTTCAGTCATGACAGGGGTTAAGAAGGGGAGTGAAATCTTGAGGTGGAGGCGGGAGCCTGCGGGCTAATATTAGCTGCACTGTTTTGCTTCAGGCCACTGTCACAAAGAGCATGAGAACCTAAAGCATCTTTGGTATTACCACTTGCATGTTAAATGGGATTCCCTCCTGGAAGATATTTTTTGCGTTGTCAGAGGAAGGAAACAACAGCTGTGAAGTCGGGCTCCTCTCATGCCGACTGCAGAGCCCAGCCCACCCCCTGGAAATCTGTGCCAGATGCAGGAAAGAATGAGCAAGGTTTTCAAAGCGGACGCTCAGCATATGGGAGGGAATATTTGGCCTCTAGAAAGCCTTGAATAATTTCAACAACTCCTAGTACTTGAAGTGGTTCTTTAAGAAAATCTACTCTGAGGCTCTCACTGGTGTAATATATCTTCTTCCCATCTATGTGGAAACCAAGTTTAAAACCAGCCTGCTGAAAGCCTCTTTTCATATGTTAGTCTGCATGCTTGCTGTGAAGCAGAAGTAGTAAATGCTGGGTTTGGAGGGTCAGTAAGCTGAGCTAATGAGGTACCTATGAGAAAGCAAATATCTTTGACCAGCCCCTGAGACAGCTAAGCCTTTTCTGCCTCCAGGAGGAACCTTGACTCCTCAGTCTAAAGCCACAGCTATTATAACTGGGGTCGATTAGAAAGTGGTGTTTTCTATGTAATGGGAAAAAATCAAGAAATGCTTTGTTTAAAAATCTGATCAGAAAGGTTCAAGTAAAACAGCACCCACAAGTCCAGCTTTGTTTTCCAATTTTATGAAATGTTTTGATAAAATCTTGGCTTTTAGGCTCACAGATGAAATATTTTGGGCTCACTTTGCTATAGATGTAAAAGAAAAAGCTGAACAAAACACAGTGTCTCCAGAAGTATCCATTTCAGAAGAGGCCTTTGCCTTCTTTTGCTGAAAAATATTTTGATTGAAAAAATGTGACCATCTATATTATTGCACTAGGTATAGAAAGTTAATGCAGCACTGCTCAGCACTGCTGTGAACACTCCTAGTGAAGGGACTTGCTCTTGCACCTCGCTTTGGAACAAACTCACCAAGTGAATATACCTTTGAGTACTCTGCAGAGCCAGATGGAGACGCAAGCTGAAGAGAAAGAAATCAAACAAATGTAGGAGCAGAAGACTGAAGGCAGGCATTGGGACAAGGTTAGATCTGCTGAGAGAGAAGATTATTCTTCAGCTAGGAAGTAAATTACAGGTAGAAAGGAGAAAGAGAAAACAAGGTCATACGCTTAAAAGAAAATGTGTGTTTGCTGGTTCTCAGGTTTCAGTAATAGACCTATGTTCTGTGGTCCTCCACCACAGCCGCCTTTTTAGTGCCCTAATTTCTTGACTCACTAGGTAATAAACAATTTTAATGACATGGTACTAGGGATGTTTTCTGAAGAGCTTTTCATATTTTCCATCTTCCAGTGTTGTAGCAAATTGCTGTTATTTAGGTGCAGCTGCTGCCTGCTCCAAGCATGCTTATGGTGTCAAGGTAGGCTGTATGTTCAAATCTGAAGGTTGGGTCACAGAGCTCCTACCATCAGTAATACACTTGTTTTTCACTTTCACAATATGCACCTTATTCTTCTTCATGAACAGTGAATTGAAGCTATACCCTTATTTCAATTTACGTCAGCACTGGATGTCAGTGGAAATATTATATCTCCTTGTATGTGGGGACATTTATTTTTATATTTGGTGCTGTCTATTTATCATGGATATACTTAATATCTGAGCTGAATACTATATAGAAAATTATATTAGGAAGAACTCCTTTCTTAGGTTTCCAATCTGGAAGCAATAAATCTTTTTCTATAGGCCATACCTAGAGTCTCATGGGCATTCAGAATCAGGAGGGTGCTGCAACTCTCTGGCTGCAGAATGGGTGTGTGTAGGAAAAATCTGCTTTGCCTTTCTTATCCAGTAAGGACAAGGACTGCTTTTTTAAAAACTGCCCAAGCCAAACTGTGTGTTAGAAGCTCTTGCTCAATTAGTTTATAGCAGAGTTCAAATTAGTTTATAGCAGAGTTCAAAGAGCTCAACAAACATTAGCTTTGGTGTTGCAGTCTGCTGTCTGAGAATTACACTTCCAACAGTCATATAAACAGAAGCTTAAATAGAGATATTCTTTTAGTCCAATATAAAGATACCCAGATCATTATTATAATGATAGAAAATGATGTGCAGTCTGGGAGGAATCTTTGATAGTCCTTGATTAGAATATATGTTTAAATGCATTAGTGGGCATTAAACATTCAAACTGGTCTGCTAAGTCATATCCTTCTCTCTGTTGTTATAGGTAATTTCTAATTTGGGTGGTACTCAATACAAAACCTTTCAGCAGCTTCTGGGATGTGGATTATTCTTAGTCCTCATTTGGGAAAACTTAATTCTATGATGTTGGGTTGTGCAAAACCAATAATACTGGTAACTAATCTGAAAGCAGTATAATTATTAAAGGCTAAACTTTAAGGACATCACATGTAGGATTTTGCTTTTAGTGATGTACACTTTGAGCTAATCCTGATCTCTTTAAGTCTTGTTTCTTCCATTGCTTTTGAAATCTCCACTTTGTTGCCATAGAGTCTTAAATGTGAAGAAAAGCTGAATTAAAGAATGCAAAGAAACATTTTCTTTTTCTGTAAAATTTTCAGTCTGCAAGGTCTTGGCATTGGAAATTGACCTATCAAATCTCTTTCAGATAGTGGAAATAGCTCAGTAGCATAACAGTGCAGTTTGTCATGTCTTAATACTGTATTTCTCAATATTGCTTACGTGACCCTCAGATTCATAGGACAAGGCACTACTGGCATTAAAAGTTAAGCTTGGTGAGCTCTGGAAATAGAGTGTATTTTGACCAATGGCATCTAAATATAGGTGTACAACCTATAAAACAAAACAAAACAGAACAGAGAATGAGCTGTTTCTTTTTTCTTTTTTTAGTTGAGTTTTTTTCCACCCCACCCCCCATAATTTTAAGTTCAAAACTTTAATACCTTTTGCAGAAAAAAAGCCACAGTATTACAATAGTAAAAACACTCTGTACTTTCTAATGGAACACCTATTCAGGATATCAGTGGGTTAGGTGAGCCTTTCATAAAAGCATAAAAAAAAAGGGAGAACTGTGCTTATCATTTATAGGAACACCTCCCAGATTAATTACAAATAAGGGCAGCTCTGATACTGCATTTCATTTCAATCACTTCTACCAAATACACAGGAAAAGATGTTGAACATGCTCATGTTCTGAATTAAATCAAGGTCATCTAAAGACAGATTTAGATCTAAGGAGAGCTAGGATTTAGTAATTCACTTTAATCTGGCCTGTGATAGAGTAACATCTTTATAAAGAATGTCACTTGAGAGATTTCTTAATGATTCTGCTCAGAAAATAAAGTTCTTTGGGGTTTCTTTTTCAAGAGGAGTGTCCCTCTTTATCAGATGGTTTAAAAAAAATTGTGTTGCAAACCTAAGCATTGCAGAAGTAGCCTATTTCCATTAAAACTATTAATGGGAAAACTCCCATTTCCATACTTTTCTACCATTCTCTTCTGCCTTCAAAAGAAAAAGAAATTCCCACTAATAAAATGTGGTTGAAGCAATTCTCCAGGAAAAAAAGACTCTGCATGAAATATGGCTTTGCACTGGTTTTAATATGAAATTGCATGGAATCATGGTAGGGATGGACGAGAGGCAGTGAATCCAGATTTCACCCTTGCGTTGCTCTATAGTGACATTTGCCGTTAAGTGAAATGTCTGGGAGCTCTTGCATGTGGTGCTACAAAACTGAGAACAACATATACAAGTAAAACCAAATCAGAACTAAACCCAAAATAAGCCAAAAGTGTTCTTTCAGACATCAATGGGAAGAAAGCTGAGCATCATAATCTGTTTTGGGATTTTACCCACTTTGTGTAATTTCTCCTTTCTGCATCTCCC
The DNA here is from genome assembly GCA_028858755.1 of Ara ararauna. Classification (NCBI taxonomy): domain Eukaryota; kingdom Metazoa; phylum Chordata; class Aves; order Psittaciformes; family Psittacidae; genus Ara; species Ara ararauna. The sequence goes on along the minus strand of CM054378.1, from coordinate 19,657,005 downwards.
AGATGTTTCTTCCCAGGATACTTGAAGAACATGAAGAATCAGGCCAGGTGGAAGGCGGACCACTTCTTCACACTGCATACAGAGTTTCTCCTTTGTGTATCATCTCCTTTGTGTGTTACAAAATTAGCCTTCAGATGGTGAACTAAGCTATCTCTATAATCCCTTCATGGAACTAGAATTTCCCCATGGAGCTGCATAGGGGTCAAGGTTTTGTGTCAACTGGTTCTTCTTAGCTCAAAATACTTCCTGCATTCACATTTCTACATCCGTATAAATACTTCAGGTGTAATTTCTGTGTGGACTCTAGAGTTTAAGTCTCTTTTACAATGAGAACTGCTTTTCAGTGCACTAGTTTCAGTATGACACAAGCATGAAGCACAGAGCTGCTATGAATAGGGTCCTTTTCAACAATAAAGGCCTTCCCTCAAGATTCAGAACAAGCTTTCTAACTGGCCTCTGTAATTATTCTTTAAGCACAAATAGATTGCCTTATAAAATTGCAGAAATCATGGATATCATGAGGTTTTGTCACATACTATACTGTTAAATCAGCCACGCAAGTGAAACTGAAGTTCTGCATCCAGATCTGTAGGACATTTGGAGCAGAAAATGGATAAAGTTCACTTACTTTTAGGTTTTCTTTTTTTCCTGTTCTTTTAGGCTCACACATATTCTCACGTATGCCATATGAGTAGGGTAAAGCAGAGCCAAAAATTGAAGTGGTAGTTATTGTGCCATTTTTTTCTGCCAAAATTAAAACTGTTCACTCATACACATGCTTACACAAGATGTTACTGCTTATAGTTTAGGCCCCCATTGTCGTAATACCTTATCTCTGATAGATAATTCATTCTTGAAAGTATTGAAACTAAGGCTGCCTACAGAGATAGTCTCAGTCAAGAAAAATTTATAGGGTTGATTTAGGAATTAGGTGATGCAAATCTATATCCTGTGTTATTCAAAGTACATGACAAGTTGTTCACTGTTGTCCTTTCTCACTTTAAGCAGCAATGAGTCTATGATCAGTAATAATATTAAGTATTAAGTATTCAGTTGTATTTCCTACTTTGTCTGCAAGGAAACTCATTTACGCTTATATTTAAATGTCTTTGTCTCTGCATTTTTCCCTGCCTAAGAGCTGTAGACATCTGCATAACTAAATGCTAACATTCTGTTGTTAGAAATGAAACATCTTAATCATCTGCTGGCACATCTTGCTATCACATTTTGCTTGTAATCATACAGATAGCTCTCCTAAGGAAGTTCCCTCCAGTGAGAACAAGGGAACATCAATATGTCACAAAATATTCTCACCTCATCTTTGTTTATGTCCTAAGTGGCAATCACCAGGAGGAGCATTGAGTACTGATAAGTAATGATGCTAAACCTAGTCTGTAGGCCTACACAAGACCCTAAAACCTCTGAGGCTACCAGAGAATTTCCACAAATTTTATCAGGCTCTAGCTCATGCCAAAGTGGATTTTGGTCTCAAAAAAGAGTAATCATAGACTCATAGAATCATAGAATAGTTAGGGTTGGAAAGGACCTTAAGATCATCTAGTTCCAACCCCCCTGCCATGGGCAGGGACACCTCCCACTAAACCATGCCACCCAAGGCTCTGTCCAACCTGGCCTTGAGCACCGTCAGCGATGGAGCATTCACAACTTCCCTGGGCAACCCATTCCAGTGCCTCACCACCCTTACAGAATACCATATAGTACCGAAAAAGAGTGAAAAACCATATAGTACCATCCAGCTATTCTTAAGCTAGCTATAGCAATATCCTTGTCAGATGAGTGTTGGTGGGCAAGAAGAGGGGCATCGGCTGTCTGCTTTTTCGGCCAATTGAAAACCATATTTAGATTATCTTCTGAAGTATACTGGAAAGACAGGCTTCTTAACACTCTTGCTGACTACACTGTAACTAATATAATTTAATTAGGCATCAAATAGGTTGCTGTTTGCTTCTAGTGTATTCATCCGTCAACAATACCTCCACAGCAGCAGCTGCAGACAATATTTTCATGGTAAAGGTATATTGAAAAAAAACAAACCCAAAACCCAAACAAAAAAGCCCATACCAAAACCAGTCTTACCTTTACTAAGATTGGATTTGTTGAGGGGGTGAAACTCGATAAACAATAACAACAGAAAACACCAGGCTGGGGGGAAAGCATGATGCATATCCTGAGAGGAATAATAAAATATGCCCAGCTTATATGGTTAATCTTCTCTGTAGGCTTGCTCTGCAAATTTAAGGAAGATTGAATTTCAGATATGCTGTTTCTTGTTTTTTCTGGCAACAATAAACTTTAGTTCAGGGGAGGTGGGGGAGGGAGAGGCTGAGTGGGGAGAAAGAGCCACAGTAAAGTGTCTGCTGTCCATGTAGTTTTGCCAGACTGCTGTCTCAATTGGGAGCTGTGATCAAGATTTATTGGGCTTAAAATATGAAACAGACCTTTCATGTTGGAATTCTAAATATCTTCTTAAGCAGTAGTGAGCACCACCAAATGCTTAAAGGCAACACACCACAGTTCAAACCCACACAATAGTTTTTTCTCTCTTGTGAACCAGCAGATTGTAGGAATCTTGTTATATCTTCTTATTTTTGAACTGGGGAAAGAGTATGCTGGATGTTATCATCCTCATCTGAAAATCACTTTGTTTTTTTATATTAGATTTTGGCTGAGATGGTCAAGATTTGAACATGCGCATTGAATGGGCAGGTTTATCACTTAAGTTAATAAAGCAAATGCTTGAATGTGTGCAAGATGCATGTTGGTAGCACATTTTATTAAGCTCTTAGTTATGTAGTGGCAGCAGGAACAGCTTGGGAAAGATCTAGACTATTTGTTTCATGCCATTTTGCCAGGCTCCTATTCCTCTGTTATGCCAACAGCTATGTTCTACAGGAAAAATAAAGCTGTCTGCTGGAGAAATAAAACCAGAGCCAAAGTTTTCTCTGTGGACTTCAGGGGTTAGAGAGCAAAATGCAAAGCCTGCCTCCTTTTACTACTTTTCCATCGTTATGTTTTAAAAGTATATTTGGAAGAACTCATCTTCTCCTTCAATTTATTTAGGAGGTGGAGAAACAAGAATATATTAGGATTGCTAGGCTCTACAGTACTGTAGAGCCTAACTAGAGGTCTGACCAGGCTGCAGTTACATTGTAGCACTTGCATTGAATTTTTCGTATCAAATCAATAAATTTTATTATTGCAGATTTTAGTCTTTGAATGGAGTTCCAACCAGCAATTGGAGCCTGGATGATTGGGTTTTTTAGTGGTATATATGAAACAGAACTTCAGTAGCAGTTCCATCGCTGATAAGTGGACCAAGCAACATCCTGAGGGCCTGTTGCACATGGGATCAAGGACTTCATTTTCACCAGCTGTCCCAGTGGTGCTAGATAAGTGAGAAAACATGGAGAGCAAGTATTACAGGTATGGCAAAAAGAAAGAGTACGAATTTCCGTATTTTTCTTCCCCTCACAAAGAATTTCACTCAAGAAGAATGAAATAGATTGAGATTTTCTCTGCTGACTGGCAAATACGCAACATCTGATACACAAGATTCATTACCTGAGTTGAAGTTCTTTGAAAATTCTGTATTTCAGCTATGCTCATTAGACTTTTACATGCCTTTTAATTGCCAGGTACACATTTTTCAACTCCTCAGTGTAGAAAACTAGACTGTCTCTCATTTTACTAGTCCATGTTAGTCTCCTGTAGTAAACTAACATGGATGCAGAATCCCAGTGGCTTTGTCACATGTAATTCTGTAATTATAGTTCCTGAAGTAAACAATATTGACATGTCTCCTTGGGTTTAAAAAGATGCTATGAAGATTGTGGAAGTGTTACCCAGACCATTTCTAGCTTGAGCTTGGATGCATGCAACCCAAGGACAATTCAGAAGGGCTGTGCTCCTCTTATGCATTAGAATTTTCCACCAATAATGTAGCACACTGGTTCTCGATAGTTTGCTCTGCCTACATGGAAAAATGGTGAGCTGAATTTAGATTTGCTTAAAATGGATTGATACATTTTCAGGTGAAGGATGGTGATACTTCGGAAGATGATTGAAATCCTGTGAAGGATCCTTCACTCTGAAGTTCACTTGCCACCACTGCTCCAGAGCCTAGATTTGTTAACATTCCAGGCATGCTGCAGAGCTCATAATTTACACAGTCTTTTGACTTCGAGTGGGTTGAAGAGTGATGAAGATTGAATGTGCTCCTTATAATTGTTGTTTATTTTAAGCAGTTATACATCTAGTTTGGATAGTCTTCATTGGGCAGGTTATTTATGGTTTCACGTTGTGAGCTTTATTGGTTTCTTTTATTTGTGGCTGTTGGGCCAGATTTAGAAAAAAAAAAATAGTGCCTTTATGAACAAAACATTCTCCATGTAACATGTACTACAGGTTTGTCTGACATGACTGATATTTGAAAGCATATGATAAAATTATCTGGTTTCTCCAAAAGGAGCATATGGTTCTCTTCATACCCAATTTTATGTGCTGTTTCTCTCAGGTTACAAAATCCTCTGCTTAATAGTTAGCAAATTTGATGTGAATAAAGAGACCATGAAAATCCAAAGACCCTAATGATTCTCCTGTGAATGTTATCAGAATGGTGAAATATGGGGTTTCCATGGGTAAGTACTGTAGATGTGCTGTGTTATTCATGCACCATCACTGGAAGAAGGCTTAAGGTTTGCTGCAAAGTAAATAAGTAAATTGCAAGGAAAAGGAAAAGAAAAAAGATAAAAATGGTCCATGTGTGTTCTATTCACTCTCAAATTTGGTATCTGCAACAAAATAGCTGGTAGTCCAATTACTGGCCTGAAATTCTAGGTCTGGAATAATGAACATACTTCTGAATCATTGTATTCCCCCATGAAATGGCCCTGATCCACTTTTCATTTCTTGTATAATGTATGCTGCATGGCACTATAGCTCCACAATGGTCTGACATTTGCATTGGCAGCAGTAGGATCCCTGGATATAGGAAGAATGACAATAGCCAGTGTGTGAAGGAATGGTTGACAGTCAAGACACTAAACAGATGTAAAATATCTTGTCATTCTTCTTAACAGTTGTCAATCACAGGCTGTATCTAAACAAGACACCCCTGAGGGCAAGAGCTAGCTGCTCTATTGTCCTGTTACCTCCACAGAAGCTTCCCAGCAGGAAGCTGGTGGGACAGCTTACCTGGAAGACCCAGGCTTCTACAACCTATGTCTTTAAGATAAATCTTAAACCAAACAAGCATAGAAAGTGGGAGCCCCTTTTCATGGGAAGGCCACTTGGCACTGCTGGCCTCACTGGAGAACTAGACACAATGAAATTAGCATCCAATTTGTATCAATCCCCATTAGGGTCAGATCAACCCATGTTATTCTATCAGCTTGCAGCAGCTAGAGAAACACACAGATGTGTCTGTGTTCTGAAGAGCAAGACAAAGCCTTGTTATGCTTTTTTTAACCCTTTTCCCTTCAGTGGGATTACAATGGTCCCTGTTGTCTGTCTTTGTCTCAGTACTCCTTGATTGACAATACCCTGGGAGATGTCACTGTCCTGGCTTCATGCATTGTAATAGCCTAGTGTACCAAGGGTGCTTTAGGACCTTCGTTCCCTCTTTTTTTTCAGGTGTTACAAATGTCTGTCACTGCACCACAATGATGACCTCTTGTAGAGCATCAGACATGTAAGCTCAATCAATCAGTGTCTGAGGGAAATGCAAGAGAAAACTTTAGGTAGTGACATGAATGGAGGACAAAGAAATAGGGCAACTTTATTATGGACTATCATCCGAAAGTAGTATGTGTGGAATGTCAATTTAATAATAGAATTGACAGCTTTTCTCTGGTTTCCGCACTGCCACAAGTGTTTCTTTGACAGTTTAAAAAATAGGCCTTTTGTAGCCGTCAGTGAGTGGCACTACATACATTTGTGAATGACCCACATAACTGAGATTCCCCCAGATGCCACTGTCCTAAAACCCGTTCCTAGAATCCTTCTGCATTAACTAAGGGTAGCAATGTATGGAGACCTGGTGAACCTAAGCAAAGCAAAATATGGTGTACAGTAGCTAGGAAGATGCAGCATAGCTAAAAAGATGCTGAGTTATCATTCTGTCAGGAGAGGGTTTCTAAATCAAAGAGGAGGCACGTGTCACGGTAAAAGTTGCTACATAACTGGGCACAAATTTTCAGATTTCCATTGAAAATTATTTTTCCATATTTTCATTCAACAAGCCTTCTCAGACAGCTTCCACTTTCTCACCATAGAAAAACACTGCTACTTACTGAAAAAACAGAGGTCCATGCCTTTTCATTTTTTAACCAAAAAGCAAAAGAAATAAGAAACCAGAAATTAACATGGTTTCCCTCCATTTTTTTTTATCTGGGGAAGAAATTCTAACTAGTTTCTCTGTTTTTGTGATCATGAGTACAGCTGGTTTAGAAAGGGAGGCACATTGTCTGGGGAATAATATTGCTCCTCTAAAAACTGCAAACACAAGAATAAATTAGAGATCTCTCTTTTTTTAATGTGCTCTTTTCAGTGTTGAATTTGACATGAATTATCTTAGAAGAATGCAAGGCATATTTCATAACCTGTTTGCAATTCTAAAACCATAACCTTCAAGATTTTTTATTACAACTCTAAAATGACAATAGGCACTGCACCTATTTTTAGGTGTCAACAGAGTCATTTTTCTTCCTCTTTTGAGGAACAGAATCGTTCTAGTAAAGAAAAGATGACTGAGCAGAGTGGGAAATAGAATAAAATGAAAACTCTAATGTCTGTATTTTATAAAGTGGTTTTTATTCCTTTTTTAAACAATTTTGTGCTAAATTTTAAACATTGGACTTTTCTTCAAAAGCTAAAAATAATTTAAAAAAAAACCAAAACACCTAATGACCAAGGATTTCCAAATGTAAGCAAGAAACTTCACAACCATTAAATATATAAAGACAGAGGGCATGAGAAAAAGACAGCAAAAACACAAAGCATCATTTTATGGCAATAAACCAGTAGTTGCACTACTGAGAGAAGACAATCTACTCTAGGGTAATAAATGATGATGATAGAGGCTTACAGTGCACTATAGGTAGACATTACATAGATGATACCTCATAGCATAATTTACCTTTCTCCATGGGCATGGGGCTTTTAATTAATTTTGGTTTATAAGATTGGACAGCATATATATTTGCTTGGAAATCTAAGCAGAGAGTCATCAAACTGCCTTTTACTAATTTTCCTATAACAGTTTTCTAATACATGCTGACAAATATATGGTAAAGATATAACTTTATGAAAAAGAAAAAACAAGTTTCCTTGCTATTTGTTGCTCTAGTAAAATCTGTTCTATTTCACAGATGCAATTGACATTCATTGGCTGAAATTGAAAAGAAGCCAAATCAAGGAAAATGCACCATGGTTGAGATCCCTTAACCTCTGTATGACAGAGCAAGCAATCTTGGTTTATTCCCTGTGATGTGTTCAGAAAAAGCAATAATTGAGTCTGAAAACATTTTTATTTTTAATGAAAATTCATTGGTTGGCAAGATCTGTAAAACAGCTTTAAGTTTTCCTCCATGGCTCTTTCATAAGGAAAACAACTACTCGTCTCTGTTATGAGACAGTCCCATTTCTCAAATGCCAGACATATGTACTCTAAGTCAGATTATTTGGTAACTTTTAGAGTTTTGAATTGAGCAGCATTTGGATTTAAGACAGAAAAATAACTGCTTATGGATTCTGCAATTTTCTGGAAAGAAGGAATATTTCAAGGTCTCTGTGGTGCACAAGTTACTAATCAGTGCAGTCCCTTCTTGTGTCGAGGTTTCATGCATTATGAAAGAGAAGTCATCCATCACCTGGTTCTCAGAGGCTAACATGAATGTTCTTTCTCTGATTCTTTGATTTACTACAATTTAGAATTAGAGCATTAGTACACTTGTCAAATGTAAACTACATCATTTGTTTCCCTTTTAAACATTCAGTATCTTTGAAGTAAAAGTTTAAGTCAGACAAGCTTAGCTCAGAAAAAAGGCATAGCATTACAGTGCTGTCACTACTAGGAGCTGAACCATGGCCAGTTTAGGCAGTATTATATCATTGGAGTTAAACTGGTTTCCTGTCCCCTTGAGAGAAAGTCTTTAAATAAGAGAGAGAGAGAAGAAAACAATATTCTTCTTGTTTGACTTTTCAGATTTATAGCTCTGTGCAGTCCCCCTGTCACTTCTATTATGCAAAGAAGTATGTTTCTTTGTTTGGGCATATAGGGTTTCTAATTCCGCATTGTCTCTAGTGTGGTCTTTACAGGCTACATTACAGGAGGTAGTTGTGTTGTGGGTAACGAGAAACCCATCCCCACAGTAGCAGCAGGTTCTCATGCTGAAGGAAACTAACTCCCTCAGAACAAATTCTTGCTCTTCCAAGGCTGCAGCCAGAGTGGAGGAGCACAGAGATATGCCCAAGAAGCAAAAGATACAGCACCACTTACAGGCCTTGACAGGCTTTTTCCTAGGCCATAAAAGTTGGTACAAGTGTGCTTGTAAGTCCAACCTGCACATACTGCAGTCTATCCCTGCCAAAGAGTTGTTAAGATCAAAATGCCCTGTACTGTCTGAATGGGTACAAATGCCCTCCAAATGCATTTTTTTAATTGAGTCTAAAAAAGCAGAGAAAGTACAAACTAAATTTTGGACTGGATCACATTTGGAGGGCTGACAGTACAAAAACCCCAGATAGTCCAGCCCTTTCTCTGCCCACTGTGACCGCAATCAAAAATGATTCAATGAACAACTAAGAACACATATCTGAGAGCTTTAGTCTGCTTCCTGTGTGTAAACAGAAGAAAAATAAGACTTTATCAGAAATGTTGCTCACAAAAGAGTTTGTCCATATCTAGTGTGGAGACAAGGTTTCAGTCAGCTTGACCTCACAGTTAAATAAGAATGGTGGTCTCAACCTGACACCTAATTAGTATTTTCCCACCTTGCCATTATACTCTCTGCAGTTTGGCATGATCTGCAACTTCTCCTCAGGAGACCCCAAGTTGTGCAACGCTGAGGCTAATATGGGTTAGGAGACGAACCTCAGCTGAGCTCCAGAGGGGAGTTTATAGAGATTCCATCTCCACTCAGCCACCATCATCAGTCCCATGTTTTTCACCATTAAACTGAAAAATTACTAATGAAATCCTAGAGACAGCAGTTTAGCTTCAGTGAAACAGAATGCACATATAACATTTGTAGTGCCTTGTGGAGGCTGAACTCCAAACGAACTGTGAAAATCTTCCAGGGTATAGCTGTTCCCCCACTGCATGTTTGCTCTGTGATTCGAAGGTTGTTGGACTCTTAACAGCTGCTAATTGGTAATGATAGTACAAGCGTAGTAGAGAAACTATGCATACGTAAAGTTCTCCATAAGTGCCAGTAAAGGCACTATGGAATAAAATGCAGAACATCCCAATTCACAGAATTAATTGTGCGTATTTTATCTATGGGGAGAAAGAAGACTAAAAATTGTTTTTGAATCATTATTCTTTAGTTTTTGCTGCACGGTTGTTTTTTATTTTAACATTATCACTATACTATAAACTCTCCAGGGTACAATCAGAGCTTTTATTGAAGAGTAAAAGTTCTTTTTAAATGTTTGAAAGTTGTATGAGGCCAAAATGTTAGCAGTTGTCACTTCGTGACAGATTTCATATATTGAATGGAAGGAAAAGTATTGAATCCCTTTCAAATAGAGAAATATCTGGACTCTAACACTAAGGACATGCATGATACATACTTCAGGCACAGCATGAGGTGGTGATGATTTAAAATAATTGGGAAATAGAAGAAAGCCTTTTCTGAACCAGCACAATAAGCAAAATAGTCCACGAAAGGATGGCAATACTAGGCACTGACTAGTAGATAAGATACTGTTCATGATTCATCCAGTCTTACTCTGTGCTTCCCAACAGTAAGACTTAAGAATCACCCCTGTTGGCTGGAGACAGTCAGTCATCAATTTAGCCTAGAAAGGAAAAAACTGCTGGTCTTCTCTGTTACCACAAAGGAAACCTTTACTGTCTTACTTTGCATTCCTTTTGCCATGAGGAAAGCCATGCTCAATTCCTCTTTCATCTTCTAGATTCTGCATTACACCCCTCACATCCTCCTCCTCTACTATATACTTAATCTTCTACTTTCTTGTCAATAATGTAGAATCATAAAACCATTGAATCATTGAGGTTGGAAAAGACCATTAAGACCATTGAATCCAACCATTAACTTAGCACTGCCAAGTCCACCATTAACCATGTCCCTGAGTGCCACATGTACACCTCTTTTAAATACCTCCAGGAATGATGACTTAACCACTCCTTGGGCAGCCTGTTCCAATGCTTGACAATTCTTTCAGTGAAGCATTTTTTCCTAGTATCCAGTCTAAACCTCCCCTGGTGTAACTTGAGGCCACTTCTTATCCAATCCCATGCTCCTTGGGAGCAGAGACCAGCCCCCTTCTGGCTCCATCCTCCTGTCACACAGTTGTAGGGAGCTATAAGGTCCCCCCTGAGCCTTCTCTTCTCCAGACTGAACCCACCCTGGTCCCTCAGCCATTCTTCATCACACTTGTGCTCCAGGCTATACACCAGCTCCGTCATCCCTCTCTGGCCCAGCTCCAGCACCTCAATGTCTCTCTTGTAGTGAGGAGCCAAAACTGAACATGGTTTTCAATGTGTGGCCTCACCAGTGCTGAGCAGAGGGAGATGATCACTGCAGTAGTCCTGCTAGACAGGCAGGATGCTGTTGGCTTTCTTGGCTACCTGGGCACACTCCTGTCTTGTTTTCAGGCAGCTATCAACCAATACCCCCTGATCCTTTCCAGCCAGGAAGAAATCAGGTCTGACAATATAGATCGGGTCTGACAATTTCTAGCAGATGTGATCTAGAGACAGCTGATGAAAGGTCCAGCACACCTACCAGGTCACTAAGCCCTGTTGGCCTGACTTGTCACACAAGGGCTGTGAGAGAAAAACAGGCTGGGGTCACAAAACACTATCCTCACACCAGCAAATGGCTTGGGTAAGGGGGATCGGCTCTTACAGAGAGGCTTCTCAACTCCTGATCACTCACCAGTCCTGTACTCTCACTCAATTCCTCCATATATTTCAAATTTCCTGGGTTAATACTCAGGTTAGAACATTTGAGCATTTGTAGACACAGGGTCCTTTTGGCAGCTAGTAATCACCATGTTCAGGGTTTCTACTGTCATCAAAATCACTGCTCAGCCTGGCACTGGCACTGGGACTCGCACTGGTGTGCATTATTTTTGTCTGGTTTGATGCAGTCTTTGCAGACTCTCAGCTATTTTACTCCTCTCCAACTGATACCTGGGTACTAGAGCACACAGGGGGCACTTCCAGCTGCAACTGGAGTAGGGGATCTCCCTCAATATGAAGGAAGCCAGGCTTTGGTGCAGCCCCTGCCAGGGACATGCTGCAGAGCACTGTGTCTCCTCCCTAGGGACCTTCATCAACAGGAGCAGTTGGTGAGCAGATCCTGGATGAGAGTAGTCAGCATAACATGAGGTTACAGAGCAGGAGATTGTCTGCTTTGCTGAGCTGCGAATACTAAATGCCAGGATGACTTTTGTGAGGAGGAGGGAAGACAATCTTGAGGTGGTGCTATGTGAGGAGGTCTCCAGCATAACACGTAGGATTTGACGCAGACTTTCCTTGCACCAAATTCTTTACTCAGAGGTGTTTATCATCTCTGAAAATTAAACCCTGGAGCAGTGCTACACATGCAAGCCTCTCTTGTTATGAATGCTAACTCTTCTGGATCTTCCTAGCCAAGCTACAGGGAGATAGAACACCAGATATGTCCCAGTAAGGTATTTTGCTAGAGGTGATTTTCTATTTTAAGACACTTATGTACAAACTCTCCCTTTGTAGAGTAAGAGAGTTTATTGTTTCAGTAATCAGATTTGCCCACTGCTTATATAAGGCCCTTTTATTTGTAAGGAGTACCTTGCAACCCTTGGTGTGTTTACCCTCAGAAAATCCCCATGAATTAATGCCGTCATGCTTATGTTGACAGGGGTGACATGAAGCTTAGAGTCAAAATGAGTACTGAAGTAGTTTGCTGCTGCCTAAAGATGATCTCCTAACTTCTCTTGTGGTGGCACTGATTTCACCTCACACACTGATGAGTGCAGGTGGTTCTGCTTTCTAAACTGATAGAAACCTATTCTTCTTGCTTGTTGGTTAATTTTCTGCCAATGTAGAGGGCTCAAAGCAAGAGCCAGAATGAGGGCAAAAGAGGTGGTGGCATCTTGAAGCAAAAGAGATGCCATGAAATGGGGCTATTTCTATTACAGAAGAGGTTCTTTACTTAATAAGAGATAATAATTTTCTGAAGCTGACCTTTTCTTAGTAATACTGCCACTTGTTGAAAAGTAAAACGAAAGCATCCATGTGGTAAAACTTCACCTTAAGGGCCTTCACTCAGGTTATAGCAGAGCCCCAGTGGTTGAATAGACTGAATTTTAAACTGAATTGAAGTTTTCAAAAGGGGAAGTATGGCACTATACCCATGGAATCATCCTTTCTCCATCTTCTAAGCTTTTCTTCTGTTCTGTTGTCCTGAATTCCATAAAAGGACACTACAGGAAGAGGGATTTTTCTCCACTTAATTATAGAGCCATTAAATACACACACTCACAAACATGCTCCATTTCTTCTACAGTAATGACTCATCAAGCATTACAGTAGAAAATAGCTATCACACAGAACTGCTATGGAAAGCAGGAAACAATGAGATTGTGCAATTAAAATCTGTGTATTAAAGCACTTGAAATGGAGAACTAAAGTAAAATTATACGTAAAAAATTAAGTTACCCATTTTCTGAGTGTAATTCTTCACCATCCAAGCAGACAGTTGCATTTACATGCAATGGGTGAGTTTTCCTCATGCAAAATAGCAAATTGTTCCTAATAATTTAATTATTACTGTACCCTTCAGCAGGTATAATTTCATTCATTAACTTCAGTCTTGGCTTTCCCGAAGGTATGATTATTACTAAGTAGATCACATTTTAATCCAATCAAGTGGTTTGTACATGAAAAACCTGAACATTTACAAATAATAAAAGTTATGGGTTTGAATCAGGTTTAAAGCTACTGATAAAAATCTTCGCATTTGAGAATGAAATCTGTATTTTGGCAATGGGGGAGTCTGGTTTGAAGCACTCTCACATATTGTCTTTAGTAACTAATAATTGGATATTTCTACTATGAGAGAGGCTTCTTTCTTAGCAAAAGATATTGTCCGAAGTAGGATTTTTCTTAGCAATATTGCCATTAGTTAAAAAGTAGAATGAAAATATTTAAGTAATTTTTAAATGGATCTCAGATTTACCTAAAGAAAAAGCTCAGCTCCACCATCTGCAGGAAAAGGCCATTATAATTCAAGTTTCTATAAACATGCAGTGATGACAGGATTTTTAATATTGCACCTGAAGGAAAAAGATAGTGTTCAAATGTAATGCACCTGCTGGCCTGGGTGTTTATATGATCAGCTAAGCAGGAGCTCTTAATACTTCCCAGCAGATCTCTGCCAGTGGGCCTGCTATAAATCCCTCCACAGCCAGACAAGTTGGCCTTTATTTTTTCATATTGCTCTGGGCATCTCACATGACATTCCCAAATAAGGAATTGTACTACAAGCCTGCTCTGATTGCTAGTAATGACTTAACTGCAGAGGAATTATAACAGTATGAATAACAGTGGTTAGCACTGCGGATGCCTGAGCTACTCCAAAAATGCCAACGCGACCAATATAATGTGCTTCTCACTCATAACTTTCAAATGGAAGAGAAAGTCAGGGTACTTTACAACTGCTGCTAATCTGTAAACACTGATTGTTCATTCAACAGCAGGAAGCAAAAACAAATGGAAAGCCAATAGTAGTATTAGCTGTTATGAGGTATTATGGAAGCAAAATTATGCAAACTGTTAAATTAAAAATATAGGAAGTGAAATAAAATTCCCCTTTCTTTAAGAAGGGTAATTTGAACAAACGCTTTGTCTGCAGAATGTTTCTCCGTGTGTGCATATCTTATTTAACAGCACTAGATTTCTGACTCCTAGCTAGAAATAAACCAACACTGTTTGTATATGAATTAGACTGCAAACTCCCTAGAGGCAGAGTCCTCTTAATTGTTTTGCCTTACAGCTTGTTTAAACCAGCCTGTTAGTTTGGGCTGTACCTGTAAACTGTTGGAAGAGAGACTAGATACAAAACATCTATCTAATAGGTGTCTAATAAAACACATACTAATAAAAAGACTATAGGTTTGAAATATTTCAAAAGGCAACATCAGGTTGAAAAAAACCAAACCCCAATTTAACACACAGGTATCTTCAGCAAGTCCATTGGATTACATATTGAGCAGAGGGGTGCTTACAAAAAGGCACTGACTCTCAGTGGTTGTTAAAGGAAAAAGCTGCAAATTGCTAATGCATGCACAGGCAGCATGTGAGCAGAGACAAGTAAGACCAAAAAGCAAGTTGCAAATCAAGCACAGGGAAGTAAGGAAATCCTGGGCTTAAGACCAGCCATTCACAAACAATTTCAGCTACTCTCCAGGCATGATTTAAGCAAATTCTTTGGAAGGATTTCACCTTGCAATTGCTACTGTGCTACTAATGAGTAAAGCAGTTTTCCTAGGTGTGGCTGGTGCTGCCTGGCAGCACTGGAGGAATGGGAGGTCGGGGCCTAGAAAGGCTGTTTAGTAACATGGGCTGAGAGAAGAGAACGGGCTTGTTAGAAAGCCTCTGTAGAAGGGAATCTAGAGCTTGCTGTAGCAGTACGCGCTCGGAGCCCTCTGCTGGGTAGGAACTGTGATGGGCGTTGCTAGGCTCTGCCTTAAAAACAGTCCTCTGAAGGATGAGCCTGACCTTTTTGGCAGGTGACCCTGTGCAGAAACCTGCA
The DNA here is from genome assembly GCA_028858755.1 of Ara ararauna. Taxonomy (NCBI): domain Eukaryota; kingdom Metazoa; phylum Chordata; class Aves; order Psittaciformes; family Psittacidae; genus Ara; species Ara ararauna. The sequence goes on along the minus strand of CM054378.1, from coordinate 19,642,000 downwards.
GGGTACCACAGAAGTTCCCTGTAGCCTAGTGCAGGTGTGCATCACCTGCCTGAGCAAACGGGTGTGCTTGGGTGGGCAGCCCTGGGCCTGAGAAGCAGTAGATCTGTCACTACAAGGATAATGCTTCTACAAGGAAGCTTCAGTGCTGCTTCTGGAAGTAGCTTGTGATGTTATGGCACACTGAATAGCCCTGGTGGTGCCTATGGTGCCACCATGGAGCACTCTTCAGGGCAGAATCTTGCTGCAGACAGCTTTGGTATTCGCAGCTACAGTGAGAGACCAAAAGAATTCCTTCTTTTCGTGCTATAAAAACCTGCATTCCTTCCTTTGGGCAAAGCAAGCTGGATTTCTCCTCGTCTGAATTCTCTTAGTTGTGCAAGTTGCCAAAAAGTCTGCCTCCCTGGAAAAGAGCAGTTACCGCTAATTGTTTTGCCTGAGAATCACTCTTTGGAGTTGTCAACCAAAGCTGCCTTCTGGCAGCTGCCCAGGTTGCCATAGTTCTAGACAAAATGAAAATGTTATTCAGTGAGGCATCTGCATCAAAGAGACAAGTGATGGAAATATCAGTCAGCAAAACTTGTGATGTTCTGCCTAGGAGGAGCTGCGTCTTAGTACTTTGAGCCATTGCGAGAATGGTGTTCACAAAGAGGATGAAACTATGAGAGCTGGCTGTGTATAATTCCATATAAGGAAGAATTCCATTTTTCAGATTTCATTTTTGTGAAGATAAAGTGTGCCTTGGGCTAGATTAAGTGTTTTCTCACCTACTTGGCTACCTGAGCAGAAACATTAGCCTTCAAAAATGATTTATTTTGGATCTTATAAAATCCACTGGAACAAAGCTTACTGTTATGGGGGGAGGGAAAAAAACCCCAAACCCATTTCCCACCAAAAACCCCAACCTTGCAAATTTGGGACAGTGTCTTCTCTGGGGTGACAGTGTGCCCTGGTGCTCAGTACTCATTTGGACTGTAACATAAGTGCCCTGACAGCCAGATGTGCTGTCTTATCTTCTAATCTTGTATAGGAAGGGACTCCTTTATCCTTCAGGGTGGTTTGTCTGAGTGGAAATATGCACTCTTTCTCTCTCTTTGGTTTGAGAAGCGATGACCTTTTTCTGCTATCCTTATGTTTTTGAAACCAGTACTGAGGCACCGCTCACAAGGCACTTGTGAACTAAGAGGAGAAGATTGAGAGGCAGAATTTAGGAAATGGAATAACTGAAAAGAAATCCATGGTATAACTGCAGTTCTGTATGTGGAGAGAGCTCTGTTTACCTTGTCTACTAGAGCTCAAACCATCTACGGCAAACGGAGATGATATTGCAAATTTTTCTGTGTTACCTCCAGACCTGCGCCATGAGAAAAAATATAGCTCACTGGTGACAGAGTGGTGTCTCACAAGTATGAAGAGAGATCCTGTTTTATGTATGTGTGGCTTTTAAAATGTATATATTTACATATACTTCTATACAAAAAACAAGTCTTGATTTTACTGTGGGACCACTCTTAACTGACTTTTGATCATTCAGGTGCATCAGATCCTATTTTAATTGTTTCTGATACCTATAGCCTTGCGTGGCATGGTTTAGTGGGAGGTGTCCCTGCCCATGGCAGGGGGGTTGGAACTGGATGATCTTAAGGTCCTTTCCAACCCTAACTATTCTATGATTCTATGATTCTATGTTCAAAGATAGTATGGAAGTATTTCTTTGCTTATGATAGTGTACGTGTCGTTAAACAGCTAACTTTTGTGTAAGAATTTAGTCGTAGAGTTTTCTAATGTATGGACACTCCAAATATACCATGTTGAGCCTGGACTTCAGGTATTGCTGCTGCCTGGGATGTAGGCTTCTTAAAAATCGCCCATTAACTGCTAAGCAGTTTTGGAAAGGTTTGCCACAGCATGGCAGGATGCTTAGCAATTTGATATTTTTTCCTACAAGTCAAAAAAATGACTAAAAAAAGTGACTGAAATGATGGAATTATTATCAAGTCATTAAAAAGTCATTTAGAAAGGAGAAGACAAGGTTGAACTTAAATTAAAATAACATATTCTTAACTGCAGAGGAAGATCAACTGATGCTCCTATTTGTCACTATGATCTGTTTCTAATGGCTCACATGCAAAGTATTTTTCCAAGTATTTTACTCTCAGAAAAAATCTGGTGATGTGGTGTAGGTTGGCTCTTGGTACAGCTGGTCATTATCAGAAGAGAGGACAGGCTGCCCTCATCTCTGATTCCTATCCAGGATAATCCTACAGCATCTATGTGGCTACATTTCTGATTTTTTTGCAAGGCAGACTCCATGGTTTTAGTCACATGCCTAACACTTCAGATTAAGGGATTCTAGGGGCCTGTAATAAAGTCACAAACAAAGGTTAATTTGAAGGGGTACAGGAAAGAGAAGTGAGAGCTGCTGGGGAAGTCAGTGATGGAAGAGCAGTCCTTGCACTTACTGAGAGAGGTGATTTTGTCCTGCTGTGTAGCAGAGAAGGGTGCATCCCAGGCATGGCCCATGGCAAGGATGATCCTCAAATGGCAGCACTGGATGACGCCAGCAAAACTGAGGGAATGGCTCCAGGCTTCCTGCTGACTTGGCTGAATCTCTATTTTGGGTGAGCTTAGATCACTCAGAGTCTTGACCAGAAGGGCTGTGAATATCATCAGTGTTGGAAATCCCTCCGTATCTGTGGGCAACCTGTTCTTGTATTTAACCAACCTTGTTGACTTCAACTGGTATGTAGGTCTGTATGTGCAGAACACAAAGAGAACGTAAAGATGGGGGTGAGTAGGTAAGTGTCGTTTGCACATTTGCCTTTTTAAAGGAAATCAGGTTTGATACTTACTATTTTGATGACTTCTTCATTCTTCTATCTTAGTTATGCCATCTCCCAAATATGAAGTAATTAACAATTGACCTTACAATACTACAGCTTCAGCTCTGGGCTGGACTCTCTCTCTTGCTGGAGCCTGTCCTTTGAATCATGTGGAGATATCTAAGAATTTTTTACTAGAGGTCAGCCTGTACAGTGAATATGGTGCTGTGTAGTTAAATGGTTGCATGAATAGGTAAGCCTTCTGACATACAGTTCCTAGGCCCACAACAGCTCTGCTGTGACTTTGCAGGCTATGAAAATGAAGTTACACAAATAATGGTGATCATATCCGGTTTTATAAGAAAATGAACTTAAAAAAGAAAGTTAAAAATTGCTCTGTCCTCTCAATGTCTTTTTGTGCCTCATTCTCGCTGATGGGATAAGCATTCCTATCTCTGGAATTTTGCTGTTTTCTTGTAACAATAGCAATTGTGTGGAGTGCAGTCACAGATAATTTGCATTTGAGTTTTTCAGTGTGCATTTTTCAGAGTCCCAGGGCAATAGTGGGATGCAAAGTCTTGTTAGACTATTGACTTTATTACCCAGCCCATGATTCACAGGAAAATGTTGTAATGACCTCTTGCACCAGCAACTAATTCTTTTTAAAGATGAAAGTTATTTCTTCTCCTGGCACAGATATCAGAATCTTCCTTCAAAGAATGATATGGCATTAATAGTACAAGCTGCCCAACACTTCTAAAGGAGTAAAAATGGCAAGACCTTTTTTTTTCCAAGTGCATACACAAGCCAGCTGTAATTTTTTTTTATCCAGTGCTTCAGAGGCAGATCTATTTCCTCCTGCTACTCAGACACAGCACATGTCAGCAATAAGTGAATCATATTTAAGATAGAGAAGAGAAGAAAACCAACTCTGACCAGAAGATTGACCCAGCTTCCAAATGAAAATTAACCTATAAAATGTGGATTCATTCAGACAACCTTTCACAGCTATGCTGGCTGCTCTTAGAGCAGATGTGCATAGGTTCTTATTCCAATCTGGAGTGTGCACCCTAAATAACCACCTAGATAAAGAGGTCCAGTTGTTGCTGCCATGAGCATTTGTGTCGTTTATCTGTTCTGAGGTATACAAGTCTGATTTCTTGTCCTGGCTGCTTTTGATAAGTATCTTCTCCAGAATATTGCTTTCCTTTATGTTTTACCTTTTTCAGTTTTCTGGTTAAAATTTGTTGCCAATCAACAATGCTCATTGGGTGATGTTGTTCCTTAGCTTAGATGCAGATCTCATGTTATAAACCTCTGTTACTTCTATTAAGGACCATTTTTATGATCAGCTTTTCTCTAAGGTCTATGCTACATTTTGAAATCGTGCCTAAACCAGAATTATCTTAACCTAAACCATAGTTAACTTAGTGAATGTCAAAAGAGAACTTTCCATTACGTTAGTGCTTCTGAGCATTTTATTACTTACATTTTCTTTCTATTCTACGTAGAGAAAGCTAATGTCTTTTATTAAAAAAAGGTCATTTTCTCTGAAATTCATCTCTTAATTATGGTGTAAGTTTGTAACAGACCCTTACCTATGTTGTCTTGGATGTCTAATGTGTTTCTGACATAAGGGATCTGTACTTTTCTGATTTCCTGTTCCCACAATGCCTCAGTATGGCAAAATAACATTGTTAAAAACATTCTGCATCTGAAGACTTAATTAGTTGCTCATGAGGGGGGAAGTAAGGAAAAATGACAATCTTCCTTCTGAAACAATGTATTCTGTACCTGTTATATCTATCAGGCCTCTTTGAGATATCTCCAGTATTTTTAAAGTGTGATGCTGAAAATTAAATACTCCAATGTGGGCTTTACTGGTTAAGAATAAAATGTACGGATTACTGTATGAGACTATCAGGCTTCCATTTTGCACATCCCAGAGCTGGTTTGGTTTGGGGGTTGTTTGGTTTTATTGGGTAACCTGCTCTAATCTTTAGCAAGGTTACTTGCTTGCTTACCAGCTCCCCATCTTCTTTTGTGTGTTTCCTTATCCTTGGCCAAACACAAACTGCTGTGCCTGTCATTTGAAGGAATTTTTGCACTATATCTTGAAGCTTTCTCTTCCCTTCTCCCCTTTCTCCCTTCCCTTTTTCTCTCCTCAGACCTTGTTCAGGTCTCTATAGAAAACTTGTAACAATAAAAAAATCCAAAGGAGTTCCCTGCACAACCCTCCCCCTTCCCCTCCCATTTAGAAAATAAATCACTGATAGCTCCAATGAGTGATTTTTATATATATATATGTATGTATATAATTTTTTTTAAATACACCTCGGATCCTGCCATGCAGCCTTCCTTACTAATAAGAATGTGACTCAGAGCACCAGTATGTCTTACTAACATCAAGAAACAGTATATTTTAGTCCCAAGGCCTGTTACACTGTTTGAGAGGGGAATTAGATGGAGTTGATACTGCTTGTTCTGTACCCATCCAAGGAGTACCTGCAGAGAGGTTGCTAATGAACGCAGGAGTCAGCAAACTTCAGATGAGGCCTCCACTCCTCTGCTAAACACAGGTTAATTTATAGCCTTTCTGCTGTGATGGAGTACTAAAATTGCATGCTTTTAAAGTTAATGGCAAAGCAAAACAGTTTACCCTTTAGTGCTCAGTAATTCTGATGCAAGTGAAGAAAGTCTTTAAAAAGACAACATTTTCATTCTGGTTTTGAGAAATAATATTTAATGATCTTCCTTCTCTTTGGAACTGAATTTAGCCTAGTGGTGTTGTTAGGGGAGACTAAAGCAGGATTGTAAGAGGTTTAGCTCTCTTGCCTTCTTAAGGATCCTCAGTAAATCATGAAAGGGAAGATCTAGATCATCCCTAGATGATCCCTAGAGAACTGATGGGTTTGTCTTTGGTTAGGATCAAAGGCCTGTGCTGTGAACACTCAGTAAATGGCAAACACATCTTTGTGCATTGCTCCATAACTGTGAATCTGGCACTTTCGGTGCTTCATAGCAGCACTGAAAGTAGTGCTAATGAGAGAATTAAATCCATGTGATTAGAAGCAAAGTACGAATGATGTAATAAGATGCTGGTGAGCATGTGATGATCTGAAGATGGGGGTGGGGTAGGAGAGGAAACAGTCAAATCTTCTGTTCTGGATGTGAGACTTGCAACTTGTCACCATCTCTGGCTTCCCTACCTCTGCTTTGCTTGTTTTTATTTCTCTCACGTATGCTCAGCACCCAGTTTTCTCTTTGGCTGTGAAACATTCACAGAGTTGAGGAACGGAGAAGATGTCCAAGTGCTCTGCTTTGGTTAGAATTGTGCTTCCTGCCTTTGTGACTTTGTCACACCCAGTGCCTCTGCCCATGTATGCACAATGACCCTGTCCCAGCAAGTCTTTGCTGCTGATTCCAGTATGAATTGTCAATATTGAATGAGAAAAGTTGTGATTTCAGGGTTGTTATGCCCACTGCTGCCTTGATGTTGTGAAAGTTGTGTTTTGCCTTCTGGTTCTGTGCTGTTTACTGGAGAAAACTGACTTTTTGCAGTCATTTATCAAACTGAAAAACTGGGGGGGGGGGAAGTTTGAGAAAATGTAGCACAGACAAATTCTCCATTGCACTTAGAACTGTCATTGAGTGAAAGTTCCTAATTGCTAAGACACTGGTATCCTATTAGTGGAGCACACATGAATCTGTAGCAGAGCTCTGTCACAGGCTGCCTGTAGCATGATTTGATCTGCTATCATAGAAGCCTGATACTTGCTAAGGTTTTGGTTTCCTAAACTGCTCACAACATGTTGGTGGTAGCTATTTTCTGTGCTGCATATTACAAAGGAAAATGTGTTTACTTCATGCCTCTTCTCCAGATGTAACTTGAATATTGTGGTAGTTGTGCTTCTGGAAACCAGAAATTAGCACTTAAACATCTGAATAACTAATGGTATTAGGCATTCTCACCCCAGGCTGTCCTTTTACATAAATTACCCATTTCTGAAGAAGCACTTTTTTGGATATTTTTTCTCAAGGCTGGTATTTGGATAAACTTGAATGATTTTTCTAAATTTATTTTGTGTTATCCTTGTGCAAAATTAAATGAATAACATTTAATAATTGCTACAAAGCCAGAAAAATTTGGTTCATTTCAATCAATGGCTGGTGCCTTACTAATATGTAATACCCAAGAGACTGCTCCTTTTTCCTGTGCACAGTGATTGTGAAAGAAAAGGAAAATTCACTGAGTGACAACTAGAGTTTGAAATAATTAAATCAGGATGAACAAAGCACCAATTCTAGGAAATATGGGCAGAGGCTGGTTTTTGTCATTACTCTTTCTTTTTATTTTTAACTCAAATTAGGGACCAACTTCTTCTGTCAAAATCTGGCGGTGTGGCCTGGGATCTCTTGTCATTGCAATATGGATAAACATGAAAGTACTAATGAGATTTCTTGGTAAAAATACTTGGTATCCCAGTGTTCCACTTACAAAGTGTGAACATCAGTGATGGATGGGGTTTAGTTGGGTCACTGATTTATTTTTTTAATTCTTTTTTGCCACTGAATTCCTTTAAATTGTTGCCTTTCAGATAAATCGAGTATTGCAAAACAACTTTCTATAAAATGCAGCTGTAATGAAGTTGGAATAAAAATGAGATTGGACTCTAGATATTAATTACTGTGCTGGAATGCTGTTGCAGATTGGGTTTCCTTAAAAGCTGAGTGTGTTTATAGCTGCAAGTATTATGCATGCACAGAAATTAGATCCAAAAAAACACCTCTTCAGTGAGAGGCTTTTCTGTCTGTAAGTAACACAGATTTTGTCACCTTTCCTCACGGTAACTCTTGTGTTCCTCAGCTCATATTGGATCTATTAATTAGTAGAAGCAGCTCCTGCCCTGCGTTGCGACTTGATGCGGCGGGACCGATGAAGCTTTAGTTACCTTCTCCTGCCACCTCGTGGACAACGTTATAAATAGCTTTCCCACTCTGTAGTCATAAACCCTGAGGAAGTGCAGCGCTCACGCGTTACTAGCCATTGACTTGTAAAGTTATCTTAGCCTCCCTGCTAGCATCTTTTCAACATATATTAATAAGTAGGATGACATAAATTAAATTTCTTCTCCAGGAAGCTTTTCTCAAGTTCCAGAGTTAAATAACAAAAAGTTAAATTATTTTACTCACGCGAAAGTGAAATCCCTTAGAACAAAGTGTTTGAGTCCTAAATAGCAAATTGTCAAGCTGAAATAGTGCTGTCTTTCACTGATAGCAAGGTAAGAGAGCAATAGCATAGCTCTTGAGTAGCTTTTGTAATAAAAATCTTAACTGTGTAGGTGCTTTTTCTGTAGAAAATCATGGGACATCCTTGTCCTAGGAGTAGGCGTAGATGGTTTTAATGACAAGGTTTTATGGAAAATTACCCTAAAGTAAACAGAAAATGCTGTGGAGGGTAAACAGCCATGCAGATTTAATGGCAGTCATTATAGACCTAGCCTTGCTGTTTCTGGCTCTCATGCAGAAATGCTTTCTGTTCTAAAGCTGACCACCATGTTTCAATGCCAATTCCTGAAGTGGCATTCATTAAGAATGTTTGCCAGTGGTAAAAAGCAACTTAATTTCCCTCCTAAGAATCCTGTGTGGCTGTAAACACTTCTGCTGACATTCTTTGCATCTGACATCACCAGAGATACTCTAAGTCCTGAAGTCACAACAGTAAATAAGGAAAAACTATGCCATGCGCCTTCTGAATGCATCAATCTTAGTGTCACTTGGAACATTCTTCAATGAATTTATCTCCCTGGATTACTATATAGATTTTATTCTAAAAGGTAAGATTCCTTAGGATGATGGGTTAGTTTGAATTCTCTTGGTGTGTATGTCTAGTGCTATTATATTCCCAAGAGACAGTGTATTGGTTCATATGTGCTAAAGGGTTTTGATATTCACTAGTATTTTGCTATGTAGTTTAAAAATCATACTTTCTAGTACTTGCCTTCCACTAGCAAATGAACTAAAAAAAGTGGTTTTCTTGTAATCTTCTAGAATATTTCCCTGGCATGGAAATTCTTCACTTTCATTGGTTATGGCATTGCCTCTTGTGAAAGACTCAACAGAAACTTTGAGATGGAAACACTCAAAAGAACCAAAATAATTGTGTTTTATCTCCTGTATAACTCAGGCCATAACATCTTATCTTGTAATTCCTTCATCAAGCTTGTAATTTGTATTTGAACTATAAATCGGAGAAAAATAGCCAGACACGATTGTATAGCTTTTCTTGGTCCTGTGCCCCAGTGATTGATTAGCTTTGTTTCAGAGTTACTGATACAGCAGTTAATTCACTTTTAGGTCAGTGTGTCTACTGCTGACATGGAAATAGAATGGTAGAAATTTAAATACATAGAAATGGTAGATTTGCCTCTTAAAATTCTTGGAGGAATTAAGTACTATGCCAACTCAGATTAAACTTGGTAAACAGCTCAATGCTAAAGAGAAGTTAGAAATCACGTGATAATGAGATGTTAACAGCTCTTCTTCTCAAAGTTTTTTAAACAGAAAAAAAATGTGCCTGGTTTTGAATTAAACTAAAATTTTGATTCCTTTTTCAGTAAACAGAGGAGGGATACAACCTGTTTTTCATCTATTCCTCTTTCAGGATGTGCTTTCCACATTTCCAGTTTGAGTATGTAACAGTTGTGCATGTAGAAGAGCTGTTACCTGTATAAACAGCCAACTGGGAGGTACTTTGCAGTTTCAGAAATACTACTTTAGGTAATACTCCACTTCTTATGCCTCAGTGGAATGGCTAACAAGCTTTGGTGTCAAAGACTCCCTTAAAAGAGAGAGTTTGGCCCATAGTTTTGTAGCTCATGTAATGAAAATACACTTAGAGAAACACATGCAAGGAGATGTGCGAAACAGAAACCACTGTTTTCATCAAGCAAAACAAAAAAAATTTGGAAACACAAAATGCAAGTATCAAGTCTATTTCTCTCAACAAGAGACAGAGATGGGTAATGTGGCAGAAAAACAGCATAGAAAAGCTACTAGCTCTCACAAAATCAGGAGTCTGAGCTGAAAAACCAACCTCGGACCTTGATTTCTGGTTCAGCATCATAATCTTCCAATCTGTCATGAAAGAACTCAAATTTGAATAGCACGTGCCTTGCCAAATCATTCTTTAATGAGGTTTTCTTCTTCCTAAGGTTAGCATTTGTGTGAACCAAGCCTAGACACAGACAAGAGAAAAGATTCTTTTCTGTCTTTGATAGGGCTTTTAGTTTGCAAGTACAATACTTGAAAAATCTTAAATTCTGTAATTCAAAGTTGGAATTTTAGATTCAAAATCTAAGAAAGACCTTGAATATTTTGCAGCTCTTTTTAGCTCATTTTTCTCCTGTTCCCTCTCTGTGAGATACAATAATTGTATTTCTGTAAGAGATTGTTATTATATTGTGTAGAAGAGCTCTTTTTGGTTTATGCTCTGTTTGTGTTTAAGACTTTTGTAGCAATAATACAAATAATAGAAATAAGTGGAGCAGATATTTGAAGCATGCTAGGTTACTGCGCATTTTTGGGTGACAGAAGCAAACCGAAGAATTCTGTTTGAGGGCTGTTAATATTTGCATCAAGTGGAAGTTGCTTTTCTCTTTGGTAAGAATCATTATTTTGCTGCCTCCTTGCCAGTCTGCAGAGGCGTGATCTGAAAATGGCACACACCACCACTGTGAACTTATGCTGAGTCTGCCAGCAGAATATCTGCAAACTTCATGCTAAAACTTAGGTGATTGCAATGTCTTAAACAGATCTGGATTTGCAAACTGATTCCAGTTTCCACTGACGCCCAGCATCCCTACTCGCTTCCATCTTCCAGAATTTAAGTTTCCTTACTTCATATGAAATGAAGGAGGTTTACATCCCCAAAGCCTACAAGCGCAGTGTCGTGAGAGCACGTGCACTCTTTCAGTATGTGACATAATGCCATAGTCTTTGTGGCATTTTTCTGTCACTACATAAAATTTGTATTAGTCAGTAAGGAGGGAAATAAGAAAAATGTGTAGTCGAGTTTTTCAGATATATTATTGAAACTAAGTTTAGAAGCCTAGTTTCCTAGCAAGAGCCACTTGAAATTAATGTCATGAGAAATGAGATTTGCAGCTCTTAATTTATATTGAAAGCATAGAAATCAAGAAGTGTTTATTTAAAAACACTCCAATATGTGAATTGAAAAAGCACTTGATGTTCAAATGAAACTGCGTTACAGATCAGGGCTTACCTTGTGAACAGTAGGTTTCTATCTACAGTTGCTTAAAGCAATTAAACAAAAACATATAGTGCAGATTTCCATTAAAATCTATGACTTGTATTTCTACTTCTGCCTCTTTCTTGTGTTTTGCAAATATATTTGTAATGTTCTGTATCTGTCACTGGGAAGAAAATACATGGAAATCTTTCCATAGTTCAGCACATTTGCAATATGTTATGTGCTAATATGGTATGTTGTATTGGCTACAACAAAATATATAGCTTTGTTTAGAAGAATTTCAAAGGAGTCTGTGTATGGATTAGTGCTGTTACAGGGTTTGGGGTTTTTTTACTAATACACATAACCAGCACAATGTTAAAGGGATATTTAATTATATCAGTCTAGAAATGCCTTATATCACTGTTGTTACTGCTTACCTGTAGGGGACAAAGATGTATTGATAGGGAGACATGTTCCTATTAGTATATCAGAATAACAACATTATTGGGTCTATATTGCTTCAGTGTACTTCAAATTGTGTAAAATTAATGTGCAAATAAACTGTAAGATATCTTAGCTGTCAAACTCCACTGTTTGCAGGTGAAAAACCCAAATCTCTTATATTACTTAGTGTACCTTTGCCTAAAGGGCTTTAGAAGAATAGCTATGGTGAAGCTGAATGTTTTCTTCACAAAAAGGATTGATGGAAGGGAAAGAGAAAAAGCATCTTGGCTGAAAGGAAAGTACAAGCTCAAACCATGCTGCACATTTTCTCCTTCTGTATTAAGTGTACAAGCTCCTGTTGAGGAGATGGCTTGAAAGGAGGTCCTATTGCTCTAGGAAGATTTCAGGAAGTAGAGGTATGGGTGCACAGCACCCCTCCCCTTTCCTGCCTTGAAAAGACTCCAGTGATATGTATAGAAGGAAGAGACTCATGAAAGCAAAAGCCAATAAGTTTATTCCTATTGTTCTTAACATACTGGGTATATTTTCTGGATGTACTGCCTCTTTTCTGGGAGTCATCTGGATCAGGTGCTGCTAAATGTTATTTATCTGGGCACTACCAAAGCAGTCAGATCACTGCTGCAGCCCCAGGGCTAGCTGAGTCACATCCTGCATCCTGCATCTATGAGTGTGACACAGGGCTTTTTCCACTTTTCCCCCCACTGTCATTGGGTTAATTTCCCTGCCCCCATTAGCCTGTCAAAGCAACTGCTTTCATCCTGACAGAAGACTGGCAAAGGTAGCTCCAAAAACTAGCTATTAATGTATGCCTCTGGGGGATGTTTCTGAGAGAAACAAGAAGGAGCAGTGTTGAATGGGAGGCAGTAAAATGAATTAGATTTGACTTTGAAATGCTGGTCTACCATGGTGTGTGCTGAAATGCTGCAATCCAGATGGGTGCTCTTCAGTCACGTGCCCATGGCTGCTCTCCCCATGGTGTACTGGCTGGTCCTCAGGGGCTACAGCAGTTCAGGTGGTCCATGATCCTTCCAGGCAGGCATCATGAAAACTAAAGCACACTCACAGGCATGAGAGGAGATTGCAAGAAGAGACTAACTGCTTTTAAGGTGGACCCCTAGGCTCATATTTTAATAAAAATGTGGGTTTTTCTAGGATTCATAAGCATAAAAAAGAGTAGGACTTGATTTGCCATGGATGGACACATAGAGTTTAGCTTTATTGTTCCTAACAATAAGATCTATAATAGAAATTATCAAGTTGTTGTGCAGATGGCCTCCAGATTCATTTCTTCTTTCATCCCCACCTGAGCCTGAGCAATACAAATGTATTGCCTTTTCAGTACAGTTTAATGAAAAATAATCTTGGTGTACTATGGATAGAGACAAGAAATAAAACTTATAGGAGCAGGAGAGGGAGGGAAGGATAGAGAAAAGTCCCGTATTTCTCCCTGACAGTCAGATAAAGCAGCACAGCAGGCAGAAGCGGAGAGGCAGCAACACTGCGCTCTCTTATCAGTTGCAGTTTAAATAGCCATATGCTTTTGCACAGATCCTATGCTTCACTTTTTTGGCTATGGGGAGATCCAACCGCTACTTCTCTTCCATTGCTAACTCCAGCACAGGCTGAGGTAGCCAGGAAGCCTTCCTCTTCTCTGGGCATTTCCAAATGACAGCTCTACCACTCCCTTTCAAGTTTTCCACCTGCAACACAGTTGTTATCCTCACTGTTGCCACCTTCTTTTGCAGCAGGACCACTTTCTTCTTACATTTCTTAAGTCCCCTTAAAGTATCTGCCTCTCTTTCTTGGGTTTTTTGTATAGTGACCATCAGAGTGAAAGGCCAGATTGCTTTGTCCTTTTAAGTATTCACTCAGTTAGGGATCCTGCATTTGAATGGGTTGTGCACAGACGCCTTGATTGCCAACTAAAATGATCTTGGAAGCATCCTTTCTGTTTAGCAAACTTGTAAGTCAGTACATGCAGCATGCTGCTTCATTTTATTCATTCTTATGTCTCCTAGAATCAAAATCTTATATCTCCTAGAATCTCCTAGAATCTATGTTTCCTAGTGAGATAGAGTTTCTAATTAAAGACTGCATATTTATCTATTGCCAGAATGTTAGATAAATGTGTTGTGGATGCAGTTAGTCTCTTGTTAGTCTCTTATGTCAGCAGAATTTGATGAATTCCAGTTTTCATTAGCTATCTTGAGTGAGAATGGATTATTGCACATTTCCTGTAAGCAGCTTGATTTTATTGTTATATGACATTCCATACTTAGCATAAAAAGTAAATAATTGAATGGCATTAAAAAAGCTGAGAATTCTCATTGGAAGCTGTGGTGGAGTAATTTTGATCCTAACATGACAGAGATGCCATATAGATGAAATCATGTGTAAATTTTTTTTCATAAAGCAAACTTTCTTTTAACCACTAGCTTCAAGAGCCACAATACTTCACTAAAGGAGAAAAATCCTAAAAGCATTAGTGATTCCAGAGACAGACAATACATGACTTCTCTGCTAATGTAATGAGCCATTTACAAAAGCCAAATCATCAACAGCTTGATGTTCTGCAGCAAAAGAAAGCATAACTTAGCATTTGTAGTATTAATTTTCTGGTTTGGATCAGCCTAGAATGGAAAATAAGAACACTTCCTGTTAAAGCTCTTAAAGATATCTATCTTTGTTTTTAAAAGTTGATCTGAGATTACATGTCACAAAAACTTTCTAACTTGTAGTGAAACATTAAATGAATCTTTTACTTTGTGAGAAGTATTAGCTAAAGAAAAAACCCATCTTCAATAATTTCATATGTTGAAATAGTTTTAGATGTGACCAAATGATTTAGGATGAGTAATGACTAATTTTGGCTCTTATTTTTCTGCTTGTGGTCTGAAAATGACTGTATCACAGCTTAATTGTACTAGCAGCATCTGATGAATTATTTTAATTGCCCTTAGTTTGCTGATTTTCCAAAGACAATCCAGGCGAAAGGTTACTCTGTGAGTTATCTGTAGATATCCCCTACTTGTTGTAATCAGAAACTGTATGCTGACCAGATGGATCTTGGATCTGGCCTAGTATGACTACTATTCTATTATATATCTGTGCACGCTGTGCATTATACGGTAGTTAGATAAGTGTGCCAGCATTTCTGATTCAAATATTCGCGCATAATACTTCATAGTTTTGTCTCCAATAGTTCTTCTGCATGGGACATTGGAAGTTGTATTTTGTGATTTCTGGTACTAAGATTAAATACAGAGACATTTTTTTCTCTTTGATTTAAATTTCCTTTCATTTAGTAGCCAGCTCCATAGATCCAATACAACCAGCAGAAGAATTTAAGTTCTTAAGGAGGTTTTAACTATACAGTACCCCTTCCCCTTCTTTTATTTCTAAACACTCTGGCCAAAACCACCCAAAACAAATCATGTTTGGATGGATATGATACTTTAAGCTTGTGTAAGAATAGTAATCCTCATGCCAAGTGAGCTGGATCTGTGGATTTTGCCACTCAGTTTCAGATGAGATAAATTTCTCACTCTTCTTTGCAGAGAGTGTCTGTGAAGCTATTAAATAAGGTGACCAATAGCAACTTGTCACCAGGGAGGAAAGATGAATGAGAAATAGATTTGTCTTTAAAATATCTCAGTTCTTGAAAGAGCAGAATATAAAGATTCCACCTTTGAATGAGCAATCCCTTATATCCACGTTGATTTTACAGATGAAAATAAAGCTCTGTTTGGCATTAAAATATGCATTTGCACATATCCCTGTCCAAGCAATCTGTTTTATAGCTGATTATTTCTGTAGAAAAGGGAGAAGAAGGGGAAAAAGTTACTGGGGGTTTTTGGAGCAGGCCTACTGTTCAGATAGTATCACATTCACAAAAGTCTAATTTGAACAGATGTTGTCTGGCTGGGCATGTGAAAAAATGCTGTCAATTGCTTCTTTTTCCATGACACACTCTCAAGGGCCATACATTAACACATTACCCTAATTACTCTCAGTCTCATTACTGGGCCATGAGGAGTAAGTCACTCCACCATATAAAACCTTACAGATGAACATGTAATGAAATTCCTAGACTGTAATTCACAACTGAATAAGGTTAAAAGACATCGGATAGAAGTGTCCTCTGAGGCTATATATTGCAAGCAGTGTGTCAAGGATAACTACCACAATCTGCACTCCTCTGCTGGCATACAGTCTCTTATTGACTCAAATTAACACTAAATTAGAGGCTGTCACTGGGGTGGCGATAAACAAGAACAACCAAATAATAGACTTCTTAAAATGCCTTTTTTTTTCTTTTCATTTATTTGGTGCTAGTGAACAGGAGGGAATGTGTGGTAGGTGTTGTGCTCATCTTGGTCCGTGACCTGTGTATCTGCGTATCTAATTTATACAAAGATATGCAAAAGAAATGCCTGAATTCCACTCCTAGTTTTGGCTCTGGCCCTGGACCTGTCATGTTGGTCCAGATTCACCAGTCAGTGCAAGTGTTGTGGTGCTGAGCATCGCTACACTGAAATTGTAGGCAGCTGCTTCCACGACTGGGATTCACAAATCTCAGCTGGGTGCTGAAACTGCTGGCACAGTGCATGGGGGGAGGCATGTGCCCCAAAAACTAACCAGGAGACACGCTTCAGACAACCCATAGGGGATGCAGGAGAGTCCATCTGTGTAGTTTGTGACTCCAGGAAACATGGTCCTTGTGTAATATCTGCTTAAGGATTTATTTTTATTTCCTGAGTCCCAGGATTCATTGCCTAAACAGTACCTCAGGCAGGCGGCCTGTGGGTGCCAATGCTGAGGAATCCTGGGTTTGGTTTCTATTGCCAAGGAGGTTATTATCTCCTGCTGCAGGACGCATATGAAATTACCTTCAGGCAGAGAGCAAAGCCTCTTCTCAGGGCAGTGTCTTTACCACTTGTCTACCACAAAATAATGGCTATCTACTCAGTGAATATTTCAGCTCCTCAAAGCACCAGAGCTTCAGGACTTGTGGCTAAACCAAACTAAGGATGCAGCAGGCACAGCTATGAAAGCGCTTAGGGCTCAGAATGACTGAGAATTCAGGATTGCAAGAGGTGAGGTCTCCAATGCTTTTGAACATTTATTGTTAATGGGGATATACCTGTAGCTCCTGTGTAATTACGTTTTAGGGTCTCTCAATGAGTTGTAGCCCAAGAGGAGTACATTTGCAGAGCAAAACAGTTGGTGCAGAGGAGCCAGCAGTCACACATTTTGAGGGGCTTTCCTCTGGACTAGCACCAGTCTGGGCCTGTGTGCAGCCAGAGGGCATCAAATGAACACCTAGTCCTCATGTTATGGGACAGATACCTGAAAACCATCGTGTGTACGTGTGTATGTGCTGTAATCCATCATCGAATCATAGAATGTAAGGGTTGGAATGGACCTTAACATCATCTAATTCCAACATTCCTGCCACGGGCAGGGACGCCTCACCATAGACGATGTTGCCCAAGGCTCTGTCCAACCTGGCGTTGAGCACTGCTAGGGATGGAACATCCACAGAGTGAACTCAACTACTGTAAGTAGGGTAATTTCAAGTGTCATACCTGGTTTGGAATGAAACATTGATGCTGACACAGCTAGAAGCAGTGTGCCTATTGGACAGTATACTGTAGGTAGGAGGTAAGATGACCACATGGCTCCACCAGTGTGTGAAGATGCTTATAGTGTCCTAGGTCCTTGAGCATTTATACTGCATGTTTGGATTTCACACTGGAATCTGTTGGCATAACTTGCATCTTCAGTGGTTCTCTGGGATGTAGTCCTTACCTTCTTCGTGCTTTGGTTCACTTGATTATAAAGTGTACATACAGTAGTGGTATTCTCTTGTTCTCACCAGGATCCCAGGAGCTCTCAGGGGGGATATCAAGATTATATAGAGGAACATTATTTTTATTTTCCCCCCACCACCCTCAGAAAAGTATTAAGGTTGGAGCTGTTATGCTTCCCTTAAGGTTCAATATAGGACATGAGCATACTTCCAGCAAGAAAAAACTGAACCACTGGTGTAACCAAACATTTTTCAGCTGTGCAGTTTCTGTTGTGGCAGATTGCCAGCAAGTGATCACATTGGGTTGGCATGGAATTACTGGCTCTGGCCTTTTCTCAGACCAGAATGCATGCTGGGAATCCCATTTCTTCACTGAGAACTCAGCAATTAGAAGAGCATATTCTGCTTCACTCCAAGAACTCAAAAAAGAATGAAGCAACACTGCCAGTACTTCTTCTGTCACAGATTTCCTCTTCTGCATTGCAAACCAAAGGTTTAAATCTAATTCCTGCACAGCTAAACCAGAAAAATCTCAAACCAGCAATTTAGGAAGGTAGGAGACTGGGAACCTGGGGTTTTTTTGTTACTACAGAGGGCACTGAAGTCTGTCACTCTGTGCTGTACTGTCTATAAATGCAGGAAGATAAATCCTCCTGTCCTCTCGACCCCAACTCTCCTGCAGCACATCCACCCTGCACTTACCTACATAAGTGTGATTTAAACTCTATGGCTTTATCAAGCCAAACTCTTCACCTCCATGGTTCAAGGATTCTGCTACCCAGATGCATACTAAAGCTGTCATCATGCCCCATCTGCCTCCCTCACGCTCACTTGCAGTAGCTGTTGCTTACCAGCCTTGTGTTTTTGTTCCTGGTCCAATGTCTAGACTAGGAACTGGGGGGGGGGGGGGGGGGAGGGAAGGGTGTATCAACACTGGCTAGCTTCCTCTAGCTTATTGTTTACTGGAGAACTTGAGGAATAAAGAACTCAGCTATGCACAAACATAGGTGGTATAGTATCTCTATTTGTCTGGAGTTGCTGACCCTATGGCTCAAGTAGCAGCCACCCCATAGATAGCTACCTAGGAACTGTTTGGGTGGAAGCACGCACCTGAGCTGTGAAGGTAAGTTCTTGAAGACAAATACCTCCCGTAACAGCAGCAGCTGTCATTTCGGTAAGTATGTCCAAACAGTCTGCATTAGGACCTGTCACTATTTATTCCTAACACTCTGAAATCATATATGCACCAGTCTGTCCATCACACATTAAATAAACATAGCTAGGGTAGAGTTACAGGACTCCTCTAAAGCAGTGAATTAAAATAAGTACAAGGGTTGATGAAGACACAAAGGAACAATTACATTTTCAAAATTTAAGATGGCATTTCTTTAAAGTAGAACCCGCCCTCCTTTATAATTAAAGCATTTGCTTAATTAAAGTATTTTACATTGGCTCTTCTTAATTTCCCCTCATTTGTCCTAACTCAGAATCCAGGAGGTAATTGCGCTGTTCATATGAGGAAGATGCAGCTGCAGGTACTTTATCCTATGAACACAAGTGCAGTTACCTCCTCCCCTCATGTTCCTTTTGGTTCTGACACAGTAAAAGACTTGGCACAAGGACCATGTGTTTTGATGTGGTGGATGTCAATATCTTTCTCAGAAGCTGACATGTGCACTGTTCTGTGGATTATTGCTCATGAGTTGCTGCAAAACTCAGTTGGTCCACACTCTGAACAAATAATTCCTTTTATTTGGCAGACTTTAAAAAACAGAGGGAGAAATAGAGAGAAGGAAATAGAGGCCATCAGACTGTTCTCAATTAAGAACATCCAGAATGGTAACAAAAAATGTTATTGCTGTGTTACACAACCATTAGAATTGCTTACCATCAAAGGTCAAAAGCATTAACCACATGTTGGCAATGTTTATATATAGACTCTCTACGAAGCTTTGCCTAAAGTGGAGTGGATAAAACACTTTGACTCAGGAAGACCAATTAGAACCAGTAGGATCTTTTAATTTAATAGCTGCATTAGGCAAGAGGCATGAATGTTGGTACACACAGACATAGAAAAATAGTTTCACTGCTTATGGAGTCTGAAATAGAATAAAATTTCAACTTGACTTGCAGTAGGCCACAGTACAGCTGGCCTCAGTGGGGCTATGTAAGAGAAGAAACATAGAAATTTGCCAGAAAATAGAAAATTGCCAGTCGAGAGATGTGACAAGTAATGCAACTCTTGCCATTGTTAATGTGTGGAGGCACACTCTTTGTATCTGCAGGGATAAAAAAGTGACCCCAAAAGTGTCTGGGAGCTTAGTCCCCACACAGAAAAGGCAGCCATCAGTGGAGTCCAGAGAGCATTCTCGTAGAAGCTTAGGATTGAGGCATTTCTAACTTACCACTTGTAACATTTGTCATTGCATACTGGTTAAAAATGTTTGCCAAATATTCAAAAAGTAGGAAATGGTAGAATTAAGTGTGCTTTCAGCTGTTTAATTTGTTCCACTCCGTCCTTGCCTAGCATGCATTAATTACACATAGAGTCTTTTTTATCAGCCCATGTAATGGTCTAGGTTTGAACTGGCTGTTGCCTAGTG
This sequence comes from Ara ararauna, assembly GCA_028858755.1. Taxonomy (NCBI): domain Eukaryota; kingdom Metazoa; phylum Chordata; class Aves; order Psittaciformes; family Psittacidae; genus Ara; species Ara ararauna. The sequence goes on along the minus strand of CM054378.1, from coordinate 19,622,047 downwards.
GGGAAAAACTAACAGGTAAAAGCTGGTCACTGGGATTCATTGCTCTTGAATTTATATAGTTCAAGTCTCTTCTGACTGTGTCCAGACAGATTTGTTGTAATGGGAGCAGAGGTGCCAGCCCTTCAGGAAATCAGATGCCGGTAGCTCCTTATTCAGAGCAGGTGGGAGGTGAATGGCTCTGTTCTGTTCTATGCCAGGAAGACCATCCGCTGGCTTTACTGGGTTGTCAGGTGGAAAGCAAAGATTAGCTCTGTCTCCATAAAAGCATCATAATTTTGCAGTTTCTTCATAATGGTGCAGAAAAGTAATCTGATTTTATGCCCATAAATATTTCTATTCTCAGTTCTCCTTATGGTTTTTGGTGAGAAATATTGTGATGAAGATACACAGTCATTCCAGGCTCTGCATTTTCCCTGCCACTATTAAATGCCGAGAATGGGAGGAGGAAGCTACTTAGAGAGTCATGCTTGGGAGCACTGGAGATTTTTGACAGTATGGAGAACAGGAAATATACCCTGAGTATAAAGGTAAACTTGTAACAAATACTCAAATACTTTGAGTAAGATACTTTTAAAAACCCAAGAAACTGGTTCAGAAATAATTGTTCCTCTACATTTTCAAGTTTGGGGGAGACTTACAGGTTCCTCTTTTCAGCTCTTTTGCTGGGTAGGAGGCAAATTCCTGAGTAAGGCATGGCTGAGATTCCATGCATGAGGAAATTAGACGCATCCTAGTACTGGTCAATTTGAATTTTTCAGGTTTTTCCCTTGGATCTTCTAATTCCAGTAACATGGCTCGGGTCAGTATTTTTACTGAACAGAAATTAAGAGATGATATTAGAATGCAGACATTGACTTGATGCCAGCAGTTGATTTGCCTCAATTTACTTAAACATTCCTCTTGTAGACATGCAATTGCAAATAGAATTTAAAAATAATCCTAATCATGCTGGAAGCATAGTGATTACCTTTTCATTACCAGAGAGGAAGCACAGTGGGTTATCAGGTGTGACACCTTTCGAGCTTATTCATGAAGCAGGTGTTTTCTAGCCTATTTGTATACATGCCAACATCTCCCCTTAGGATCTTTGCCTTGATTTACTCATAAACACCAGGTATGTCTCTGCTGTCATCTTCTTTTCCATCCTTTGCTGTCTCCCTCCACCCCCAAAAACAAGGAGGTTAGTCCCCATAGCAACACTTTGTAGTCTGCCTGTTATGTTTCACACCTTCTAAGGTCTGTGTGGGATTGGAGGCTACAGCTGTGCTGGACTGCATATTCATTGCCAGTCTGTATGCTGGTACTGCACCATCACACCATCTCAGTTTCACCTCTTTCCACTGTGTTCCCCTAAACATAGGTAACCTTATAAGTGAAACACAAGTTAGAGGTAAACAAATGCAAACTGTTTTGAGCATTGATGTGATCTCTAAATCATCTTAATAGAATCTTACAGACAGTACAGTCAGGTGCTAAATGGTCTTGAGACTTAATGCAAAACTGTACCTGAAACTTCAAAATTCACTTCAGCTCAGGATAACTTTACTGTATTTTTAATTCTACTTCCTATATATTCCATTTAACCCCTCACTTTGATGGATGGTATTTTTGCTATTCAGAATATTTTCTGGTTTTCACTATGTTCCCTTTCTAGTCACTTTTCCCTTGTACTTTCATTTAATCTCTTTCAACTCTTTCCTGCCCAGATGGCCTAATCAGGATTTTTTGTGTTATTAAGACTACCTCAGATTTATAGTATGTTGTTTTTCTCACATTAATACAGGAGAGCAAGTTTCCCCTCTCTTACACTTTCTCTATCCTTCTCAGGTTCCTGAGTCACCAGGGTGGTGCCATAGTTTTGTAGCCAAACCGTGTTCATTTGTTCTCTGTTTTGATGCAACTGTAAAATTAAAACAGACAGGACACAACCAATTATCCCTATTTATTCTTTTCAGCTGTTGGTTATAGACTGACTTTAAATGTAGATAATAGAGTGCAGCCTAGAGCCAGTGTTTCTAAGTATGCATTATGATATGATAATGCAACATGCCAGAAGGGGCATGAAACTCTCATAAAGGCTCTTAATTTAAATTTGTTTTGAATTGGCAAAACGTACTCAAACCCGACATACTCAATTTAACTCATTTAAACAATGTCAGCATTTAATTGGAATATGAGGGTAAAGCGATAGTCCAGATTTCCATGAAATTTTACTAATCTAGGCGCAGGAACTGGGTACATAAAATAAAGTACTAAATTTAAAATATGCCCCTATGCATATTAGCATAATTAAAATGCTGAACTTTAAAATGCAATTATCAAGTAATAACATGCATCTGTAATGCTAAAATTTCCTTAAAGTACATTAAGGACATGCAACACTCAGCAGATTCCTAACTACTACTTAATTACCCTTGCCACTTAGTGCTGTACAGATGTATAGTACACATGAGAAGATACACATTTGCCTAACCAAAAGAAGCATTAAGAGACTATCTTTTGTAACTCTAGTACAGATAGCCTTTCAAAATCTACTGTATACTTTGCTCAGTGAGCACCTAATGAAATCATCTGTAAATATCAATTTTAAAACTGCCATTTGCATACTTCAGTTGCAGTTGATGTTTTCAGAATGCTTTAGTCCCTTTCATGTAAATGTTGTAGGGCTTGAATTTTATTAGTGGCTGACTCTTTTTATGTAAAGCAGTTATATGTTTGAGTCATGATTTTTCATTTTCCTCTCTGACTTCAGTAAAGCAAATGGCAATTTGATGCTTTGCTTGTATAACCCTTAAGATCAGCAATAGCTACATAAGCTAAGCACAGTTTAATCTGTCTTTCTGGTCTGAGCTACTTTCCATTGTCAAATACGTATCTCATACTGAGCAGCTGCGCCACACTACTCTGGAGGTATGTGTGTGGTGAAACAGTGTCCCAGGTTAAAAAACTGGAAGTATTTCATTCAGTGCTGTCCCTCTTGGGCCTCAATATTTTATAGACTGCCTGTGGATAGCTTTCTTGAGTGTGCCTAATCTTGTAACCCAGTCAGGAGAGTTGGGATGTACAGGTCTAAAACACTGCACAGGGAGCATCCTGGTTGAATTCAGGTATGGGCTTTCAAGGGCCTCTGGTGATGCTAGCTGAGTCTTGTCTTGGGGAAACACTTTTACCAATCTGTCCTGGGTTCAGCAGTAGCAGTCATTTTTCTCCTTCTTAGTAGCTGGTGCAGTGCTGTGTTTTTGACTTTCAGCCTGGGAACGACGCTGATAACACTGATGTTTTCAGTTGGTTCTAAGTAATGTTTACTCTGACCAAGGACTTTCTGAGTCTCATGCTCTGCCAGGGAGGAGGGGAAGCCGGGAGGAAGCAGAGACAGGACACCTGACCCAAACCGACCAAAGAGGTATTCCACAGCACATCATACCCAGTATATAAACTGGGAGCAGTTACCCAGAAGGGTTAGATCACTGCTCAGGTTGGGCTGGGTATCGGTTGGCAGGAGGTGAGCAGCTGTATTCTCCTCCCTAGTTGTTTCCCTTATCATTATTATTATTGGTGGTAGCAGCAGTGGTTTGTGTTATACCTTAGTTATTGGACTGTTCTTATCTCAACCTGTGGGAGTTACATTCTTCCAGTTCTCCTTCTCATCCCTCCGGGAGCTGGGGGGAATAAGGGGTGAGGAGTGAGCAAGCGGCTTCGTGGTTCTGAGTTACCAGCTGGGCTTAAAGCACGACAGCTCTTTTTGGTGCCAACGTGAGGCATGAAGGGTTCAGATAACAACAGATCTGACTGGAGTGTGTCTAATGGTATTTGTGATAAGCATTCATTGTTTCAGATTAATAGTGACTCATCACAATGCTGATTTATTGGCTCTCAAAGTTGTTGCTCTTGATCTCACAGTTTCAGCATGTCGTACCTCACTTACAGCCAGTATTTGCTGTTTTAGTGCTTATTGGCTGGGGGCAATGGGCTAAGGTTCTTGTTTCATTGTACTTTATGCTAATGACTTGTAATACAATAGATTCATTGATCATGAAACTGATCTGGCTTGCGTTCCCAGTGTGGTCATCACCCCTATACTTTGGGAGGTCTATAACGGAAGTGTTTAGCAATTACACATCCTTTTTCGCCTCCTCAGGTGGTCAACCTGTGAAGGAGACATTCCCTTACATTCCCAGCCCCCCCACCAGACTGTTTACAGCATCATTTAAGATTTCTGAAGGTTTTGAATGGCCTTTAGGTACCCTGGTGACCTGCCTGCTGATTGTGATGGGGATCACCATGTTGGCACACATACAGAGTGTGTGTTACCCATGACCATTTTGTCTGGTCTTCAGAGCTGAGCAAAGTAGGGTTTGTGACTTTTCTAGGGTTAGATGACCATATAGGAGGATGAAGAGATTTTCCCCCAGGCTGGATAGTCATGCGTGGCAGGGTGTGTGGGATTGTATGGGCAAGTATCTAGGCCAGTGGGCTCCTCCAGTGCTTTGAGGGTATATCACATCTCCTACCATGCACCAGCTTCTGGGGCAGTTGGATGAGAAAGCAGAAGGCATCCGGAGGAGCGAGCAAGTCAAGGGGAGCAACTAACTGAAGAACAAGAGCTTGGCAAGATAACAGACTTTAGTAATGCTGCAAAGGGTCATTCAATAACGTGCTGTTGCTAACTGATGTAACCAATGGCTAAAAGACGCATGTATGCTAGAAACTGTATATAAGTAAGGGTTTGTAATAGTAAAACAGAACTTCTACTTAATCACCAAAGGAGCATATCACATGTCGTTTGTCCGTCTTGGCAACGACATCTGGTGACCCCTACGTGAACGCTCAGGGTGTGATCGAATTGGAACTAAAACTTAAAAAAAAGAATGGCGGAGGATAGCCGTGGAGATGGAGCCCAGCGTAGCACTCAGAGCAGTGGGAGTCTGCGTGGCCAGCCTGGAATTGAAACACCTGGATAGGTGAGCCGCTAGGAGCATGGGAGCCTCATTAAGTAAAGAGGACTCAGTTGTACTGACCATGGAGACAATAATGTTACAAAAGCGGGGGTTGGATGTAGACGACCTACTCCTCCGAAAAATGCTATTGTGGAGTAAAAGACAGGGGTATGATGCCAAAACTGTAACAGCCTTTAGTGTCTCAGTGTGGAAATGCCTGGGGAATATCCTGTTTGATCATGCGTACAGGGGGGAGAAACAGGCTCAGATGCTGCTTACAACATGGTGGTTGCTCTTTGAGACTTTAAAGATGTTTAAAGAGCAGCAGGATGAAGCAGAGCCATCGGCTCCCCCTAACAATCAAGGCACGGGCACCCAGAATGTGGAACAGTTTCAGAATAAAAGTTCTCCAGGTGAAGGGGACAGAGTTTCTCTCCATATGTCATGGTGGTATGGAATACCTCTTTGGTCAGTTTGGGTCAGGTGTCCTGTCTCTGCCTCCTCCCAGCTTCCCCCCCCCCCCGGCGGAGCATGAGACTCAGAAAGTCCTTTGGTCAGGCCAAAATATTCTAAGGCATAACTATAAACATCGGTGTTATCAGTGCTGTTCCCAGACCAAAAATTGAAAACACAGCACTGCACCAGCTACTACGAAGGAGAAAAATGACGGCTGCTGCTGCTGAATCCAGGACACAACATAACTTTGCCCCCAGCCCCTGTTACACAACTTGATGTAAAGGCTAAAAAACCACCCGGGGGAACCACAGTTTGACATAAAATCCCCGGGGGGAAGAAGATAAAGACACTGGGGGAAGATTCTCCTGATCGGATGTATGGTCCGGGTGCCCCAGCCACAGCTAATTGACAATACAGGTCCCCTATACAGGTCCATATCCTTTCGAATCCTGAAAGAGGCGTGAAGGGACCAGATAACCCTGTTCCGGAGTCTGGTGCTCCCCCCCCCCCCCCCCTCCTCCAGAACCCCCACCAGTTGCTGCCACGGCTGCAAGGACTGATGAAGATGATCCTTTTGACCAGGGCCTTGTTAATCCCGAGAAAGAGCCTACTCTCAGATTACCTGAAACCTGCGGGAGGAAATGTTTGAATTGACTCCAGAACACATTTGTGAGGAGCCTGTGCACGCTCATCAGACTGCTGCTGCTGCTGCTGCTGCTGCTGCTCCTGAGATTCTGGCGCCTAATAATTCTGATGCTGACCTGGACAGTCCTTTTGACCTGGTGCCTGTTGATCCAGAAAAAGAGCCTGATTTATATCCCCCAGATCCTCATGATAAATGGACAGCTGTAATGGGAGAAGCAAGATGGGTGGGGGATGCAGATGTATCGTGTGCTTTCCTGGTGGTGTATGTGCTGGATCGAGACCCGTGGTGGGAAGGTCTCTCGTATGCTCTTATCAAAAGATATCAAGCGAACGGTAATGGACAATAGACTTGGAACCCCATATGTAACTCATTTTATATAGTCTCTCCGTAATACTCATGTACTAGAGGCTGGCAAATATAAGTATGTCCTTGTTTCTACCGACCCTTGCAGACCTTTATAGATACTGCTGGCCACTTCTTCCCATGTAGGCAGGCCACCTGCATCAGAATGAGTGTTCATTTTGGTCAGTATAAAAGTCCAAGCCTCATGCGATGTGGGGGAGGCAGAGCCTCCACGGGGGATGCCCGCTGAGGTTGAGCCTGCCACCTTGCGCTGCGATGATGCTGCTCAGAGCTGGTTTCCTGATTGTCTTCACAGGGTTGTTGCACCACCTTCTGTATGTGGGGCCCTGTAGTGGGAGTAATGATTGTCTGGATTTTGTGTTTCAAATACTGTAGTTGTGTGGAGTGTGCTTGTGGGATCTGAGACAAGGAGGCACCAAATGTGATCAGTTCTAAGTAACTGTAAAGTCTGGTGGCTTTGTAATGGAAAATAACTGAGATGCTTGAAGGTAATTGACTTAGTTTTAGGTCCTTCAGACCTTAGTACAAAAATGTAGGAAAACAGGATCTGGGGATGGGGAGTATCCGGGACCAGCAGAGGTCCAGGGAGGGAGCAGTGAAACTATCTGCTCAATAGGAAGACAGGATGATTGCTATGTCTGTAATGTTAATTAAGCTGGAGCTCCAAAGACTTCCAGCGGGTATGAATACTGTAAATGACTCTCAAAGACCACCATCACTTTTTGTATACCCCGGGAAACTTTCTGGAAAATGATGTAATCCATGTGTAGCCTCATGAATATGTATGTATGCCCAGTGGCTGTATAAGGATGGCCTGTGTGGCAATACGGGCAGACACGCTTGGAGGAGCTATCCCCCGTGTCTCCTGGCGCCGCAGTAAAGAATGCCTGCTTGTCAACTTAAAACTTCGTTGGCGAGTTTATTCGTGGAGTTTTCTCCAAATCAGATCCCATGCATATGTGTGTGTGCGTGCGTTGAGGGCAGACGGTGTTCTGTGTATTTTTTGTTATCAGGTTCACGTAAGAGTTTTTAATGGGTAGCAGATTAACATTTCGGGCAAGAAAGGGTTAATGCGAAAGTGCGGTTGCCGGCAGGTATTTACGGCTGCTGCTTGGCAGGCAGGCAGCTGTAGCTGCTGTTGAGCAGGCAGGCATTTACAGGTGCTGCCGAGCAGGCCGGCGTTTGAAGCCGCACAAAGCAGGGCGAGCAACTTGGGGAAAAAAAAAAAATGTTATTTGCTAGAGCTCGGTAACCATGTTCAAAAGAAGCTGTCCTCGATTCGGCTCCCAGTGCTCCACCGGTGGAACGGCCGGGATGGACACCGGAGCTGGGGAGTGAAGAAAGAAAAACCAGAAAAAAACCACAAAAAAACAAACAAAAAGAAAACAACAACAACAAACAAACAAAAAGAAAACAACAACAACAAACAAACAAAAAACCCAAACAAAAACAAACAAGCAAACAACAACAAAAAAAATACAAACCAAACCTCTCGATCTATTGAAGTATTGGGGCAGTTTGTAGAGACACCACAAACAAAGCCTAAAGAGGCCTGCAACACACTGGGCGCATGCGAGGAGTCCTGCTTAGTGTGTTTAAAGTAACCTGGGGGTGAATCCGAGACTTAGAGGAACAGATAGATCGGTTGAAACAAGAACTGCTAACTGAAACAGCAAGAGGAGTAGCGCACCCCCAACCTTTACCAGCCACCACCCAAGCAGCATCAGGGTGGCAGAGAAAGAAGAGAAAAAAATGGGTAATGACACAGCAAACTCCTTGACTGTTAACACGTGTGGTTTACTTCTGCAGCTGCTTCACATTCCTTTTGCATCAGAATGCCCCTGCTTTAACCTGTCTTCTTCTCAAGAGCTGATAACCTGGGGGAGGGGTATATTTATGTCCTCCTACCCACAGGTCCATGGCAGCTGCCTGCAAAGTTTTTCAAGCCTTGCCATGAGCTGGACAGATGAGTGGAAGAACCCGATGCCTCAGCTATAAGAGCTGACCCTGAATACTCCAAGCAGAAGGAGATAGAGAAAGAGAAAAATGAATGATTGCAAAACATCACTTGGGGGCAAATGAAAAGTAACAGCTTGAATATGTGTGCTTGTAAAGTAGCTATTATTAGAGGCTGTGACTTTGTGTATAAAGCCACCTGTATTTACTAGCCAGTTGCTAATAGGAAGCTACACCTTGTATGGATTTGTCTCTTGTAAAACAGATGTTAGAGCATGCAAATTTGCAGCAGCTGCTAGAAAATGCTGAGGCAAAAGCTAGAAAGATTCTAATATAATGGTAGTGTTATAAAGCAGGCAATGGAACAAAGTAAGAAGGTGAGAGAACTGGTAAGAAATTTCTTTGGCTGATCCCTCACTGCCACTAGCATCTTCAATATGCTGCTGCACCCTGTGGTATACATATTGTTAATGCAAATCTGTATGTGCTTTGCCATAGTAGCGATTTGTTACTGAATGAAGCAGGTGAAACTCTGCATTGACAACGAGGCGCAAGGACTGAGGTTGGCCAAATGCCTCCTACCACAGTCAAGGGCAAGACTGGGTTGGCATCTGTGTTTGCCACCAAGAAGAACCTTTAGCTCAGCTGTTGGCTGCAACCCAGCAGGTGTTGAGCAGTGGGGACACATGCCATGCCAGACCTTGATGTGAGGGATGGCCTCCCCTGTTATCAGAGGGTCACTCAGGAGAAAAGGGCAGGCTAAGCAGCCTGTGGTTGGCATATGTTGGAAATATGATCTAGTCCAAATCCCCTGCTCAAGTAGGGTCATCTAAAGCAGGTATTATATATAAAACAAAAAAAGGGGAATGCAAGGATTTTCTCCACACAAACAGTTAGCAAAAGCGCAATTTGTGCTAATTTTTTTAAATTTGTCTAGTTTTGATTTGCTTTCTGCAATACAGTGCTTGTGACATCTGACGGACAATTCCTTGCCCAAGCCACTGGTTCTATAATGAGTGGAAAGGACCAGTGCCCTTGCTGACATGAGATCGAGGATACGGCTGTGTACAGCTAGCAACAGGACCATACTGGCTCCCAGCGAAATTTATAAAGCCCCAGAACTCAACAACATAAAGAAACAAGGACAGAAATCTTTGTACTATCTGTTCTATTATGTGTGACCATGGGTAATGGACAAGTATACTGGGCACATTTGTCCAATCCCCCATTATTCCGACCTGTTACATGGTGTGTAAGATTCACTGGTATGCCACATGTTATAAAGGTTCAAGTGACGTCAAATCAGACTAATCTTACAGAAAAAATGATGCCTGGAGTAGTGGCTGGCTATGTTAATCACACAGGTCAAGCAGCAATAGAGCAGACACAGCAAATGGTAAAAAACATGCTAGTGAAACAAAAAGGGGGAATGATAGGGGAGACCCCAAATGCACGAATCAACAAAGCATTGTTTGTCTTAAATGTTTTAACATTATCTAGTTCTGATTTACACATGGGCATGAATGCCCCCCAATGATTAGGCATTTTTCTGCACTAACCCATGTAGGACAATATCCAATACCAGGGAAAGAACCTGTTATGGTAATGGTAAAGTCTTTGGAAAATCAGAACTGGGAAGGTCCTTTTAGGTTAATAACTTGGGGAAGAGCCAATGCTTGTGTCTCTGTAGAACAAGGACCCCAATGGATCCCCATGCGATGTACCCGTCCGTTTATACAGGCAATGGCTGCCAATGAAGATTGATGCTGATTCATCGCTGAAGTTAACCCATAGGAACTCTACAAGCTTAACTGGTCTCTTTTTGGAGAGCCAGTCAATGGAGAGCATATCCGTGCGGGAGCGTATCGGAACTGGACTTCCCAGCCACTAGAAATAGACTGGGAACATTTAAGCCCGGAAAGAGTACCACTGGACAACAGGGCTGCTTTTAGATGTTGATTCCATGAGGCACGCCTCACAGAGCAGAACGACTGTTGATTTTTTATTGTTAGCTCAAGGCCATGGGTGTGAAGATTTCGATGGTTTGTGCTGCACGATCTTATCAGATCATCCATAAAAGCATTCCGGACTTAATAACAAGGACAGCACACCTTCAGGAAGACGGGGGACTGAATTGATTGAACAAAGTGTTTTCTGGCTGGAGCATTACAGGATGGCTTTACTTTATCTTAATCATTTTGTCAGTCTTTTTAGGTATTCTAATCTGTGTGCCTTGTTTGCTACAATAGTTAATGGAGAATATAGAAACTTTGGCAAAAGTAGATCATAAATCTATAAAGGCTGTCTTTTAGTAAAACAAAAAGGGGGAGATGTGGGTGAAGGGATAGAAATAGTTAATTAAATGGACTCAGGCTTTATGGCCCTGGTCTGGCTTAAGCCCTGGAAACAGTGAAGAAAACATCAGGTGCTATTGCCCTGGTCTGGCCTAAGCATTGGAAACTGTAAAGGCAAAAATGAAAGGTAAAGATCTGTTAGCAAAACAAAGCAGACAGCTTGCAAGATAAAGCAGGATGTGCATCTCAAAGACAGACCAAACCATGTAAATATTTGTAACCCTTAGTAGTTTTGCTAAATCGGGATGATAAGGAAGGAAGAGAGTGGAAAGTTACTGCTCAGCACTTAGTAGACTATAAAAGGGATGGGAGATGCAAAATAAATGATTTTGTTTATAACCAGAAACGGGGTCTGTGCCTTCCTCTCCACAAGCACTCATGATTCTATGACTCTTTTCTGATGCATGGGGCCGCCACTGAGCTGCCTGTAAATGGAGCAGGCTTAGTTCATCTGAGAGCTGACCAGAATGGTCAGAGGAAGATATCCTTCAAGAGGGTATTTATCTCCTGTGCTTGTGAAAGGAGCCACGAGACATCTCAACAGGGGACACAAAGCCAGGTAAGGGGGATCTCACCCAAAGGTATAATGTACAGAGCAGCGACCAGCGGGACTTCGGACATGGATAGGAATCATAGAATGGTTTGGCCTGGAAAGGATCTTAAGATCATCCAGTTCCAATCCACTGCCATGTGCAGGGACATCTCTCACTAAACCATGTCACACAAGGCTCTGTCCAACCTGGCCTTGAACGCTGCCAGGGATGGAACATTTACTGCTTCTTTGGGCAACCCATTCCAGTGCCTCACCACCCTCACAGTAAAGAGCTTCTTCCTTATCTCTAACCTGAACTTCCCTTTTTCAGTTGGAACCCATCACCCCTTGTCCTATCCCTACAGTCGCTGATGAAGATGCCATCTCTTGTGCTCTTATTTCCTTTTCAGCTTGGCACAAGGAGCAGCAAATGCAAATGAACAGGAGCCCCTGGCCTGGTGCCGAGTATCCTGCCTGATCCCATGCCAGCATCTTTGCACAGTTAAGTGCCCTGGAAGTGAGGAAGCCTTGACAAACATGTCCTACCCCCAGGTCTGTTTTGAAATCAGAGCCCTGCCACACCAAAGTATGCTGAGAGTGCTGGTACCTGCATTGCATGTCTGACATTCCAGCTGGCAGTGCATGGGAAGGGGTGACATGCAGACAGTTGTCATTAGCCATTGCAATGGGCTGGATGATTCTCAGTGCTCCAAAACACCCATTTTTAGTAATAAAATTGGCTTTTCAAGCAAGAACAAAAAAAAATCCAAAACATTTTGTCCTCAAGGAATACAGGCAGCCCTTTGCAATGGAAGATAAATACTGAACATGGGAAGAGGGTGAATGAGGTCTCAACGCTTACGGGGTATAAGATAGAACAGGATTACTGGAAAAAATGCACTCTAACCTAGCTCAGCACCATACAGTTATTGTACATGTTTCCTGACAACTACCGCTGCTTATTAATCAGATCTGCCCAGCCCAAAACGCTCTGATCCATGCTGCTACTCTTGTGTATTGAGCCTACAGTCACACTCACGCAACATTGGAATGACACAGAAGATGTCCTGGTATCCCAGTCATGATGTCCCCAGTCAAGGTTAGGTTTTAACATGTAACAAGACGTCTTTTTCTGCCTTGACTCCAGTGCTGATGGGGTCTACCACTGCTATAACTCAAGCAAATGAAAAAGTGCTCTTTGGGCCCAAAATGAACACCTGATTTGCTCAGTCACTGTCTTATCAGCCAGAAAGGAATCATGAACAGCTCATAATGGTGTTGTTCTTTTCAGAAACTATCAGGGAGATGTGAAGAACAATTCTTATAACTTTAATAACTTTTCCTAATAATTTTCTCTGTATTGGAATAATTTTGCCACAAGTTTCTCCAGTGACACCTATTATTCCTGCAGGTCTTCCTGGAGTAAAAAAAATCCCATTTCTTTCCCAATTCCTATTTGCTCAATGCTTTCTATTGCTCTTGCCCTTCTTCAGACTCCAGTATGGATCTGTCTTTGTATGATGACTAAACTGGCCTGGACCCAGCACCTACCCCAAGTTTTGTATAAAACACTCCAGATTACCTCCCAGAACAGGATGTGCTTCCCTCACAACACCTATTTGTGTTGACTCACACTTTGTCTGCCGGCCATTTTCATGCCTTGACCGCCTTTCCAGACAGGTATGCTGCCTTCTGCGTCCTTCACTCCATATCACTCCTTGTATTTCATTCTCTTGAGTTTGAAACCCTCTCACCAGATTAACAAAATCTTTTCTAATTCTCACCCTAAACCTCACAAATACTCACAGACTCTTCTAGGTTCATATCCTTGATCATCACCTAAAGGTGTGACTTACCTAACTTTCGAAGCCTACCTTGGAGCCCTTGCACATCTTCTGATGAAGCAGGAAGCAGCCTTTTAAGCAGTTGGTAGGAGTTTATCTGGAGATGGTGCTCCTGCAGAGCTCATAGGAGCCAGATATCCCCTGCTTATTTATGAGAGTCACTGGGGCAGCAAGAAAACCCTTCCCCAAGTCAAGACACAGACAGTCACCCTCTTGGAGCAGAAAATGAAACTGGCCTGACATGATTTATTCTTGTCAAATCCACATCATAGCATAGTTAGGGTTGGAAAGGACCTTATGATCAACCAGTTCCAACACCTCTGCCAAGGGCAGGGACAACTCACACTAAACCATGCCACCCAAGGCTATGTCTAACCTGGCCTTGAATACTGCCAGCGATGGAGCATTCACAACTTCCCTGGGCAACCCATTCCAGTGCCTCACCACCCTTACAGTAAAGAACTTCTTCCTTAGATCCAATTTAAACTTCCCCTTTTTAAGTTTAAACGTGTTACCCCTTGTCCTACCACTACAGTCTCTAATGAAGAGACCCTCCACAGTGTCCTTATAGGCCCCCTTCAGATACTGGAAGACTGCTCTGAGGTCTCCAAGCAGCTTCTCTTCTCCAGGATGAACAGCCCCAACTTGCTCAGCCGATCTTCATACGGGAGTGCTCCAGCCCCTGATTGTCCTTGTGGCCTCCTCTGGACTTGTTCCAGCAGCTCCATGTCCTTTTTATGTTGAGGACACCAGAATTGCACACAATACTCTAAGTGAGGTCTCAGGAGAGCAGAGTAGAGGGGCAGGATCACCTCCTTCGACCTGCTGGTCATGCTCCTTTTGATGCAGCCCAGGATACAGTTAGCTTTCTGGGCTGCGAGCTCACACTGGAGCTGGCTCATGTTCATTTTCTCATCGACCAACACCCCCAAGTCCTTCTCTGCAGGGTTGCTCTGAATCTCTTCTCTGCCCAATCTGTAGCTGTGCCCGGGATTGCTCCGACCCAGGTGGAGGACCTTGACCTTGGCATGGTTAAACTTCATCAGGTTGGCATCAGCCCACCTTACAAGCGTGTCAAGGTCCCTCTGGATGACATTCCTTCCCTCCAACGTATCAACCGAACCACACAGCTTGGTGTCATCGGCAAACTTGCTGAGGGCGCACTCAATCCCACTGTCCATGTCACTGACAAAGATGTTGAACAAGACCTGTCCCAACACAGATCCCTGAGGGACACCACTCGTTACTGGTCTCCAGCTGGACATTGAGCCATTGAGCACAACTCTTTGAGTGCAGCCATCCAGCCAGTTCTTTATCCACTGAGTGGTCCACCTATCAAATTGATGTCTTTCCAAATTAGAGACAAGGATGCCATGTGAGCCAGTGTCAAACGCTTTGCAGAAGTGCAGGTAGATGACATCAACTGCTCTACCCCTGTCCATCAGTTCTGTAGCTCCATCATAGAAGGCCACCACATTGGTCAGGCAAGATTTGCCCTTAGTGAAGCCATGCTGGCTGTCCCCAGCCACCTTGTTATTTTTCATGTGCCTCAGCATGCCTTCCAGGAGAATCTGCTCCAAGATTTTGCCAGGCACAGAGGTGAGCCTGACTGGTCTGTAATTCCCTGTGTCATCCAGGACACAGGACACTTTGGGAACACAGGCTCCCAAATGGAGCTTGTGCAGAACAGATGGTGCCAGGGGGAGTGCAGCAGGTAGGGTGCACATGCCTGGGGATGTGGGGTGGCCAGGGGCTGCTCCTCCAGTGACACGTTGTGCGTGATGGGCAGATTCCAAGCCAAGGTCCCTCCACTCAGCCCACACAGGTGCTTGGAAGAACACGAGGATTTATTGATTAGATGCTGGGCCACCCGAGCGCCAGGGGTTCAGCCAGGAGCCTCCAGTCTTGCCTGGCTGCTGGGGTTTCAGTTCGATGGAACAGGGCAGGAGGGGCAGGAAGAGCTGTGGTGCCTGGTGAAGGCTGCACTGGGTTGAGGCTCTCCCGCCTGTACCCTCCTTGCCCCTGAGCACCGGCTGCTGCCTGTCCTGCCAGTGGGTGGTATCACCCAGCAGCTCTGTCACGTTGTCATCATCCTGCTGGGAAGGAGAGAGGGGCCTGGACCTCCTCTCCTATGGCATGGCTCTGTCTCAGCCTCTCCTCCAGGGGATCGGGTGCATGTACGAGGCAGTCAGGAAGGGCCTTGGCTTGGTGAGCTGCTGGGGTCCCTGGGGCCTCGCCCCCTCCCTGTGTAACTCTGCATCCATCACCTTGTGGCCCTGGGTGCCACCCACCAAGGGAGGAGTGGGATAGGGGTCCAAAGCGGGAAGTGTGCGAGTTCAGCCCAGGGCGGCTGGGAACAGAGCTGGGGACAGTGCGGGGAGTCCTGGCTCTGCCCTTGCTGCTGCACTTCTGCGCGCAGATCTGCTCCCCTTTGCCGCCTCTTCCCAGAAGGGCAACAGAGCCCAGTCTGTCCCCACCAAGCCCTCCGCTTTGGACATGGACTCCCCGCATGGGGTAGGCTCAGTGCCGGGTCTCAAGGAACCAGGGACACAGCAGGCAGCCCCTACAACTCAGCGCTCAAGCACAATGAGCAGGTCTGGAAGTTGCAATGTTTAGTCCAGCAGCTCACAGAGAAGGTCTGGCTCAAACTGAATCAATAAATCCTTGTGTTCTTCTGATTCGGAGAACACTCCAGGAACAAACTTGCCAACAAAGTTTTCAAGTTGACAAGCAGGTATTCTTTATTGTGGCGCTGGGAGACATGGGGGATAGCTCCTCCTAACCTGCATCACCATATTGCCACACAGGCCATCATTATATAGTCACTTGGGCGTTTGTTATGGGGGGCTACGACAGGCCTGTGGATTCCCTGACTGAAGGCATGAAGTTAGAACTCAGCCTTGAAGATACTAAAGTGTATCCATGAGAAATGAGGCACTGAAGGCATCCGAGTGGGAAAGTAGAAGGCATCCGAATAGGAAAGTAAAAGGCATCTGGAGGAGTGAGTCAGATAAGGGGAGTAACTAGCTACAAAGAAAGAACTTGGCAAGATAACAGGCTTTAGTAATGCAGTGAAGGGTCATCCAATAATGTGCTGTTGCTAGCTGATGTAACCAATAGCTAAAAGATGCATGTACGCTAAAAACTGTGATAAGTAAGGGTTTGTAATAGTAAAGAGAACTTCTACTTAATCACCAAAGGAGCATGTCACATATTGTTTGTCCGTCTCAACTGCGACATCCATCCATATATATTCATGAGATTACATATGGAATACATAATTTTCCAGAAAGTTTCCTTCATGCATGCAAAAGTGTGGTGGTGGTCTTCAAGAGTCCTTTACTTCTTCCAACAATCTTCATAACTGCTGGCAGCCTTTGAAGCACCAGCTTAATTAACATTACAGACATAGCAATCATCCTGTACCTCCTACTGTCATGGTTTAAGCCACTATAATTCACCCAGTTCGCTCACTCACTCCCCCCTCTTTCTTCCTCCCAGCTCCCAGGGGGATGGAGAGAAGAACTGAAAGAATGTAACTCCCACAGGTTGAGATGAGAACAGACCAGCAATTAAGGTATAACACAAACCACTACTGCTACCACCAATAATAATAATGACAAGAGAAATTCAAGGGAAAAGAATACAATTGCTCACCACCGATACCCAGCCTGACCAAGCAGTGCACCCCCACCCTTCTGGGTCTCTGCCCTCTGTTTTTACATCCTGGGCATGAGGTACTGTGGTATGGAATACCTCTTTGGTCAGTTTGGGTCTGGTGTCCTGTCTCTGCTTCCTCCTGGCTTCCCCTCCTTCCTGGCAGAGCATGAGACTCAGAAAGCCCTTGGTCAGCCCAAAACATTACCAAGCAGTAACTGAAAACACTGGTGTTATCAGCACAGTTCCCAGGCCCAAAATCTACACCAGCTACCAAGAAGGAGAAAGATGACTGCTACTGCTGAACCCAGGACAGTATCCACCATTCCATGCCATTCACGTCATGCTCAGATCCCCCATTTTCAATATACCATCACATGCATATATATACATACACACACACACACAGAGGGAGAGAGATCACCCCTTAGTGCATGGACCAATCCCTACAAAGCTGCTGAGTCCATTTGGTCCATGATATCGGGCTCCATCTTTTGTAACAGTCTTTCAGAGCAGGAGAGGCTGTGTGCTGTGTTCACTCGTGAATAGCCTGGGCGATAGTGTCCATTGCTAAGTCCACCCCTCAATCATGAGTCCATCTGTATGCTGCATCTCTGCCCTGATGGCCTGAGGTGTCATGGGGCCACCAGGCTCAAAATAATTCATCCACCCCTCCAGCAGTTTCTGCAGGTTGTTGGTGGGGACTCCATACAACTGCCTTCCATCTGCGATGCTTCTAAAGCACTGGAGGGGCCAGTGGACGAAATGCTTGCCCATACTGTCCCACATACCCTGCCACTCGTGACTGTCCAGCCTCGGGGAAAATCTCTTGGTCATCCTAGATCATTGTCTACCCCCAGACAAGGCCCACACCTGTCTCTGCTTAACTCTCGGGACCAGACAAAATGGTTGTGGGTAAACCACACTCTGTATGCATGCCAACATGCTGATCCCCATCGCAATCAGCAGGCAGGTCTCAATGATACCCAAAGGCCATTCAAACCCTTCAGAACTCTCAAATGAGGCTGCTGTACTTGTCCCTGGGGCTGGTGTAGCTGCTGTGCTTGCCGGCTCTCTCACCACCAGCTCCTCTTTTTCTGAGTCCGGATCTTCCTCCTCTGCCTTGCTGGGAAGTGCTGTGTGGTCTCCTGCATCCTCCTGGGGTTCAGGCTCATGGGGCTCTGCGGGTGGCTGCTGGGGAATGCTCTCAGCCTCTATGGGGCTGGGCTTGGCGGTGGGGCTGGGCTTGGCGGTGGGGCTTGGTTCCTCCGCTGTCTCCTGGGACTCCTGGTTCCTGGGGCTATGTTCCCAGGACATTTCGGCTGCTGGTGGCTCCCGGGGCTGCCCACCCTCTGCTTCCCACTGCCTCACGAAGACGGAGGTGAGGACGAGGGCCAGGATGGTGAAGAGCAGCCAAACTTCCAGGTACAAGTCCATGTTCACATCTGCCCCCCGCCCCCCCCCCCCCCCCCGCTGCCGAAGCCCACACGTATCACAAGCCATTCCAATAAAGTACAATGAAACAAGAACCTTAACCCAAAACCCATATCTGAAAAATGCTAAGATGACAAATACCAGCTGTAAGTAAGGTACAACAGGCTGAAACCGGGAACTCAAGAGAACCAGAGCAACAACTTTGATAGCCAATAAATCAGCATTTTGAGGAGTGGCTATTAATCCTGTCGTTATCTCGAACCTTCGAGCCCCACGTTGGGCGCCAAAAAGAGCTGTCATGGTTTAAGCCACTATAACTCCCCCAGTTCGCTCACTCACTCACTCCCCCCTCTTTCTTCCCCCCAGCTCCCGGGGGATGGGGTGGAGAATCGAAAGAATACAACTCTCACAGGCTGAGATAAGAACAGTTCAGTAACTAGGGTATAACACAAACCACTACTGCTACCACCAATAATAATGACAAGAGAAATTCAAGGGAAAAGAATACAATTGCTCACCACCGATACCCAGCCTGACCAAGCAGTGCACCCCCACCTTTCTGGGTCTTTGCCCTCCATTTTTACATCCTGGGCATGAAGTACTGTGGTATGGAATACCTCTTTGGCTAGTTTGGGTCAGGTGAACTGTCTCTGCTTCCTCCTGGCTTCCCCTCCTTCCTGGCAGAGCATGAGACTCAGGAAGTCCTTGGTCAGCCCAAAACATTACCAAGCAGTAACTGAAAACACTGGTGTTATCAGCGCAGTTCCCAGGCCCAAAATCAAAACCACAGTGCTGCACCAGCTACCAAGAACGAGAAAAATGACTGCTACTGCTGAACTCATAGCATCAGTTAGTTTAACTACTCCCATCCTGGACATCTGCTAGTCTGGGATACTCCCCAGTAGATGTTTACACCAATTTAATGGGTTCATTAACATAGCAATCATCCTGTCCCTCCACCCATCAGCCAGTTTAACCGTGCCCATCCTGGACATCTGCTTGTCCCAGATACTCCAGAACCCCAGGTCCTGTTTTTCTATTTTTTTCCCCACATTTTTTGTACTAAGGTCCTAAGGACCCAAAACTATGTCAACTACCGTCAAGCACCCCCATTGCAAAGCCATCAGACTTAACTTTACTTAGAACTGACTACATTTTGTGCTTTTGTGCCTCCTCCTTTCAAATCCCCCCTTTTTCTGTCCTTTTGCAAACTCTTTTGCAACATTTTATGCATTACCATTACCATCTAGAGTCTTTTTGAAATAATTTCCTGTTTCTACTTGATGCTTGATTTCATTTCTTTTCCAATCTTCATAGCTTATCATAGATCGTTTACAATACCAGAAGAAACATTCTATCAAACCACAATTAATCAGTCTGAAAACAATTAACATTAATATTCCTGAAGGGGGCCTATAGGGATGCTGGGGAGGGACTCTTCATGAGGGACTGTAGTGAGAGGACAAGCGGTAACGGATTCAAACTTAAACAGGGGAAGTTTAGATTGGATATGAGGAAGAAATTCTTTACTGCAAGGGTGGTGAGGCCCTGGAATGGGTTGCCCAGGGAAGTTGTGAATGCTCCATCACTGGCTGTGTTCAAGGCTGGATTGGACGTAGCCTTGGGTGACATGGTTTAGTGGGAGGTGTCCCTGCCCCTGGCAGGAGGGTTGGAACTAGATGATCTTAAGGTCCTTTCCAACCCTAACTATTCTATGATTCTATGAGTCTATGATTGTTTTTCCCTGTGCTTCTTGACAGTATGCCTACTTCTGTACCATATCAACTCTGTGGAGGAGAAACCACTTCTGTACTTGTTTATACAACCTCTGTTTTGTTTGGATTCTGCAGGCAACTTAAAATATGCCTCTTTTTAAAGCAAAGCTCTGGAGCAGGGCAACTCCCATCTGTTTCCTTCCAAATTCCACAGCAGTAAATAACTTTGCCTGATAGCAACTGTAATCCTGCACTTTGTATTAAAATGATGTGCAGTTCCAGTAATCATATCATGTGGCCTCAGGAGGTATTTCCTTGGGAACTACTGCTCTAAGACTTCTAAAGCAAGAAATGCTGCAGTTCGACCTGTGGGCTGAAAGTCAACAGATGTGACTGTGAATGAGCCCAGTCAAAATAGGTTAATCAAATATGGTGATATCAAGTCAGGTATATAACTGACATGTGGTTAAAAAATAGTGGAGTAATATTAGTGTGCTGGTCTTTCACTGAAATAGTAATCAGAGTGACGAAAGCTTAACCTCTTCTGCCCGTCATCCCTTTTTTCATGTCCAGAAAGCAACAGTGCTCCTAGAGAGTGCCAAAGCACAGTGAGCTCTTACATCAGAAATACCGTGCTACTGGGGACAACATCCTGCTCTTGAACCATGTCCTCATTGCACCGGGTAGCTGAAAGGGATCCATGTGTCATCACCATCACCATCGGCTTCACAAAATCCTAGTCAGTACCAGACTATGAGACCTGAGGTCTGGCTTTTGCTTCCCTTCTCCCCTTCCTTCTGTTTTTTTTTTCCTCTTTCTTGATGTATTGCGCATTTCTTCCCTTCTCTTCCTCTCCTTTTTCTTTTGTTCAGGAGTTGAGCTTTGGTAGCTAGGATTGTTTTGTAGCATGTCAGGGAGACTGATCACAAAAGCTGCTCAAGCAACGTTTTAAATAGTCTGACTTGTAGACATGTGTCAGATCTAAGCATGATGGCTAAGACCTTGTGGTGGGGACTTGCCATTCTCTGATAGCAAGTGAGAGACAGCCTTGGAAACAGGAGCTGTATTTTTTTTAATCTCCATAGTTCTTTTTATTTTGTGCCCTTTTCAAGCTTGCTTTGCCTATGAGGAAAGAGAATCAAGCTACAACAGAAACAGCAGCAGCAACAATAATTCCAGCTCACTTCAGCACCTGTTTTTCTTTTGCGGTCAAAAGGCATGTTATTTCCCTTGTTAGCACCCTCTGATAGATATGCCAAACAGCATGGGCTTTGTGTCAAAACTCCAGTTTTATTTCAGAAATGGAATAACACAGGCTGAAAACAAAACTAAAATTGTATTTAATTCTGTAATTTCCACGTGCTTTCCATTCTTGACTCTTATTTTTTCATGTCCTTGTAATATTTATGAAAATTATTATTATATTATTGCTTTTTATGTGATTAGGGAGGCTAAAGCCTTTGCTTTTGGAATTCCAGAACAATGCAAGAATTTAATGTTGTCCAAAAACAAGATCACACGAACACCTTTTGGTACCTCCCTTCGCCCATCTCTGTAGCTGAACATAACAAAGGAGGGGCTAGATGCAAGTCTCATAAAAATGTTTCTGCAACACAGCACCATGCAAATGGTAGAAAATAAGCTTTAAAATTAAAACCTCTGTATCTAATAGAGTTTGGGTTTTGCTACAGAAACATGGCCCACATCCCTTCTGCAGGTTTGTCATTACAAATGTTATAAAAATGGTCTTTGGAAATAGTTTGAGAAGGGACAGGTAATCTAGGGCCCATTTAAATCTTGCAGAGCATTTCATAATTTTTAGACTCCATCTGATGGGTCTACATCCACCAAGGCTTCTAAATGCATTTGAAAAGAGAATCCTATGGAGATAAAATGTCTTCTAAGCATGTGGAAATAAATAAAAGGGAAACTGTGGGCTTTATAACCACTGCAAGTTTTATGATGAACTTAGACCAACTCAGCGTTGATGTTTGAGAGTAACCTGGAGTTTTTTGCTAAAAGATGAGGTAAGTTGGCCCAGAAGTATCATCCATTGTATGCTTGATGAGTCCTGGCATAGTGGAGCCAGGCTGTGGACTTTAGGTGTGACCTGTGTCTCTAGCTACAGCAAGAACATCTGTCTTTGAGATGAAGATTCCCAGGGAATGGGTTGTTACCTTATGACTGTCTTATCAAATGTAAGAGGAGTCTGTCTTGAGAAGCTGAAGGGGCTCGTTTTCTTACGAACCTTTTAGCTTATTTCAGAGTAACAGTGAGTTCAACCTTTCACAAAGGTTCTTTATGCAAATTATGTAGTGAGTTTGCTTTGCGTGTAAGGAGTAATTTGCACAGTATAGTAAATAGATATTTTTAGCATTCCTTGTTCTTAGAACTAGGGTTGAATACAGAGCTGAGCAGAATTTGTTGCATGTCTTTGCAGTACATATGCGAAAATGTCCCTGTTGCTGGTGATTAGGGTAAGAGATGCTAAATGTTTATGGCTTCCTCAGAGACAGAGGATTCTGTTGGGATTTGGGGAATAAGTGAACTATCAATATATACTAAACATATGAATTCTTGGGGAGAGCTAGCCACATCAGGGACAATGCAGATCTAGTAGAAGGTGGGACAGCAAGGTATCTCTGAAATCATTTAAAAAACAAATGTATCATAGCAATGTTATAGGCTTCTTTCTGAATGACAATTATATAAACCAGTAACAAACGGGTGTGTGAAGCTGTTTTCTCCCCATATGTAACACTTCCCGTGTTACAATAGTGGGAACAGTTTTAGTATCCATATTACAAAAAGGCTGTTTGGAATCCAGAGAGATTATGTTAAAAACCAAGAAAATCATTTGAAAGCCAGATAAAAATTTCTTTGTTTTGTTTCCCAAGAAAAGCCAAATGCATCGTGATACAATTACAGTATCTGAAAGCCGTATGAGAGAAAATGTCTGAAAGTGGGAGCTGAAGAACGTCCTGGCAGAAACAAACTGTTGCAACCAGTGTAGCAGAGACTCCATCCATCCTGGTAAGTAGATGGTTTTAAGGGGATGTGGATTCAAAACATCTCTTAATGGCAGAAACACAGAGAACTTGGATATAAAAGCTAGAAAACATCGCTGAACATCAATGTCATTATGCATCAAGCAGATCAACATGTTGAACGTGTTGAACATGTTCATGGTCCAGAGGCACAATTACCCACTAGCATCAAGTCCATCACCCTCCAAATGAGGGTTCTTTTAACTCTCTTTTAAAGAAGCATATTTATTGAAGAAACACAGAACTTTCAGTGAATACCCAAATTTCTGGAATAACTTCATTCTGAGTATGAAAAAAAAAAAAAACCCAACAACAACCAAAAAAAAAGTAAACCCAAATAAAAAATCCTGTTTGTTGCCCTTTTTATGTTTTGGGGTTGTTGGGGTTTTTGGTTGGATGGTTGGGGTTTTTGTGGCTGTTGATTTAGGGGAGTTGTGTGTGTGTGCTTTCTCAGTGCTGGAAATTATTATGACTATTGAGTGACATCTAGTGGGTACGATGCTGAATATCAACATCTCAGGGGTAAGACAACCCTTTTGAAATAGTTCAGAGTTGTAGTGCTGGTGAAGTGATAAGTAATTAGAAGTAATGAAGTAATTAAAAAATTATGTATTGTAGCAAGATGTAGGTAACAAGCAAAAGAGACAGAATACAACTCTTCAGGAAACTTTGGCAAATCTAAATGTGTCAAATTTCTCCTTTTTTTAGGTCCTTCTAATTCTCTTATAGAAAAAAAACAACATACTACGTTCTACACATTTTGGATCACCTATTGTTCTTTCATTTAATCTACATTTTAATGCACATACATATACATTTTACCATCCCACTCACTGTAAATCACAATCTGCCACATAGTAGCCCTCATATGGTCTTCTGATTTGTTTTGTTTGGATATTTTTTATTTTTGATTTTCATTGAATTTTTCGTAATTTAATAAGAACTTATCGTTGAGGCTTACTGGCTACACTAGGGCTGGAGTTAACATTCCAGGTTGCTTTACAGTGAGTTAATGACAAAAAAATTGTAGTTTTTCAGGTGAGATTGTTGAAGAACACCTGAAATGCTTGTCTGCCTTAATTCTGTTTTTGGGAAAGAGAATATCCTAAGGGCATGATTCATCAGTTGCCTTACCATTTGCTTAACTTTACTGATTATTAAGCATGTAGTTGTTAACTCTGGATTTTCCACCTTGGCCACAGAACCCTCAAATTGTTCTGTAGCAGCTTTTAAACTCCCACTTATTAATTTTATTTTACCCAACTTTGCAAATGTAAATTTAATTTTTTACACGTTTATCATGTAAAATTTAAATAAGCCTCTGGATATGAAAAATCACTGCTAATCTGTTGATAAGCTAAATCCAAAGTCACTAGCAGGGGATTTAAGGGAAAATGGTGGAGAGTAATAGGTTTTGATTACTCCAGAATTATTATATATAACATATTATATGTATAATATATAATATCTCAATGTAGTCAGAACATTGAGATAAATAGTTTCATCTATTGTATCTATTCTACAGATAAGATAAATGAAATCTAGATCAAGCAGGTATGGTCAGTAAAGAACGCACTACATGTAGATGACAGAGTCCAGTAAGGTCAGTGATTTGATACTGGGTTTTGTGCTTAAGAGGTTTTTTCTATTAATAAATTAGATTCTAGAGATGTATGCTGTTTTGGCGTATCTGTCACTTTGAAGATTGGCATGTTGTAACTCTGAAACTTCATCTGTACCCACTCGCTGAACTTTTTTTAACTTTTCTTCCCCTATTCCTCTCCCCTCCATCTCTTCCCAAGTAGCTCAGACTGCAGATATTCCAAGGTATGTGCCTACTGGAGATGTCTCTCCATGTCCTTCACCACCCCACCCCACCCCCCCCCATCTTTATCTGCAAATGCATGCTCTTTTGGCACAGTCAGAAGTGGAAACTGGAGCTGCAGCAGTTATTGCTCTTGCTCAAACCAGAGCCAGAATGGCTCAGTCTTGTAGCAGGTGGTTTGCAAAGTTGCAGCCATCTGGTAGCAAAAAATCAAACAACTGTTCACAAGCCACTACACATTCCTACCAATGAGTATGTCAGAGTGCAGCAGTGCTTCATCCATAACCATCTATAAAGACTGGGAAATCAACACCAGATACACATAAGAGGTGGAGTAGTGGACCACAGGCTAGTATTTAGAGGTTATTCAGATTTTAACTCTCTTCCCCCCTCCTCTTCTACCTCTTCCCTGGCTGGAACTCAGTGACAATTTATCTCTAGAAAGGATTTTATTAGATTTATTCTTGTCTTTCTGTAAAACCTGCATTGCATTTGTGCACAGATATATTTCCTCATAATACCTGCTTGTCTGTCTTTTACATCTTGTACTTGCATATAAGATAGGGCTAAGCTTCTATTTCAGAAGAAATGAAATTTTTAAGATACAAGACTGCTTTTTCTTTCATTGCATATTATGTTCAGGTTCACTAAAAAAAATGAACTGAATAGCCTAATCTCTATAAAAGTTAGGTGTTACATGTAAACTAATTCCTTCATATCAAATTTGCTTTTGTAAAGTAATAATAATAATAAATATAATAATAATGATAATGATGATACTAATAATATCCTGATTCAGAGGATCTTGATTCTAAGTCAGTTTTCTTTTCATTAACATTTTCAGTGTTAAGCTACCTGGACCCAAAAGTGAGCTGCTTCCTCGATGGGAGATAAATCAGTAGCATACTCTATTTTATTAGAATATGTATAAAAATCATATTCCAGTGCTGCCAACTCTGAAAATTTAATGCTCTGTTTTGTGGTGCCTTGTGTTCGAATTCAACAGGCTTATAAAGATAACATTTTCCTAGACCATTTTTCTTGAAGAGGAAATTTGTGACCATATTAGAGAAAAGCTTCAAAATTGTGAGCCTCTGGATGTTCATAAATGAGAAAGCAAACAAGCAGGACCCAAGCTGCTGATCCAGCCTGAGAATTGCTGGGCAGACAGCATATGTGACTCATGAGTTGGGAGGTGCTTTGCCTGATACCACTGAAAGGTAGCAGAGACCCCCCAGCTGTAGAATGAGCCGCCTCAGAAAGGCAGGCTGCACACTCTGTGGTATTGAACTGCTGGTGCTGCACAACAGAGAGCTTTATGGGAGCTGATGCGAGAAGAGATTACCCATGCTTGCTGTTGTGGCTGAGTTACTCCTGCAGCCTTATTCCACAGCCTTTAGTGAAATAGACTTGGAAGAAATCATTTACCCTTTTGACTCAGCTACGTTATATGACACTCTCAGATTACTGAGCATTAGGAGCAGTTTCTTTCCCTTTCCCTCTTTTTTTCATCCCAGCCCTTATTTCTGATCTAAAACCTGGGACATATATGGAGACATTTCTGCAGGTATGTTTGGAGTTTACAAAGCCTGTCAGGGGAGGTAGGAAGCAGTACTCTTGCCTTGCAGAGCTGGGGCCAGCGCTGACCTACTCATGGCTAATGGGTTTCAAATCAGTGCTGCTTCAGATTTCAAATCACTGCTCAGCTGCAAGCAAAGTTATTGCACACAAACTGGGTGGCATCTGCAGGAACAGTAGGACCTTACTGGGGCATAATAAAAAATGCTAACAAAAATGCTTCTGCCATGAGACAGGGCAGCTGGCTACTAACAGCTTCTTTTGAGCCTCACAATCCAAGAACATGGAACTTGACGTAAGATACAAAGTACAGCTGAAAGACAAGTAAGGTACACTGGCTTAGGGCTTGGAGACATGTTTATGTGCCTTGTGGACTGCAGCTGATTCAAGTGTGTCACACTTTAGACTTGGTATTAGTGTGAAAACATCTCTTCGTGGCATTGGTCAAGTGTATACTATCAAATGAACATTATTCAGTTCCCAGGAAGAGCTCAGGGAAAAAGATGGAACTCTAAACCTGAATGAAGTTTGCTGCACGGTTGGGATATTTTGCTGTTGTGTCTATTTTAATAGCCATTCTAGAGATTGACTGCATTTTCTTTTAAAATATCTCAGCTTATCAAATTGGGCTGGCCTGGACCACAAAGCCCAGGAACCACTCCTAAGTTTGTGTGCTTTTTTCTCATGGCATACTCAAATGTAGGCATGCTGTTATCCTCAGAAAGGAAAGGTGAGAAAAGCCCTTTTCATGGCAGTTTTATAGAAAGGGATTTTTATGTTTTCTGAATGTGAGGTTGTCAACTTTGCAGATACTTGAAGTTTAAAAGGATTGGGCATTTGTATTTATCTATTTATGTATTTTGGGGATCAATATTTCCTCTACTTCACATACTGTTAGACTCATACTTGCCAAAAAAGTTTTCACTCTTAATCTGTTTTTTCTCTGCATGTACGTAAAGAATTTCTACTTTCAGCTATTGATGATTCGGAGAAAAAATTAAAAAAGAAATGGATTTTTTTCTTTTTAAAATTGCTCCTAAGCCTGAAGTACCTCCGGTTTTAAATGTTGCCTCAGACAGTGCACTTGAAACATTAGCTCATTCACAGAGTGTAAATCTGTGAACGTAGAAGACTCTTCATGTCACAAGTTCTTGTTTTCAGGATGGGAATAACCAACATCTTTCTTTTCCTGTTAAGCACAGTGTGGAAAACAAGAACAGGTAAACTATAAAATCATTTGCTTAATCTTTTTGTCAGGAAGCTCTGATCCTGCAATTAACCCTTGCAAATTAATATTGTTGCTGTGATAGATCCTGCTATGATTAAAGCCAGACAGTTATCAGGATGTTGATATCCATTTCTGATTGTGGCAAACCTTCCTTTTGCTGAAAGTCTTGTTAAAAGCAACTTTTGTAAGCCCTGAAGCACCATGACATTGCTTTGCATTTTACCTTACTTTGCTTTGCAGACATCCGGCCATGCTCAAAAAGAGCCTCATTGAGTAAAATGTTTCACACCAAAATGCACCAGGGCTAGATGAGGCAGTGCTGAGATTATGTTGCAGTCCCTTTCTTCGTTAACATCATCTTGACCACATCTATGATTCAATACATTATCCAGAGTAAGGAGCCGCTCTTGAAAAGTAGAAAACCCAACTAAACCACTGTTTGGGGGTCACAGAGGGCCAAGCCTCCTCCCTTTCTCCCTCAGTGACTAGAGTCTGATCTTGTGCAGGATGGAGAGTTCTTGCAAAAGTTTGATGCCATGAGTCAAGTGAAAGCCACACTACTCACCAGCACAAGGGAATATTAAAAAGCATAAATATAATTCTCCCTGTGAAGGTCAGAAACATTTTTCTTATTAGTTAGTTAAAGGTATGTCCTAGAGCATATATATGTGTGGTTTATGGTACATGTTGTCTCACAGCTGCTGCCAGAGTGAAATCTTCCTCTTTTAGTTGTGTTTTACAACAATATAATAATAATTTCTAATTTAGTGAAGGTATGAGTGAAACAAGACAGGCTGACAAGAGCTGAAAATGAGACAGACAGAAGTTAGTAATGTTTATTTTATTTTGTACATAAAAAAACTTACCAGCAAGGCAATCCTTTATTTCTTTTTTAATTCCAATATACTTCATAAATTCAGCATTCAATACCCCAAAACAAAGTTCGATATTTTGTTTGGTCATTGTAAAGAACCCTTGCTGTCTCTCAAGTACATATACTGAATTATAGAAGTATATGCTTATACAATTAAGGCAGGCTCAGACCCTCAGCTCTCGCAACTAAACATAAACAGTTTGTAAGTCTTTAAAATATATGCCATAAAAGAAAGAAGAGACTTTCCAACTGAGCTGCGCACAAGTGTCATGGTCCCAGGAGGCACAGTCTTGTGAACGTGAATTATCCCAGTGACTTTACAGGGATTTAACTTGTATGGGCTTTGCTGCTCACATAAAAAGAACATTTACACTTCTGGAGCCATTGTTACTTCTTCCCTGCAGAGGGAAATAGAAGAAGGTTGATAACCTTAGTTGTGGCTGTACAACATGCCAAAAGCAAAAATGTATTATCTGATCAATGATAATAAATTATAACAAGAAAAACAATTGCTTCTTTGAATCAGGATTAAGAATAGCTAGAATTACTTGCAAAAATGCCACAAGCAGGCAAGAAATGCCAACAGCATAAGCAGATGAACAAATTAACATCATGCGCTATTAATGTCCATCCCATTTTCTGATGGGCAGCTAATAAAAATACAGAAAGAATATAGGAACTAGTTTTTCTGTCAAGTCTCTCTAATGTTTAAATTAGGTTCATAAATTAAATTAGACATGCTATTCTATACTAGTTGCTGTTAAAATTGAATACTGTTTACTGCTCGTTTCAATATATTACCCAATTCCATTTGTGTCTTCACCAGTGGTCATCAGTTTGCTTTTGGCATACCCTGTAGGATTTTTACACAGAAGCTGTTTAAAACATAGACCTTTCCTTTTGAAGTCCAACAATGAAACCAGTGATTTGAAAGTATAACCCACCAGAATTGCTTTCAAGAACACTGTCCTGAAAATTTACAAGCTGTCAAGGTCAAATTGCAAACTTTCAATCAATGGATATGAAAGTAGATTAGAAATTATGTTGTGGAGGGAGAATGCTGATATGTCTACATCCTATCAATAAATAGTGTTCTGATATTCACTACAGCTCTCTGGGTCCCTACTTTATCTAGATGGCAGTTAGTTCCCACTGTCATCTCCAGAAGACTCTGAGAATTTATTGCAACAGTGCAAGATGATTGTGTGAAAAAACCCTGGCTAGACCTCTGGATGTTGTCATCGCTTCCTCTCCCATCTGCTGGCAATTTTCAGGATAACTGGAAAAGTTTTTATATTTATTTATAATCAGGATTTAAAAAAATAAAATAAAAGAAGTATTTTGCTTGATCGGTTGTATTCACCTTTTCTCACTTTTCCTCTCCCTCTCCCTTTTTCTCTCTCGCTTTTCTCTTTTCCCCTCTTTTCCCTCTTCCCTTTTATTCTTTTCAACTTTCCCTTTTCCCTTTCCCTTTCTTTTTGAATACTTTTTTTTTTACTTTTTTTTTACCTTTTACCACAACAAAAGACAAATTAAGTTTTGGGAGGGAGGTTGTGGGGTCTTTGGCTCTGTAATTGATAGTGGTTGTTGAGCTATTGGCAAAGACAGCCTTCATCTTCAGCATTCGTTATTCAATTAAGTTAAATATGTTTTTACACTGCCAAGCAAAAGGCTTTGTCTGAGTTTAGGAAAAGTAGGCAAGGGAATCGTTTTTAACAAATACCTAACAACAAGCACTTTCTTAGTCCAAACATAGTTTTAAACAACCAGCTTTCTGTTTTATTGTTTTGCTTTATTTTATCCTGCTTTATTTTATCCTGCTTCCTTCTTCACCAGCATTGTTTCTAGAGTATAGTAACTCGCATCTATTGCTGTGATTTATTTTTCTTCCACTATTTTCCCAGGAAAAAAACCAGTATTTATTCAAGTACTTTTTTTCTGGAAAGGACTGTATTTACTTTAAAATGTCTATGCGATTATGTACTTACGTGAGAAGAGGCAAGGTCAAAGAAAATTGTTGTTTGTGTAAGAAGCACTAGATGGTGCTGTAAAGAAAAATATCTGGATGCTGAAATTTAGATAGCTACGTTCATTAGCTGTATAAAGCAGATATACATTGCTGTTCAGGATTGCACTACATTACTTCCTTTAGGACTTGAAAAATTATGAGAACCATCATCTGATCAGTACCCAGGAGAGGTCAGGTCCCCAGCCAAATAGCAGAAAGATGTAGATGTCATGTATGACATTTACCTCAAAGTCACAGATGGCCGCTGAGACATGCACTCAGGCAAAAGCCAATATGTAGGACAATATTTTAAAATCACCATAGAGAGTGGAACAAAGGTCTTATGGGTCTGCTGCAGCCAAAGAGATGTAGAATACAGTTCTGAACTAATTAAGGTGTCAAGGATTTCCTAGTCTGTTACAGATGCTACAAAAGTGCTACCTACGGTTACTGCTAAGAGAGAGCTTCACATCAGGCGGAAAAGTATTCTTCTACCCATTATTTACTTTCTTTCTTGACAGGCATGATCATCTGCTCAGATGTGATGAAGAACTTATCCAGCCTCCAGGCTTTGTCTCATTTTGGGATTTTTCCTTTGTTCCAGCTCTCAGCATGAAGCATAAGCAGAGGGAAAGGTCTGAAAATGCCACTGCAGGTTGCACTGCTGTATAGGCTGATCTCTGCAGGCAACGGTGCTGAGCAGTGTGGTGAAGAGCTGTAACTTACAGCTTTAAGCCATCTGTCTTGAAAAGGGTCCAGTCCAGTGCTCACAGTCAGATATCCGTACTTTGCACTTAGCTTTGCAACTAGCTGAGTCCTGAATTGACAACAATCAAATAGTTTTTCTTCGGAGCAAATGGTGCATTTGTTTATCACCTGAGAGACAAGACCAGCCCCACAGGGTATCTGTGCTGAGCCCCATGTAACTGTGTTAGCCATTTCCAGTGGCATTGTTAGCTCCTTCATCACCATTGATTCATTCAGAACCATCTCCTTTTACACTTCTCCCTAGTTGCTTGAGTCTATCACTTGAGTCTGGATCTATGAAAAATGAATTCATGCCATTTTATTTTATGTTGGTGCTATTCCTAAACTTCAAGAGGCATAATTTATTTTGCTGTCTTTATGGTTTTTCCACTTGCTCTTAAAACACTTCTAAACACAGAAGATATATGGAAAAGCACTTAAATGTCTGGTGAGTGGAGTTTTTAAGTTAAAATTATAGTACTTTAATACTTCACATGCAATGATCTCTTTGTAAAGTTTTCATAATGTCAGAGAAGTTCATAGAGTAAATTAGTTTGACTTCACTCAGAGTGCTAACATTTATAAATCTACAGTGCTGCTTTTCTGAATATATTTACTGCTGCAGAGAGGAAGGGGGGATCAAAGGGCTCTCACATTTATTTCTGCCATCATTTCTTATCTTCAGCACAGATAGAGTTTTGTATACGTAGGAGTTTCCTGCTCCAGACATGTCAGAAATTTTCTGGAGCCTGTTTACAGGACATTAAGTTAGGATATGGACAAACCTGCAAAAAAGTAAGTACTGCATGTATTAAATGGCCCACTTAAGTCACGAATCCAGATTCACTTTCAAATTTATTGTATGCTGTTTTTTGCAGTGTGGGCGTGAGAATAAAACTAGAATCTGTCTTTTCTGAGTGAGTTTCTCCCCCACATATAATTTTAGCCTTGACAGTAATAAAAGGAGAGAAATAAACAGTGCAATATTAGTGATCAAAAGCATCAAAACACATGAGGAAAACGTCAAATTGTGAAAGATCACCGAAGTAAGAGCAACAGCAATTTCTGGTTCTGTATGGCTTGATGCCTTGAGATTTTAAATTCCCAGAGCCTGGGAGGAGTTTTTTAATCTTAGCATGTCACACCCATGAAATGCCAAACCATCCAACAATGGGCTTTTTTTACGCTCTGTAAGAAGAGAATCTATTTTTTCACTTCTCAGCAGCATTTCTCACTCTAGGAGACTGCTATTGGAAAAGCTCCGCCAGACTGAGCCATATGATGTCAGCAAAACTTCACGGTTTTGACAAAAAAGTTGCTGGGACCCCTAAAATTTCACACATTCCCCCCCCCCCCCCCCCCAAAAAAAAAGCAAAACTAAAACAACTCAAACTTTTGTTTTCAACCATTGTTTCTTAGCATGGAATTCATAATTTTTGAGTATTTGAGGATGGAAGTACCATGAAGACTACATCCTGACCTTTTTCTCTGCATAATTTCCCATGCTATTGAATGAACCACCAATATGAAGAATCACAGATGATGTATTTCTGTGTAAGAGGAAGCTGGAGTGCAGAATTTGTCCCCTCATTATACTATTACTTATACAATGAAGAAACAAATGCTGTGATGTCCATGAATTTATAATTGTTGGGGATCATTGTAGCCATCAGTCTTGACATATTCTGCAGTACACAACAACGTCCCCACTCATCTCTCCTTGCAGCCCAGCATATTTGAAGCACAACATTCCTTCTGAAAGATACCTGGTCTTGACTTAAGTAATTCCAGTGCCTGTAGAAAAAGGACAAGACCATTAGCTGCAGTTATTACTGAATGCTACTAATAATATTTGAAATCTAATGATGGGAATGAGACCTCCTGAGGTGACTATTCCCTTGTCCTACAGCAAGCTTAGCTACAGCTGCCTGTCTCACTCCAGATAGCTCTGTCTAACCTGCTTTTTTGAAGAATTTCAGTGCTGGAGGCTCTAGACCCTCCATATGAATCATAGAATGAGCTAGGTTGGAAAACACCCTTCAGATCATCCTTCCAACCTTTATCTCAGGGCTGATTGCCAAGTCCACAACTAAGCCATGTCACTGAGGGCCTTATCCATGCAGTTTTTGAACACTTCCAGGGATGTGGCTCCACCATTTTCCTGGGAAGCCTCTTCCAATGCCTGAGCAGCCTTCCAGAGAAGAAATTGTTCCTAATATCCAATCTAAACTTCTTCTGGTGCAGCTTGAGGCTGTTATCTCTTGTCATATCACTTGTTACTTGGAAGAAGAGACCAGCCATCTCCTCTCTCCATCCTCTTTCAGGAAGTTGTAATGAGCGATAAGGTCCCCCTGAGCCTTCTCTTCTCCAGACTAAAACCCCCAGGTCCTTCAGCCGTTCCCCATCCCACTTGTGCTCCAGGCCCTGCACCAGCTCCACAGCCCTTCTCTGGCCCCACTCCAGAACCTCAATGTCTCTCCTGTAGTGAGGGACCCAGAGGTGAACACAGGATTCGAGGGGCAGCCTCAGCAGTGCCCAGTGCAGGGGGACCATCACTGACCTGGCCACACTGGCCACACTGTTGCTGATACAGGCCAGGATGCTGTTGGCCTTGGCTGCCTGGGCACAAGCTGCTCATGTTGGGTGGACATCAATCAGCACCCCCAGGTCCTTTTCCACCAAGCAGCTTTCTAGCCGCTCTTCCCAAGACTGTAGCAAGGGGTTGTTGCAACCCAAATTCAGGACCTGGCACTTTGCCTTGTTGAACCTCATCCCATTGGCCACAGCCCACTGATCCAGCCTGTCCAGATCTCTTTGCAGAGCTTCCTACCCTCCAGCAGATCAATATTCTCAGACAACTTGGTGCTGTCCTCAAATTTACTGAGGATGCACTCAATCCCCTCATCCAGATCACTGATAATTGAACAACACTGGCCTTAATACTGAGCTCTGATACCGAGCCATGGGGGGCACCCACTGTAGTGACCAGTCACCAACTAGATATGACACCATTTGCTACCACTCTGCCAGCTAGCCAGTTTTTAACCCAGTGAAGAATACACGTATTCAGGCCATAAGCAGCCAGTTTCTCCAGGAGAGTGCTGTGGGAGACAGTGTCAAATGCTTTACTAAAGTCCAGATAGACAATGTCTAAAGCCTTTTCCTCATAAACCAAGCACACACACCTTGTCATAGGAGGAGACCGGGTTGGTCAAGCAGGACCTGCCCTTCATAATCCTGAAGGGCCCTGGGGACAATATTAGGGCTTGGCCCACCATACAAACCATCCATTTCTTCTTTCAAAACATGAGAAGAGAGATTCATCTGCCATAATTTGAGAAGGCTTTTTGTTAGGGAATATATTCAGTGGCTGTGGACTTCTGTGGAAATCAAAACTTGTCCATCATCTACTGTGTAGACCTTGCTGTTCCTTCAAATCCAGGGTAAGGGTGTTCTAAAGTGATTTTAAGACTCCATCTTCTTTTGTAAGAGTTATGGAATAGAAATGCTGTAATCACCCATTTACCAGCTAAAATTTTGCTAATATCAATAGGTGTTAAATAAATACTATATGCTTTCTTCTGATCTTCTACACTTGCAGTTTTGAACTGCCAATTTGATGAGTTCAGTTAAAAGAGGGCATTTAGAAAGCAAATTGACTAGCAGTGGATACTTGTGAAAATTAGTCATGTTTCAGAAAGTCACTGTGCATATATTTGGGGAGGTGGGAATTTCATTTTCAAACACAGCTCCCTAGGCAGCTTCCTGCACAATCTGGCATTGTCAGAGAGCAAAAAGAGATTTTAGGGGCTGTCTCACAAAACTGCTACATTTCTTTACTCATAGAAGTATCCACAAATCAACAAAACCATGGCATTTACAAGCATTCTACCACCTTCTGCAGCACTGTTGTTGTTAGCATAGAAGGAAGGCAGAAGTGAACTTATGAATCCTTATAAAATTGGAAAGAAGTGGCTTTCCAATGGAAATATGCAACCTGTGAGGAAATAAGCAGATACACTTCTAAAACTACAACACAGCGGGGTTTTGTTCCTTCCTCTTTTCAATTATCCTTTTTATTGTCTGATTTAAATTTTTACAGGTAATTTAGTAGAACATTGTGGCGTTTTATTCATAACTGAATTATGATCCGATCAACAGTGTTACATTTGTTATTATTGTTATTACTATTATTATTGTTCTATTCCTTTATCTTCAGGACCACATATTTCAGCTTCTGGAAAACAAGTGAATACACTACCAACAAAATATATACACGGAAGTGTAACTAGTATTTAAACATAGTCACCTCTGTTCCACACAACACTTGAATATCATTTACTTTTCTAGTTTATGTGATAATTTTATTTTCATCCACTGATAATTTAGAATTGCTTTCTGCTTACATTATTAAACTTAATATGAATTTGGCAATGGGTGTCTTAGATCACCTGCATTCTCACTTTATGGTTTCACTGACTCTTCTTACAACATCAATGTATTTCCAAGGAAGGAATGTGAAATATTTACTTGTAAACTAGCTTAGCATCTTCTAGGAAAGGAAAGAAAGTAAGAATTGCTCATGCCACATTGGAATGTTACCAAGGATTTTTGCTGTAGCTGGAGAGCAATACAGAGGACAGACTGAAACCACCAAAAAGCAGAACTTAACATCAGAATTGGAATTAGTTTTGAAAAAGTGTTTTTCTCTCTCTTAGTATCACAAAATAGTTACCAAGCATCACTGCAGATATCAGTAATGCAGGCAGATCTATTCCAGTAAAAAATATTCAAACCATTGTCATTATCAGGGCAGCCATGTTATTGCTGGATGCATAACATTTGGTATATGGGTATTTTCATAATCTACTCCTTCAGAAAAATCTACTTTGCCTGAAGAAGGTGCCCTTAGTATTACTTCTGTTAGATTAAGCTTGCAGGGATATGCCACCATCTGCTGTAGTTCCACCTGTATTTTGCTGGGCTGATACAGTAACTGATGCCAACCACTGAAGGGCAAATAGATGGTGAAAGCATACACAGTATGTGTGAGAAGAAGCAAAGGAATAGCTTTTTCCTAAGAAGACTTCTGCAGTGATTGGCATGGGATTTCAGCAAAAAACTTTGTGTTGAATTGTTCAGTTATTCCTCAGGAAAATAGCAAATAAAAGGATTAGATCCAGAATTGTTTTGGAAAAGCAAAGTAAGTAGCAAAATTGCTAAAAACACGTTTTGCAAGCTGGCTGCAGTATGGATAAGGGTTATGTTACAGAGACAGGGATTGTTATTCCTTTGCTATGTGGCTTTGGGTAGATGAGCCTAGGATGTTGCTCCAGGTTGAGTCAAACTGTTGGGATAAAAGCCCTTCAGGTTGACAGCAAGAAGCTCTAGAGCTCCTGAAATCAGACAGTGTCATCTCCAAACCCCAGAAAATAGTCCTTCTCTGTTTGATGCAAAGATGTGTGCATTTGGAACCCTACTGGTCAGAACAAGACTTTCAACACTATATTGAGCTGGAGCGTGTAGGTGACACACAAGGACACACTGTAGGCAGACAGCAATGATTGTTCTAGCACAACTCAAGGGTAGGTGTAGCCCAAGAAAAAGCCTTGGGAGACCCTTTCAGATAGGAGATTCAGTTCTGATAGTAATGGAAGGAGTATATGTTTTTCAATTTCTTGTGAAGTGGTAGAAAGGAAGACTTTGACTGCACTTGAGAAAGAGCACAATCATCTACAAGTTATCTGGTGTCCTCGTCAAATTCTCCTGAATGGAACATACAGTAAGACCCTGCTTCTTTTGCTTCACTGCTTGGGCCAAGTGGGGAAATGGTCTCGAGAACTGTGATGGAAGTATAAAGTGGCAAGAATTCGGGGAAGAGCTATTGCCAAGGGGAATAGCTCCGGAGAGGGCGCCTTCAGTACTGGAGAGTGGAGGAATCACAGCTTCTGAACGGCCAGAGCGGCGAAAGGAACTCGACATGACATTGCCCAGGAGCTGGGCGAGGCTCACAGGGGGCGGAGCCAGGAGGGACTGCACCGTCTCTGAGCGGATGAAGCGCAGCCCAGGGAGCTCGGTCCATCGGTCAAAGTGCAGAGCGGCTCTTGGAGCAGGCGAGATGAGCACAGTGGTGAGCGCGATGGTAAGCACCCTCCTCAGGGCTGAGTCCCGGTCTGGGAGGGCAGCGCTGGCTGCCCCGGCGGTGATGAATGTCGTCTCCCAGAGGGCGCCGGTGAAAGGGGAGGCTGCAGTGCAGACTTCGGATTGCAGCAAGTGCTCGACATACCTCTGGAGGCAAGGGTGAACAGTGGACCGGGCTGTATCCGGTGCGCCCTGGTGGAGGACCTTCTGCAGCAGGGGGCTGAGCTGCAGGATGCAGCAACTGCGGGACAGATCGAGGGATGTTAGGGAAGATGAGAGAGGGAACCTGCAGGCCACTGTGTAGAGGCTGCAAGCGTAGTGCCTAGCACAAACAGGAAGGAAGGAGGGCATTAATCCAGGGGAGTAGGAGCTTGTCACAAAATAAAAAACACAACAAAAAGAGGAGGAAGAGGACAAAGAAAAGCAAGGGGCTTCCTCCAAAGCCTGATGTCCCCACCCAGAATGGCTTTGCAGCTCTGCAGGGGGCTAATGGAGGATCAACCAATCGCTGCGCCAATACAGAAGATAACTACCAGTGTATCCAAGGAAACGTGGTGGTTGATAGTAGTAGGAGACTTTACTTTGAAAGGCACAGGGGCATCTATCTGTTGACCTGACCTGCTCTTGAGGGAGGTGTGCTGCCTACCAAGGGTTTGGATGAGAGGTATTGCTGAGAGGCTGCCTGGTCTCGGAAGTCCTACCGACAATTACCCACTCCTAGTGGTCCATGAGTGTGCCAGTAATATAGACAGCAGTAGTCTGGGAAGCATTAAGGAGAACTACAGAGCCCTGGGAAAGGTGGTTAGAGGCTCTGGGTCTCAGATAGTTTTCTAATTGATCCTCCAGGTCAAAGGGAAGGACCTTGGAAAGGCCAGGCGAACTTGCAGATTAATAGAACCATGGTGCCGTCCTCAGGGTTTTGGTTACTTAGATCATAAGACTTGCTTTTGGGAAGCTAGGTCTACTGGAGGCTGATGAGGCCTGTTTGACAAAGGAGGGGAAGACCTGCTTTGGTCAGATACTTGTTGCCAGGCTGGTGAAGGCAGCTTTAAACTAGATGTGTTGTGGGAGGGGGGCACTGGTCCATCCAAACCCTATATGTTGGATGCCAGCACCTGTGATGATTGCTTGGAGTGATTCAGAGCTCTAGCCAATGAGTCGGCTTTATTTGGAGCTTGGCTCAGATGTCTGTGCAGAAACACCCACAGTATGGGGAATAAACAAGAGGAATTAGAGATGTGTGCACATCTACAGAGATAGGATATCACTGGCATAACAGAAACATGGTGGGATGGCTGCTATGACTGGAGTGTTGGAATGGAAGACTATAGGCTCTTTATGAAAGACAGGCCGGGCAGATGGGTGTAGATATTTATGTCAATGATTGGCTGGAGAGTAGGGAACTCTGCCTGGGTACAGGTGATGAGCCAACTGAGAATTTGGGGCATCCCATTTCTAGATAGCATCTGTCTCTATAAAACAGTCAATATCTGGAGCAAGTTAAAACACCTTGAGCTTGGGCTGAATCAGCAAGTTGTAACTGTTGGTTTCTGCAAACAGTTCTGGGATCATCAGTCATGAAAGGCTGGGGAGACAGAAGGGGAGTCTGCTTTCGCTGTTATTAGTCTCCTGGTTCAAGCAAAATGAATGAAGCAGCCAGGGCTACTCTACTTGCCTCAGTAACACAAAAAGCAGAAAACAGCAACAGCCAGCAGGGAAGCAATACTTGTTTTCTAGGTCCTCTCTCCTTCAAGGACAAAGGAAGCGGGGGAAGCCAGCAACCTCTCTGCTCTCTTGTTAAATCTAGGCTGAAGGAGATGCATCTGTTTTAACATGCAGCTCATTTCAAATGATAGCAATATCTTTCTTTCTTAATGCAAATGCTTCTAAGGACCACGGTTTAGATCCTCAAGGGACACAGGCTGTGGGCAATTAAAAGGTTCTGATAAACGTAAAAGCAATCTTTTATCACAGCCATCTCTTGTCATAGGCAGTGATAAGAGTATCTCTCTCACAGAATGATAAACATGCTAAGCCGATGGCTGCAATTTTTAAAGGCAAACCCTGTGACAGAAAACCACACTGCTCATCTTGCCTTGTGAAGATGTTACCTGCTGTATGAGTCTGAATTTCTGTCTGTGTCTATCTTTTTATGCTGTAGAGAGAAAATTATTTGTTACAGTATTTGTACCCAATTTAATTTGAGGAATCAGTGAGTAGGAGGAGGGAGGGGAGGGAGGGAGGGGGGCAGGACCTGCTCCATTTACAGCTCTTAAAAATAGCATGTGAAACCAGAAGCTCATACAAAACTGAACTAGCCATCTTCCACATGCAATACATTTCCAAATAGAGGATATCTACAGTACTTCCCAATTATGTTCAGTTCACTGCAGCAGGTGACCCCAATTTCTTTGAAAAATCTTTATAACAGTTCTTTTTGGAAAACGTGCATGGGGTGCTGAGAATAAAAGTCAAGGCCATAGCGTTTCTCTTACTTGGGCTTTTTTCAGATAAAAGTGTGTATATTACATGACCAGGGAGAGAGCTGGAGTGCAAAGATGTGACACCTGCATGCGGGCATTTAGAGCCAGTGGTAAGACAAGTTGAAGATTATCAAAATGGAATTTGCAGGCATCTGTTGTAGTCACCAACTGAAGGGCCTATGTCCTGCCTCTGTTCCTTTCTCTTCCTGCTCTTGTATGCCCTGTGGCTGCTGTGGGTTGGCCCTGCTCTTGGCAGCCTGGTGGGGTTGGTGCTGCTGGAGGGCCCTCGGTAGTAGGGTTGTTGTCCTGGTGGCTGCTGCAT
The DNA here is from genome assembly GCA_028858755.1 of Ara ararauna. Lineage (NCBI taxonomy): Eukaryota > Metazoa > Chordata > Aves > Psittaciformes > Psittacidae > Ara > Ara ararauna. The sequence continues at coordinate 19,581,900 of CM054378.1, read as the reverse complement.
GTGAGGGTATGTCGTGGGCCCCTGGACTCGGGAGACATCAGCAGCCCTGGTGTATCAGGGAGGCCTGAGCTCACCCCTGCAGCATACAGCCACATCCTATGGCCTTTCTTCTGAATGCTTTAGCTCCTCCCTGGCATGTCCATGTAGTGGGCTGCATTGTATGAACCCTCTTGGTGTGTGCCTCCAAAGTAGCTGTGTGGTGTGAGGTCCTTCATGTAGATGGAGCTGACTGCAGGGAGAGTCTTATAGCCTGTACTTGGCTTAGCACTTTTCTAGCTGTACGTCTGTGCCCTTGTTAAAAGAATGGGCTCACTGTAGTTTCATGAGTGTTTTCAGAGCAATGTGATATTGCTTAATGTGTATTTTAGTGGTGCTGGCATGCAAATGGTGCAGTGTAATACAGAGGGCACAAATGAAATTTGCTGATGACACCATGAGGAGGCACCAGCGTAAAAAGCATCAGGCTGTCATAGGGGGAGAACTGCATGATCTCAGGGGGAAAAATAATAGAAGTGGAATTAAATTTTACAGTACAGAGTGTAAATGGCCTTGGGCTTGGGGACTATTATCACTTTTTTTGCTTTATGCTGGGAGCTCATTAGCTAGGGCTGACTGATGCTGAGGAGGATCTGGGTGTGTTGGCCTTGGGACAACTGAGAGCCACCAGAGCTGTGAAAAGGCAATGGCAATCCAAATGTGCCTCTAACAGGATATTTTCAGTAGAGATGAGGGAGAGTTCATGCCATTTTGCGAGGTACTGCTGAGACCTTATCTGCAATACTATCTCCAGTTTTAATCAGCCATATCTAAGAAAGATGAATTCAAATGGGAACATTTTGCAATGAAAGGCTAGGAGGTATTTGAAAATGGAGAAAAAAAGGTTGAAAATCATCATGCTGGAAGAAAATGTCAAATGGAGTTGGAATTTGTCTTATTTGTTACTCCAGCTCTTCTTTTTTTTTTTTTTTTTTTTTATTGCTTTAGCACACTGGACATTTAAATGCTAGATAAACAAAATACAATTTGTTTTATAACAGAGAATGTTTCCTCTATCAATTTGCAATAAAAAAAATGTGAAATGTGTGTAGCTTTGTGCTCAAATGGCCAACTTAAATTGGATTCCAAAGTTATAGTTCAGCCATCAGCTTGAAGTTTGTTGAAACATGGACCTGAATATCTAAAATCATTTCCAGTGGCCTACAAATCACTTTATGAAATTTGGAAGTGTGTGCAGGAGTGGCTCCCAAGTCAACAGATGCTAATGAAAATAAAAAAATAAAATAGAAAAAGGAGAATTTATGCATTTCCATAGCAGCCTTAATTCATTGTTATACCTACTAGAACATACACTGTTCTTAGGCAACCAGAATTGTACTTCATTATCCTTGTTACACCACCACACACTTTCTTGGCTGCTTTATCCTCCTTTCACTCCGCCTTCTGCACAGACGCCATCTGTATGAAATGGCAGGCTTGTGCTCCCTGACCCGAAGCTGGAACAGGACATCTTTCCAATCTAAACAATTCTACGATTCTATGACCTTGGTCATGAACTGAAAATGTTAGAGCTGTCTCCTCTCTCACCCTTTGCCCTGGGTTTCTCTGGTGGCAGGAAGCTGAGGGATGGTAAGGTTCTGGGGGCCTAGGAGTGTCCCAAACTCTCCCCAGCTGTTCTGTGGTCAATGCAGGACCTGTGCAGCTTATATTGATGCCAACTGTCCTCAGTCTGATGGTGCTCAGCTTCCACAAAGCCAGTCTGGAGATATGTATCTGGGTCACTTACAACTTCATCTCTGCTATATTGAGGGGGTTACAGGGGGTTGAACTGTTGGCTAAGCACAATTTCCTGAAATGTCTGTCCATTTTCCATGGAGTGGTTGAGAAGAAGAAGTTTCTGAGGGTGGTATCACTGGTTTTCTTCTCCACAGCTTTTCACAGGAAGAATGAATTTTATTTTTTGCATGGAAATCCTATTCCTAATTCTGAAAACTGATACACTCCCCTGTATTTGGGTTTGGACTATCTGGCTACATATGAAAGGTAGTGGATGTTAAACTCAAGCAAACTGTGGTCTTCTCCCAGAAGGTGCTTGTTTTCCCCAGTTTTGCATCCACCCTCTCCCCTTGCAAACCTTGAAGATGAGTGATGGTTCCTGTGAGATGTATCACAGTTACCTGCTCTTTTGCTTACTGCCAACGCTCTCTGTTTAAAGGCATTGCAGTGACTTTTGGGGGAAAGCTTAAATGAATGAAAGGTTTGAAGTACTGATTTATTAAACAAACAATTTGTGAGCAAACATTTTCTTAAAGGCATCTTTAGGGCAGGGAGCAGGCTGCATCCAGAAGGAGTAACCCCATGTCCTGCTCTCCTCTGTCCTTTTTCCTGAGGGACACTCACAGCCTCTTGCTTCTCACCTAACCTGACATGCATATACTGCTTGGCTAAAATCTGCATGTTCCAATTGTGCGACAGATGAGAATATGGTCATGTTTAAGGAACACCTGTGTATTTATAGCAGGTAACAGCAAGTTCCTTCCCTATATTGTTACCTGTCCAAGTGCTTACCCAAAATTACTGGATGCATTTGGGGTATAGGAGTATTTGTATTTTGACCAGCTGATATCCTGTCCTGTAATAGAGGATGGGAACATTTGGACAAGCTTGCCATATGTTCACCCAGCTTACAAGCCATGTCTCAATCAAAAGGTTGGACTCCACTGGCCATACTGAACAGCACTGCTCTTTGTTTAAGACAGAGAAAAGTTTCAAGGCATCAGCTGGATGTTGCAGGGAAGTATTTGTATTGAGCACACTGCACAGTCTAGAAACCACCGGCTACAACATTTTGTAAAGTATGTTTTGAGACTGAAATGCCAAATGGTATACAGATGCTAATCAGCTAACACCATCAATATCTATTTTCTGAGCATGGATCAGAGAACAGCATCTTGGATACAGCACAAACCAACAGACAATATTATTGTCAAACAGAGAAACTATCAAGTCATACTTTAATTCTTCTCCGCTGTTCAGGGAGAGCCTTTAATCTCCAGCGCAAAGGGAGTATTCACAGATATATCTAGCTGAGGCAGAATGGATGTTGTAAAGGCATATTTAATGGCATGTTGTTAAGATTTTATCATGCCCAAATGCGAGATTGGAAATGTGGAAGGTGCAACCGTTCTTTTGCCATAGCAAAGAAGATACTTATTTTTGACATAGTTTGTGATCTGCAATGCATATGCTTTACTGCAGATAGCATCCTGAAGATTACAGATTTTGTCTATTTCTTGGTCAATTTGAACTCTTATAGCCTGTAAAAATACCTATCTGTACTTTTGTACATGTCAGCCAAGGGTGCAGGAGTAATCTCTTTTTTTGCCCCATTGCTTCGGGAGCATCAGGGAGCTTTCTGTACTGGAAGATGAGCCTAAAATAGTTCTAGTCTGAAGCATCCCTGCACAAGCCAGCCTCAGATCATTTCCTGATACATACGTTTCCACCTCAGAGGTGTCAAGAGCTGATTTGGATTGAGAACCGTTTAGTTGTCTTCTCCAGTTTGTGAAGTACAGATGTTATCCTGGAGACGAGCTGTGATATTTTGCAAGGTTCAGTGTCAAACTGCGAAACCTGGCTATTGGCATAAAGAAAAGTTCTTTTGGAGGATAGCACCAACTACTCAAATCCTAGTTAATTTTTACTGTCAGGCTTTGCATAAAGGCCCTGCAGGCATGCCAGCAGTTCCTTTTCCTCAAGAATTAGCTCTTGGTATTAAAAACACATGCTCCTTTTATGCATGTGCTTTTAATACCAGAAAGAGGGTTATCTGGTGTAATTTCAAGCTACTTGAAAGTAAGCTTTTTGTTGTTGCGGCTCTGTGTTACTCTGATCCATGACTGAAGCTCATGGGCATTGCTGTACTAAAACTACACTAAAAATAAATGCAAAAATATCTTTTGAAAACCTGCTTTGGCAGTGTTGTATACTCTCTCAACTTTTGTTTTTCCTCAAATATCTTTCAGTCCTGCCACAATGCTAAAAAGAGGTTGTTGGTTTTCTTTTTAGCTACAAGCTGTTTCAAATTCTTCTGTTATATCAGGCATAGTTTTACCATCTCCTTCACAGTGAAAATAGTGATAATTTGGCAGGAACAAAAGAGGTGCCAGCACTCTCTATTTGGAAAAAATGATACATCAATCATGCCAGTTCCCAGCAATTTGATTCAGGTATGAGCTGTGAATGAAACTTGCTGTTCAAACATATGTTATAGATTTTCCATGCTTTCCCTTCTGATTAAATGCCAATCATATCCTTCTGGAGCTGGACAAATCCAGTGTGTCTTTGTTGTACTGCCTATTGCTCTTCCCGTAAGTCATCAACGTGGTTAAGGCTGAGATGTTCAGTGTTGCATGATCCTATTCTCCTCATCCACTTCCATCTTGCAAAAAAACACTTTGATGACAACCAATCAAAATAAAACCCGCTGACATAGATGCATTGCATGTCATTTTGCTTTTGGATAAGCGAAGCAATGTAGGAATGTGCACTCTTCGGAATGAATGTGATGTATTAGGGCTTGATCATCCCAGCACCCATCTACCTAAGAAACTTCTTGATTGTAATAACGCTCGTCAGTCTAATGAGGCAGCTCCTGTTTGTAGGATGGAGGCCCTGAAGTGTATGGTAACTTTCATTGGCAGTGATTGAAGTTATTTGTCTAAATCCTTTGGGCATTTATGGGCTAAAGGAAAATGGCCATACATTGAAAATATTAATATTGTTTATGTTTCTGATGAAAGTGACAGCTGATGCAATATGAAACAATAAAAACCACATAGAACACGATCAGATACTTTTGATTCAAATAGGCTCATTTGACCATGAAATAATGTCATTGATATCAATTGATGTGCATCACTGCTAACTTTGTGGCCATAACACTTCTCACAATGAAGGAAGTTCCCATCCAACTTTAAAACATAAATTGCAGTTTTGATTTTTGAAAAAGAATTTGGTGAAAGAAGAAAGCCACTGTAATACCATTGTTTGTTAAATTATTTAGGTACTGTTAAATGAGATGTTTTGAGTGACTCTCCTTTTCTTGGAGGTTTCCCCACAGAAATCTGCAAGTTCAGGCATGCAACAGGGGGTAGAATTTTAAAGCGTGGCCTTCCAGATGTCAATCTGATTTGGGCTTCTCACTCCACCACCATCCAAACTATGGCAGGCATAGCAAAAATCACAGTTCTAAAGGTGATGAGTTAGAATTTTATATTTCAAGAATTCCAAAGGGCAGACCTTGCCAGGTATTTGTTTGTTGAGCTTGCCTAGGTTTGCATGTTTTTTTAAGCCTTTCACGTGGCATTAAAGGTAGGATGGGCAAGATGTTCCCACTGGTCCTTACCCACACCAGTACAATGCCATTACAAGCCTTTCCTTATTATGTTAACATCTCTTTCTAAGTGACTTCCATCAAGTCAAATTCATTGTGGTGCTTCTTAATTCAGTAGCATAGTTGCCAGTGTTATCACTACTTAACCTTGCAGGTGGCTAGCGAAAATTTCAACTACTTAACTGGGATATATAAAAGAAAAAAACCTATCTCATACAGAGATGCCCAATATCACAGTTTCTTCTTCACTAAAATAAGAGACCCACACATACACAAAATCAACCCATATTCACAATGATTTTTATCTGTGTCAAGTCACCATGTATTGCTTCACTTGCACGTCTGAAAAGTCACAAATCTCAAGATACTAACCAGATCAAAAGCCAGTACCTGCAGGCAGCACTCTTGTGGGTAAGTCAAGTTCAACAAAAGCCATGCATATTTAAGGAGTGCTCTTAGACTATCACAATGAGCAGCATTAAAGCTGGGTGGGATAGTGTTGTCTCTTGTTCTGCATCTGTTAAGATATCTGCTGAGTAGAGAAAAGAGAAGAACCACAACTAACAGTGCTATCATGCTGCCTTTCTCTCAAATCCTTGTGCTTGGGGGAAGAAGAAAGCACAGAGAATATTATTGACAGTTTTGTTGCATAATACTGCAAATGCTGTCCCAAGTTTTTCTGTAATCACTTTTGCCTTTAAACTTCTGATTTAGCTATAAATTATCACCCTAGCCACAAGCACTCCCTTCATAAACTCACTGAAAAGCAAATTAACCTTTTCTCTCAAGGATGAACCCTCCTATTAATATGAAAGTGAATTCAGTTTTTTCTGTTTTGGTTACCCCAGCATGTTTGCACTTCCCAAGCTGTATAGTGACTGTCTAGTTATTCACTTAAACAAAATTAATTTTAAGAACCCATTAAAAAAACCCACCCAGTAATATGGTAAATGAATGTTCTGGAAAGCTTTTCATTACTTCATCCGTGGTTTCTAATTGCAAGCCAGAATGTATAATTATTGCACTGATTCCTCCATCCTGACCTTGGACTAGATCCAGGGGTGGCAAACACCAGTGCAGTTTAATAGCAGTCCATGTCACCTATGCACTTTTCAACAGCCTGCAGATCTAATCACTACCAGTCCCTGGACCTATCTTTAAGGTAATTTTTCCAACTGATGCCTTTATCATGATCAAACTTTCCATTTCAGGTTGTAACCATTATTTGACAGCTGCTCTCAAGTGGCATGCATAAAATCTTTTTCTCAGAAATACATGAACAGTTTATCACCCAAGGAAGAATTTGTCCAAAGAACAGAAGTCCACCAAGATCAATGGAACAAAGTCTGCATGCAGTGAAGGGAGAGCTGTAATAGCATCCAAGTGTTGTATAGGTATGGGCACACAGGATAATGGGAAAGGTTATACAGGATTCTCCTTTGTTCTCACTTTCTGCAGTCACAGCAGATGCTAAGGAGTATTTTCTCCTCTGCTTTGTCAGGCTTTGTATTCTTAAAAAAAGTATTTCATCACCCTACTTTATGCTATCATTTCTCTCATTGACAGGCAAATATGGTTAGTAGAAAGCCATTTCTTTCTGTGTTCTCACCTTTTTTTCTAGACTAACATAGCTGCTGTTCTCCTACCCCCACTGCAGCCAGTGAATTCCTCTCTTGCAAGGAAAAATGCAGAGCTGTATCCAGTCCAAGAAACCTGGCCTAAAAAATCAAAATACATATAGATTTCTGATAGAAGCAAAATAATTAAAACTGCAGTAAAACACTGTCTCATGTGGTACCTTAGCAAATGTTTGATTTCTTGGTGGTGCAGTGTTAAGTCTGTCCCCAGGCTCTCGGAAGTATTGTTTTAGGCTCTGATGACTCAGAGGAGGTTGACGGTATATGTTTTTAGGGCACTTTCAGATACATATAAAAGAATAAAAGAAGAAAGCTGAGATTTTGTGGCAAAGGCTGAATGTTTCAACAGTGAGAAATGCTGAGGAGAGCTCCGTTGCACAACTCCTGCCTACATGCAGGCTCAGGGACAGTGTCCAAAACCACTGCTGCAACCCTGGAACACCCCCAGCTGGCTAGCATCCTAATTTTGGAGTTTCCCACATGCAACTTTCTCATGCCCCTGGGAGGTATATGCAGAACTGCTCCATTCCTCAGTGACTCACAGCAAAGCTTACATCAGCTAAGACCTAGAAACAAAACCTTCCTCCAAATGAGGGGTGATTGTGAGGGTTTTTGGAGGACATGTAGAAGATATCATGCAATAGCTGTTTTCTTTTAAAACACAGCCAAAGGAGGAGGAGGGCCCACTGTTCACACAACAGCCTTGTGGCTGGGCAGTCACCCAACAGAGCACAAAACGAGAGTTGCTCTCTGGAATGTTTCAGTGTTTTACATACTTTGGAATAAGTTGACATTCGATAAATATCTTGGAAGTGAGGGATCTTCTCTTTCTTTTCTTGCTCAGTGCATCTTGGGTTAATTTCTGTACCACATTTGCTTCCTCTCTGTGACCCAGCAGATACTGTAACTATTTTCCAGCAAAGTGAAATGTGAGATCTCTCCGATTTCCCTGAGAATAACTGTCACATTGCAAACCCTGCAGAATCTTGCACGCTGCAAAAAAGGTGGGGATTGTACACCAAAGTGCACACATGGGCTCAAGCTGGTTGCCAGCGCAAGTTTCTGCTGCCAGGTACATACAACATTTGTAAGGAGGGTCAGGTGTACATGTGGGTTGGGATCAATGTACTTGGTCGGGGAAGGAGAGGGAACCTGGGTAGGATGGAAAGTTAGCAAAGAGGCACGGTGGGGGAAAAGGTAAGGATGTGACTTCCTCCCATCTCTAATAATTATATACCTGCATGCTGCCAAATTTCAGTCACAAATGCTACCAAAAAAAAGCCATAGAATCATAGACTGCTTTGGGTTGAAGGGACCTTAAAGATCATCTAGTTCCAACCCCCTGCCACGGGCAGTCCTTTTTGTTATAATTATCTCCGGAAAAAATTCACTGGTGTAAAAGAAATCATTACCTTTTCCCCAATCTGTGCATTTATGAAAGGAACACATAATTCTTTTCAGAAGTGTAATTTTAGTATCTGTAAATATATTGCTGGTCTCTTTAACTTCTTGTTCTACCACTTTTCATGTGCCCTGAGCCCATGTTTCTTTAACAGCCACCTTGAGTAGTACAAGCTGAGCACAAGCTTTGAGGTGTTTTTATGTCTGTTCATTTGCTAAACATGTACTCTTTTTTGTAAGTGATGTTAAACTGAACTCAGTAGATTAAGCAGTTACGATAGGTCAAAATGAGTCCTTCAGGGATGGGCCAGACTCTGCCTGCTATTCCCATTACTTGCAAGGTTAAGCTGAAGTATTTGTCTCCTTGTCTAAATTCTGTGGTTGCTGTGTACTTTCCTGCATTTTCAAATGCCAGTGACAGATTAGCTAAAATCTCTCTAAACTTCCTTTTTAATATGCTGCTGCTTCATTTCTAACACTTTTACGCTGATTCAGACCTACATCATTAAAGAATGCCTACACATCGCCTTTGCTCTCATGAATAGAAAGACCTCCTTAAAGCTTTCAAAATTCTTATCTGCCCTGCATAGTGCGGTGAAGAGGGTGAAATGGAATATATTGCGAAATGTCATACCCAGTCCAAATTGGATGAGCAATTAGTGAACTAATAATGAGGTTGCTGCACTGTTTTTTCAGAAACCTTTAATTTTGTCATCAATAGGCATCATACGTATCTCAGTGTGAAATAACTTTATAGTTTTGGTTGGTCTTATGATAGCAATGCTTAGAAAACAAAATAAAGGCATCTATGGCACTGTTAATGGAACGATTAAAGCTGCAAATTAAAATGTACTGAAGTCAGCATGTGAAATGCAACATTAGCTAATTTACTTTGTACTTTTATACTGTCTATTGTGGGAGACTGTTGAAATCTTGGTCTGGTTACACAAGTACAGAACGACTTCTAGCTTGACGCTAGTCATATTAAACTTCCTAGGCTGCCTCTATAGTCAGTGACAAGGCAGAAGCCTTGTGCTGTCATTCTGAATTGCCCAGTTTCACTAGGCAAAAGTTAGCTTCTGTGAATTAACACCTTTGCATCCCTGCATATTAGCTTACTGGGTAAGCTTACGTTATTACAAAAAATCCTCACTATTTTAGTTCCTAATATTTGTACATGGAAATTGAAAAGCCTTGCTTTGCACTAACAAGAGCTCATGCATATAACTTTCTAGGTTGTTATTTTTTAAGAAAAAAAAAGGGAACATTGTCCAAGTTCAATGTCAATTCAGCTTTATAGGCCTCAGAACAGGATCCATCATTAAAATTAAGCATGTGCTTAATTAGTTTTCTGAATATGAATGGATTTAAGCGCATGTTTAAATGCCTTCTTCACTTGACGCCCTAATTGGCCATGGAAACCTAAAAGTTCACATGGAGTGAATAATCATAAATTTATCAGAACAGGAGCTGCTGCTCCCTGTGTATGTAGACAGCACATTGTAGTATTGTCCTCTCTCCATCTGGGATATCTAGATATTGCTTTAATAAAACAGTAGCAGCAAAATAAGAGCTGCTATTTCTCACTCGGATCAGTTCAGCAGTACAGTATTTGATAGCATGCTGTCCATGCATTTGCCACAGAGAAAAGAAATTTTTTTTTTCTATGAAATCTCTTAATTTACAAGGCTAGTGGAAATTAGGTGGAAGCAAAAACCCCAAGCAAACAGAAAGGATACTTAGAATGAAAGAATCCACCAGCTACTTCATGGCTATATACTGTCTTTCCTTGATATGAATTGAAGACAGATGTTTTTATGTTTCAAAGAAACAATTGCTGTCTCACAAGATTTGTACTAGGGGACTTTGCAAAAATGTCATACTTTTGATAACAACAGCAGAGCCCTAAAGATATTTCCACGGTAGACTTTTGTGGTAACACACAACACTCGTGCTTTGTGTTCTGACCCAATGGTTAAGGGATATAAATCTCGATTTCCATACCTATTCATGGTTCTGTTGTTTGCAACTATCTCTGCTTTTGTGCTAGGTGCTTATGGTAGCAACAAATGGAAAATTAGCAGAAAGCTGCCGGTATGGATACCCAAGTGAAGATTGCATTGATGTAGGTGGTTTGGGAGCGCTACATTAACTCTTCTTTTCCCTTACCCCTGTTACATTTTCTGTGTGACAGGGTGATAAGAGCTGACATACAGCATGGGGCTGCTGATACAGAAGGGCCTATTCAAGGTGTTCTATCTCCAGCTGTTATACAGTGCAACAGTTCTTCTGCACCTCCTGGATTGATGCATGGGCAATCAGGGAAAAACTGTGGTTTTGTACTTGGAATGCTGTGGCAAGAAGGCTGAAGATAGAAACTTATAAGGGTCTTAAAACCTCCTTATCTTATCCCTATTTATTATTTAGTAAAACTTTTTTCAGCTAGAGAAGAGTTGTTGCAATGGCTAGCACTGAAACTCTGCCCAAACAAGCTGTTAACTGTTGAGCAAGCCCTTCCATGGGCAGCAGTCCAGCAAAGACCATTGAGATGCAGATTTGTGCCTGGGTTATCTATATGATTTTGTGATTTTCTTGTACTTGACAATGATCAAACTCATGTTTCCCTCAGTATGAAATCAGCATTTTCTGAGATTACTTCTGTTTTGAATTAGGCGAACTATGGGAACTAGTACAAAAACTTTTTGACATGAAGGGGGAACAGACCAAAATAAAATATTCAAATCAATAACATGATCTCAAATGTCATTTCTTAGGAATTAAGACTATGAGATTTCATGAAAACTAATTGTGGTGGACATGTGTTGGGTAATCCAGTGGTAGGTTCTGGACATGTGATGCTTTCTAAACTAAAGCATACAGAACAGTTCTAACAGTGATTGCCTTTGCTTATACAAGGCTCTGCACCCTCCAGCTTTTTCTTTTTTTCTGTATGTTAAAAATTCTAGGTTTGTTTTGAGCCATGTTAGATGATAAAATTGAAAATGTTGGAGGCTAAATGAGCACGAAGCACTGCCTGGCCAGGAGACAGCCAGAAAATTTAACACCTTGTCCTTTATGTTGAATTTCACTAACCTACACCTTACATTATAAAACTATTTGTTATGAACAACATATAAACCTTTTACTGAAGTTCACAGAAGAAAGTGAGGTACTTAAGAGAACTTGAGAGGATGAAATTCGTGTTTCCCAGTAAAAGCCTAAAGAAGATAAATCTGTTTCAAGTCTCTAATAAAGGGAAAAACTTATTATTTAATAACCTACTGTGATTATGTTGATCTGTAATACAGTATAACCATGGCTAGTAACATAAGATTTGCACTGAGTTTGCAAGGTGTCAGGACTTGCTCTGTCTGAACTTTCCTTGACCTGCCTGCAGCCTTATTTTAGTTGGTTTATTTGTGACAGCAATTTCTCTCGTTAGAACTTTATGGCAGATTGCTTTGCTTGCATTTATCTTTGTGTGTTACCACCATGGTTTACCAGTACAGGCACAGGGTGCAGTGTGCAGGGGTACAGGCTTAGGATGATAAGACATGGGGCACAGGCTCAACATTGGAGACCACACAGGTAAAGAAAAGCAGACCTAGAGCTGGACAAAACTGGTTTTCAGGATAAGAAAGTGAATGAAGAAATAATATGTAACATATGTAAACCCACGCTAAAAATTAGCTATAATGTGGAGGTGCAGATCAATGAAATAAAGGCTAGGTGTAAAAACATGTTGGCAGATATATAAAAGCGACCCCAAATGAATCCAAAACAATGAAAGAGGAAAATATCAATGTGAACAGTATTTTCCTCCTGGCAAAGGACTTTGGATACTGACAACTCACTTTTAACACTGCCAACACCAGAATGAAAGCCCCAACCTGAGGACTAAAAGGACCACCAGAGGGTGAGCATAACATCAGGAAAAGACACAGAAACTAAGTGCATGTGTAAAAATTTAACCGTATCACTATGACTATTACTGAACATTTTCTGCATAGGCATATGCTCTTTCCATAAGTTTTATCTGGACTAATAATGATTCTTGGATTAGACTCAGAGTTTCAATTGTACTAATGACAAATGTTGACCTTTTATATAAGCTATGCTTCCTTTTTGCCTGCAAACAAGACTTTTAACTACCTAAGGAAGAAATTTTGAAGACATACAGCTCTTTTACACTAATAGAAAATAGTATAATAATATCCATTGGTCAGAAATTGATGTGGATGAAGCAGTGAAATTATATTTGTTATACGCTGTCAGCAACAGAAAATGTGTATTAAAATAAAAAGCAAACTGTGCAAAGCAGGAAAATGGCCTTAATAGGAAAATACGAATCAGGGATGTACATTTCATTGCAGAAACTTTTGTTTTGTCTTTTTGCCAATGGCAAGCTTTCGGCAAGAGGGAAATCATGTACTACTACTATAGCTCATGGAAATAGTCTGCCCTCCCTTCTACATTTGCCAGGGTGTTTTTGTTGCACTAGCTGCTACTGCTGTCAGGCTCCCTGTTTATGCTCCCACAAGCTCTTCAAAAGAAGCAGCACTTGTTTGGGCTCATGGAGGTTTTCCATTAGGAGACCAGGGAGGGAGATCATCTTCTTGCTTCTTCACTCTCAAGCTTAGAAAAAAATGTTCTGTGCAATGATGTTCACTGAAAGACCTTGGCTTTTCAGGGGCTTCAAAAGCTGTACATAAAATGAATTTTTACTGCCAAAATGGATCTTATTATCTGGAGTGGTTTAGGCTACATTCGTACAAAGCTGCACGTAACTGTTCTTTGGAGAGCTACACTGGGGCTTTATAAGAACATGGAATGTAAGCAAAGAGGTCACATTAATTTATGCTTTCATAATATCAAGACTGCAAGGAAATATATTTTAAATAAGAATTGACATAGGAGACCTCCATGATAACAGCTTATATTGAAGGAAGTCATTCTTATACAATATATTTCTCAAGGCTCATAAAAGATAGCAATAACAAACAACATTATGTATCTGGGAAATTCTATTTACTTAAAATGCTTTCTGCTTTTATTATTATTCAGGCTCATTCCTTCAGCAGAAGTTCTGATTGCAGCTTGAGCAATGTGTATGATCTCATTACAACAGGGTTGTATTAGAAAATCTAATACTGATAGTTCTAACAATGGCACTTTTCTCTTATTATCTGTCACTTGGCTACAAGAGCTGTGCAAATTTCCTGCCATGATATACCGGTAGGTAGCTGGAAACCAATCTAATATGCTGCACTTATCCCACATATACCCTTATTGCACTGTGGAAAAAAACATGTTCAGTATCCTGACTGTGGCTGGTTTTAGCACAGGCTGCCACACAGGCAGTGTTGGGTAATGGACAGGTTCATGCTTTGCTCTGAAGCATACGAAAAGCCATCCCATAGGTTGTAATATGGATGAACATAAACATGAATCTTCTGACCATGGACCCTCAAGTAAGTCACAGGCAGCTTTCAGGGCAGTCATTCTTTGATTTCTAGCAGCCAATTCCTTATTTCCTCATCAGCACTTTTCTACTGCATGTTCATGTGCAAGACCTAGATTTTGTCTTTGAAAGGTCCAAAAGGCTAGGTAGTGTTAGCTGAAAGGGATCACAAATACTCAAGATATATGCTTCCAGATTTTGGTGCTGATATGAGAAAGGGAAGGAGGGAGAGCAACCTCTCTGTTCCTGTGCAGCTCTCCTTTGGTGTTTCAACATTCTGCAGGGTTTGTCTTTACTGACAGCTACAACTGATGCTGTAGGACCTACTAACAAGCCTTGCACCAGAAAGGCTATGAAATAGAAAGCAAATCCTTCCTATCCACTGGAGGTTACCAGTTTTCTACCTTTTCAAATTGCGATTTATTGGGGGTGGGGAGATCCCCAAATTTCACATGCAGTAAAACAAGATACCCATCTAAGCAGGGAAAATTCAGACCTTATAAAGTGAGAAATAAAATGTGAAAATCTGTAAAACCGATGTCCCTCTAGAGAAGGATGAGTCTTTTTCTCCAGACTTTCTTCCAAATTTAGCAAATTTCAGTATTCCTGTAGATGAGAGAAAATGTCCTCTCCCCTGACTTCTCTTTGGAGTCCTTAAGAAGGCCACTGTCATTTCTGAGGCTTGCTGTAGATTTGCCCTCCACTGCAGGTAGCCTCTTGCTCCCTTCAGAAGTCCTGCAGTCCCCACTCCTTCAGGATTTCCCTGCTTTACTCTTCTCCCACCTGTCCTGTCCTGTCCTGGTGGTCTGGCTTGCTTGGATGCTTTTATAGAAGGTGTTGTTTTCCTTCGTCCCTTGCTGCTAGTGTGTTCCACTTCAAACCACAGTAGAGTCACCAGGAGCAGCATTCCTCTCTGCTGCCTCTCTTTGCAGCATCCCTGTATGATGTAAATACAACATGCCACCATGTAAGTAGCTGCTCAGGAACCACAAGCTCGTTGACCACCCTGGCCTGCTCTGAAATCTATTTGTGGCAAGGGCAGCACGAACCCCTGGCTGAAGGAAGCACACCTTCCACTCTTCTGCTCCTTTCTTGCCTTTTTCTGATTCCATAACATGGGAGTTATTGTTGCTCAGTTTTTGATAAGTCTTGGCGGGAGCCTCATGCTGGCCATTTTGAAGACTTTTTCTGACAATCTGGTAGACAGATCTGCTGAAATAGAAAATTTCCATTTTAAGAATGTTACCTTTTGTTTTGAAAGAATAAGGGTATCAAAGCAAAGCTGTTAAAGGGAAGCTGATGCCTTCCCTTTGTTTATGAATCCACATCTTGATGAAATCCTGTGACTAGTTAGCTGCTAAAAATATTTAACATTATGAATTAATAAAACCATGAATTTTGTAAAAGATGTTTTCTGGAAGGCCTTTCATGTTTCTGATTGCTATCTTTCTTGGTGGAATAAATCCTTCTGCTTGGGGTTTCAGTCTTCACATCTGACATCTCAAAGTAGCTCATTTATTTGGGCAGCAAAACAGATTTAATGAACCACAGGGAACACATGATTTTTCAGAAGTGACTGTAATGACAATGCATCATAGATAATAACAGGCAATTCACCTGTGCCTGAATTGCTTCGAATTTATTTCCTTCAGACAATTTCCTAACCTCAGCTACAGTAACAATACGATAGAGCTATAGGTCCACAGGCAATTTGTTAATTAAGATTAATGTGCATATTGAGCTGTTACATTAAGAACATAGGTCTTCTCAAAGAAACCATCATCAGCTAACCAAACAAATCTTTGGGTCTGACCAGCTGAAGAGATGAAGGATTTATCTTTTCAGCTGCCTACAACCTTCCTGTTGGTTGTATACACTTATAATGTGTATGTCCTTAGGATTATTGATTCCCCTTTGTAAAGTGTAAAGCCAGTTTCTGTTGATGTCTACATTATTGGACTGATGTGCTTACCAAAAGGAGCAAGAAACTCTTTTGCATTCTTATGAGAGCATCATGGTTTAACCCCAACCAGCAGCTGACTACCACATAGCCGCTTGCTCCCCTTTCCCAGTAACCAAGAAACAAAATTGATTCAGCGAAGCAGTTAGATACGCTGGGTAGGTTTTCTGTGAGATTTTGACACTTAAATCCAAGAACACAACTTACAAACCCCTTGCTTAACCTCCCCGACATTGAAAAGGCTAAGGATACTTGGTTTTCACTAAGAAGTTCCCTAGCCTTTGCATCTGATCCTGCTCTGAAGTGATAAAACGCAGCATCTCTCCTGATATCCCCTTCTGTATAAAGGAGGAGCCAAGGCTGTTGCTTCTTGCTTTGGGGACTATTTTGTAATTTCCTTTAATACCCACAACTTCAAGGCATCACCTTTACTGGGCTACAGGACTGTGCTCCATCCTCTGTCCCTCATCTTTGCCCCCCAGATCAGATACCTTTGTAAAAAAATAGATATTGTCCATATTTAGGTACCTAGGCCTGTGAGACCATGTGAATGCCAAAATCCTTTGATAATCTAAGAGCTGCAAGAGCAGTGTCATTGGCTTTAATTGCCAGGCAGAGTTTGGTCTTGGGTATCATTCAAACGCTTTAATAATTGCTGTCTTAGATTTCATTATGCACCTGAGCTTGGGTTTACTTTATGTTAATATTTTTACGAAGCATCAATACCAAAATACATAATACAGCTTTCACAGGCAAGCTCACATTTCAAAGTAAACTCCAGGATCTACATGACAGAATACGAATTTTAAACATTTTTAAGAGGAAAATGTTGGCATTTGTGTAAAGAAAAAAGACAGTAGAGGAAAGAGCTGCAGTGATAATTTCCAATGAGCCAAGTAATACTGATACCTTTCTTCACATGCATCCCACATCTTTGAAAGGATATGTACTGCATCTTCTGGAAGTGGAGTAGTTTTGAGAAGTGCAACCTTTTCTGTTTAACAACACATCAGTTTCAGATTGTGATGAGAAAAAATTGCTTTCAAATATCACAGGTTCAAAAGTGCAGCTGAAATTTTAAAGTATTAGTTTCACATTCTGCTTAAGGAGAACTGTGAAAAGAGAAGCAGAGAGGAAACTGAGGATAAAATTCCAACAAAAATAAGATATCTATATCTAGCCAGACAGTCAGTATTATAGGTATCTGTGTGCATGATGAATATGGTAACAGAGGTTGCATGATTAGGCAGTCAAAAGTTTGGAAACAGACTAGTTAAGGTTGCTTACTGTGCTGCTCTGCTCCCTCACATTGTGAACACATTTTGCAGGGTTTTTTAAAATGCAATACTTCTCTGCATACTCCTGCTCAGATAGAATAAATATTTCTTTTATGTAACCTCAGGAAACTTGAAATGTTGTTTATTCCTCTAAGCATTAGTGGATTTTCATTATCATGGTGGTGCAGACAGTAACACAGATGCTCAAGCTGTTTTTTAGCCTTTTGTACCATTCAAATGGCACAGAAGGGCCATAAACCAGACAATACCAACCCACCTCTCCACCTTTCTCCCATATTTCCTTCTGCTATTTCTGATGTGAATGCTTCTCTTCTGCCTCCCTCCTTCTGCCTTTTTTGTGTGGTTAGGTAAAATGAAACACAGCAGTGCAGCTTTTCAAATGAGTAACAAGAGCTGGCAAGTCCTCTCCTCCATCATCACTCCTATGCATAACAAAAGATGCAAGGCAGCATCTTCATGTGATTTGTCCTTGTCTGTCTCAAAGGTCAAGGTGAAGACCCTCCAAGACTAGGGGATCTAGGTCTAACTTATTTTATACCAGTTATTTTTCTGTTTTACTTCTTCCACCCTCCTCCCACCGACACACAGTGTCCTCACATTGGAAGGACTACTGAGCCTGTACAAAACCTTTTCCTACCTGACTTCTGAGGTGGACTTCTTG
Source organism: Ara ararauna (assembly GCA_028858755.1). Classification (NCBI taxonomy): domain Eukaryota; kingdom Metazoa; phylum Chordata; class Aves; order Psittaciformes; family Psittacidae; genus Ara; species Ara ararauna. The sequence continues at coordinate 19,564,090 of CM054378.1, read as the reverse complement.
GCTTAATGTTGTCAATCAACAGAAAAGCCCCCCAGCTACAGTGTAGCTAGAAGTCAGTTCCCCCACAAACTCAACTGCCCGATAAATAAGGTTTAACTGCTACTTTCTGGAGTTTTTTCTTGACATGGATTAGGCTCTCTGATAGAATTCCTTTCATTTTCATGCTGGTGACTTGCATGGCTTCTAACCTCTCAAAGTGTCACTAATCCATCCACCAAAAAGGAAACCAGCCTATTGCCTCTGAAAAAAGTACTTAATTAAAATTGCAGCATCTATTCTAATCCCTTTGACACTCATCCAAACCCACTGATATTGGTGGTCTCACAACAGACTTGTCCTGATGCAGACCTGGACAATGACTTCTAATGAAAATATGAGGGTCTAAATAATTGCTGGAGCATCTTATGGAGAGAGGAAAATATTTATAATAAATATAAAGATATCCCATGCATCTATGTGCTGTGTTGTCAGGCAGTCTTGAGAGCAAAAATCACAGCTGCATGCATATCCCTTCCCTTTCCAATTAGGGAGTGGACAAACACCCTATTTTGATGTGATTAATAACTGTATTAGCTCCAGATGATGATCAGAACTTACCTGCTAGAAATCAGAAACTTACCTCCTGAAAATGCAGAAACGGGTGCTCTCTCATTAATTTTTCTGTGTTAATTTTGTAAGATTATCTTACATCATCTTCATCATCAGTTTAAGCTAAGCTGCAAGTCTTGGCACTGAAGCAGGTGAGGAGTAGCCACCAGAGCTTTTTACTGAGACTTCTGTATGTGTGCAACACTCAGTGCAACTCTCAGTGGAGAGGCAGGGGCAAATGGGGAGTGGTGCATACTCTGTAGAGCAAAGGCATTTGTGCACCTTTATGGTACCTGCTGGCAGCTTCTTGTTCCCTTATTTGTTTTCTCGGAACTGAGTCTTCACCATTAGCTTGATTCTTACATGCTCTCTGTAATGGGTGTGCAGGGTATTCCACCCCACTTTACTACCTGGCTGACTAAGCGACTAAGGTAAAAGGGGGAAAGTATAGGCTGACGGTATGAGGTGTAAGCAACATAGAAAAGTTTTTCATATTGTATCTTTTAGCTTCTATTTTATTTTGCAGAATAGCATCAAATTCTTACATGGAGTGTTGGTTTTAAAGTGTAAAGAATGCAACATGATTCTGTATGTGACTCAATGATAATTCTCTTCTTTTATGAACCTGAGCTTTGTTCAATAGATTCCTATTGTTAAGTTATGTAAGGACAAAGAAAAAACCATATTGTGTTCAAACATCAGAGCAAGATCATCAGGCTGTATTAAAAAAAAAAAAAAAGAAAAAGGTTTACCTGGGAATGTCAGAAACTCTTTAGCAATTTTATTATAAATAACTCAATTATATTATACAATTCCTGTAATTCCCAGAGACCTTATAGATTACTCACAATGGTACTGCATTAGGATGCTGATAATGAAATGTTTATTTTAATAACTATTCTCTATGTAGATGTACTAGTTTGCAGAAGCACTAGGTTAAGGATACTTCAGTTAAGTGATTCCTGAATGAATTTAACATAATAAGGAGGACAGATGGGCTTTCAGCTCTGTAGCAACAGTAAAGAAAACAAGACATCACTGGAGCATAAATCTTTTCATGCTGTTCTTTTTGCAAATACAATATACTGCCTTTCAGCGCATTAGCTATTTCTGCTTAGGATAGTTATATCATATAAAGAACTCAGAATTTTAATCAATAAAGGCTAGACATTTCTGACACTTATGTTAAGCAGCAGCTTACCCTAGGAAGAATAATTTTCCATGTTTCTTTGACACATACTGTAATAAATGGAATTGCACTGGAAACAAGATAATGGGTACTTTCAACAATGGTTGCAGATCCTGGCCTAACATTAGTGCTGAAAATGATGGAGTTTAATTTTTTGCCAGAACTTCCATGAGAAATTAGATTCTTTCTTCCTGTTTCTCATCTCCACATTGCAGGCAAATCTTGGTTCCCTTTACTGTCCCCATAATACCTCTTTGATGAACACACTTAAACATGTGAGCTATTACCCAGCTCTCCTGAGAATCCAGCTGCAAGTCCATTTCTATGCTCAAAGCCATTATCACTCTGTCTGGATCCAAAGGCATTTGTAATAACTGCAAACAGTCAAAGAGCAACTGAAGATGCAGTTCCAGCAACTGGAATTTAAAAATCCATTTAAAATACAAAGGTACTGTAATCTGTGCAAAATGATTAGGTTTCACACAACTACTGAACTATTTTGACTATTTAGATCTTAAAAATCTGTACCAATAACTATTGCAAAACACAGAGGCATCAGCACAGTGTGATGCAAGTCTCTGATCTCAAGTTAATCTTTAAAAATAAAATGACTTAGAAAGAATATATTTAGTTTCTTATGTAGCTGAGGGTTTTATGTTACACTCTGCAGACAGGAAGGGCCTGGAGAGGATTTGCTACTTCTCATTGCTGATTCTGTTGAACTATCACTCACCCTCATTAATCTTACAACAGACCCTGCCCAGCCTCTTCCCATGTAAGCATGACTTCCCTGTTGGAAAGCCTGAGCAGGATGCTCAGTATAACTTCCAACATTTGGGCCAACACATATTCACAGTATATGAAAATTTTTCTAGGTAGCAGTTGTAACTGCAGCTACAGTCTTCCACAGGGACTTTTTTGGAGAGAGTGCCCAGTTTCCTGTTATCCTTGTTTAGTCTGTGTTAGGGTTTAAGGAAACCAAAGACCTTTTCTGCCCAACACTTCAAGCTTTTTCAGCATCAGTGCTGGTCCATGGACCCTCTGCATTTTGTATTGGATGTGGAGTGGGTGAACTTCAGGGAGGTTATCAAAGGATGAGCCCATGAGTCTCCATCAGTATTAAGCAATCCCATTAATCACAGCTGCCCTTTAGACAATACAACCACCCCCTCACTAATCTGGATAGATATGTTTATAAACAATATGTAATATAATATTACTTACCAACAGCAACATGGAACAAATACATTGATATCTATGCAAGGAAAAAGTTGGGCAGGGCAGTAGAAAAGTTTTATTGAAGTAAAATGCATGCACATAAACAAGTATACCTGTGTGTGTATGGATATGGATGTATTGATAAAGGAATTAGAGAAGGTGCTGCTTTTATATACTCTCATATCTGACAAATAAAAGAACTTTCACATGTATGCCTGTCCTTTTAATAGAAGAGGGCTCATAATGTGCTGATTATTGCAATCTGTCATGCTTTCACGTAAAAAAAATTGCACCAAACATATACTGAAAATATTTTAGTAGATGCTCAGTTACTTTGAACCCAGTTATCCATCATGCTTTGCAAACACAAGCTCTCATAGAAGGAAAATATCCTCATCTTTTCTCCAGAACAGAAAAAGAAATATAAAAACCAAAGTTTATAGTAATTCATCTTCTTACACAAAGACAAAGGAATTAAACTGTACAAAGACCAATTCAGGTTCATGATATCTGTTTTAATAGCCATGATCAAGGCTAGATTTTTAGTCACAGTTTTTTACTTTGAATCTTAAACTCTAGAGGTTCCCTGGAGGCTCCTTGTTAACATGAATTGCAGAATATAAAATATATAATGCTCAGTTTTATTAATTTGAACAAAAAATAGCTGTCTGTGTTTAAAATTTTGCCTTCCTATTATGTGAGGTAAAAGCATTAACTCTATTTTCTGCATAATTCTTTTTAATTTCATATGGGGTTTTTTTTTTACTTTCTAAGATTAAGAATCTGTGGGAAGACTGGAACTCTTCTCTGATTTAATCCCACACACTGATTGCTCTTTGACCCCACTCAAATCTCTCTTTTTTTGCCAGAAGATATCGCAATGATAATTTGCAGACAAAGACACTATCTGAAAAATAAGGCCAGTTTTCCATCAAGTCTAAAGGACAAGATGCCACAATAATAGCTACTCATATGATTTATTACAAGAGCAATACTTTAAAAAAAGGGGTCACACCAAACAAAATTAAACAACAACCAAACAACAAAAAACAAACAGCATCAGAAGATCCATATATAAATCAGGCCAGAGAGAGTATTTAAAGAAAAGTAAACTCATTACCGTTTTGCTTAATCCCACTTTTTTTTTTAATCTGTGCCTAGCCCTTGTAACATGTTTCTAACTAAATTTAAGCTGGTTGGATCTCTCTCTCCACCTTCATTTCAGTTATTGGAGCTGTAGCTTCCTTAAGAGTGAAATGAGGATCACAGCACTTCTCTGCTTCATCAACCAGTCCAATTTTCAGTTACTAAGGTTGTCGTGGTTTAAGCCTCCATAACTCACGCAGTCGCTCTCTCACTCACTCCCCCCTCTTTCTTCCCTCCGCTCCCGGAGGGATAGGAAGGAGAATCAAAAGAATGCAACTCCCACAGGTTGAGGTAAGAACAGTTAAGTAACTAAGGCATAACACAAATCACTACTGCTACCACCAATAATCATACAAGAGAAACAGAAGGAAAGAATACAATCGCTCACCACCTATACACATCCCGACCAAGCAGTGCACCCCACCCCACCCCCCCCCCTCCCTTCCGGGTCTTTGCTCTCCGTTTTCACATCATGGGCATGACTTGCTGTGGTATGGAATAACCTCTTTGGCTAGTTTGGGTCCAGTGTCCCGTCTTTGCTTCCTCCTGGCTTCCCCTCCTCCCTGGCAGAGCATGAGACTCAGAAAGTCCTTGGTCAGACCAAAACATCACTAGGCAGTAACTGAAACACTGATGTTATCAGCGCTGTTCCCAGGCCGAAAGACAAAAACACAGCGCTGCACCAGCTACCAAGAAGGAGAAAAATGACTGTTGCTGCTGAACCCAGGACAAAGGTACAGGAGAAGATTTGTACCTTCACACCCAGTATAAGCCTCATTTTTATAATCTGCAAGCATTTCTTCCCTAAAGTTCCTCTTTACTTGAATATAGCAGTTGGTTCCTTAAATGTTTTCCTCAGCCCTTCTGTCCCATTCTATGTTTTATGGTCTCTGTAGCTAGTCTTTAAAAAAACACTTTAACACAGAACATTCATCCTCTGTGCCCACAGAAACAAAATGGTGAGTGAAATTGATGCTTGCTTCCTATCCTTCTTTCAATATACCCCAGCAACTATGCAAGCAATTGGACAAGTGTGTGCAAGATAGGGCATCAGAAAGCTAAATGCAAATTTGCCCTTGAAGAAAGGAATAGAAAAGAGAAAGACACTGGAAGGAATTCATAGGTTGAATTCAAGTTTTCTTTTAAGTTTCAGGTTTGAATGAAAAAGAGACAGAGTTTGACTCTCAGTGCTGCTGACGCTGCATGAAGTGAACCCACCAGTGTGGTTTAGATGAAACCTAGGTAAACAGCAGCAGATTTCATGCTGCTCTAATACAGACCCCTGTGAAAGCACAACTGTTCAGAAAAATATGTAATATACTTCAAATATGTAGGCCTGCAAACCTCATGACGCACCATTGCAATGGTCCTAGCCATATTACTTCTAATTTGACATTGGAGAGGCAACCTACCAAGTAATAACTATGAAAACTGCACAGGGACAACAATTCAGCTTACTGTAGCTGTGTTTTAGGCACAAGGAGTTCTGCTATATATTAGTGCTAACCTTAACACAAATCTTACCTTGCTATCAGATGATTGCTCTGTTTGTTAATATGTGTGATCCAACAAAAAAAATAAATGCTACACTGTGTTGTAAACACAGACAAGATTGATGTACCACATTGCATATACGAAGAGAAAAAAATAGAAGCATTTGTAGCAGAAGAACTAACATGAGAAACCAAATAATTTTTCTGAGATCACTGGCAAACCACCCATGATTTCATTGGACAGGGCAGGTAAAATCTCTTTAGACGTCCCACCTGAGCCAATGATCATTACTGAAACCTTGTTCCATTACAAAATTAACCTTCCTTCTCATATGGCTCTTTCTTATTCAAAGAACTGCTTGAGCAGCACAACGGCTCAGTTATAAATGCAAGTATTGTGTCTGCTTTCCAGAGGCACAATGGAGTTTACCAGTACCTATTCAGGCCTGAACAGGAATTAAACATCCTGAGTTCTGGTCTGGCACTGGTTCCTTCTAGTCCCCATGAATCTAAAAGCAAACATTAAGGAGAATAATCAATTTATTGATGCTGTTCTGCACCACTAGGCATAAGACGCATACTTAATTCCCAGCCCCTTGCTCTGCAGATACCACAAGCACTTAAACTAGAATGTCTCATCACTTCAGTAATGACATCTCCAGGGATCTCCAGAGTGGATGGGCTACAAAATCTGAGAAAGTGACTGAATCTGTCTTTATTGGTGCAAATACTGATTCCCTAAAATAAGAGCATGAAAAGCTGCTGTAACACAGTGTTATTGAAATTCTTAAATGTATGTTTATTAATGAATACCTGAGGTTTATTAATCAGGTTTTAAAAATTCTTTAAAAGAAGTGCGGTGAATCAGAATTCAAGGAAATTTTTATATGTTCTGTAAAGAAAGTGCAAGACGTGAAGTACAGCAATGTGCTGAAGAGACACAGAAAAAGCCGCAGACACCTAGCTGCATAATCAGTTTACTAGTCCAGCCATCAGTCAGGACTGAAAGGAGCTGTACATTTTGATCCTGCAGTACTTCAAAATCTGGGTCAGCCAACCCCCCCCCCCCCCCACCTCCATCTGCACGTTGGAGCCCAAGCGTATGCACAGTGCAGGGAGGCATTGCCAGCACTGACCACTCTGAGGAGCCAGAAGTCGGCAAATCACTGCCTAAAAAATCCAACAGGCAGCTATGTCCATTTTGCTTATAACGCAATATCTTTGAGCATTGTGAAACTTTAGGGATGTTTAATGTCTTCGGGAAGTCATGCAAGATGGTGTTTATCATGTCTGAGTAGTAAAATGTCTGATTTATCCTCAATGAAGGTAGAAAGTTATTATGGTGTTTGGAGCAGGTTTAGAAAATTAATTGAAATCTAGCAAGCTGTTTGCAGGCTGTAGTGTGAGCATCCATTGCAGGATTCCCATGTCAGCAGGGAGCTGTGGGACCAGCATCTTTGGGGCCCAGAGCCCCATCCTTGGCATTCATTAGTAACCAGAAAAACACCTGCAAAGGTGGGGTGTGCTATCACCTCTCAGAGCTGAGGTCTGAGAAGACAACAAGAAAGGCAAAGGCTAGCAGACCTAGCAAGTGTTTTAAAGAAGATGCAGTGCATGGGGAGCAGTGACTGGCTCTGCCACCTCCCTCCATGCCTGGCACAGCCACTGGCTGAGGCCACGTCTCACCGAATGCAGCAGGTCCCTGGATCAGGTGGCCTGGCCATTCAGCTCATACATAAAGGCATTTATCTATATATACACAAGAAACATATGCCAGAATCCTTCCAGTATCTGAAGGGGGCCTATAGGGATGCTGGGGAGGGGCTCTTCATGAGGAGCTGTAGTGAGAGGACAAGGGGTAATGGGTTCAAACTTAAACAGGAGAAGTTTAGATTGTATATGAGGAAGAAATTCTTTACCTTAAGGGTGGTGAGGCACTGGAATGGGTTGCCCAGGGAAGTTGTGAATGCTCCATCACTGGCGGTGTTCAAGGCTGGACTGGACAGAGCCTTGGGTGGCATGGTTTAGTGTGAGGTGTCCCTGCCTATGGCAGGGGGGTTGGAACTAGATGATCTTAAGGTCCTTTCCAGCACTAACTATTCTATGATTCTATGATTCTATTTGTGACTCTAAATCAATTGCCAGAGGAAGCAATGCCTGCCCTCTCCTTGAGAAAATGAGTGGTATGTGGAGGGGAGACGCAGCTGTAGCATCGCTCTGAGAGCTTGTACAACCCATTCAATAACTTCTACGTCAAACCACACAGGAGTTGTGAGTTTCCTTGAAACAGCCTTTTGTCTGAGGAAGTTTTGTCTAGCTCACATTGTAGACTTCGTGAGTTTTCCCAGACCTCTGAGATGTTTAGCAGTGTGAAGGCTCTATCACACGCCTGGTCCTCTCAGATACATTATGCCTCTGCTTTGGCTGTGGTCCAGGCATGCGCTGAGACACTCAGGGTTTCTGTAGCTGTGCCATGTAACTTGGCTCAACAAAGCTGATGCTTCCAGGATGTGTTTGCTGGATCTGCTGTATGATACATTCCCAAAACATTATCTTTACTGCTTGTGCACAGAGCAAGTGTTCGGTGCATGCATACATGCTTCTGCCTGGAAAATCCCTTGTAGATATAGATGTGTGGAAAGGAAAGAGTAAGTACTGTAGCAGATATAGCTCAGAAAAGAAGGCTTTGAAGGCAATTTGCCACAGAGGAACGACTCAAGTGCAGTGACTTCCTCATGTTTTCATATATACTGTGCTTAAAGACGCATTAAGGCATTAGAGTGCAAGCCACTCTCCCAGACACCTGTTATGTCATTGGCATTGCATACATTCTGTTAGAGATGACAGCACCCTGCTCTTGTGGCAGAATTGTGAATAAAATCTCTTCTAAAATCAGCCAGATCTGTGCTGACAGCTTCAGCCCCCTGCAATCAATACTTTATGAATAAGTTGATGCATGCATTATGAAGAAAATGAAACTAAATGTACCATGTCAGTTTACATAACCCAAGAGCCGATAGCCTTCATTTTCTGAGCCACCAAAACAAAGATGCAAAATAAGGAGCTCCAGAGGCTGGAGTTTCATCTCTGTATATTTTACATTTTCAAAAAATGTCTCAAAACCTTTTTAAGGGTGGAAAACCAACCAGAATTGTCATGGCATTTCAGACGCAGGCTGAAAAAATAGTGTAAGTTGGAAAAAACACTGCATAAACACCCTTCTCTCTGTATTATGCTGGCTGCCTGACACATCATTAGGTAAGTCATGAAAGGCAAATGCTTTCAGCATCTGTCATCTGAATTTACCTTGAGACTTCGGTTTTCAACTTTATCTAGGTTCCTGCAGCACCCAAAAAGAACATGAGGGACCATGGGCAGCTAGAGCCAAACCATGCCATAAGACTGTGGTCTCACAGTACCCTGTTCTGGCTTTTGTGGCTTTGCGGTTATTAGTTTCACATGCATGTGCAACCGTAAAATATTTTAATGATAACAGCTCTTCAGGATCGCTGGTTTTGGCACCATGATCTTCATATGCAGGTGTTGGCTTCCTTGAGTCCTGTCAGCTTCAGGTACTGATTATTCATCCAAATATGCACATGGGCACTCTTTCCTGTGTGGCTGGTTGTTCACAAAATTGATGGCTAGGCTGGAAAATATTGGCTTATATTAAAGATGGAAACGTTCCCTATTCATGTTCATCCTGTTATTGTTTGAAATAGGCTTCATATGAAAGTAAATTTCTTCCCATGGAATGATTTCAGAGAGTTTACTCTAATAGTATAACTTATCAGATGTTTTATACAAGAGAGATAAGTGGTAGTTCATGACAATTAAAAAAATAATGTATTTTCTATCATATTTTATTTTATTTTAACAAATACTATGTCATATAGATGCATTTATGTTTAAAAATAGAGGTACAACCTCATGCCTACCAAGCTGGCAGTTAGGTGCCTAAATATCCTACAACGCTGAAGCGCTGTAGTGCTATAGCTAGTCCTACCTCCCCAAATTACCCTTTCTTTATTTTCAGGTGGAAAAAAAGCAACAGCAGAGGACTTTGAGAAAAGAAGACAGTGAAAACACTCATCCTTGTATTGGAATATTTACATATATACCTCTACATTTGTAGAATTTTTACGTTTACTTTTTGCATTCCTATGCAGCTTTGTCAATTGATATGATGTGCAAGATGAAATAAAAAGTTAAAAATATAAGAAGAAAGCAAACACTTCAAAGTGCCTTAGCTTGGACACCAATACAACTGATACATACTGAATCTAGTAGTTCTTGGGCAATATTTCTGTTCCATTTATTCAGGTAAAGTCTCAAGAGACCAAGTGGTTGCTGACTAGTATCTTTCTAATCCCAGGCATCAACCAAGTTTTCTTAAATCCCCTCACTTTTCTCCAATGCCCTGTTAGAAACCACTTGATGTTAAGTGCTCAAGACATTTAGGACCTCACTAACTAAGAGACCTTCTGGTGAGGTCACTGGCCCTGCCAGGAAAGCAGATTTAGAGTCTGCATGGGAGATCCACCTTTCAACTCAGTTGAACCAAGGGCTGAGAAAGTAGAAAGTGTTTTAGTATAAATGGAGATGTCAAAACTGACAAGGAAAAGTAAAAACAAAGCCATCCACAGGAATCAGTGTAGTACCAATTATTGAAGAACAGAATCTATTGCTAGGTGCTGGGCAGAAAGAAAATACATGTGCTGTCTTCCTTGTTTTTACCTCCCCTTCAGCTTACCCCATGAAGTTATTTCTGTACTGTTTTGTCTCTCCACTTTAGTCTTCATTCTTGGCATTTTTCATCACAGTGCCTCCCTAGAGCCTTTTCCTCACCCTGGGCTACTAATCTGTGGGATAATAAACCCAGGAGACAAAGCTTTCCATGCTGTTGCAGCCAGATACTTTTTTTGGTTGTTCTTGCTCTGTCTGTTCTCCCATTCTTACTGATCTCCTCTGAAACACTCAGGGCAGAGGACAGTAAAGCAGCACAGAAAGGAGAAGTACAAGTGAAGTTATTGCCCAGCGCAGAAGTCTCAAGTCACAACATCTTTAGATGGTAAAGCTACCAGAAGTAAGGTTTTGGAAGAAGAAATGCTTTCCCTGCTGATAGCACTGTGAGAGATAGCTTCAGGGCAGAATTTTAAAAACAGAGGTTGTGTTGACCTCTCTTCAGCCTTGCATGGTGCTCAGCATGACAGATCAGGGGAAAAAATTACACTGGGTCGGATACAAAGACACATCACATTGCAGCAGAGATGCAGTAGGCCCCCTGATTTTTCTGTGACTCTGGATGGCAAGAACTGGGATACTGCATTCAATCTGACCACAAGGATGATTTGAAAAGAGTGCAGAAAAGAGCAATGAAATAAATGGCTGGAGGGATTTACCTAAGAAGAAGATTAAAAGAACTAAATAAACATGTATAGTTTGGTTAAGTGATAACTAAGGAGAGGCACGCTGTCTACAAATATTTGACTGACATACACACTAGGGAGGGAACAGAATTACTTAGCATGAAACAAGCAGGTATATAAGGGAGTAATGGGATGAAATTAAGAAATGGAAAATTGAGGCTGAATTTAAGGCAAATCCTCCTGACAATGAATTCCAATAGCCTGCAGAAAACATAGCAGCAGATGGGCAATAGGGAACAGCACTGCATTGATAAAAAGGGGGACTTAAATGATTTGCTGGGTCTTTCCAATCTCAAATATTTATGACTTTATAATTAAGTATTATTAAATTTAATGACATGTGCCACTTTTTTTCCAGCAAATTCTGACTCTTGCCTCAAGTCAGAAGTGTGCAATTATTTCCTAACTAAAGGTCTTATATTCAACTTATGAATTCTCCTAAAGTTAACTAGATAGATAGATTTTTTAGTTTGGGGTTGTTTTTTCATTTTTAACCTAAATTGAATTTCTGTTCTTGCATTTTCTCTTATTTTCAAGTAACAACGATCTGCCTCCACTAGTGACTCATAAATATTTCTATGCACTCTATGCAAGCATGCATACTTAAGGCTGAACAGCTCAGTGCCTGAACCTGGTCATCCACAGGCTGAATGCCTGCTGTGTTCAAGGGAGCTGCTGTTCCAAAGCCCAGATGAGCACAGAGGCTTTTCTTATGCTGAGGATGAACTGCATGCAACGAAGAAACAAAAGTTATGCCATATTGCCAACTTAAGGGCTGCTTATAGAACTTTGAACCTAGGTCTTGTCCATATGAAGAACTTAACCTTTTACCACAGCACCATTCATTAAACGTAAACAAGTGTTTATGTGGTAGTTTCCCAAGCTCCTAGCCAGTATCACAGCTGGTGGATAACAAGTTTCCTCTATTTTACATTGGCAAACTCCTTCATTTTGATGCCTATGCCTGCTTTTGCCAACATACACTCCAAAATGTCCACTGAAATGTGTAGAAGTCTAGGAAGTGATCAGAGGATTGTGGTCTCATGTGAGCAGTCAGTTTGAGGTTCTCTATGGTTTGTTCTGATCTGTCTTAGCAGGTGATGCCTGAGGTAGTTGTAGAAGCCAGTGTTGGAGTTTTTGCTACTGTTCTACCATTGGATGCATTACACACACAGACCCCCAGGAGTTTATACAGCTAATTCTTTGTGAATTATTATGTAAATGCACCTTTTGTGCAGGTAACAGTGCTGTTCACCTCCCACTATGGAAGGGCATCTGCAGTGTTTAACGTTTTTGTGATACTGTCTTTTGTTTTCTCTGTGTACTACAGCTGTAGCCTGCATATTTTACTAACACTATATCAATAATTTGTGACATTCATATTCACTTCTTGACTACTTGCTTAAAGCTCCCTCTTATTACATTTGCTGGACTTCAGCCTCACCCAAGGCAGTAAATGACAGCAGAGTTTCATCTGGAATTAAGATGTGGTGACGGTAATGCTTGCAAACATGCTGGCGTAGCATAGCTAGCATGGGCTTCATCATGAAGGATGAAGTGTATCTCTCTCCAGCCCTTATATGTAGTCCTTTCTTTGTTACCTGCCACAGGACTGCCTATGATCTGTGAAGCTGATGGACTTGCCTGCCTGCATGTCAAATAGCTGGTCCACTGAGATCAGAGAATGTGAGGGGCTGGGTATTTCTTTCTAGTGTGAGTAAATCCTTGGCAAAAGATGCAGGGTGCTAGCATTACAATATTCTGAATGCTAATTACCAGAAGTCTATTTGCCAAATCTTTGTACTTTTAAGATAACACTGTAGAAATCAAGCTGAAGTAGGGTAATTAAACAAAGCACTCTCTCCTCCCCACACCTCCTCTAATAACTCTGCAGCCCTCTCTGTCACTTTGCAGCATCAAACTGCTAAGTTGCAGGTGGCTGATATGAAAGCTTAATTTGCTGCATGCATCTTACAGGAGGTATGGCTTCAGTATAGCTTCATTACAAGAAAATATCCTCAAGGAGCCCCAACTTCTTGCATGGATAGTTTAGCACTGACTTTGTCCAGCCAGAAGTAGGTGAAAAAGCCGTAGTCAAAGGCAGGGGAGCAAGAATGAATTGCCCACTTTTTCCCAAAGCAAGAACAGGCACAATTTTGCTCTTTTTTCGAAACAAAGGGATTGTAAATCCAATGTTGGCAGCAATGCTAAACGTCCTGAAGGATCTCGACATTTAGGGTGCAAGAACTGGATTGCTGCTTGTCAGAACTTGTCTCTCTTTCTAATACTCTGTCCAAAGCAGTAAGCAATTCATGGTTAACATGTTACCCACATCTCTTCATTAAGGTGCTTCAAGCTTTAGTCATCAATTCAGTACACACTCCACTTTACCTTCATAGATTCTATTAAAGCAGCTTTTGACACCCTTTCTATGTTGCAAATTTGGTCTTAAGCCCACAAGGAGAGTAATCCTGCTTTCATACCTAGCCACCAAATACAAAGTCCATCTTCAGGTCTGTTTTTTTTAGAAACTTATAGCTTTCCCATCCTGGAAAGTCTTTTAGAGTATGCATTTCTGTGGACATCAGTTTAAACTATGTATTACTGAATAAGGAGGAGAAAAAATCTCATGGTCTTAGATAAAAAATCAAAAACCATGACTCATGGATTCTGTGTATGTGTTGTTCATAGATTTACGTAGAATCCATCTTAATTTTATGTGCATTTTTGCCTTCAATAACTAGGCATTTTTTTATTTCCCTTGCAGCCTTTACAGTTACAAAATGCTTTCTGCTATATAGATTACCTTTTTACCTCCTTAATTTTAGGCCATAGTTGCTTCTTGCATGCGCCCAGCCCCATGAAAAACAAGGCAAAGCACCCAAACCATGTATTTTTATATAATTATGCTGATCACTCATGAAAATAAAGGGAAGAAAAAATAAACCCAGCAGCTTCCCTGTTGTATTTTCTGTAGGCTGTTTGCTTTAACTTTTTCATCAGTTAGGTTTTTCTGAACTTTTCTGTGGTGACTATTGTTGCTTGTCTCTGCAGTTTATTGATTATTTCCATAGCCCTCAGCATAGACACTGTTCAGGAAAAAATACTAATATAAAATGAAGAAGTTTCTTTCTCAAGCTTCTGAACTGTAAGTCAGACACTCTGCATAGTTACCGTACAGAGCTAGAAGTAATTTATATACTTCCTTTCACACAGAGTTTCTGTTGAGCAGGAAACAAAATACGTACTTATGGAGATGCACAAAACAAAATAGCAGTTTACTTATGCATAGGAAGCAAATTACTTTTGGGTAGAATAAGAATGTTACAGCCCAAAATTGATGTGGTTTTCATGTTCTCTTAAAGAATAATGTCAAATCTTTCCTCGCTGCTTTTTTTTTTTTTTTTTTTTTAATGAAAATGAGGGATAACTGTGCTCCAGGAGGTACTCTTGGATTCAGGACATTTCTACACTCTATGACTTCTAGCAGAGCTCCTGGCTTACTTCTGTGAAGGTAATTTCACTGTGACAGCTGTGAGATAGCATCTATAGATTGTTCTGCAAAATGTAACTTTCCATTAGGAGCCGGGGTAACTATTCTGTAGCAATAAGAACTCTTTGATAAACATTTTTTTTTGTCTTCCTCTCCTAGATAAACATTTTTTTGGTGATAGTTAAAACTATTTTTTTGTTGAAAGTTGATAAATATTTTTTTTTATCTTCCTCTCCTAGACAAGACTCTGCGACATGCTTGCAACATCTGATGGGCTAGATCTAACTATATTTCCTGTGGGTACCAGAAATCTATATAGTGACAGTTGGTAGCAATGATAACAGTGTTCAGACAAGTAACACCATTTGTTAAAGGATTGTTTACTACAACCCATCTCACTGTCAAGATCTTGTCTCCTTACCACTCAGGCATAGCTGGGAAGAGGCTAGTGAAGGCCATGGGAACACACTGCAATTGTGCCAAGAGCTATGCTGTTGGCATATTCTTGTGTATGTCAGAGCAATTCCTATCCACCATGACTTTCTTGATCTCCAAGACCCTCAGTGGTGGGCTGAAATTTCAGCTTACTTCCTTTACATTAGTTCCTCTCTTGTGAGAGGCCAAAGGAGCTAGTGTTATTATCCCCACCAGTTTCGTCTCAGCAAGCATCTCACCTTGGGAGGAGGAACTTCTGGACCAGATATTTGCAACAACTTAAGGTCTATATGGCACCACTTGGGTAACCTGCAGTCACTGGAAGAGTAAAACTGCTATTTACTTCTTTGGATGGAATCCTCATTTGACATGAATGGGATGAATGGGTGTACTTTTGTCATAACCAGCTTAACTCCTCTCCCTTGCAAGAAAGGAGGCATCTAATTTGACTGAGCCAGCAGTTTGGTGTTTTGCATGACTTCCTTGTTAATCTTCAGGTTTACCATGACAGCAATGAACTTTTTAAAAATCCGATATGGTTGTGGGGATTCAAAGTCCATCGTTTCTATTCTTCCTCTGCTATTGCTTTTTGTAGACCAGCTAATATTCATTCCAGGGATGGCATACAGAGCAGCCCACTGCTAACGCTGTTAACACAAGAGGCAGCCGTCTGAAAGACTGGGAAGGACTTGAGCTTTCTGTTCTAATAATCACAAATGCCAGTAACAGGACAGAAGGAGAGGCTCAAACACAAATAAATTAATTAGCAAGGACATTATTTATACAGTGGGAATTCCTACTGTATGTGGTGTCTGCTCTAATAACCTGTGGACAAATCACCTCCTCTTGCTGTAACACCCATGGGAGAGGGACAGCAGAGAAAGACAACTGCAACTTCCTGTCCAAAGGGAAAGGGAAAAGGAAAAGCAGCAGCCTGAAAATCTTCAGGGAAAGACCCTGCATATGCATAAAGAGCAGGGTGATTCATATGGACACCTGGCCCTCTCAACAGCTGCTCTTGCCCAAGGCTAGACATGTTATAGAGTGATCTGTGGTTAATATCAACAGGATTGTGGCACATGAGAATTTGAGCGCTCTGAGCTTGCTTTTCCTAGTGCAGTAAAACACAGGCAAATGTGGAGCTTTTAGAAGAAAAGACATAAAGGCCAACGAAAACTAGAAATTTTTTCCTTCCTTATGTATCCTCTCTGAAAAACAGTCAAGCTTTCATGCACCATATGAAAATGAAGGAGAATAACTCTGTGGAGGACCCTTTATGACCTACTGTGTTTGGACCAGACTTTTAACTGTTTAGGGGAAAAATGCCAGTGTTGATGGGGGAGCACAAATTCTTATTTCTGACCCATACTGATGGACTCTTTTTATTGGGCAGTTTAGCTGGCTACTTTCTAAAAGAAGAATGAAAAAGATATAATCTATTTGATTTCTTTGCTTTAAGTCTATACACAGTGGATCGTAAGATTCTGATCTTTAGCCCTTGCAGAAGAAAAATACAAAAAAAGGGTATCCATTAAGTATTCGACTTTTAAAGGATCCTTACCTATTAACCATGTGTTCCTCCTGTATTGCTGAGTCACTCCAGTGTTTGGTACTATTCAGAAGAGCATCTGAGCTTTTCTTCAGAGTCTAAATTCATCTGCAATTTTGTAAATAAAAATGGGGGGTTATGCACATCTTTTATTTGTCTAGTTGGCCAATGAACATGTAAAAGCTGGGTATTTAGTTACATGATGTAATTTGTCACATTTTTTGCTGCAATAATGATAGCAAATGATATGGTATGAAGCTATGATATTTAAGGTGATGGTATGGAAATCCACAGTACTTTAAAACATCTAAAGATTAAAAAAGGAAACTAAAAATAAAAAAAAATCAACAATATTCTTAAAGACAAACATAACTCTATAATTCATGATACATGGTAATTACTCCTTTGCTAGAGATGTTCACTGTTTTTTCCCATTGTAATTTCACGTACTGGATAATGAATATTCTCTGCACAGAAGCAACACTAATGGCTGTGAGGTGGGAGAACGGTTACTTGATCATCCTGCAATAAAGCGTTGTCTCACTTCCTCTTAATGCATGACCTAAGTACAGGTGTAAAGCTGAAAGGCCAGAATATTAAGATAAAAAAAAAAAAAGCAAACCATGGAACAGATACTTTGCTGAGCAGTCCAGCAGAGCAAAGCAAAGTCACACTATATAAAACTGACATGAAAGTGAACATTGGTTCATGAACTGAGATGAGCAAGAACATGAACATGAAGTGGGTGTTTTCAAACAATCCCCTGCAGATGACCCTTAGAATATAGCCACTGACTCTATATGGAAGTAAGAGTCTGCCTCTTTTTATTTCTGAAGGATCAGCCACAAAACTTGAAATAACATATCATCAAGAGAGAGTTTTGAAATACACATTTTTTAAAAATGATTAATGATTCAGTACAGGAATATCACACTTGTATCCAAACTCCCTTTCAGCTCTATGGGAGCAGAGTATGATGTGCTAGGAATCAAACATTCCATTTCTTTTCTAATACAGATCAATCAATGGAGGATTATATCACGGAAATTCTAATCTGTGTAGGAAATGCCTAGATATTAAGTTGGTGAAGGCTTTTTTAAAGCATTTATTAAGCTATCCTTTGTATCAGGCTTTAAATACATTTCGCCGAACTTCGGACTAAAGGCTGTTACACGTATTCTTTGAAATCACTGTAAGTCAAACATTGAAATAGGTTTGGTATAAGGTATAAACATATGCACTGTAAACATCGTAAATATTGCCAATGCAAGGTAAAACCTAATGTTTCAAAAGGGCATAAGCTTATTATGATAGAATGATGGATGCCAAGATATGCTCAGGGGAAAAGATATTTTCATAGCTTTCGAGTGATAAAGTTTGCATTTGCAGATCTTCACAAAAACCTGAAATGATGCTTCAATGCTTTGACAAAGATGCCTTTCACCTAGGTGTTACATGGCTGTTCTGTATTTTGAACTGAGACAAATGCTTTTGCTCATGGAGATGACCTGTCTGCTGAAAAATGGAGGGGAAAATAGAAAGGAGGAGATTCCTAAACAACATTATCGATAGCAGTTGTTTTTCCTATACACAGCTCCAATCATAGTGAGGCAACAGCCTAGAAGAGTGACTACATCTGAGCACAGCTAAACCTGAGAAATAATTTCCTGCATATAA
The DNA here is from genome assembly GCA_028858755.1 of Ara ararauna. NCBI lineage: Eukaryota > Metazoa > Chordata > Aves > Psittaciformes > Psittacidae > Ara > Ara ararauna. The sequence goes on along the minus strand of CM054378.1, from coordinate 19,545,873 downwards.
CCAAGAGGAATTAAAATCATAATATCATACCAGCCAAAAACTAGTTTAATGCATTTTCATATGTTGTAGAATACAAATAATAGTATTTAAATACAATGCAATCACCCTATTTCTAGGAAAGTGCAAATTCTGTAATTCATTAGAATGTTATGTTTCAATACATTGAAAATCAGTTTGAATTTAAACTACATATTAATTCTCAATACAAAGATAAAACCTAAGAAGGAAAAACAAATCTTACAGAATCCTCCCAGAATTAATATTGGATTTCTCCAAGTTCGAATTACAATAACACCATCATCAAGAGGGTCCTCAATTAACCTCATACGACATTCCAAACAGAATATTTTAAGGATTGTGAACCATGCAAATAGAAACTTGAATTAAAGACTGACTTCATGCATTGGTCAGCCTGTGAGTATAATGTGAAAAATTATGTAACCAGTCCCATGCTTCAGTAAACACCACCCGATGATGGAGAGGAGACTGACAAAACTGAGGATCAGCATCCTAATTCCTTCCTCAGGTAGATCCTAGAAAGATTAAGAATTTGTTTACATAGGGGGGCAGAGGTTCCCTCCACATTCTCTGAGCTTGGTTTCTGCATGTTCAGATGACCTGCATTCACACAGCAGAAATCTTACCATGAATTAACTGCTGAGACAAAATATATTCTGTGCTCCTTTTGAAACCACAGCAGATTCAGAGTGCATTAACTGAAAGTATACTAATATTCACTGGGTTCAGCTGTACAACACACTCTCCCGGAGCCAAGCACTCATGCAGGGGACAGCCCTGTGTGCCTGCTCCTGCCCTTGCCTCACCACATCAGGTAAATGCTGGCATGCAGCTGGGGCAAGACCTTTGCTGGTGGCAAACACGAGCTAGAGGTCACACTGGCCATATGTCCTAATTAATATAACCATGTTCTTGTGTAAGAGAATTGCCTGCTAGGGTGGGGAAGGCATCCTAGAAGAGGAAAGGTGCAGGTTTGGGCTGCCGCACAATGAAGTGTGCCAACAAGCATATCTCTTCAGCTGGCTGATGTGACAATGGGTCAGTGCTGTTTCTTTCCACTGTTCTGAGCTGAAGTGAGGAGTCAGTATAAACCTGTTTACACCACTGGTGTTAAGCCCTTTCAGCACTTTGCATAGGCAGGTAGCTAGTAGCAAGAAAGTGATCTGTGCTCATGATTATTTCTTTCCTTGGCTTGTCTGACTTTTTCCTTTTCTTTTGCCTCCATTAGATGTAAACAATATTATATATTTTGATACAACCCCAGGACCTGTTTTTTCCCTACATCTGCTGGAGACTTGTAGCTGTTTGCATTTTTAACCTTTCCTCATGTGTTGAGTGCAGTGACTGTGGCAGAGCAAAAGCTAGACTCACTGCTTGTTGTGCACATTTAAAATTCCATGCTCCCAATCTGACTGTCAAACAGGTATTTCTATGTATTTGCACAAGCTCTATTTTATTTCCTGCATGCTGATAACCTTTTCCCTTAAATGTTCAGAAGGGTAACTATTTTCCCTGTTCAACCCAGAAATAACTGGCTAAAAAATAGTTGTGAGAATGCAGTAGTTCATTGCATCTCAGCTATCCATTCTGAACTGTACCCCCTTTCTCTTCTGCCATCTCATGTACATTTCCTTCCACTCTGGCTTCACCCAGCAGGAAAGCTTCTCTACCCATAGCACTCTCAAAACCGTGACTGCAAGCTCCTGCCTTTTGCTGCAAAACGATAAGAAAGATAAACACTGTCTCCCTACACCTGAAAAGCTCCTACTTACAGTGCAAACTAAGAATAGCATTAAGTACTATGTCTAATTTACAAGGTACAGTGATGCTCTCATTCTAATCAATGGGTTTTGAAGTTCCAGCTTTCATGACATATAATGAAGTACATTTTGAAGTGCTGTATCATAGAGCTCTGTAGCATATTTTATAGGCATTTTCTTCCTCAATTACAAAGGGCAGAATTTATGTAGCAGAGACATATTTTTGAGGCTTTTTCTCAGGATAAAACTTAGCAGTGCAGCCGTAATCAGCTCTGCATAAGAAATGCACAGACGTAGTGAGCTGTGAGGCAGGAGGCTGCAGACACTGTTAGCCCCTAATATTCTGCACATTTGTTTCCAAACACTGTGACTGCCTCTGTGAACTTTGTGCCTGTCCTCAAGAGGTGTGACATAGACTTTATGGTGGGAAGCGGCAGAAAAAGTATTTGTGGCAACATGAGGCTTAAAGGATGTAAGCTTTTCTCTCTTTTCATGAACAAATCATTCCAAATCATTGCACCCTTATGACCCTTGCTGTTTCTTTCTTACCTGTCTTTTTTTCTTCAGAAATGAGTCTTATCCAAGAAAGCTTTCTGCATGCCTGTATGTCTGTCTTTCCTCCTTCCAATAACTTGTGGACTAACAAATAGGAGTGTTTCAGCCACATTTGACAAGGAACATGAGGTTTTAAATACACGATGCTCAGAGTAACTTTTGGAAAATGCAGGGCTAGGTGGAAGACAGAAACATGCTGAAGGACAGGCAGGGATGGTGCAGTCTGTAGCCCTTCTGCTTGGCTCTACCAGCAGCCAAGGGCTGCTGCTGCTGGGCAGGCTCCTCTTGCATATCTCCAAACCTATGATGGCATACACTGCTTCTTGCATACCACATGTATATAGAGAAATGGCTTATTGTAATTAGGAATATGGAGGTAAAGTAAGGATATAGTATGTGAGGGATCTAGGGAAGATAGAGCGATATTGCTCTGATGTGGAATGTGTGGGAGGGGTAATTGTAGGAGGAGGTATGGGGTTATTGGAGATGTGGGGGCTGTGAGGTGAAGGGATGTAGGGTACAGATCTGTGGGAAATCTAGCTTCTTTTCTGCCCGTGGATATGAAACAACATATTGGTTGCAATATGTGTAATTTTGCACAGTTTCTTGAATTGGTAGTTAAATAATTATATCTTCTTACTTGTATTTTTCAAAAATAAAGATTTGGTTTATTCATCTGAGCTTTGTTTTTTATGAGGCTTATAACACTAGCTATACAAAAGAAAAGTACATTTCCCATGCTTAAGATTTTTTCATGGTTCAATATGCTAAGTTTAAAATAAAATGGTATAACAGTGAGAACATAACCATACCGGACACACAATGAAAGCAGTGTTTCCCCATTTTAAAAACTTTTTGTTCAATACCACTGCAACATTCACGAAACAGTCTGTGAACTCCTTAAGAAATAATCTACTAAATAATCCTTAAATACGCAAGAAAATGCCATGTGCCTAAAAAAGAGGGAAATCATATAGTCACTAAACTGAATTTGAAACCATCACTGCTTATCCAACATATGGAACACTAAAGTCTTCTCTGATTAAGTGCCTTGTGATTTTGGGGAGGGAGTTTCTCTTCGTTTCTCTGCTTTCTTGGCTGTACAAATTGTAGCATGCCATTATGTGAGAAGAGCAGTTACTACCCAGCAGCTGGTACCTGCTTACAGCACTATGTCATCTGCTCTCAGTTTCCAAAATCTTCTGTCATCCTCCAATAGCTCAGTTGAAAGTTAAATTGCTCTTTCTTGTGATTTTGATTATTTAGAAGAGGGCAGGAGAGAGTTAGCAGACTCTGCCAGGATAAATGTTCTGCCATCTCTGTTAATGTGATCAAGGTGGCAGGACACAGCACTGCCTGTTTCACTAAAGAAAATAGGTATGGCTTACCAGCAAGCAGTGCATCTTGTGCTTGTACTAATCGTGCTATAGTGATATTGATAAAGTTGGCATAATAACATACAAGGTCACAAAAGTTAAGGAAGCCTGCCTGACTTGGAGCTCTGAATTACAGAGCTGAAGCCACCAGACAGCAAGACGCCAAATACATTCCCTCCTCCCACACTGATTCTGGTAAAGACCAGCAATGCAACACTGGGCACTTCTTCATATTCAAAGCAGTTTGAAAAGGCGGGAGACTGTCTAAACAGGCAAATCTAAGAATGAATGGATATGTGTGAATTTGGTCCCAGAACTGCAGTTGCAGAGAGTTGAAGTTCACAGCACACCAAAAGAAAAAAAAGGGATAAAAAAATATCACAATGCTTATTGCCTACACACACAAAAATAGAAGAGAGTGGGTAGGGAGGAGGAAGCAAGCTCACTGAGACAGATATAGTGCAGTATTGAATATGAAACTGCTAAAGGGGTCATGCTTTGTGCAAATCAAACAGGTCATGCAAGCAGGGCTGGAAGAAGTTAATTCTGCTGACATTCAAAGCCAACTGTCCCTTCCAGAGAGTCATTCCCTTGCTTTTCCTTAAACCTGTTTGCACAGTGACTTTTCTACCCATATTCTGTACTTATAATTGTTTGTTGTTTCATGTCACCACCTACTCACCAGAAGTAATAACAAATAGAACACATAGAAAAAAACAAGACTCTTCAACCTGCCAATTTAAATTAGGTTAAGTGGAAGTGTTCAAGATAAGCTAAAAGCAAATTAGATGACAGCCAAGCTCATCCCAAGAGATTGTCTCTACACGCTGGAGCAAGGAGAGCCAACTTGCCTCACCAAATGGGGAATCAGCTCTTATGCAGTGGCCAATTTTTTTCTGTCTGCTTCTTAGGAAGATCCTCTCCATATCCCACCAGGCACAGATGAAATCAGAGAAGTTTTAATCTTTTTCTTAAGCCAGCTCCCTCAGCAATCAATCACTAGTGTTGCATTTCTTTGAATTCCCATCAACTGCTCTGCAACATTATGGTAAGGGGTTGCCCAGCCCCAAATACTTTCTTCTAAGGGCCAGCTCCCTTCTGCATCAGAGACACCCAAGGGTGTTCAGTAGGAAACATTAAGTATCTTGAAGGATCAACCGAGATTTTCCATTTCACCATTCTCAAACAGAACAGGATTGTTGCTCCTCCCTGAAAAAAAGTCTGATGGTTCTTCATCTGCAGACTGAAGAAATGAAACAAAATTTAAATGTGGCTCTTTTGCTGTGATACTGCATTGCAGATTCGCATCTAATTTTCTGCCAATATTATCCACTCAGTCTCTTTCAACATTGCTGTTTTCCAAATTTTTCCTCCCACTGAATCTGTATGTTTGATTAATGTTTTCCCAGGTGTCTGAACCTGGGGAAAGAAGGCACTTTCAGTCTCATTTTGTTAAGTGCTAGGAATCTCTTTGATGACCCATAACTAATTTTACTGTACTTGTCACAAAGCAGATGTGTGGCAATAGTCCCCTAAGCACAGTGCATTCAATCATTGCAAACTCCAGAGTTCTCTTTTCTTCTTTTCCCCTCTTTTTATGTTTTATTTTTCATTAGTAATTAACCTTCACAGTTTAGCATATTCTCTTTCACTGGTTTAATTAACATATTTGACACAAGTTATACAGTTGGTCCAACCACATTTTATCCCTCTCTTTTTAATTTCAGTCCTCTGTAGAATATCAGATTAGGATGCAGTTCCAGGAATATAACAAGCCTTCATTTTGGTTATTATTTTGCCTCAGTCACTTCGTGTGTTAACTCTCCTTATTTCTAATTCACCTGAAAGACTTTTGCATTCAGGGGATGGAGAGTCTAAACATTAAGTGGAACTTTTGAAATGAAAGACGCTAAATAATTCCCACTTAAAGAAGATGTACTCTGTTTTCTCTAACTCAGCACCCATAATTTACAATAGCTTTAAAGCTCGTCTTTGTTTCAGCCTTCTCTCCCGGAAAGGCAGAAATCACCCCTGAATTGTCCCTCTTATTTCCGATAAGCTTCAGATATTACAAAACCAGAGAGATGACTGATGCTATTGAATCTGACAACATGAGGAATTTATGGAACTGTCTACAAAGAAACAATCCCTTTGTGCACAGGAAATGTACTATTTAGAATTACAGAATAGCTGAGGCTGGAAGACATTTCTGGTTCCCTTCTAGTCCAACCCTCTGCTCAAAGCAGTGTCACCTCCAGCTGGTAGCTCAGGGCCTTGCCCGGCTGGGGCTTGAGTATCTCTAATAATGAAGACTTAGCCTCTCCCAGCAGCCTGTGCTGGTGTTTAATCACTCACAGGAAAAGGTTTTGGGTTTCTCCTATTGTTTAAAAAGAATTTTTTATATTTCAATTTGTGCCTATCTACTACTTTTGAAAGTCACATCTCATTACACTGACAAAACAGGTTTCTTGCCAAAGTATTTTCTGTGAGAAAAATAATTCAGCTACAAACGTGCATCTGTTTTTCTACAGAAGTTGTCAAATTGCAATTGTAATACCAGCCTACGTACTTGTGCTAGTAGAATCTCAAAGTCCTTATGAAACAAAAGTGTTATCTTATTCACCATAGTGCACATGATAAATATACTGGGTATATACAGTAGTAAAGGAATGATTTGTTAGTGAATGTTAGAATAAAAGGCATAGCATAATTTTTATTGTAATAATACCAGTAAGTATTAAATCAGAAAATATAGTATTGTTCTTGTCCCTTCCTCTAAAACCATAGAAGAATTAGTTTGCTTGGTTTTTACTGTTAGATTCAAGTTTAGCGTAAATGAGAGGTGTGCATGTGCATGTGTGTGGTTGCATGCACATTGGGTCTTTGAAGAAAGCATTAAGGGCAAATTAAGATTAATTTGTGTTTGAACCTCAAAACTGGATGTTGGAGAATCCATTAGATATTTTTCTGTTTAAGGTCCACATGAGCTAACAACTCACTGTCTTCCCTGGGACTGAATACTAATGACATTTGCTTTCATTGTCTACAAAATTTTCCTTATTGTAGCTTGTAAAGCCATGTCTAACCTGGGGAGCACTACAGCCTTTCCAGCCCTTGGGTCTGACAAGTTGTAGCCCCATATTTGGGTAGCCCAATAGTCCCATCTTCTACACAGCAATACTTTGTAGGAAGGGAGCCAAGGAATATCGGCTGTGTTCCCCCATCTGGATGACACAGCAGGAGCTGGACTTTGAAAGATGCTATTGTGTATTCCTGCTACTCAGCCCAGACATGGTAAATAGCTGGAAATGAGTAATTGGTGTAATGGGTGATTTAATTTTGGCAAAAAATGTTGGTGCTCTGACAGGGACCAAGGTATCATCTTCAGTTTGGAGGTTCATCAGGTGCAGGATGAAATTTGTCTTCCGAACAGGAGAGACAAGCCCACAAACATGTAAATGGCTTGCAAAACAATGTTACCTTTTCGACAGAAAAAGATTTGAATTTTCAGTCTCAAATCACAGCTGAAAGTTTCTTGACTTGGTTATTTGTAGCTGTATTTATCCTTATTTCTGCCCTGGTTAATACCCTTTACCCTCCTCATGTAAAATGGGATTCTTCATGATGTCTCAGAAAGTATGGTCCAGGATGCAAAAATCCTGTTTCCTGCACAGCTGTGCTTTGAACCTTTTTGACCAAGCAACTTGAGAGAACATGCTAGGAAGGAAAAGTACTATTTGTTTTTGTTGGGTTTCTTCTTTTTTTTGACAGTGGATTTGACAGTGGGTGGAAAGGGGTGATTTAGAAATTGTCACAATGTTGAAACTCATCAGGCTAGAAGAGTGCTCTGCCCTGTGCTGTGGGAGAAGGGAATGGCATGAGGGAGAGAGGATGAGAGAACAAGGTGCAGTTTCTTGGATTAGAACTTTTGTAAGCTTCCAGAAGAGACGAAAGTCAGATGTTTAGCTGGCAGCAGTTGATGGTGAGGGAAGAGCCCTGGCTCAGTTCCCTGCTGGGTGCAGGGAGCAGTTTCCCTCCATCTGTTAGGAGCTTCTGATTAGATGAGGTAGGTTAAATCTTTTTTTCCCTCTGTTCCCTCTTCCCAACGGTTGTGAAATCACTTATTTGTGTTGCTGGGAGCAAAGAGAAGAGAAATGAAACCACAAAGACAGTGCAGGGCTCTTTATACTTTTTGCAGGCTACAGAGGTTGGAAGAAGATGATTAAAGTGATTGAAGATTGATGGAAGTGATAAGATGGGTGAAAGGGTACTGAAGGGAGCAAGGAATGATGCATTTCCTTAATGGGATATTTTAAGTTTCGCTGTCAGGCTTCCTTGTTTGTAATCTGTTTAGTACTTGCTCTTAACCTTATAAAGAATAACAGTGGCTTACTGTACATTTTCTAAAATTGCTTTCAGGAAGAATAAATTCATATCTGCAAGTGTGTGAATTGGTACAGGGAAAGAGGAGTTGCTACATACTTCCCATGTGCCAGTAGAGCTTTTCTCAGGGCCATGCTGAAGTGAAATCAACTGCATCATATTATAGTGGTTTCCCACCTATAGGCACCTCTTAGCTGACTGCCATAGTGATTAAACTGAGGTTGTACAGGATTGGAAATAGAGGCAAATACAAACTCTTCAGGCAGCAATTCACTGACATCGACCTCTGGCAGGTTTTAGAGCAGCAAAACAGGCATATGGTCGCAAAAATTGAAAAAAAAAAGTGGAAAAAATATTAAAAAAGGGCCCTTCCACCAAACTCCAAATATATAGAGGTCCATAGACCGAATGTGAAAGGAAGGAAGAAATGAAAAGAATATTCATTCTGAAGGACAGGGGGAAAGTTTCTTCGTTTCTCTTCTAGCCTATTCTCTCTTCACTCTTCATCTTCTGTGACTAATCTCCTCGGATTCCATACCTGTCCTGCAGTGATATTGATCCATTTCCTGTGAGGGCATTAAATTGCATAACACACCAATACAAAAGGCTGCTGTATTTGTGTGGCAGCCCCCTGTCAATTCTTCAAGAGCTGTCTGGCCTGGCACAGCATAGTGAATATAAAGACAGCCACAAGCATCCAACTGCCACAGGCACCAGGGCACCAGCGTTTCACTGGTTGTCGCCCTGCTTCCTCCCTTTGCTTTGCCAGCCCTGCAGTCTGCATTGCTAGGTCTGCCTGCTTTATCCAGGTGTTATCACAGGAGCAGACATGGCAGCAGCCTCTTTTCTCCTAGAGGGAAGATGAATTTTGTAATGTGGATTCTACATCAGCCACTAAACCAGCAGCTTTCTCTTTGGGGACTGACCAGAAGATTAATCTGATATTACACCAGGCTCAGTTAAAGGAGATTGTTTTTCTGAATTCAAATTTGTAAGGTTATTATAGAAAGTCATGATTTTGATTAACCAGTAATTAAATGGTGCATTTTTTCCTGTCTTAGTAAGTGGAAAGAGGCTCTTCAACAAAGACAAACACTGTTTTCGTGCAATCATAGAATCACAGAATGGCTTGGGCAGGCATGGACCATAAAAATCATTTAGTTCATAGAATCATAGAATAGTTAGGGTTGGGTGAGCAGCTGACAGAGAGTTTGTGGGTCAGGCTTAAAGGGAGAACAGTGATGGGAGGTATTATTGTGGGGATCTGTTACAGACCACCTGACCAAGAGGACTCTGTGGACGAAGCGCTCTATAGACAGATAGGAACAGCCTCACGCTAGCAGGCCCTTGTTCTCATGGGGAACTTCAACCACCCTGATATCTGTTGGAGGGATGGTACGGCCCGGCATAAGCAATCCAGAAGCTCCTCAATTGTGTGGAAGACAGCTTCCTTCTGCAAGTAACAGAGGAGCCGACAAGGAGAGGTGCCATGCTTGACCTCCTCTCCTCTGCCATGGGCAGGGACACCTTCCACTAGAGCAGGTTACTGAAAGCCCCGTCCAACCTGGCCTTGAACACTGCCACCAATGAGACATCAACACCTTCTCGAGACAACCTGTTCCAGTGTCCCAGCATCCTCACAGTAAAGAACTTCTTTTTAATGTCTAATCAAAATCCCTTTTTCATTTTAAAGTCATTCTCCTTATCCTATCACTCCACTCCCTGAGGAAACGTCCCTCTCCACCTTTCCAGGAGGCCCTATTTAAGTACTGTAAGGCAACTCTAAGGTCTCATAAGATTTTCTTAGTTAAACACTCCTCTCCTCCTAGGACTGAAAAAGCAAGATGGCCAAGAAAGCTCCCATGAAACATTTTTCAAACATGCTCATTTATAACCCAAACCAGCTCATTTACATCCCTATTTACATATATCCCACAGCACTTTATTCCATTGATTAGACATCAGTGCATTTACATTTCCGTCATTTCCACATTAGCAGCAGTAGTAGGTCACAGTGACCTTACAAATACCTTGTCAAAGCCTTTTGTGTCAAAACAGCCCAACCTCAGAGATGCACTATCAAAACACTCCCATCATCTAATGTCAAAACAGCTTCATCACAGACTCTAAGCACATTCATATTCAACAAATTAACATATCAAGGCTTTATTGCTTTAATATCCAAGTAAAAAAACAAAAACCTAATGTCTTCCCTGTGAAAAGAAAATTATACTTACTCCCATTTCCCATTGCTAATTAACAAAGTTCCTGTCTACTGGGGTGTCTTAGGAATGAGGGTGTTTTTTTCTGACAGTGCCACTACAGTGACCAAGATTTTCATTTAGTCAAACTTGCAAAAGTGGCTGGAAGCTCCTTCTGGGGACTCAGCCTCAGTGATGGTCAAGTCTGTAAAATCCCTGCCTAGATACAAGACTATTCAGCAAAGAGAACAGCACAACTGAAAAACTCTGTAAACAAACCAAATACACAGTTCTGGACTATCCCCCATTGCATTTTAATAATCTCATTGTTCAGTTTTCAGTCTAAATCTTAGTGCTTGACTTCACTACAAGTGACTAAACAGATGGGTAAAAGGAAAGCACACACTACAGTTTCATTTTTTTTAAAGGAAATCAGATAAATAATCCCCAAAGATGAAATCTAACTGCTTATACATCACAATCTCAGTGGTTCCCTTGTCCTCCTATCCATCTGCATTTAAGGCAGAAAAAGTACCTAGCTCTTATGCATAATTGCAGTTTCATACCAGTGCAACTGAATCCACGTGAATCCCATAATTTAAATTGTAATGCCTCTCCATCTCTGCTTCGTGAGTGGAGTGTTTATAATGGAGGTTTTCAGGCACAGGTCCCACCACAAGACAGTGTACTTGAACATAAATGAACGTGACATCCAAATATAAAGGCAGTCAGGACAGCAATGTTTAGTGTATTCTTGAATAAGGCCATGCATAAACCATCATCTGAAATACACTAATACAGTAAACTAGTCTGGAATGTCAGCACTGCAAATATTCATGTTCAAGAAACACTCGCATTTCAGGCAATGACTTTCTTAATAGGTAAATCTTTCAAATGTAGAATACATAAATATAAATCAGCCTGTTAAATTCTTCCTCCCCCAATGCCATTTTTTTTTTCCCAGGGTATTACCTAACAACCAAAGCAATTAAATTTACAAGCAAGAAGAAGGCCGTAGTTAATCTGCCCTTAACTGACCTTGTAGTAATGACGTTGTGTCACACACATTTGTGGTAGGGCAGGATCTGTTGCATTTTGCTCTGTTTCCCACAAGTCATTTCTGCGGCAGCACAGGGCGATACCATGAATTCAGATTGATTACATCAAGGTGGAACAAATCAGAAGCAGCAGTTGCAAATTTGTAGGAACAGACCTGACTAGTGTATTACTATTATCCCCAGGAAAAGAAACTGGGGACATGACCACAGATCTTGACCTTGTAAAAATGATTTCTATTTAATTTTTCAGATTTGGTTCATTCTCAAAGCAATTCTTTAAAAATTCATTATTTTTTTCTTAAAAGATGTACAGCAGCTCGCATGTAAGCTCTCTCTTTAAAAAATATTGTCTCAGTATAAGAGATATTCCCTTTATTTTAAATGAGAAGACTGTTGCAGAATTCATGAACTTCTTACGTGTGACTGATGTGCAGAGATAGAAAAACAATTCGGTCTGCTATAATTGTGTCCCTTTGTCCTTTATTTTATACTTAACTATGCTTTAATAGATTGTCACATTTATTCATACTTTTCTTTCATTTTCTGAAAAGGAAAATACTGATTTCCAATTTGTAGTCTGAGAGCTAATCTCTGGATTTCAATGAGCCAGCTTCTCAGTAGTGAAGTTTCTTAATGCTCCTGCTTCTTATTTTCATCTGCTTCTCCAAGTTCTTCACTGAAAACAAGATATACAAAACCAATTTAGAGTCAAGGGAGAAGTACTTTAGATCTCTCTGGTAGAAACTTCTGCTGCTTGACAGCTGGAGAGGAAATAGGAGCTGTTTTCATAGGTTGATGTGACCTAGGGGAGCTAGATGAAGTGACACACACACGTGAAACAAAAATATATGAAGACAGAAGAGCACCATGGGGTATTGCGATTACAGAAGGGAATAAAAAAAGAAGTGAAGTGTTAGGGTGAAGAGTCAGAAAAGACACATATGTATGAAGGAATAAAAAGACCTCATGAAATGGAGAGTGTGGCCAATTTGTTCCTACATAATTTGATTCCACTTGATTTCTTCTATCCAAAGCAACAAGGATGGCTGAGGGACCTGAGGAGGCTTGACATGAAGGACAAGAGGAGGGGCTGCTGCTGCCCTAAGTCTGTATCTGGAGAGGGACTTCCAATGAAAGCAGCTGAAATGGTTGCTGATGGCAAAATGGTGAAAAGCTGCTGGTAAGCGGCTGGATTTCCCAAAGGAGTACTGAGAGAAAGGCTGCCTCAACTGGACAAAAGTTTAATTATTAATAGTTAGATCTAAGGGAGCAAGAATTTTAGGGATGATAGAGGAAGAAATCTACTTTAAATTTACTTGATCACCTAAATTCTCTGTAAATTTACAATAGGAGTGCTACTGCTGCCTCTGTAGCTGCAGCCCTTGGGCCTAAGGTCTCAGCATTGTAGGAGCCATTCTGTGATAGCTCTGAGATTGCTGTAGAAAAACCAGACTCACAGTGATAATCAGCTTTTGACATAAGAAACCTTCTCGGTAGCAAGGAGCCTGGCAAAATGAAGAGCTATTTCCAGTGTTCGTGTGATTTGTGGTACAAATGGCTTCTACCAGAATTTATTCCAAGCAGTTGAGGGGCTCTATGTGCACAGGGTACCCCTGTGTCATCCAGCACCTATATCAGTGCTGGCATAAAACACCTTAAGATTCACTTTCCAACTAGAGGTCAGATGCCTCCATGGCGCCTAATAACCACTGTGGCTGAGAAAGTTGGAAATGGCTCTCAGAATAAAGGAGCTTTCAAGGCCCAGTTTAGGTATGTCATTGCAAATTATAACTGCTCCTTGATTTGATCATTAAACTGATAACATAACTGAGAAACACAGTGTCATCTTTCTGACTAGTTCCTCTGGATTGCCAAGAACATAAAGCAGCAGCCAAAAACTTCTCGGTAATATAATCCTGTATCAAAGACTTCTCTGTCATGGGAATTAATTGCAGTGGAATACGAAGATGGGTGGCATTTCAGATGACTAGCTTGATGGTAGTAAAATACATGCCTCTTATTCAAAGGTATGGGTGTCACACTTTACATAATGTTACCATATAATGAGCTGTTTGCTATTGCTACTGCATCATTTCCACACAGCAATCCCGAGCAGAGGGAACCATGTCTGTGCCTGCCACTGTTTGAGAGCTAGCCACACCGCTACCTCTTTATGGAGCTATGTTGTCCCAAAATGCTGTCAAGAGCAGCAGGATTCAGGGATAGGATAAACAGTTTGGACCAAAATAACAAGAAAAAAAGGCAAAAAAACTTAAAGACAGAACATTTCACTAATATTCAGCTATCACAGCTTTTGCAGGCAATTTCTCTTTTAGTTCAACATTTTAGCTCAACCTGCTTAAGTCTTCAGAGGCTGCACTGCAAGCAAAAATTCTAATTGCCATGTTTAGTTTGCTCTTTTTAGCATGCTCTGCAGGCCTTGTCATCATTTCACTGTGAAAAGAAGTTGTTGGTGTCTTTTTTCTTTTCCTTTTAGAAAACTCTTCACTATATCCTTGTTAAAATAATACTGCACCAGATAGATATTCCTTTGATTGTTTGGTTATGTTAAAATTGCCATTAATGCTGATCTCCTTTGAAACCTCTTCCTGTGAGTTTACTTCTATACAGCTGATGGAGAACTTTATTTGCTTTTTTGTTTGTTTCCTATCATTGCACACAAGAAAAACATACAGAAATCAAATACTTTGTCCCTTGGGCTTCACTTGTCTTTCTTTATGTAGTATCAAAAATTTCAATAAAGCCTGTTAAGTAATAACTGTATAAAAACATGAAAGTGGAATGTGGCCCTTTGACAAATAGATAGTGGTTGGATATAGAAGTAATCTTTTTGAAAAAGGGATGAATTCTCATTACAGCTAATTTCTTCCTTCTTATTTATTTTTCTAACTTGAAGTTTAAATATTTTTAATGATTCATATGTTTGTGAGTGAAAATCTCTTAAACCATGAATGGATATGTTTGGATTTGGTGGATAAAATTTGCAAGGAATAGAAAAGCAAAAAGGTGTACCTAACATGTCTTTGTAATCTGATTTGAGTAATACTTTATTATAATTATTATTACAAAAGAAATATCTTGGCAAATACTGACACTTGCTCTGACAGCAGACAGAGATCATCACAAGACAGATGTCTTACTACAAAAATGCATAAAAAATTACCTAGTTGTATATTATTACAGGTTGCACATCAGTGGGATAGAGAACTGCAGCATGAAAATGATTGCTTATGGGGAAAAGCATGATAAAGAGTATTGTGAAGTGAAGGAAGAAAAGAAATCCTAAACTTTAAAAGACATGACATGAGAGAAGTGGGAAATAAGACGTACTGAAATAACTTTGCATTTCCTTCTTTGAAATCAAAAGACCAAAAGCCTAATCATGTTGTCAGGCATTAACCAGTTTATTGCAGCAGGGGAAAAGCTGAGATGAGAACAGAAATTTTAACAATGGAACAATGTCTTGTAATTTTATGTACTGTTTCAATTTACCCAACTTTCACCTGATTCTGTTCTTTCTAATCTCTCTACTTCTGTGGATATTTTCTGTGTGTATGAATGGCTTTTTCTTGTCCCAAGCATTTTTGCCTGAAGTACAAGATAGCTTTTCAACTCTTGTGGCCTCCTTCATCCACTGCGAATTTCCTGGCTGTACAGTCCCAGACCAATTCTGATCAGCTTTCATGAAATAATGTGGCAATAGCAACATATGACCCAAGAATCAAGAGCAGATACAGCAATAGTGACACTAATGTTGTCATTTGGGATAACAGTGATAAGCCTTGCAGAGTCATTACAGCTGTAATAGGCTGTTTTCTGTGATATTAAAACCACACACAGTTGATCACCTAGCTCCTCTTTGGCTCCACTGCCAGAGATTAAGAACTGATGCAAGGCATTAAACCCTATACTGGAAATTATGGGAGCAACAGCTTCTTTACAGATCAGCCACACCTTTTATCTAAAAACTTGCATTTGCCTCATTGTAAAGACTTATTACAGCCCACCATATGTATTGGTTCACTATCATGCTATACAGTTTGGGAAGAAGTCTGGGATATCCAACCAAAAAAAGAAGTTTTGCATGAAAATACGTTGCAGTAATTATATATACAGGTCAAACACAACCTGAAGCTTCTAATGGAAATCAAAACAATGAGTAATCAGCATCCATGGCAAAAAAAGGTCTTACAAAGTTTCACTCAGATATTTTTGCTGTGAGTTTTAAATGCTTTATGTGTACTTTTATTTTTAATTCTCAGTAACAGTTAGGTGATGTCGGTTTTGTTTGTTTTTAAACCAATCAGGAATTCTGCTGATAAGAGAACTCCCATGTCCTCTCTGCACTCTCTGGCACAGTTATTTATGGATTTACCGATTTGGATCTTTGTGCTTGGAACACTTGATTGGTCACCAACAACACTGTGTGAATGAAAAGTGTCAAATTCTCAGAAAGACTTGTGTGTGTATATATTTAAAAGGCTGAAATCTTACTTGAAAGCATTCAACTTCAAAGATCCACTTACCATTCAATGGTTGCACTCAACCGAGCAGTTTTAAGCAAGAGAGTTCATTTCTTATTTTGATGTAGGATCAGTCCTGCTGATTCATCTAAACCTTATCCCTTGTCATGTAGTAAAGCTGACAGGATGGCAAAAAAAGAAGACTATAGTGCTAACAAACTTTGTTTGTTCTCCCTTTTGACTTCCCAAGTGTCACTGTACTTATGTAAAAGTGGAAGAGATTAAGCACATAAAGGATATTTAAAAATAACGAGCCCTTAGGAGAAAAAATCTACAAAACAAACAAAAAAACAAAGCACAAAAAAAACCCCAAAACCGTCAAACAAAAAGTAGCATTTACAGCACTGATGAAGAACAGTGATTCAGCTGATGTGACCCTCTGCTATTTGCAAACACTTTTACCCCATTTGCTATGAGACCTGGCCTCAAACCAGAATCAGAGAACAAGGAATCATGCTCCTGTGAACACTCTCTGCCTTTGAGAAACGGAAAATTGAATGTTGGAGAGCAACAGATGTAGCCTTCTTCTCCCTTCCTCACCTCCCAGCTTGGACCCAGCAGCAGAACCACTTGTGCCCAGCATACGCCTACCACCCTGGCTGCTGTGGCTGCATTCCTGGTTTGGCTGCAGTGAACGAACCCACCAGCACTGGGAACCCTCTGAAAAGGTCCTTCCATTAGAAAGGAGACACCGAAGTCAGGAGGCACAGCAGCAGCTCTGGCAGCTGTAGAGGGCAGCAAGGCATGCCTCCTTGCTGAGGCCAAGAGCCTGATCCTTGTTCTCTGCAGTATACAGCTCAGAGGGCAGTTTTTGGAAGTTTGAAGGTGTTTTAAACTCTCTGCTTAGATCAAAATAGTGAAATGGAAAAGGGGCAATAGTCACCAAATCAATTGTGTACTACATCTCATAGACAGTTGTAAGCTCAATGAAATGCAGTGCATCCAACTAAAATTCTGTGTGCAAGCCTCTCTCATATTCATCAAGGAAAATGGGGAAAAAAAATCTTCAAAATGTGACTGATAAGCTGCAAGGAGAAATATTCTTCCCAGCACAAAGTATGGTGATATTGTGTGCAGTTCTGGTGTCCTCAACATTAAAAGGACATGGAACTGTTGGAACAAGTCCAGAGGAGGGCCACGAGGATGATCAGGGGACTGGAGCACCTCCTGTATGAAGACAGGCTGAGAAAGTTGGGGCTGTTCATCCTGGAGAATAGAAGGCTGCGTGGAGACCTCATAGCAGCCTTCCAATATCTGAAGGGGGCCTATAGGGATGCTAGGGAGGGACTCTTCATTAGGAACTGTAGTGATAGAACAAGGGGTAACGGGTTCAAACTAAAACAGGAGAAGTTTAGATTGGCTATGGGGAAGAAATTCTTTACTGTAAGGGTGGTGAGGCACTGGAATGGGTTACCCAGGGAAGATGTGAATGCTCCATTGCTGGTGGTGTTCAAGGCCAGGTTGGACAGAGACTTGGGTGGCATGGTTTAGTGGGAGGTGTCCCTGCCCATGACAGGGGGGTTGGAACTAGATGATCTTAAGGTCCTTTCCAACCCTAACTATTCTATGATTCTATGATTCGATGATGGAGATATATGAAAGGTTAATACTTATTTCATTACATCACTGGAGACTGAAGGGTGACCTCCTTAGGAACATTTGCTTTACTCTGTTCTAGGTTGCTTCTAGATGTGCAGGCAGAGAGTACAAAGGCAGATGGTTTAAACAGAGGCAAAACACAAGATTGCTTGTAATGTTACATGTGATCTTAGGCATTGCTTTCAAACAGGTAGGATCATGTCTGAAGCTAATTGGTCCAAGCAACTGCCCTTAAAGGGGAATGGAGGATATTCTAACTTCTAGCTTTTTCTGTCTGCCTGGTGGAAATAATTTCTCAAGCCCTGTTTTTCTGCATTCTACACTGTTTGATAATAGAATATAAATACTGGCTTCCTTGAAGCTAACAGAAGCTTTGCCATTTATTTTAATGGGGCCAAGATTTCAAAAGTATGTGGGGGATTTTTCTGTTGACTTAAGTGTTATTATTGCTTTCAACATAGCACCTTAAGGTTGATGCCTGCACTCTGTAAGATTAAATGGGCCTCTGCACTGTGCAGAGTATAACTTCTCACTGCTAGCCATAGTCAGCTGTCTCTGACATCAATGATCAGAGTAGTAAGTCCTGCTATAGCAAGTTATTTTGCTGAGAATACAAATGCATTCAACACTACACTATCTCACAGGAGAAGGAATGTGTTTTATTAGATAAGCTGCCATAGCTGGAAAGTGATCAGGTTTTCAAGCACACAAACTCTTCTTGTGCTCTGATGAGAGCACACGCTTATATTCTTAGACAAACATCACAGATATGTACAAAATCATATCATGTAGGAATACATTCAGGAAGGAGATGATCCTATTAATAAGTAACAAATTGAAATCACTGTAGATCTGTTGCAAGAATAAAGGGTGTAAAATAAATAAGCTTAAGCTTGTGTAATGGCTTTGCAATCAGAGAAGTCTTAGACTTAAAACTGTGAGCTGAAATTTGGTGACAATTTTAAAAGCAGCAATAGGTAAGGGAGATTAACCATTAAATTATTTCTTGCTGGGAGGACCAGTCTGCAGATCAAAGACTTCAAGTTGTTGAGAAAGAACTTTCTTTTACAGTCAAAGATTGAGACAGAGGTGAGTTGCTACTGGCCCTAGTTAGATCCAATCCCCCAAGTAGATTGCCCAGAGTCCTAAGGACTGAGAGGCACTTGGCAGTAGCAATCAATATGATGCAGTGTTTCTTTGATTGCTAGATAAAAGTTCAATGATTAAACTTCAAGTGCGCAGTTTCAGAGCAAATGTTTTAGAAATTTTGATGCTGTTAAAAAGGATTAAATAGAAACATTGTGTTAATGTTAAAAAGCACAAGGATGTAGTAGTAGGCTGGAAGGCATCTAAGTCAGTTTTATTAAAATTCTACTTATGGGCAATTCATTTATCTGTGAAGACTTTTGTGAGGGGCAATGTTTTAAGAGCCACAATTTCATTACTAAGCCGCAATACAAGTTAAGTGTCCACTTTCTTTTCTCTACTATTAGTAACCTTACATGTAGAATATGAATTCATCTGTTATCAGTATCAGTTCCTGGAAAGGCTCTGATTCCCAATTGTATTCAAATTTGTTTAGTGGACAATTTATTATATCACCTGTGCTGAGCATTAATGTTTTATTTGTACATCTGCACCTACCAAAGGATGCCCTATCTTTTGTTCCTTGTACTTCACTGGGATCTCAATTATTTTAATGTATGCTGTTAACTTTTAATAAATCAAAGAGAATTGTCTACAACAACTAAACCTAGAACAAAGTAATTTAGCTTGGCAAATTCATCACCCATACTGCACATTTCAGCTCTGTTTACCTCATATGTGTTTCCCCTGGAACTTTCCCATAAGAAAACTGAAAATTCTAAGGAAGAAATAAAGTCGTAATCTTATCCTCAGTAAAAATTACAGTTTCTATTTGTGACACTGTGCCTTTAATTGAAACATTATAATGCCCAATCGTGTAATTTGATTTGTATTGTACAGTAATTATAATTAGAAATTTTCTTCTTTTTTACCATCCTAAGGTGCTGCTGATACCTATTCTCTTCATGCCACAGCATATCTAATGACAGAAACTATGGAAGTTGTAGCTGATAATGATGCCTGTACAAAATCAAGCATGACTCCCTGCAAACTTAGACTGAAGTCTATAGCTGGATGTGTGCAAATGTTTCTGCTGGAAGTTGATGGAATTTCTTGCAACATGTATATTCAAGGACAGAGTTTATAGCTCTGGTATCTGTAGGTATGTTGTCCTAGATTCTAATTATAAGTCCTGCCTTTAGTTTCAGACAATCTTAAATCTGCACAAGACTTCTCATTTTAGGAAGTTGCTTTCATGCTCATTCATTTTAAAGCTCCCAGGCTTTTGTCATTTCATGTGGAATTTTCTAAGCTGCTTGTGTCTCCTTTGGGCTAATTTCTGGGATATGCTGGAGTCTTTGGGATGAGTGGGACAGGATTTTCAGACAAATTATATTGGTTGTTACTAGGGGCAAGGATAAGGTTTTCTTACTGTTGGGTTGAGAGGCTCTAACTTTACAGAAAACATCTGGCAAAGTGGCAGTAGTAGCAGATGGTAGAGAGTGGGACAACAGTCACTTTCATGCCATGGACATTTCCATGTTATTTCTATAAAAAAGACTAATAGCCAGATGAATTTTAATATCTGAAAAGTCTGTTTTATGTACTGAATTAGCAGGTTTTAAAGGGAAACAAGGAATAGAGGTACACTACAAAAAGAAGGCAGCAATATATGTAGAAAGCACAAAAGGCCTACAGAGGAGAAAGCAGTTCTTTGGTAACAGTGGAAGACAGTGGAGGAGGTTAACAGGGTTGTACTCTAACGCCACAAAGAAACCACAAAAGCATACTGAGGGTCATCTAACAATTTCCATTAAAATCGCCTTCACAGGTAACAAGAACAAGGAAACCAGAGAGGTGAGTCATGAAAGGATATGCTGTGTGAACTGTCTGATGGAAGGAGGCATGAGTGAGGTCATATTTTATGGTCAAAACCGTTTTGTCCTTGTCTGCTAAACTAGGTGATGCAAAAGCTCTCAGCATGGAAAAAGTAATGGCCCTAAAACACTGCACAACAGCTTAAGGACAGTTGTCTGAGTGGGAGGGAGCTCTCCTCTGGTGTGCTTGAGTGAATTGATGACTGTCCTCAACACTCGTGATGAATCTCTACAACATATCTCCCAAAAGCATGAGCCCATCTTTACTTCAGACACAGAGGGACTGGAAGCTCCTGAAAAGGAGCTGGGGGCCAGCTCAAATGCCTCCCTTAGTGGGCTGTGAACTTCTGTCCAGTGAGCTCTCCTCAGAAGACCACACATCTTTCTTGGCTTGAACACTCTCAGGAAGAAAGGGTTACCCCTTGTGTAAAAAACATTGGAAAGACTCTAAACAGGTTTTACCAATTTCCTGCAAGGCATACAAGCTCTTGGTTCTATGTTAACAAAAAATGTAACGCAGTGACCAACCTTAGCAGCTTGATAACATGCTGTACAGCAGTGGAGAATTTTAGTTCTCCAGGGCAAATGGAGCAGCTCCTACCAACATCTCATTGGCTTCTCTCTAAGCTGGTGGAAACCAAGTGTCTGAAAGACATAGGCAGCAAGGCAATGATTTTTCTACTTTGTTTCCCTCAGTACCCAAGAACACATCCTAGGATGTTCTCACATGCACAGACACCTGGGCCTCCCTAAGAAAGCTGGTTGAAGACACTGATGTAGCCATATGAGATCCAAAGGCAAAGATGCTGAAAGACAGGCCCTGTAACTTGTAAAGGTTCTCCTGTAACTCCTATTCTCGAAAACAAAACCGGTAATCTGTGGGAAGAGTACTTCATGCACTTTCATTATGGTAACATCTTGAGTAACAAAATAACAGTTTTCTATTTTTCATCAGTTGTTGATGTGAGGGATTTTTGATTACACAGACTACTAAAATCATGCTAAAACTGGCTAAATCAAATAACACTTTCTCTCTATTCTCTTTTGAACCAGAGGTTTTCCATTGCAAATTTTTGCCATTTCTTTTCTCTAGTAATTTCCCCCAAAGGTCAGTTCCTTATAAATTCTTTGAGCATGTAGTTCTTTGAGGTTATTGGAGAGAGATTCACGATTAGCAATATTACAAGTACAGGCCTTACAATAATATTTTCTAGTATTATTGCTGTCACACAGTCTCATATAGATTGAATGGCTCCAAAATAGTCTAATTGGCTGGAAAAAGCAGTTTAAGGTGTGGTTTAAGATAATTTGAATTAAATGAATACACAAGAGGTCTGAGTCCATAGAGTAGGATCATCTACAATGAACTAAGGCATTTTTTAAGATCATCACACTAAATTTCTACCTGACTTGGCATACCAAACATGTCTCAGTATCATAACTTTGATAACTCGTATCCATGGTTTGCCTGTCATTTTTTGATAAAATTTTAGTGCCGTATTGGCATTACTGCTTTGTGGCAAGCAATCACACACCGAGAGTGAAATGGCATTATCAGGAGCCACTATCTCAGAATCTGTTTCAAATTTGTATACAAAGCCATTTTGATACCCTGCTCTGACTGATGCAGTAATGTTTGACAGTAAATTTCATCTGCAGATGTTGCCAAAGGACAATATTCCACTACACTGACTAATGCATTTCTCTGTATATAACCTTCTGATTTTAGTGGGACATCATGCTGCATAAGATGCCATTCAGTGTGGATAAAGGTGTCAGAATATGGCCCAGAGTTATTTTCTGTACATCCTAAACCTCAGTAAAGAAATGTGATAGCCAGATTAATGGATAATGCCTGGGATGATATTCCTATCTTAACCCATGCTGTCTGACCGAAGGTTAATAAGAACATGTGCATAGTATGTCATCAGACTCTGAAATACAGTCACAATAGTATGAAATTTCAGAATAAATATCTATTTTCATTCTATTTTATTCCCCTTGTGGATTTAAGTCAGTTTCTTAAAATATTGTTTAATATTATTTTAGAGATTTAATAACAATCTGTTGACCAAGACATGACAAATATCAGTTCTCTTCCAAGCTTGCTCTCTGTAGCGTAAATTTGTTTGAGAATCCCTTTTTTTTTTTTGGTTTCACATTTAGAAACATCTACTAAATTATTTTTTAAGGAAACAGCTTTTCCCAGTTAATGGGAGGTCTTTAATGACACCTAACAACAACGTATTCTACAAAGTTGTTGGGATTCCTTGAATATAAAAAGCATTACATCAAACTGGATTCTATTTTTATGCTATCTTATATAATTTTCTACACCAGCTGAATTGCTGGTGTGAGTCTAACATATGCAGAATATGAAAAAATTTGAATAATAAGTGATTATTTTGTTATTTATGTTATTATACATTATGCTGCATGGACACAAAATAAGAATGTATGCTACTAATTCCATGAAGTAAGTACTCCAGCACAATGAGCTTCCACTCATAGCATATTTCTGAATACTTTAATAGAAAAGAGAATGGAATCAGTTAGTCACTGTGAGGGTGGTGAAGCACTGGCGCAGGGTGCCCAGAAAAGCTGTGGATGACCCATCCCTGGAAGTGCTCAAGGCCAGGTTGGACGGGGCTTTGAGCAACTTGATCTGGTGGAAGGTGTCACTGCCTATGGCAGGAGGGTTGGAACTAAGTAATCTTTAAGGTGCCTTCCAATGCAAACCATTCTGTGTTTCTTTGATAAATATTTTGGTACTTCAAAGTCTGTTGCCATCATCTCTATGGCAAATTTTCCATGCTTGCACCATTACTTAGTAGAACAGAAGAAAGTCTGGTAGAAATAGTCACATTCATAGTTCAGCCATGTGGGCTTCTGCATTTCCAGTGACTGTGTACAAATTAAAGGCCAGAACAAGTTAGTGGTAAGTCTGGTATCCATAAATCCAGTTTAGGTCCAAAATACTCTCCTAAGTGAACAAAGACAACAAGACTTCCTATTAAGAGTGAGATTCATAGAATCATTGAATAGTTAGGGTTGGAAAGGACCTGAACACCATCCACGGGTCCTGAAGGAGCTGGCAAATGAAGTTGCTAAGCCACTGTCCATCATATTTGAAAAATCATGGCAGTCAGGTGAAGTGCCCGATGACTGAAAAAAGGGAAATATAACCCCCATTTTCAAGAAGGGGAAAATGGATAACACTGGCAACTACAGACCAGCCAGTCTCACCTCTGTGCCTGGCAAAATCTTGGAGTGGATTCTCCTGGAAGGCATGCTAAGGCACATGAAAAAAAACAAGGTGGTTGGTGACAGCCAGCATGGCTTCACTAAGGGGAAATCCTGCCTGACCAATCTGGCGGTCTTCTATGATGGAGCTAGGGAACTGATGGACAGGGGTAGAGCAGTTGATGTCATCTACCTGCACTTGTGCAAAGTGTTTGACACTGTCTCACATGACATCCTTGTCTCTAAATTGGAGAGACATCAATTTGATAGGTGGACCACTCGGTGGATAAAGAACTGGCTGGATGGCCGCACCCAAAGAGTTGTGCTCAATGGCTCAATGTCCAGCTGGAGACCAATAATGAGTGGTGTCCCTCAGGGATCTGTGTTGGGACAAGTCTTGTTCAACATCTTTGTCAGTGACATGGACAGTGAGATTGAATGCACCCTCAGCAAGTTTGCCGATGACACCAAGCTGTGTGGTTCAGTTGATACATTGGAGGGAAGGAATGCCATCCAGAGGGACCTTGACACACTTGTGAGGTGGGCTGATGCCAACCTGATGAAGTTTAACCATGACAAGTGCAAGGTCCTGCACCTGGGCCGGAGCAATCCCAGGCACAGCTGCAGGTTGGGCAGAGAAGAGATTCAGAGCAACCCTGCAGAGAAGGACCTGGGGGTTTTGGTTGATGAGAAAATGAACATGAGGCTGCTTCAGTGTGCACTCGCAGCCCAGAAAGCCAACCATATCCTGGGCTGCATCAAAAGAAGCATGACCAGCAGGTTGAGGGAGGTGATCCTGCCCCTCTACTCTGCTCTCGTAAGACCTCACTTGGAGTATTGTGTGCAGTTCTGGTGTCCTCAACATCAAAAGGACATGGAACTGTTGGAACAAGTCCAGAGGAGGGTCACAAGGATGATCAGGTGACTGGAGCACCTCCCATATGAAGACAGGCTGATAAAGTTGGGGCTGTTCATCCTGGAGAATAGAAGGCTGCTTGGAGACCTCCTAGCAGCCTTCCAATATCTGAAGGGGGCCTATAGGGATGCTGGGGAGGGACTCTTCATTAGGGTTCAGACTTAAAGAGGGGAAGTTTAGATTGGCTATGAGGAAGAAATTCTTTACTGTAAGGGTGGTGAGGCCGTGGAATGGGTTGCCCAGGGAAGTTGTGAATGCTCCATCACTGGCAGTGTTCAAGGCTGGATTGGACAGAGCCTTGAGTGTCATGGTTTAATGGGAGGTGTCCCTGCCCATGGCAGGGGGGTTGGAACTAGATGATCTTAAGGTCCTTTCCAACCCTAACTATTCTATGATTCTACGATTCTAAGTTCAAACCCCCTTGCCATGGTTAGCATGACTCTGTCACCCAAGACTCTGTCCAACCTGGCCTGGAAAAGTGACAGGGATGGAGCATTCACAACTTCCTTGGGCACACTGCGCCTGTGCCTGACTACCCTTACAGTAAAAAACTTCTTCCTTATGTCTAACCTAAACTTCCCCTGTTTAAGTTTTATCCCATTACCCTTTGTCCTATCGCTACAGTCCCTGATGTGGAGTCCCTCTCCATCATCCTTATAGGCCCCCTTCAGACACTGGATGCTGCTATGAGGTCTCCAAGCAGCTTCTCTTCTCCAGGATGAACAGCCCCAACTTTATCAGCCTGTCTTCATACGGGAGGTGCTCCAGCCCCTCACCATTCTCGTGGCCTCCTCTGGACTTGTTCGAACAGTTCCGTGTCCTTTTTATGTTGAGGACACCAGAACTGCACACAGTACTCCAAGTGAGGTCTCACAAGAGCAGAGTAGAGGGGCAGGATCTCCTCCTTCAACCTGCTGGTCATGCTTCTTTTGATGCAGCCCAGGATACTGTTGGCTTTCTGGGCTGTGAGCGCAAACTGCTTGCTCATGTTCATTTTCTCATCGACCAACACCCCCAAGTCCTTCTCTGCAGGACTGCTCTGAATCTCTCCTCTGCCCAACCTGCAGCTGTGCCTGAGATTGCTCCGACTCGGGTGTGGGACCTTGCACTTGTCTTGGTTGAACTACATGAGGTTGGCATCAGCCCACCTCTCAAGAATGCCAAGGTCCCTCTGAATGGCATCCCTTCCTTCCTGCATATCAACCAAACCACACAGCTTGGTGTCATGGCCAAACTTACTGAGGGTGCACTCACTACCCTAAAGATATGCCAAAATAAATTTGCCTGAGATTAGAAGTACAACTCTTGACCTTCCTTAGTCAGGAACAGTTCAAATTCATCACTTTGACCTTTCTATTTGATGTCCTAAGCAGCTGGCTACTCACTAGACTGAGGCAGGAAACAAAAATAAATTCAGGATTCATAGGGCCAAACAGACAACAGAGGGAAATGAAGAAAATAGTGATTTTAATTATTAATGAGGATGCTCATACATTAAGAAAGTAAAACAGATTTGAGCTTTCTGATATTCAAGAAGGGAGGTCTTCCGTTTCCCAGATGGGAGCCCATGTTATTAACCTGTTCATGAATTAGAGAATGACATCATCTCCTCTGGTTGGAATTTTGACAGAAGTGCCCATCACTGCTGTGATTGCAAAGGTAATACACTGAATTTGCTCAGCAGAACAGACTTCTTAAAGCATAGAACATGGTATTAAGGTGTAAAATTGTTGCCATTAGCTCAGGTGTCATGGCTATGAAACTGGGTATATAAGTTAGTAGAACTTGAACAGCTTAGAAGGTGGAAGTTCAGGTATCAAGAGGATCCCACAGACTAAAATGGACATTTGAGGATTCACAGTTCAGATTGCAACTTGCCGGTGTTCTTACATTGCACTTGAGGGTCTCCAGCAGAGTACATGTCACAAAGACAAATGTATTAAAAAAAAAAATTACAAAGAACTTGAGAGAGGGCAAAATAAATTAATTTAACTTTGAAGAAATACACGTTGACATTTTTATTTCTGCCATAACTTTGTCATAGGAGTGTAGCTCATGAAAATACACTGCAATGTTTCCTTTACACTGGCTTCAACTGTGGGAAAGTTGCACTTAAGAACCAAAAGGTCATCCTCCTTTAAATGTGTCAAAATATGCACAACAATGAACCAAGGTATATTTTAATAAGTATTTGCTTTATATATGTGTGGTTTAGTGTACTTATACGTATGCATGTATGTGTACTGACAGTTAAAACTGAAATATGGTAAGCAAATTGGTATATCTAGAACATAGATGTCTTGGCAATAGAATTGCAAACCTCACATATAAATAAATGTCCTCAATGATTACAAAATATAAGCAAAACCATAAGAAAGTGTTTAATATCTGCTAAGCTATCTTTGAGAAAAGATGTGAGTGTAATTTTCTGAATGCTTTTGATGTTGACAACAAAATACTGAAATCTATCTTAACATCACAGTAGAAAAGAAAAAATGCAGCTGAAATCTGCAGCATAAGAGCATCTGATATGATCTATAAAGCCTGAGGTGTACTGACAACTCCATACTCTTAATTTAGTGGGAAAGTAACTCAAAGCAGTTCTCACTGACTTTTCTTGTAACACATTTGTCTCAGTAGTCACAGAAAGGAATATTTTGGGCATCTGGGATCAAGCTTGGTAAGTAGTCCAGGTAGCCAGGATCACTAATTTGTTAGGGCATATTACAAGGGTTTGGCTCCTTTTTGGTTTTGGGTGTTGTTTTGTTGGTTTCGGGTGTTGTTTTGTTGGTTTTGGAGGTTTTTTTAATTGACTATCAGATTGACAAGATAGACTATTTCATACACTTGAGGTACAGAATGAGCTTTTCATGTGCAGAACATGATGATGAATCTCTGAGGCTTTTTTTCCTTGAATGGCATTCTGTGAAGGATTATGGAAGAAAACCATTATAAGGTTGCATATTGTCATGGTTTAAGCCTCTATAACTCACGCAGTTGCTCTCTCACCCCCCCTCCCTTCTTCTCCGCAGCTCCCGGGGGAATGGGGAGGAGAATTGAAAGAATGCAACTCCCACAGGTTGAGATAAGAACAGTTTAGTAACTAAGGTATAACACAAATCACTACTGCTACCACAAATAATAATGATGACAAGAAAAATACAAGAGAAAAGAATACAATCGCTCACCACCTATACCCAGCCCGACCAAGCAGTGCACCCCCCACCCTTCTGGGTCTCTGCCCTCCATTTTTTCATCCTGGGCATGACATGCTGTGGCATGGAATAGCTCCTTGGTCAGCTTGGGTCTGGTATCCCGTCTCTTCTCCCCCCTGGCTTCCCTTCCTCCCTGGCAGAGCATGAGACTCAGAAAGTCCTTGGTCAGGCCAAAACATTCTAAGCCATAACTATAAACACCGGTGTTATCAGCGCTATTCCCAGACCGAAAGTTGGAAGCACAGCACTGCACCAGCTACTACGAAGGAGAAATACGACTGCTGCTGCTGAACCCATGACACATATCAACCGGGATACTTCCTCCACACTCTCTTTGATTTAGACATGCACTGCCGAACATATCAAAGGTAACACTTGGGAGCTGAATGTTGCTGTGATGAATCTCTGGAGAGGAAGAGAGAAAAATGAAGTTTAAAAAGGAGAAGAAAAACATGAGGAACCAAAAAAAGTTTCAGCAAGTGTTGCCTCTGCTGTCAGTAGAATGAAAGAGAAAGGATGATTTGATCTATTGCAAGCTCATAGCCAAGGATGAAGAAATAGAAGTTCTTCCTGACAGAAACACACACACCGTAATTTCAATTCACTCATTTGTTTGGGTTTTATTTTTCTTTTATAGCTTCCTCCCTGTTCTGGTTATATGCCAATGCACCAGCATAGCCTCTTGATTACATGTAATATGCACATTCTATGACACCAAGTTATGTTCTGAAATTAGTAAGGCTGAGAAATGAGAAGCAAATAAGGATGTTTTCCATTCATTTCAGAGCTATTAAAGGATATGATCTCTTAATGCCTCAAAAGACCTGGCTATTGAACTTCGACCACAACTACCACTAATTAGAGGTCTGCAATGCTTGATATGTCTTCAGAGGAAAAAAAAATTCCTCAAACCAGCTTATAAAAAGTGTAATGCTAGCTCACTGCAAACAGCTGGCATCATGGGCACTTTGGGAGTGCATGTGGAATGAAAGGGGGGAATCTTCTGTAAATGCAATTAGAAGAAGGGTGTACATCAAAGCAAGCACATAGATTTACAAGAGGGTGTGTTTATGGCAGGGTTTCTGAAACTTCCATAGCTGGATGACAAAAGTAGGTAAGACACCTTGCCTCAGGAGTGACCTCTGATAATTACCTGACATTTTTCTCTTTTGTAAATTTTCTATACTGACAGAACAAACATTACTTCAAGCTGTGCTCTTGGAATTAGCTGACTTAATTTCATAAAACTGTTTTTATCTGTACACATCATACCTTAGAGTGAAGGGGCTGAGAGCAATATGTGGGACAAATACACGTACAAGTCACTACAATAAAGTGTAGATCAAAAGCAGTGTTGTCTTCAAGATACCTAAATAACCTTTACAAGGTAAAAATGTCATTAAATTGCTCTACAAAACAAATGCAAAACTAAAATTGATGTTAAAAAAAGGTATCTCGAACTTCATCTTGCCTTAGTAGAGTTTTGATATTACAGCATGCTCAGATGGATGGTGGAAGCATCTCTATTTCATTTTTAACAGACTCCATTATGGAAGTCTGTATTGAAGTGAGAGAACTCATTAAGAAGTGTAGCAGAGAAAAATGTTGAAGTAATCTATGATCTTTTTTATTCATTACTATCTGTCCTTAGGAAATTATTTGACATTACATATAGGTGTCAAATACTTGCAGACTGAACTCAATTGCATGTAACTGACTTCCAGCTTGCAGTTACCATGGGCTTACACTTGAATACTTTCCTAACTATACATATAGCTAAACCATACCTTCATGGGTATAGACCCTGCATGCAGAAATAACACTATAACATCTTTACAAAAGTGCATGTAAATTTTAATTTAGTGCAGTTTTTTTCTGTGTTTAAACATGTGTGTCCTCTGAAGGAGAACATATGCATTGAAGTTGAAAGTGGTGTTCTCTATGTGGTCAGTGACAGAGTACACAAAGTACTAGTATTTGTACACATGTGGGAGAAAGGCACCTAAGTGCATTTTTAGGTAAGATTATTACAGTTGGTCTAATGAAATCCAAGATTTACATTTAGTACAACAATACTTGGTACTGTTTAGTGAAATAAGTGCCTTTTTATAACTGATGAATGAAAACTGAGTTTGGGATTCAGCTCTGCTGAATGAAGCAAGATGAAAACTGATTGAACTGGTGTGGCTTGTTGCACTTTCAGGCTTGTTCATTACATCTAATATCCCTGAAAAAGAATATATTCTCAAAACAATATGTCTGCTAGTAAAACTTTACCTGTAAGTGTTCTCCTTAACTTGGAAATTTCACTCCTTCAAATGAGACCAGGGATCTGTGAAATCCCTGTACATGAATCTGCAGGATTCTGTTCCTGCAAAACCTCAAAAATAGAGAAGAGAAAGCCCACTGGTGCTTATGAGACCTTGTCCATGGTTGTCTTCTCGTTCCTCCTGCTCCCTCAGGAAGTTTTCTACCAGCTGTAGTCTCTGACCAGCACTGGGAACTCCTGCTGTTGCACGTCCTCTGAGAGGTGATGGATCCTCTCTGTCCTTACTGGTGTTATTGTCACCTCAGAGCAGGATACCTACTTAAATTTGACCAAAATTTATTTTCTTAGACACATAAAGTTTATTTCTCCTTTTAAACTTGAAGTGAAATTAATCTTTAAATGTTGCCTTTAACAAATAGACTCCCAACACACTTCCACCCATCTTTTTCTTTAAAACCGCAAAAAAGTGAATTGTTCAAGAAGAACCAATGAACTTAGATGAATGTGCATGTTTCTCAGAAGAAACCCCAAACAAACACCAAAAAATATTTGCTTAGATCTACTCTGTGTTCCTTGTCTCCTGAGGAGTGCTGTGTAGCGAAAGCCTGGATCCAGTTCCTTATGACTTTATAATGATTTACAAAACTGAAATAAGGCTGGTAGAAGGTTTCTAGGAACTTGATTAGGATTTTCAGCTGAGGTTTTGTGTTTGGTTGGTTTTTAATGGCTGGTGTTCTATTTACTTAAAAAAAAAGTGATGAGGAAATAAAATCTAAGGATTTCTCTTGCATCTAAAATCACAAAGCCTTCAGGTATATGGGGAATTCACTTCGTATTTGTTCTAACTATACTTCAATGTCCTGGGTTCAGCAGTAGCAATCATTTTTCTCCTTAGTAGCTGGTGCAGTGCTCTGTTTTTGACTTCTTACAGCCTGGGAGCAACGCTGATAACACTGATGTTTTTAGTTGCTGGTTAGTAATGTTTGCTCTGACCTAGGACTTTCTGAGCCTCATGATCTGCCAGGGAAGAGGGGAAGCCGGGAGGAAGCAGAGACAAATGACCCAAACTAATCAAAGAGGTATCCCTTACCACAGCAAGCCATGCTCAGTATATAAACTGGGCGTGGTAACACAGAAGGGCTAGATCACTGCTCGGGTCAGGCTGGGTATTGGTCGGCGGGTGGTGAGTGGCTGTATTCTCTTCCCTTGTTATATCCCTTAGCATTATTATTATTGGTGGTAGCAGTAGTGGTTTGTGTTATACCTTAGCTACTGGACTGTTCTTATCTCAGCCCGTGGGAGTTACATTCTTTTGATTCTCCTCCCATCCCTCTGGGAGTGGGGGGAGGAAGGGAAAGGGAGTGAGCAAGCGGCTGCATGGTTCTGGATTGCTGGCTGGGCTTAAACCACGACAGTACTTTTTGGCACCCAACGTGGGGCGTGAAGGGTTGAGATAATGACAGATCCGACTGGAGTGTGTCTAATCATATTTGTGATAAGCATTCATTTTTTTCGGATTAATAGTCACTCATCACAATGCTGATCTATTGGCTCTCAGAGTTGTTGCTTTTGATCTCAGAGTCTCATCATGTTGTACCTTACTTACAGCTGGTGTTTGCTTTGTTAGTTTTTAACGATAGGGGGCCTTGGGCTAAGGATCATGTTTCGCTGTACTTTATGATAATAACTTGCAATACAATAGAATTATTGACCATGAAACTGATCTGGCTTGTGTTCCCAGTGTGGTCACCACCTCTATGCTTTGGGAGATATATAATAGAAGTGTTTAGCAATTACACATCTTTTTTACCTCCTCGGGTGGTCAACCTGTGAAGGAGATATTCCCTTAGGTTCCCAGACCCCCGCCAGACCATTTACAGCATCATTTGAGAGTTCTGAAGGTTTTGAATGGCCTTTAGGTACCCTTGAAACCTGCCTGCTGATTGTGATGGGGATCACCATGTTGGCACATATAGAGTGCGTTTTACCCACAACCATTTCGTCTGATCTCGAACGCTAAGCAGAGTCAGGTTTGGGTCTATCTAGATGACGATATAGGAGGACCAAGAGATTTTCCCTGAGGCTGGGCAGTCATGAGTGGCAGGGTGTGTGGGATAGTATGGGCCAGTATCTAGGCCAGTGGACCCTTCCAGTGCTTTGGAACTTCACCACTGAACAAGTGCAAAATCCAGAAAAATTAGTAAAACACTTAAAGGAGGTGTGTTGTCATTCTGGTCATACCAGAGAGGGACAAATCATGGTAATGTGTTGGGGCTTGGCCTATGCTTACAGAGCCCTGTTCAACACTGTCCAGCACTTTCAAAGGGAAAAAAATGTGTCTGGATCTGATGGCAAAGCAGTCGACAACACAGTTACTCTAACTCCAAATACAGCAGCTACTCCAGCTCCAAATACAGCAGTTGCACCAACCCTAGTGACAAGTACAGCAGCTACTCAAACTCCAACTGCAACAGATAATGCTGCTACTTCAACTCCAAGTAGAACAGCTACACCAACCCCAACGAGAAATACAGTACCTACTCAAACTCTGATCGCAACAGACAGTGCAGCTACTCCAGCTCCAAGCACAGCAGCTACACCAGCCCCAGTGACAAGTACAGCAGCTACCCAAACCCTGACAGCAGATACTGCAGCCACTCCAACCACAGTGATAATCTCTGTAGCTATACCAGAGGACCAATTCGTGCCAATATTGGTTGCCCCTGTATGCAAGGGGAAAAACAAAAAAGAGGCAAGAAAGGTGAAGCAAGATGAAGAAACAACGTTCTAACCACCCAGGACAGCATCTGACCAGGAGTTATTAGTATGTGAGTCAGAGGAAGAAGAAGGGGTGACTTCTCAACCCCAGACCTCAACAAAGTTATGGAATATGCAAAAAGATTTTACCCATCAGCCATGGGAGCACATAATTATCTGCTTGCTCCGACACTGGGACATTGGGGCCAATGGTCACAAACTAGAAGGTAGAGAAGCCAAGCAGCTGGGATCACTTGCTAGGAGAGGGGGAATTCACAAAGCAATTACAAAAGAGAAACAGTCCCTCAGCCTTTGGAGGCAGTTCTTGGCAGCTGTGAAAGAAAGGTTTCCATACAAGGACGATGTTATGAGTCGTTCAGCCAAGTGGACTACTCTAGAGAAAGGCATCCAGTCTCTGAGGGAATCAGCCATTGTAGAGATGATCTATCACAAACTGGATGCCAGAAAGGACCCATAAATCCAGATGAAGTCAAATGTGCATGACCCATATGGCAGAAATTTACACGAAATGTGCCATCATCATATGCCCACTCATTGGCAGCAATAATCTGGAATGATACAGCACCACCAACAGTGGATGAAATGACTCGTCAACTCTGAGAGTTCGAAGACAACCTCACCCCTTCCATCATTTCAGCTGTGGAAAAGCTGTCCCAGGAGTTCAGACAATTGAGAGATGATCTATCTGATCTATCCAGCTCCTCACGTGTACCAACCCATACCTCATTAACAAAAGCCTATTAACAAAAGGCATCCTACAACTCGAGAGAAAAGACATAGGATGTATACACCACAGGTCACCCTATGGTTTTACCTGTGGGATCATGAAGAAGACATGAGGAAGTGGGATGGAAAACCTGCCTCAGCTCTGGAGGAATGGGTGAATGAATTGAAGAGGAGAACAAAGTTCAAGGATGATCATCCCATGAAAGCTGTGGCTTCAGTCTCTGGTGAGCAGGTTCCCAGATGGAGTGGAAGAGCTGATTTTACTCCAGCTCCTGTGATACAGACTAATCCCTGTGATAAAGACTAATCTTCAACAAGAAGTAAGTGACCAATGTGATGACTATCAGAGGGGCCCTACCTCCAGCCAGATGGAGGTAAGGGACAATCGGATTTACTGGACTGTGTGGATCAGATGGCCTGGCACATCAGTCCCACAGAAGTATAAGGCTCTAGTAGATACCGATGCACAGCGTACCCTGATGCCACCAAGCTGGGAACGCATGGAACCCATTTATATTTCTGGAGCAACAGGAGGATCTCAAGAGCTGACTGTACTGGAGGCTGAAATCAGCCTGACTTGGAGCAAGTGGCAAAAGCACCCCATTGTGACTGATCCAGAGGCTCCATGCATCCTTGGCATAGACTACCTCATGAGAGGGTACTTCAAAGACCCAAAAGGGTACCGATGGGCTTTTGGCATTGCTGCTTTGGAGACAGAGGAAATTGAGCAGCTATCCACTTTGCCTGGTCTCTCAGAGGATC
Source organism: Ara ararauna (assembly GCA_028858755.1). Classification (NCBI taxonomy): domain Eukaryota; kingdom Metazoa; phylum Chordata; class Aves; order Psittaciformes; family Psittacidae; genus Ara; species Ara ararauna. Next base: position 19,511,507 of record CM054378.1, on the reverse strand, counting down.
CTTCTGTTGTGGGATTGCTGAAGGTCGAAGAACAACAAGTGCCAATCGCGACCACAACAGTGCACCAGCTGCAATATCGCGCCAACCAAGGCTCCCTGATTCTCATCCATAAGCGGATCCATAGACTGGAGAGCCAAGGAGTGATCTGTAGGACCCGCACACCCTTTAGCAGCCCCATACGGCCAGTGCGAAAGTCTAACAGAGAGTGGAGACTAACAGTAGACTATCGTGGCCTGAAGGAAGTCACACCACCCTTGAGTGCTGCCTTACCGGACATGCTAGAACATCAGTATGAGCTGGAGTCCAAAGCAGCCAAGTGGTATGCCACGACTGATATTGCCAATGTATTTTTCTCAATTCCTTTGACAGCAGAATGCAGGCCACAGTTTGCTTTTACTTGGAGGGGCATCCAGTACACTTGGAACCGACTGCCCCAGGGGTGGAAACACAGTCCTACCATCTGCCATGGACTGATCCAGACTGCACTGGAACAGGGGCAAGCTCCAGAACACCTGCAATACATTGATGACATTATTGTGTGCGGTGATACAATGGAATAAGTCTTTGAGAAAGGGAGGAAAATAATCCAAATCCTGCTGAAAGCCAGTTTTGTCATAAAACGGAGTAAGGTCAAGGGACCTGCACAGGAGATTCAATTTTGGGGAATAAAATGGCAAGATGGACGTTGCCAGATCCCCACAGATGTGATCAACAAGAAAACAGCAATGTATCCACCAACCAATAAGAAAGAAACAGTTGTGGTTTAAGCCATAAATCACGCAGCCCGTTCACTCACTTCCCCTCCTTCTTCCCCCCCACTCGGAGAGGGGGAGAGTGGGGAGAAGAATTGAAAGAATGTAACTCCCACAGGTTGAGATAAGAACAGTCCAGTAACTAAGGTATAACACAGATCACTTCTGCTACCACGAATGATAATAATGACCAGGGAAATACAAGGGAAGAGGATACAATTGCTCACCACTTGATGACCGAGCTGTGAACTGAACTCTTCCGGGTTCCTTCCCCCAGTTTTACATCCTGGGCATGACGTGCTGTGGCATGGAATAGTTCTTTGGTCAATTTGGGTCAGGTATCCTGTTTCTGCTTCCTCCCGGCATCCCCTCCTCCCTGGCAGAGCATGAGACTCAGAAAGTCCTTGGTCAGGCCAAAACATTACCAAGCAGTAACTGAAAACACTGGTGTTATCAGTGTTGTTCCCAGGCCGAAAGTTGAAAACACAGTGCTGCACCAGCTACTACGAAGGAGAAAAATGACTGCTGCTGCTGAACCCATGACAGAAACACAAGCTTTCTTGGGTGCTGTGGGGTTCTGGAGAATGCACATCCCAAATTGCAGTTTGATTTTAAGCCCTCTCTATCATGTGACCTGGAAGAAGAATGATTTTAAATGGGGCCCTGAGCAACAACAAGCCTTTGTGCAAGTTAGACAAGAGAGAGTTCATGCAGTAGCCCTTAGACCAGTCCGGCCTGGGCCAGATGTAGAAAATGTACTGTACACCGCAGCCAGGGAGAATGGTCTTATCTGGAGCCTCTGGCAGAAAGCTCCCCGGGACACTTGAGGTCAACCCCTCTGCTTTTGGAGTTGCGGATACAGAGGATCTGAGGCCACCTATACCCCAACTGAAAAAGAGATACTGGCAGCCTATGAAGGGGTTTGAGCTGCTTTGGAAGTGATTGGCACCGAAGCACAGCTCCTCCTGGCACCCTGGTTGCCCATCCTGGGCTGGATGTTCAAAGGCAGGGTCTCCACTACACATCATGCAACCGATGCTACATGGAGTAAGTGGGATGCACTAATTACACAACAAGCTCAAATAGGAAATCCCAGTTGTCCGGGAATTCTAGAAGTCATCATGGACTGGCCAGAGGGCAAAGATTTTGGAATGTCACCAGAGGAGGAGTAGGTGATGCATGATGAAGAGGACCACCATATAATGAACTGTCAGAAAGTGAAAAGCAGTATGCCTTGTTTACTGATGGGTCCTGCAGTGTGGTGGGAAAGCATCAGAGATGGAAGGCAGCTGTATGGAGTCCCCAACAACAAGTTGGAGAAACTGCTGCAAGAGAGGGTGAATGGAGTCAGTTTGCCAAGGTGAAAGCCATCCACCTGGCCTTGGACATTGCTGAATGAGAGAAGTGGCCAGTACTTTATCTCTATATTGACTCATTGATGGTGGCAAATGCCCTGTGGGGGTGGTTGCAGAAATAGAGGCAGAGCAACTGGCAACTCAGACGTAAACACATCTGGGCTGCTGCACTGTGGCAAGATATTGCTTCCCGGGTGCAGAACCTGGTGGTGAAGGTATGCCATGTAGACGCTCATGTACCCAAGAGTCGGGCCACTGAGGAACACCAGAACAACCAACAAGTGGATAAAGCTGCTAAGATTGAAGTGGCTCAGATGGACTTAGATTGGCAACATTAGGGTGAATTATGTTTGGCCTGGTGGGCCCAGGACACTTCAGGCCATCAGGGCAGAGATACAACATACAGATGGGCTCGTGATCGAGGGGTGGATTAAATGAACACTATTGCCCACGTTCTTCATGAGTGTGAAACATGTGCTACAATTAAGCAAGCTAAACAGTTAAAGCCTCTTTGGTATGGAGGACGATGGCTGAAATACAAATATGGGGAAGCCTGGCAGATTGACTCTATCACACTCCCACCAACCTGCCAAGGCAAGCTCCATGTGCATACCATGGTGGAAGCAACCACCGGATGGCTGAAAACATATGCTGTGCCCCACACCACTGCCCAGAACACTATTCTGGGCCTTGAGAAACAGGTTTTGTGGTGACATATCACCCAAGAGAGAATTGAGTCAGACAATGGGACTCATTTCCGAAACAACCTTATAGACACTTGGGTCAAAGAGCTTGGCATTGAGTGGGTATATCACATCCCCTACCATGCACCAGTCTCTGGGAAAATCAAACGGTACAATAGGCTGTTAAAAACTACACTGAGAGCAATGGGTGGTGGGACTTTCAAACATCTGGATGCACATTTACCAAAAGCCACCTGGTTGGTCATCACCAGAGGATCTGCCAACAGGGCTAGTCCAGCCCAGCCAGAACTTTTACATACTGTAGAGGGGGATAAAGTTCCTGTGGTGCATATAAAGAATTTGCTGGGGAAGACAGTCTGGGTTATTCCTGCTTCAGGTAAAGGCAAACCCACTCATGGGATTGCTTTTGCTCAGGGACCTGGATATACTTGGTGGGTAATGCAGGAAGATGGGGAAGTCCAGTGTATACCTCAAGATGATTTGATTTTAGGGGAAAACAGCCAATGAACTCAATTGTATGCTGTTGCCTGCTATGTAGCACTTTTATAGCCCACCAACCAGATGTCTTCAAGTCACCCGTGACAGGCCCTGACTTCCCTCCGACCATCATCCCAACAAAGAATGAACTTTGATGAAACCAGATGAGTTCTGCGGTATCATCAGCAGGCAACGATCCAACGCTGAACACAGCCTATGCGGCTCTGAAAGACTGTTGCAAGAGATGGAGCGCGACATCATGGACCGGATGGACTCAGCAGCTTTACAGGGATTGGTCCATGTACTAAGGAATGATCCCTCTCTCTTTGTGTGTGTGTGTAAGTGTATATATATATATATATATATATGTATATATGAGACAAGAGTGATGGTATATTGAAAATGTGGTATCTGAGCATGACATGACTGGTATGGAATAAGGGGTGGATACTGTCCTGGGTTCAGCAGTAGCAATCATTTTTCCCTTCTTAGTAGCTGGTGCAGTGCTATGCTTTTGACTTTCAATCTGGGAACAGCACTGATAGCGTCAATGTTTTCAGTTGCTGCTCAGTAATGTTTAGTCTGACCAAGGACTTTCTGAGTCTCATGCTCTGCCAGGGAGGAGGGGAAGCCAGGAGGAAGCAGAGACAAATGACCCAAACTAACCAAAGAGGTATTCCATACCACAGCACATCATGCCTACTATATAAAGTGGTGGCAGTTACCTGGAAAGGTTAGATCACTGGGCCGGGTATCTGTCGGCAGGTGGTGAGCGGTTGTATTCTCTTCCCTTGTTATTTCCCTCAACATTATTATTATTTGTGGTAGCAGCAGTGGTTCGTTTTATACCTTAGTTACTGGACTGTTTTTATCTCAGCCCGTGGAAGTTACATTCTTTCAGTTCTCCTCCACATCCCTCCAGGAGCAGGGGGAGGAAGGGAGGGCAGTGAGAAAGTGGCTACATGGTTCTGGGTTGCTGGCTGGGCTTAAGCCATGACTGTCAGTAATGTACAATCTGTGTATCATGTTTATTTGCACACATGTAGTCCTGTCTCTTAGAGTAGATTCTTATGTGAATGATAAGTTTTTTTATTTTTTTAATCTGGTTTGCACGAAATAACAAAGAACATTAACAATAAAGAGAGATTCAATTCACATAAAGACTTCATCTAACGAAAGGCGGACAATTTGGAGCATTTCATTTACCCAACAACACTATATGGCTTCACGATCAACAGAAAACATTTTTCTAAAGATATCTGCATTGATTTTAATTATATCATAATAAAACAGTTCATTTGCAATAGATACTGACATTCCAATATTCCACAACCTATTGATTCTAAATTGTTGTTTGAGCAGTTATAAAGAGAAAAGAAAATGCAACACAGGCGTGCTCTACGGAACCAGGTAAATCAGTTTGCGAAATAATTTTCCCCTCTAATAGAGTCAAAAGTAGTTATTATGCTTTAAGGTTGCTGCACTTAATCTAATTTATTCTTCCATTCCCTAATGGCCTGAGCAGTTTTTTCAAAGTTTCCAGAGTCCATCACATGTTGCATCTATTTTCTTTATGAGAGCAATTGTCTTGATTTCCATAACAAAATAATAGCACTTTGTGCTATTGTGGTAACAATACTGTAACACTCTGAGATATCCACTAGCTTTTCCATCTCTGCTTTGTGCCCAGTAAACAGAGATTTCATCAGCAGCTTCCTAATCCAGTAACCTAGTGATACAGCACTGGAAAAAGAGTATTTTACATATTAACAATTCTATTCATATGCTTATAACTCTTCTCTATGAAAGGACCTCTTTCCTTCTTGCATCAATAAAATTTTAGCTTAGAAAGATGTGACAACTTATCTTGAAGGATGAGGCTACTGCTCACCTATTCATGAACAGCCTAAGCAATTTGTTCAGATAGAAAGTCCAGGTGTCTTTCTCTGTATTGCAAAGAGTCAGCACTGAAAGTAGGTAGTGGGCTAGCAAAGTATTTTTCTGGGTTTGACATCACATTAAAACTTGAGCTTTTTGTTGTGAATTGTACTCCCTAAAAAACAGCCATCTCTATCTCCCTACCCAGACCTCTCCATTCTATGCTGTCTGCAAGCCAGACATTTTCTGTCTTTCATTTCTATTTCTTTGTACTAAAACTTCCAGCCTCCAAAACTTCAGTACCTTCTTAGGAACATCAAGTCACTCGGTAGGCTAATTGCTTTTCTGCTAGAAGAAGTTATCAAGTGAATACACTATTTTCGATAGTAATTACCGAATGACTCTAGGGCAAAATGTGTACAACAATAAACCTCAGTAAGAAAGCAGATCCTGCTATTGTAAATGGATAAAACTCCTCTAATGTCAATGAGATCCTATCTATTTCTGTGGGCAGATAATTTGTCTTGCATTAGTAGGCCATTGATGGTTTCTTCTCTTGTCATTTTAGTAAGTGTTCTTATATGAACTCCACCTGTCATTGCAGGAAGGCAATTTACACCTTTCTTACCTCCAAGGTTATGATGACCAATACTCTCATAGAACCAACAGTAGCAAATATAATTCAAATCATTCTCTACTTTGCCAACGCATAGATCAGCCTCCTCACTTTCATTTTGAGAATATTTCAAACTGCTGCTCAATAGAATCCCCAGATGGCAGAGCATTCAGCTTTCCTTCCTCCGTCAATAACATATGTATATTCCTTTTATTGTCCCTATTAAAAAGCTCAGGTGTAATTACACTAGAGAAAATTTTGCTCCTTTTTCAAATATTCAGTTAAAGATTAAACTTCTCTGTGTCCATTGCTGCAAGAACAATGACTCTAATTCTACAAGGGATGTATCAATCTGTTGTTTGTTCAGATTTGACTGCTTGTACCAGTGTGAAGCAGTAGGCATTATTGATCATGTGAGGTCATGAGCATACAAGGATTAAAATAAAAAGGAAGAAGCTAGAGAGAAGTTTTTAAACAGTTAGCCATGACATCAGGACAGGACACATATCTGAAGACAAAGCGGGCAAATGCTTTTGTCAAACAAGGTCTTAATTCTTTCACAGCTATTACTTGGCATGTAACATGCTTTGTTTAAAGACGTTTGTTTAATCATTTAATTTGCAGCTTCTTTTTTTTCTTTGTAGTTATTTTGTCTACAGGAAACACAAAGCAGTGTTTTATGAAGGCTGCCATTAACTCTGCCAGTGCCCTGAGAGACAACAGCAACTGCAAATAGTAAGTTAAAACCAGAATTATTAAGCTGATTATGGCAAAAGTTTAATCCATAGACCCATCGTCACAGCAAGGGATGAAAGCCACAGAGATAAAGGTGATGGCTGGTGGTCAGATGCCTTGGAAGATATCTTGCAGGCTGTCAAAAGTAAAGTTAACCCTGAAATTGCAGTAAGTTTTTCTTCTCTGGACTGGTCCCATTTTTAAAAACCCAAGAAAAAATATCCCTGACAACATAAGTGGTGGCAGAGCTGGATCTCAAAGTCTATATCACGGTAAATAAACAAATTAACCTGCACATATATATATGTCTAGTTTGTCTCCAGAAAACTGTGGTGTTTGAAAATCTCATAAGCAGAAACAGAGGTAGATCTGTTGTGTGAGCTCCTAGACTTATAAACGATCAAATCAACTCTTTGAAGAAATAGCGACCAAGGTCCTTAAAGGGAATCTGCGTTGACTGAGATATGTGACTCAGCCACAGTATCACATATTCTCAGCAAGCATTTTTACAAAAACTATGTTACTGCCAAGGCAAGTCCTAGTATTCACAGTCAGAACCTTGACAACTTTTGATTGTTTAATTATTTTTTTATATACTTCCAAGGAAGACCTATGGTAGTACACTAAGGTTAAACCAAGAGGTAAATGAATCTTGGCTACATGTATTAAAAGAAATATTAAAACTGAACCTCTACACATGTTCAGACCCATGTTTCTTCCAAAGTCTAGATTCAACAGTATAAATTCTGCTATTATTATTTTCAGATTTTTCCATATATTAAAGAAAAAGAAGTATCACTCCACGGTGCTTCTCATTTTACCCCTCAATATTGCAAGAAAAATTGCAGTTGTTTCTAATTATCAAGGTTAATGTTGGTAACCACAGCTTCTGAATACATTTGTTGTAGTCAACTTTCTGCATTTCTGCTTCTCTAACAACAGTCCAAAAATAAGTCTGTTGGATTCACTCCTTCATGTTCAAACAGCTTTTTTCTGTTCCTCAAGTCAGGTGATACTTGGTTAGTTTTACCTCTATCATGTGTGACCGGATTTGACAAATGACTTCAAGTATACTCTGTCTTTATTTTAGTTTTGAAATTGGATTTTTGTTTTTAGGTGACAAAATTACTATTTGCTTTATTGTGCTCTGTCTTGTTATTTTAAAGGTTGCCATGTCATTTCAGATACTCTAATAGCCATTTCCCTCAAAGATAGGTGATGCTTGGATAGAATTAAGTCACTGTCAGCTGCCTGGAATACAAATACAAATCTGCCATGATTCTCACCAGACCTGTTTGTTCCTTTTTTTTCACTTTAATTTCTGTCAGTAATTCCAGATAAACTTACAGTAAAAATACCACCATGGTCACCAGAAAATAACGGGTGTTGATGAACACAGCCAACATTAGTGAACACCAATAGCAAACATGAGTGCAGATGTGAGAAGAAAGACTTGGCAGGTTACACAGAGAGTCAAATCCATATAGCAAGAAAACCTGGGCTAGAAGCCCTTGAGCTCTCCATAAGAATGACTGGTTTCTTCTCTTGGAAAGAAAAGTACATTTACCTCAAGATCCCAGCCGCATGTAGTTGTGAAGTAAAATTCTGGAATGGTTTGCTGTCAACACCAAATTTTACAGCAGAAAAAGTAGCTCAAAAAGGTGCTCACCAGAAATCCTGATGAACCGTCTCAGGAAGTCTGTTTCCATCAGTTTTACATCTCCACAATAGTAGTGTTTCTAGCATCTGCACCAATCTATTCGGCATGCACATAGATTCATTTTTCATTACCCTGAGATCAACTTTGAATCTCCAGGTGCTTCACAGTCTTGACTATTCTGCAATGACTATACGCTTTGAAAGAAAGAAAGCATATTTGCTAAGTGAATTCAATGATAAATAATAATGCTTTTCTCTATGGTATAAATATATACTGTTGGAACAAGTCCAGAGGATGATCAGGGTTTTGGAGCACCTTCTGTATGAAGAAGACAGGCTGAGAAAGCTGGGGCTGTTCAGCCTGGAGAAGAGAAGCTGTGTGGAGACCTCATAGCAGCCTTCCAGTATCTGAAGGGAACCTATAAGGATGCTGGGCAAGGACTCTTCATCGGGGACTGTAGTGACAGGCAAAGGGGTGACGGATTCAAACTTTAACTGAAAGTTTAGATTTGTTATAAGGAAGAAGTTCTTTACTGTGAGGGTGGTGAGGCACTGGCATGGGTTGCCCTAGGACACTGAATGCTCCATCCCTTGCAGTGTTCAAAGCCAGGCTGGATGGAGTCTTGGGTGACATGGTTTAGTGCAAGGTGTCCCTGCCCATGGCAAGGGGGTTGGAACTAGATGCTCTCAAGGTCCTTTCCAACCCTAACTATTCTATGATTCTATATACTATTAAAATCTCATGTTGATAAGTAAGGACAGATTTCAGTCTTACTAAAAATCTTCCCAGTTTTCAAACATGCTAGGTAGCAGTGTTCTCAGATATTTCACCCATAGAGTGTATATCAGTAAGCAGTACCCAAATTTCTAATCAGACTTCTTTTATCGCAAGGGCACTTGAATTTCCATTCAGAACAGCAATAACTCCTTTTATCTCCAGAAACAATATAATAATAGTAAAAATATCTAGATGGTTGTTTGCTATTTACATCAACTCTTTAAAAGGTCTTCTATGTTCTATTTTTTCAACACAATTTTTAATCTTACCCTTTATCTGAAAAATTCAGATTGATACTAAAATTTTCCTTTTTCCAAAATGATATCACTCTTCATAATTTATCTTTTTCCACCAAGATATCCGTGTTGACAGAACTGAGATTACAAGAACCTTGCCATTTACAGAAAAAAAATACATCAAAAAAGAAAATGAAATTGAGGCATTATGGTTACGAATATGTATATATCGTCCCATTATAAATGACTCTACGTCTGAACGTCTATATTTAAATGCAAATGTTCCTAACAAAAATGTCTTTGGGCATCAGCTGTTTTCAAAATCCTGGGTTTAAAAGGTGGCTTCTCAGCCACCTTCCCAGCAGATATTCCAGGAGATGTGTGAAAATTTTAATTCAGCTTAGCCCAACATTTCTGAACTTGGGAATAAGATGCTTTTGAAAATTGTGTCCGTACATGTTTGTTTCCATACTTTTGTGTCCAGATTTTTTTGTTAGATTCCTCTTTCACGCATTTCTTTCTCTTTATTTATTTTCTTTCTTTTTTTGCATTCTTCCTGGGGTTTGTGCTCAAATTCAGTTTTCAGAAGAGGATTTGGGAAGAGCTCCTCTGAATACTAAAGAAAAATCATGGGTTTTTTTTCCAGTTCTTATGTAATATAAAATGTAAATGTAAGATGATGCTCCTGTACAGGCAAATAAAGTAATTAGCATTGTTTCATTATTGATTAGCCTAACTGCTTCTCAGAGAGTGGACTCCTGACATATCAAAAACTTGTAAAGAGTTTCATTTGTATTCGAGTGGTTTTCCTGGATGTCTAGAAGTGATTTCTACTTTCTCCCTTATATTAAGAAGGAATTTCAAACTAGTAAGTGAAGAGTGTTCGGAGCAGGAGGCATTACAGTCAACATCACTTTAAAAATGTTATGCATGCAGTGAAAATGTAGCTTAGAGATGAAATGCATGCTTTTGAGCAATTATAGCCTTTTTTTCAGATAGCACACTATTTTTGATGTTTCATTAAACTGACAGCTTCTTAGACAAGAGAGAGCAATTTGAATTAATATATTGTGCATTATATATATGCATATAATATTGCCATTTGGTTACTGTAAATCCTAATGAAAATATTCACTGGTTAAATACCAGGAGAACCCCTCAAACCAGTCTGTTGGACTGAAGTGATGTACAGAACTGTCTCTGGCCCTCTCTCTTGACTAAAATAACATATAGAAAATGCTTAGCTCTGAACTATGCTTGACCATGTTGGAGTGAAAGTGACAATGACTCAAACACGCTTGGGCAAATTTTGTGAAGGCTAATTCAGAAAACTGAGCACTTCTTTATTAAAATTATGAAAAACACATAAAATTATAGAAGTACCTGGCCTTTCTCAATTCTGTGCACTTCTGACACATAGTATTATAGTGGAAAAATAAAAAGAGAGAGATATGCTTTGCCCTTGAGATTAATAACATTACAATAAGACAGTTTCAATCCACTGAATATTTTAAGCCATTCACTTTTAATGTGTGTTTCATTAACTTTGGGGTTGGAATGAAAAGAAGGCTCCTTCATGTTGTTTTTCATACTGTTCCACTTCATTATTAAGCAATGATGCCAAGCTGTTCACCGGGATTGCTGCTAGCAGGCTAAAACAACTTCTGCCAAGTGTGATTAATTCAGATCAAACTGAGCTTATTCAGTAGAAGAGATTGGCAGATAACATTTATTGTCTCTTAAGAAAGTTGGGATTTCCAGAGTGACGTCAGGCTGGTGATAAACTTAGAGGCTGAAGGATGTTCTTTAGAAGAGAGTTGCACTCATTTGGATTAGATTTGAAACCTGAAGTGAACCTCATGTACATGCAAAGACTCTTCCAGTGGTTAATTTTATTTTTGAAAGAACAAGGCATATGGAGACTTTTATCAGGGATTATATTTTTTTCGTAAGTCTGAGAACTATGTTCGAGACTATATGTCAATAGCTACTACAAAGTAACCTGCTACTGGCCAAAACAGCATCCTCAGGCTGTATGTATGTCAAGGGAATAAAGCAGCCTGGATTTAATTCCTGGATTTGCTTTGTTACCTTGGGCAATTGAGTCCTACTGGTTTTTGCACTTCCTGCTGGCTTGACAGTCTAAACTTTTGAGAGGTCCAGGCTCAGAGGACAGCTGAAATACAAAACAGCAACTTGCTGGTTTAGGTGCGCTTCTTTTTAAGTAACAAGAAGATTTTAATGAGGAAACTGAGAGATGTTTAGTCTTTACCTTTCTTAAGAGTCGTTATCTTCAGGTCAGTTTCCTGGGTGCTGAGCAACAGAAAATCTGTGTTGAGAAACTAACTCATTGATTCTAAAATCTATTGCTTGGCCTTGAACCTCTAACATGTACCTCTGCACAAAGATCTTCTGAGAGTAACAGTTTTCCACTTCATCCTTCTTCCTTAACCAAACACAATCCTAATAGCAGTGAGCATAATAAAATCTCTCTAATGCTGTTGTCAGTTAAACTGAGACACCCTGTGGTGCCTCACCTATTCTGAGGCAGCAAAAAGCTCATTAGTACCCGATGAATCATGTCTTCAGGTTCAGCCAGCTCGTCCCAGGGCAGGCACTGCCTACCTAAACCTGTCTTAGGCAGAAAGACCTTTGCTTCCTTCTCATTTTAGCAGTACCTATTCTGCCAGAGCTTGTATTTCCCTGCAATGACAAAAGTCTTCTTTTGATATCACTGTAACCTAAGACCTGCTTCTCACCACTGATTTCCATAGACTTACTCTTTTGAAAGTGTTGCTGTTCCCAAGGCTCCAAATGATAAACTTCATTTTTTCTTTTTACAGAAAGGATGTTTCAATAAAAAACCCAACAATAATAGTTGAGAAGCACAGTTTCTTTTCTGTATAGGAAAATGAAGTGGTAAGAAGCCTATTTTCTTATCTCCGTGTATAGGCACGTCTAGCTGTTGCAGGTAGCATTTTCGGCATCATTGCTTCCTCAGTATGGTTGACACTATGGCTTAGATTTTCTATTCCTAAATGAAAACCTTTTAAAGGTGTCCTGTTATTTATTTATTTCTTTTCTGAAGCATCCTGGACATCTTAGTACATTTAAGAAGCACTTATCTGCTATTGATATCTCACTTTCATATTGATAACACAAGTTTAGAAATAGGCTTTCTCAGATGCACTGTGCTAGTCCTAATTACTTTCTTTGGCATGTAACCCTTAGGAGTAACTTTGGCAAAGAAGCCTTGTTTTATCGAAGACCAAACAGCAATTTTAAAAGAAAATAACAACAAAACTCAACAGCCCAACTTGCATAATCTGACACTGGAATTTATGCCACAGCTCATCTGGCAGATATTCTGAAGCATGTGCCTATGACTATCAGTGATCTGGTTTCTGTTCATCTCGCAAATGATCATTTCTGATTTCAGTGATGGTTGCATGTCAGATCCCTCTGGGCAGTGGCAATATGTTCCGCTTAGTATCAGCCTTTACTAGTCCAATATATCTATAAAGTAATAGTAATTTAGAGTTATGACCAGAGTGGCAATATGGCTGTACCCAACCAATCCTTTGAGCTGTTTACAGACAGCTTAGTCTTGCTCTTAGTGCTGGAGAACCTTGGCTCCGAGACCTCCTTAACATCTCCCTCTGTGCCACACTGGGTGATTTGCAAACCTTGTCCTTTGCCTGCCCCTGCAGAGCAGCAACTTGAGGTTGCTGGCTCAGGTGACACCACAGTTCCACAAGTTGTTGTGAAAAGTACATCATTCTAGTTTAATTCTTTGGATATCCTATAGAGCCAGGAGGCACAATTCTGGTCTGCTTCAGGAGCTCAGACGAGAACAACGCAGTCCTGTGCACTACAAGTTTTTTCTACCTCTCTGTTGCGAGGCCCTTTTAAAGTTTCAAAATTAAATTTGCTCCTCTTCAGATCCCTGAAATGCCAATCTGAGAACTGCTGCAACTCATCTCTCCGCTGGTAAATTTCCACTGGTCCATTGTCCCCCTGTATCATAATCAGCTGCCGTGAAGCAGCTATAGGATCTTCTGATTTGTGTTTCAAGGTACAACTGGAATCAAGCTAATTCAAGGTTTTCCAGTAGGACAGGGAAAGTCACTTTTGTCGTGTGAAACATAAACAGCACAAGCCATGTCAAGCAGTTCCTATTCGTGGTAAGGACAACTTAGAAGAAGGCATGGGTCTTGGACAGAGGAATTTTTGTCCCTATCATCTCCAGAGGTGAGAGAGTGTCTGTAACCCCAGTCACCATCCCCACCCTGCCCACCACATTACTGCAGCAGTTATGTTGGGGGCTGCTGGAGCCCCATCTTCTGCAAAGGAGGGAGCTGAGTCCCCAGTCAACCTTTTGCCTCCTCTTTGCACACACCCACCCTTGGAACCTGCCTGGTTTGCCTGTGACAACAACTCAACCAAAGAGCAAGCCACTCACTTTCATCACAAAGCCTGCCTGTAGAGAGGAAAGGCTGCAGCCCCTCCTGATGATAAACCAGCACTGAAACACAATTTGAAGGTTCATAATCTACTCTATCTGGTTCTCATACCATTAATGCCACCAGTGTTGTGACCTTTTAGCAAGATATCAGGTGCTAGCAGCAGGCTCAGAATTGCAAACTTTAATTAAAAACTGTATTTTAAAATAAAACTCAGTTTAGACGCACTGATAAGTGATTTTCACCATGTGAAGTTTCAGAGTGGTTTGCTGAGCAAAAGATCATTGCAAGCTTCCTATTAATTTATGGTCTAGCTGGGTTTCAAGGACAATTTTATTAAAAGTGAGCAGAGCCTTATGTAATAAACCCTTTGCAGTTGTTATGACCACCCGTGCTACCTCCTACCCTCATCCATGTGACATAGCTAATTTTCCCACTTCCCAGCAAGGAAACTGAGCTGCTACAATTTTAGATTGTGGGGTTTGCATGCACATATTTAGACTTGATTATTTTTCTGTATGGCAAGGCTGGAGCTGGCAGAGCTTGTATCTGAATATCTTTAAGAGCTTTCCTCTGTGTAGAGTGGTATAGAAGTTCAGATAAAATCATTAAAGTTCCTGAATGGGTATGAAAGCAAGAAACAGCAAGAGGAAAATAAAGCTGGGTTCCTAGTTGAAGCTCAGAGCACTGACTGTACAGGAAAGGCCTCAAAGGAGACAGTCTTAATGGATTACTGTTAATAAACATTAGGGTTTATTAAACAGTTTATAAAACAAACAACAGGATGACACTCATCTCAACTGAAACACAAACAGGGAAATTATGGCTCTTGAGGCTTACCACAGATAAATTACTTCCTGCTCCCTCCTCAGCCCTAGGTCTAAGTTTTATGAAAGCACTAATTGCTCCCCACTGCCCTTCTTAACCACCAATGACTCAGTGAGAAAAAAAACAATCAAAAAAGCATACACTAGCTTGATTGGGGCCCTGTGGATCAGCCCTTTTGAGTTGTGTCAATCACTTTTTCATTTCATAGGGAAAACCCCTCAGTCTTAGCTACAAACAAACACCAGATGACTGCTCCTTCTCCACACAGGAAGAGCACGATGATTCAGTTAGGGAAGAAACTTGGCAAGCTGAAAAATGGAAGGTAGGGAAGTAGATAATAATTAATGCATATGGGTAGTTTACATGCTGTCTCCTCTCCGTGGTGAGAACGTAGCAAGCTGTCTAATTGTAGCCTGGTTTTGGCTCCTCTTAAATTCCTCAGAAAACATTGCACTTCACAGTCTGCATAGCTTGATTTTGTAGCTTTTGGCCACAGAAGAAGCCTAATAAAAATACTGGATGAAGACGACAAGCTATTTCAGGCATAGCATTCTGGAGCAATGCAAAGAGGTCACAACTGGTGAGAATCTGCATGAAATTGCATTAGGCACAGATGAAGTGTCCGGTCATCTTTCTGCCCAAATTCATAAATATATTAGCACACACAACCGTCAGAGTCACGTCCTATTTTTATATTCAGCAACTGTGCTCCTCACTGCTCTCTGACAATTTTGATCGTTACTGTCCTTCAAACAAAGTTTTTATTTTTATTTCAAATCCTACCTTGGGTGTTGCCAGTGGATTTGTGTCTAAAATGGTGTAGTCTGGCAGGAGAGTGGATGGAGATCTTCCTTGCAATTGCTCAGTCTGCTCAAGACCTAGAAGTGAAAGCTTGACTACCTAAATATTTGCAACCTAATTGGCTATTTAGGTTTGAAAAAAAAGGAAATCCTTAAAATTTAATTCCTAGTATGCAAAACCAAAAGTTAAAACAACAATAATGCCTACCAGTTTAACCAAATGAAGTGGATACCTATCCAGTAAATTATGCAGCAAATTACAAGCAAATCTTAAACAAAAAAGCCTGGAAACCCTTTAAGTTTCATAGCTAACATTCAGGGAAGTGAATTGACTGAATGATGACAACAGAGTCACCTGGCAGGGAAATGGGAAAACCAGTCATGTGTGTTAATATGAGCTGCGTCACTACTGGCACCAGCCCCAGCTTCATGACTCTCTGTACCTAGATGCCCCTAGTGGCCTATAGTTAATAAGAAAGAAGAATTTAAGTAAAATGCAGATTAGAAGAAATTTGCATCTCATAGCAAAATGCTGTCAAGTATACAACATTTCAATTTCAACCTGCTGTTATGGCAAAGTGGTGGAAGTTACTGTTTTTGACTGAAGTTAGAAAGTGCAACTACTAATGAGGTTCAAGGAAAGAACACTCAAAGAAAATGGTACACACAGAAGGGCAAAGCTACAGCTTCAAGAACTTATATGGAAGTATCCCTGTTCTGCAACTGTTTACTGAGGTTACAACCTTTACTAACTGCATTCGTTTCCTTCTGAAAGACAGAATTCAACTATAAATTATTTGGAAAGGCCAGAATCTTCACATTAATTTACTGGGGCTTTCATCCTTCTGCACAGCAGTGTATTTTTTACTACTGCTCAAAAGATATCAAATACTTTCTTTCAACCTATTCACCAGCTCTAAATGGGATTTGACATTATGAGATCAGCTTTGCTTTGCCTCATAGATGACTAACAAATTTGCAGAGACAAAGTTCACTGTTCTCACATGGATCACTGCTCAACAGACCACTGGTTTTTGATGGCAAACATTTAACTTTCAGCCATAAAGTAAAAGATGAAATTCAGGTTGTAACAAATTACCTGGCACCTAAACAATGTCGAAGTTGCCCATTAGGAGTGCCTTTAGACAGTGGAACAGCACATTAGTTTTAAATTGCAAGGTTCAGTCAATGGAGTGATAGAGTTCAGATCTGAAATGTTTTACTGAGCTATTGAAAGGCTTGCATGGTGGAATGTGTCTACAGTGAATAAAAGCAATAAATATATTTCTATAGTCAGCAGAGGTTTGCAATCCCCCATGTCCTTCTCTTCTCTACCCCCAAAAGAAAATAAAAATTCTGAAGTGCACTATAAAGTATAATGGTAATTATAACTGATTTGTCTATAAAGTCATATTAATCTGATTTCACTGTAATTCAAACTGTGTGGAAATCCTGAAGAAAATATGTTTTCACCATGATGATATTAAGGCTGGATTGGACATAGCCTTGGGTGGCATGGTTTAGTGGGAGGTGTCCCTGCCCCTGGCAGGGGGATTGGAACTAGATGACCTTAAGGTCCTTTCCAACCTTAACTATTCTATGATTCTATGATTCTATGATTCTCATTTACAGTCATGTTGCCTATATGGCTGTTCACATCAGCTTCCCTGTTGGGAGTGTTTTCCACTTTGGGTAAGACTGAAACCTATATAAGGGAGAGGAATTCAAAGAAGGAATATATAAAGAAGGAATACAGACAGTGATATTGTTTGGGACAAGGGTGTAGAGATAAAATAATTTAAGATATTGCACTTACTTAAAAAAAAAATCTCAATTGAAAACTTTTTATTAATATTTAGCAGATCTTATTTACTGGCTGCTTTTTACTATATCATGGGTGAGGGAGTGTAAAATATATATCTCTCATGGAAGTTTGGTGCAGAAAAGGTTAAGGAGGCTGGTGAGAACAAGCTTCCAGAACAAATGAGAAGCATGGGGTTTTTTTTGAACTATCTGGAAATGCAGCTAGAGGCATAATGCAAGTTGCTTTCAAACAGAACATTTATGGGTATGTGGTTGATTCTTGGTGTTTTCTTTCTCAGGTTTACTCCCTGCTTTTATTTTCTCTACTCTATACTGTCTTGGCTCTCAACAGAAATCTCTTGTATTCATATCTTCTTTTAACCTCTATTGCAGTTTCTTGAATAATCACATTCTTCTGTCCTAATAGGAAGAGAGCTGAATGGAAAGGAATGTGAGGGGTTTTTTTTAAATAAATGACAAAGTGAAAAAGGAATTCATATTGCCTGGAGAGATAATGAGAGTAAATTATGCTTTTCTGTTTTGTAATGCATGCCTTCAGAGAGCCTTGAAAAGAAGATGGCTAAACAGAAGGAGGCTCTCTTTGGAGGAAATCTGAGAGATGTAAAGAAGAAGAGTCCAGTGGAGAAGGGGACAAATAAATGTAAGGACAAAAAACATCAGGAATTATATGGAATGAACCTCAAGGAACTGGAAGGACAGCATCAGCAGGAAGGGAAAAGAGATGAAGGAAATCTATGCTATTTATTGCTTTTTACAGATGGTCAGTCCATCTAAGCTCTCTTTAAATTATTCCAGTTTTTTCACAGTGACAGCTGAAAATTCACCAGTTTAGTTAGGCAATGTTTGGCATAATAAAGCTCATTACAGAGCCGTTTGTAAATCTACCAGAGGCATTGCTTGTAAATGGATCAGAGACCTCTATGCATCTTTACTGCTCAAGAAAATTGTGTAATTTAAAAGATATTGCTTTCACCCAGCAGTGAATGGATAAACAAATATCAGGCAGAAAACTGACAACTTGGAAGTCCAGGTGAACTCCTCCTACATGGCCACTGTTTCTTGCTAAGACTGTTAATTCTCAAGAGCTCAGGAAAATGCTGCCACTTTGAAGAAATCTGTTCAGCTTCACGAGTCTAAAAGCCAAAGGAAATGGGAACCATGAATACAATGTCTCATTCTCCTTCTTCTGTAAGGACTGGATACCTTATAGACCTCCTGATTATATTCTGCAATTATTGTGGCAGTCGATCCATCAACACTGAATACAGCGGATTGTTTTAGATATCCAGTATAAACATTTATCTTTCCAGAAGCCAGTTACAAGAAAACTGTATAAAGAAAAAAATCTTGAAAAAACCATATAGGCAAAAATCAGACCTGTAATGAAAACATTCAAGTTTTTTAAAAATATTAAAATTGAACCCTTTATAACAACCTTTGAAATGAGCCGAAGTAACCCCCAAATGTCCAAGTAATGCAGCTGCTACTCACCATGATTACTTGATCTGTCATCTTGGAGTATGAAACATTTCACAACTGAAGGCCACAGAAAAGTGCTCAGAAGGATATATTATAGAAAGAATTCTAGCTTCTCACTGTTGTTTGTGTGGGAATTATTGGGATAGACAGTTCTGCTCTTTGCGTGTAACCAGCGTGCCAGCCACTGCTGCTAAATTAGTGCTTTTACTTGCATGAAAAGAAAAACATTGTATCAACATTTCTTCAGAACTGAGGACAGTTTCAAAGCTATGAGGAAGAAAACTCAGTTTAAACTTTGACCTCCAGCTAACACTGAGTTAGAACAGAAGGAGAATATGCACCCTAAAGCTCAAGATCACAGAACTTCATTGCTATACATGCAATCATTATTATTTTATTTAATTTTAAAATTAAAAGATTAAGACATCTTTATTAAGATCATACTGTGCAATTAGAATAAAACCCATCTAGCTTGAATAAGGCATTTAAAAAAATTTAGAATTATTAGTACAATAATGCCTAAGTACAACATAATCATATCATGGACCAAATCAGCGATCTCTCTGTTTTTGTTTTCTATATGCCAAGTATTTTGAATAAAGGCATAAAAATTTTTCCTCTCTTCAAGTATGAAGCCAAAGAGAATTCATATAGATTTACGTTACTATTAGTAGAAAACAACTATATGCTATCTAAATGGAGAACTGCCTGTTTCTTTTTATGCTTGTTTTTATGCCAGTATTTCCCTCTTTATTTATCCTGCAGCAATGAAAGCCAAGGTCAGTTTAGCACTATGATAAAAAAAACAAATGAACAAAACACATATAAATTTGGTTTTGTGTGTGACACTCTTCAGTGAATTTGTTCTTTTCTACACCCATTTTTTAAATGAAGACTACAGTGTTTGAGGTGAACAGTCAGTATTCATTCAGAGTATCAAATAATTTTTTCTGTGTTACTGACTCTGTTTTGCTTTCCATACCACATCAGTCTTGTTACTGATCGAGATGCTCAGAACAGCACTGAGGTCTTTTTTCTCAGTGGCTACAGGGGCAAAAGAAGGCTTAAAAAAGTTCTTGACAATATCAGGATGTTCAGCAGGGAAGAGAGCAACTTGGAAAGATCTGTAGGAGTTTTTCTCAACAGTCTCACACTTGTCAAGGTCAAATCTTCAATTTCCTAGTTTTCAGTGTTGTTTTACTCTTGACATCTTCAAGCTACAATTCTGCTTTCACAGTTACATCGTGCTAGATAATTACAATATTCTCTCAAAAAATGCTCCATCAGGGAATGGGAAAGCACCCAGTCTCATACTTTGAGGTTTTTCTCTGTGTATCCCCGCTCTGCAAAAAGAATTTCCATTAGTTCTCTGCAGAGAGTGGGAACAAGGAAGTTCTGCACTATGTTTCTCCAAGTGATATCAGTGATGAAGAAGGAAGGTAATAGAATGTGACAGAATGATATTCTTCCCACACTGTTTTCTAGTAAAACTTAAAATGGTTGCATCATTTGAGAGTTTGACAACTTGTTGTGTTAGGACTGGGTAACTGAGAGCCTGAGGACAGGATCAGCTTTCATCTGGAGCTGGAATTCAAAAACTTGCCCTAGTGGTAGAGAAATCACAGTTGAGAAAGGCATAAAAAAAAGAGAAGTGATTCCTGCACAGAAAAATAAGGGTGAAAAAGGCACTGGTAGTCAACCAATATCCAGGGCGGGTTAGAGAAATAGTGTATTCTCTATTACCTTGAGAAAGTCTTATTTTTGGCAAGAATGTCTCACCTGAACACCCAACCCATTTAAAAAACGTTACTCACCTCTGGTAACCTTGGTATTTGCATTTTAAGATGAAAACTTGTGTCAGATAAAAAATGTGTTTTATTCCTTTTCCTAAAACTTCATTTCCTCAATGGAAGCATTTAGACAAAATATATTTTGATCAAAATTTCCACAAATTACAGATGTTTCAGCAAAAGATCAGACATCAAAATATCTCCCTGAAAAGTGGCAGGGCATCAGTTTGCAAAAGCCGAGGCGCAAGCAACTTATTGAATAACACTGGTAAAACCCAACTCTCTTCAGGACCCCAGTCAATTTCTTTGTGAGTCTTCTCATTTAAGCCAGTCCTTCATATACTTTGTGAGAGTTGCAGTGTGTTTTGAACAGTGCTAACTTGTACACTTAACATGAGGCCTTATGCTGACAGCAGCCCTTTGGGAAACACAACTCTTAAGAAACCTTCTATATAAGACATGCATTTCCCATAGATATAGAGTCAACTGACTAATATAAAGCACCGCATAGGTCTTTAGAGGTCAAAACTGACAACATTATTAATTGTAGTACCAAAGAGCCCAACTGTATAAGCGCTATAAACATCACCAAGCACTAGGGAAGGAAGGAAGGGAGGAAGGAAAAAGGTTTACAGCCAATATCTATTCATCATGCGTCATCTTGATAGGACAGGTGATGCTTCCAGAAAAGCCTACCAGGCCATCACCTGTGTTTATAACACTCTTGGTTTCTTCACACAAGCATTTTAGCATGGTGCATTAAAGTTTTGCTGTTTAGCTTTGGAGAAACCCATCTACTACACAGTGGTGCTGTCTCATCTGAGCTAAAGCCATATGGTGTTCTCTTACAGATAGCAAGTTGCACTGCCAGGAAGATAATCGTATGTAGAGTGGTGCTACACATCCATTATGGGAATTCTCTTAAAACTTACATGAATACCAATTTTAACCCACCAGGTTAAAGCATCTGTGAGAAATTACAATTGCAATCAACTGCCTTGGTTAAGGTGCTCATGTCATGAAATCCTAATACTACTTTCCAGTAAAGAAATGCTTCTCAAAGAAATTTTAATGTTGAAATGAATAAAGTGACAAAACTATCAATGTTAAAAACCAAATACAGAAAATAGTCATTTTTAAATTCTTCAAGTAGATATGTAGTAAGTTAAACCTAGGTAATGCCAATATACTGAGAGAATACGTACAAAAGGAGCATTTGACATGGACATCTAATGCTTAAAAAGCACGCATCTTTGTTCTTTTGAAAAATGTCTGTGTTCAGAGATACAGAATAGCTTTATTTGTACCCAACGTTAATCCAATCAAAACTGTCAGGGAAAAGTATAGTCTGCCTTTCACTCTTTAAACCAGAGACCTATATTTCACTGAGAAGTCAGCTCCAGTTTTAAATTCAATTTATAGAATAATGCATGTTTAACTTTGATTTTTTTCCAGCTTCTGAATAAGTGTTTGAATAAACCACTCCATAAATTGATTGAGTCCCTTTTCTAAGAATCATAAATGCAGGTATTTTTATGTCAACTACTGTTCATGTCTATGTTTATATAAGGACATATTTGCTAACCTTGAAATATAATATTGTAAAAATAACTTTTAAGAAATATTTAATGAAATGTCCTGCTTCAACCTGTAATAAAATAAGTATTTTTCCATAATGTCTCACAGGTTTGTAAGAAGACTAGACTGGGTGTCATACCTTTCCTAGGCTGCTGAAAAAGATGCCTAAGGAATGTGAAATGATACAGGCAAATGATCTCAGTACCCTCCCAGGTTGTCAAACCTTAGGCTGCACAAGACTCACAGTCCTTTTATAAAGCTGCTCTCTTAGCAACACACCTCAAGCCCAATGGCTCAGAACATGAACATTTTAAGGGAAAAGCAATAAACATTCACAAGCATTGATAAGCTGCACTTTGATCCAGAAGCAAGTCACCAAGCTCATTAGCAGGTAGAATTATAAAGATAATGGACTAGGACTCCTACTGCTTGGTCATATGAAGCTGTCATGGGTTCAGCATCAGCAGTCATTTTTTCTGCTTCTTGGTAGCTGGTGCAGCACTGTGTTTTTGATTTTGGGCCTAGGAACAGAGCTGATAACACCAGTGTTTCGGTTACTGCTTAGTGATGTTTTGGTCTGGCCAAGGACTTTCTGAGTTTCATGCTCTGCCAGGGAGGAGGGGAGCCGGGAGGAAGCAGAGACAGGACACCTGACCCAAACTGACCAAAGAGGTTATTCCATACCACAGCACGTCATGGCCAAGATGGAGGACGGAGAGGAGAGACCCAGAAGGGTGGGGGGTGCACTGCATGGTTGGGCTTGGTTTTAGGTGGTGAGAAATTGTATTCTTTCCTTGTATTTGCCTTGTTATTATTATTATTGGTGGTAGCAGTAGTGATTTGTGTTATACTTTGGTTACTAAACTGTTCTTATCTCAACCTGTGGGAGTTGCATTCTTTTCTATTCTCCTTCCCATCCCTCCGGGAGTGGGGGGCAAGAAAGAGGGTGGAGTAATTGAGAGAGAGTCTGTGTGAGTTAGGCTTAAACCACGACAGAAGCTTAAAGTATTTAAGTTCATTTTGCTGTATTACAGGATTTATGGTAATTTGCAGTCATGGTCTGCAGATTCCTTCTAAATGATGTTTCTCTGCAAACAACTCAAAAGGATGCACAAAGAGCCACAGAATTTATTTTGGTTCTCTAAATTTAAAGCAGGAGTGACCACTCTATGGCTCACATGCCACTCTCAGGTGTGACAGAACTCATCTCTCAAAGAAAGAAAAAATTACAAACCAGAACTCTCAGAAAAGAAAACTCTAAAGCAACAAAATTCAAGTAGCAAATAACCAAAATGAACAATTTGCTGTCAGGAAGACGTAAGTGATGAAAAGTTCTGCATGTAGTCACAGCAGCACAAATCCTTAACAGCTGCCTGTGGGCCTGGCATTACACAGCCCAAGGTTTGCCACATCTGTGACTGATGATGCTTCAGAAAAAGAAAATGATAAAAATGTGTCGGAAAATACAGCCAGGATCTCACCTGCCTCATTTCATGAAATAACTTCAAAAAGTCTCTTCAAAAAGTGGTTCCTACCACTTTTTAATGGTGGATATATTGTGATCATGAACAGGAAAACAAAAGCATTCCCCAAAAAAATAAAGGATAAAAAAAAGATGATGACGTAGCAAGGAGAAAAAAAATCGAATATAATATAATAAAATATAACATAACATTATAATGTAATATAATTGATATAATATAATATAATACAATGTAATGTAATATAAATATAATATAATATAATATAATAATCAATATAATGTGGTGTCCCTCAGGGATCGGTGTTGGGACCGGCCTTCTTCAACATCTTTGTTGGTGACATGGACAGTGGGATTGAGTGCACCCTCAGCAAGTTTGCCGATGACACCAAGCTGTGTGGTTTGCTTGATACATTGGAGGGAAGGAATGCCACCGAGAGGGACCTTGACACACTTGTGAGGTGGGCTGATGCCAACCTCATGAAGTTCAACCATGCCAAGTGCAAGGTCCTACACCTAGGTTGGGACAATTCCAGGCACAGCTGTAGATTGGGCAGAGAAGAGATTCAGAGCAACCCTGCAGAGAAGGACTTGGGGGTGCTGGTCCATGAAAAAATGAACATGTGCCAGCAGTGTGCACTTGCAGCCCATGAAACCTACTGTATCCTGGGCTGCATCAAAAGGAGCGTGACCAGCAGGTCGAGGGAGGTGATCTTGCCCCTCTACTCTGCTCTCCTGAGACCTCACTTGGAGTATTGTGCGCAGTTCTGGTGTCCACAACATAAAAAGAACATGGAACTGTTGGAACAGAGGTGGGCCACGAGTATGATCAGGCGACTGGAGCACCTCCTGTATGAAGACAGGCTGAGAAAGTTGGGGCTGTTCATCCTGGAGAAGAGAAGGCTGTATGGAGACCTCATAGCAGCCTTCCAGTATCTGAAGGGGGCCTATAAGGATGCTGGGGATGGACTCTTCATTAGGGACTGTAGTGATAGTATAAGGGGTAACGTGTTCAAACTTAAACAGGGGAAGTTTAGATTGGATATGAGGAAGAAATTCTTTACTGTAAGGGTGGTGAGGCAGTGGAATGGGTGGCCCAGGGAAGTTGTGAATGTTCCATCGCTGGCGGTGCTCAAGGCCAGGTTAGACAGAGCCTTGCGTGGCATGGTTTAGTGTGAGGTGTCCCTGCCCCTGGCAGGGGGGTTTGAACTAGATGATCTTAAGGTCCTTTCCAACCCTAACTATTCTATGATTCTATGATTCTATGATATAATTAATATAGTAGCATAGGAAAGCCGTGTCTTATTTACAGACTGATTTTCAGGCTTTTTGGCTTGTAAGACTGCACCCACAGAAGAATTTAATACAGGGTAGCATTTCATAAAACCACAAAGAAATTATTCCACAGTATCTTGGCAAATGCGTTATGTGATCATCTCTTACATCGGAAAGAGCAAGCACCACCCAGTAAAACATTCATTTGAAGATCATTCATTCTGTACACACACAGAGAAACATATATATATGTATATGCACTTAAACAGACACATATATATGGGTGTAAATTTATAATGGCATAGGATATATACAAAGACATATCTATACATATATAATAAAATAAAATGTAATCTATGATGATGACAAGAAATAGCTCTAATTCGAATTTACAGGAAATAGTGAAGAAGTCAAAAGATCAGCCAGCACTGATGTGCACAGGAGTGACCTAGAAAAAGTATATAACAGGACTGTACCTTCACACAGTATAGTGATGGAAAGAATGTGAGGAGGTGCACAATAATATATCAACCCAAATTACTTTTTAAACAGCTGCATGCAAATAATTTTCACTTGCAAGTCATGAGAGATGTGATTCTACTGTCACTATACAGCTGAGAGGATTTGCTCAGTGTATGCATGGAAACTTTGCTATAAGTGAATAACTGCTTTTGCTCACTTTCTTCTAACAATACTGCCCAAAGTTTGTTCAAGGAGCTGAAAAAATGACCCAAAAGTCTGAGAGCTATTGGAAAAAGACAGTATATGCTCAAATAGGGTGCATGCCTTGACTGACAAGAATGTTGTGCCTTCTTCCTAGAACATACAAGAAGGAAGATTTGTGCTGTCAGTGTAAGTTTTTCAGATACTATGATGCTATTCATCTAAAAGCCCCATCTGAGTTAAAGACTTGACATCACTTGTTTATGTTTAAAATTCTGCTCTTCACTGCATCCCCTAGGTATATGCTCGTTAAATCACCAAAGCACTCATAACTGGTTCAATGAAGAAGTATGAGACAATATTCTGTTGAAGTGCGCATTGGCTGCCAAAAAGTAGACTTCCAGAAGTTTTGAAATTATCAGGCTAAAGCATTTGTAAGAGTTGTATGAAGACTTGTTCATTAAGGCTGCAACCCTTCAAAGACAAGACAAGGACTGGTTCAGTGATCTAGCTTTTCTTCCAAACTCATATATCATCTCAACAGCTTTACACAGTTGCGGCAACTTGGATGTCACCACAAACACTTATGGAAAACCTATACTCCTTTGCTTTGTCTGTACTGTAAAGTTCTTAGATGAAAAAACCCTAAATAGTTTTAACTTTCACTTCTATCCAATTTACTAACTTATTTTCCATGGTGTTCCTATGTCTTTGGAAAAATCATTGATTTTCACCGCACTGCACTGGATTTTTGGAGCAAATTATTTTCATACTTTGGTCTTTTGGGATAGCATGAAAGAATAGAAAAATCCTCAAATCAATGTATCTTTCCTTCTTTATGTTGAGGGAAATCTGGACACTGTAAAACAAAAAAGAGGGAAGATAATGAGAGTATTTTTGAAAGAATTACAGACCTGTATTATGGGTTACTTCTCAGTGATACACAGAAGTTAGGCTGTGTGACTCTGACTTGAAACAAGACTGTTGAAAGACAAGATTATCTAAACAGCTATCTAGGCTCTAAATTACTTTCAATATTTTTTACAGAATATTTCTACATTAGTATTTGTCCTAGGTTCAGCAGTAGCAGTCATTTTTCTCCTTAGTAGCTGGTGCAGTGCTGTGCTTTTGACTTTCAGCCTGGGAACAGCACTGATAGCATCAATGTTTTCAGTTGCTGCTCAGTAATGTTTAGTCTGACCAAGGACTTTCTGAGTCTCGTGCTCTGCCAGGGAGGAGTGGAAGCCAGGATGAAGCAGAGACAAATGACCCAAACTAACCAAAGAGGTATTCCATACCACAGCATGTCATGCCTACTATATACAGTGGGGACAGTTACCCGGAAGGGTTAGATCGCTGCTTGGGTCGGGCTGGGTATCGGTCGGCAGTTGTATTTTCTTCTCTTGTTATTTCCCTTATCATTATTATTATTGGTGGTAGCAGCAGTGGTTTGTGTTATACCTTAGTTACTGGACTGTTCTTATCTCAGCCCGTGGGAGTTACATTCTTCCAATTCTCCTCCCCATCCCCCCAGGAGCCGGAGGGAGGAAGAGGGAGGAGTGAGCTAATGACTGTGTGGCTGATTTGCCGACTGGGCTTAAACCACGAAAGTATTTTTGTTCAGACTAGCAATTAAATTTTGGTTGCTCCTGTTCATCATGCCTTGGTCTGCATCACAAAGCAGTCTTGGAGTGCACAAACTGGTTCGTTTTGGATCAAGCTAAAACAAATAATGCACTTTGTGAGGTCTCCTTACATATCTCAGCCATGACTAGGTATTCAGTCTATGGGGTAAAGGGAAACACAGGAATGCCTACAGTTCACCTGCTGGATCCTCAGCACCATCAATTTTTCTACATTGAGCCTCTCCATTGTGTAGCATATACTGGTAACACATACACTTTTTAGGAAGACCTGTAATTTTATGCTGTTCCTAAATATATCTGGAGAAATTGTGTCTTGAATACAATCCAGACTATAACTACAAATAAGTTAGACAGTACTGGATAGAATGGTTCAAATAAAAGATGAAATTATAGATTTAGTTCTGAAATAAAGTTTAATTCTAAAATAATTGGTGGATTAAGTAAGGACAGCATAATAGAAATCAGTGGAGTTAAATTTGACTGTGCCATCTGTGAATTTGGCTCACAGGCTCGCATTGCTAGTCAATGTTGGAAATAAAATTGCAATGTACTAATTACCTGCTTGTCGGGATCCCTATAAATACACTGAATATAACAGTAATATGCTTAAACACTTAGTGAGTCCTCAGATACTATTAAGATAAACTTTATTTTTTTAAGATAAAGTGGTGTAAGTCAGATTTGGCCCATTATGTGTGCAAAATGGTCAACCTTGACAACCTCACTACGTCAAAAATTCTCGCCATGTGGCACTCATTATAACAATGCACAGAGTTTCTTACTGCGACCTATTTGAGACTATTACTATTTTCCAAAATTTTTCAGAAGACCCAGTAAAAGTATTTAATCATTGAAGTCTGGGATCATCAAAACATAATTTTTTTCCTGCGTATATTTTGATTTATAAAGTTTGGAAAAAGCACAAGATACAACATTTTTTGCCAAAGTTTTGAAGACAGATAACTGTAGAGTTAAAAAATAATAATTTCCTGCCTCATTTTATTGTCAATAGAGAGTACAGACAAAAATATGATTCATTTCCCATTACAATGTTTGCAATGACACTGAAAAATAATTAGTGTTACTCTAGCATTCACAGAACTCCAGACTCCTGAAGTTATATTAGTCGCTTACACTGAAAAATTGAGAGCTTTGTGACTGACCCTGTACAACTGAAGGATCTCACATTATCTTGTGAACCCAGCTAGCTCTTTCTTCCCTTCCTTATGTATTTCAAGCCAGAATGCTCTCTGCCTTTTCCATATTTGGTCTCCAAACCTTTATAGAGGCAGTGATGTTTCAAATGCATAGTTTCCATTCCATGGGGCCAGGTTGTTCTGCCAGGCTGAAGGCCAGGGTAAACACATTTCCAATTTCAAAGCTATTTGTTTTGGTAATTCTAGATAGAGAGGTTCTGAAATTGGTATACACTCATTTTTGTGTTTACTAAAAGGCTGTTTCAGATCACAATTATCTCTATAGCTCTCAACTTGCCAGAGTCCTCATGTGTAGCATAGTGTCTAACAAAGAACCAGAATGAGGGTCTCTAAGTATTTACAAAAGAAAAATAAAAGTTAGCATCCCAAAATTAAAACACCACAGACTTCATCCCATTTAAGAAACAGCCCTTGCTATACTATTGTTTATTGGGTGTAAGGGGAGAAGCATTGTCTCAAAAGTAATTTTAACTAGAAAACTGAGAAGAAAGGAGCTTTTAAGATATGTAGAATGGTGATAACTTTGACTCTAATTATCTTTTACGTTAAGAGATCCCTCAAACTGAAGAATGTTTTGAGAAACACAGTGGTTTCACATTACTGTGGTAAACTGAACTGCAATAGACAAGATTCCTGGGATTAAATATTTTGGTTACAAATTTGCAGTGCTCTGTCACAACTTCTCTATTAACATTGTTATTTTATCTGTATGGAAGTGGTGCCTAGAAGACTCATGAGATCAAATCTCCATCACTATAGGCGTTTTACAAGTGCTCTTGTGCTCACTCTTACATAAATAACAATGAAATACAGTGAATGATTGAAGGAATAATGACAAAGAATTGGAAAACTAGTTGCTCTGAGTCAAACCAGGCACATCTATCCTGCCTTGCATTGGTCTAAGAGTGGATTTGAGCATGCTGTACACCCTATACTCCACATACCACACTCTCAGGAAGACCATACTGCTAGTGCACTCCTTATCCACCTCCTAAAACATGACTGCACAATATGGCTGTGTAGAGCAACTCAGCAAGAGATTTATAATAGAATCATAGAATAGTTAGGGCTGGAAAGGACCTTAAGATCATCTAGTTCCAACCCCCCCTGCCAGGGGCAGGGACACCTCACACAAAACCATGTCACCCAAGGCTCTGTCCAACCTGGCCTTGAACACCGCCAGGGATGAAGCATTCGCAACTTCCCTAGGCAACCCACGCCAGTGCCTCACCACCCTTACAGTAAAGAACTTCTTCCTTATATCCAATCTAAACTTCCCCTGTTTAAGTTCACAAAATCACACACAGTCACAGAATCATTAGGGTTGGAAGGGATCTCCAGAAATCATCTTATCCAACTCCCCTGCCAAGGAAGGACCAACTAGAGCAGGTTACACAGAAATGCATTCAGATAGGTTTTCAATGTCTCCAGAGAGGGAGAATCCATGACCCTCGCGGGCAATCTGTTTCACTGTTCTGCCACCTTCAACATAAAGAAGTTCTTCTTTATGTTGAGGTGAAACTTCTTGTGTTTCAGTTGGTGGCAAAGATGTGGAGTTCACACTACAAGCATTTCAGTGGGTTTTACTTCAAGATATCTAATATAGCCGTGTAGGCTGAGTTATTGATATCATGCTGCAAGGCATCTTCCTGCCTGATTTGATGTCAGGGGAACTTAGTTGGTGTGCTCTGAGGCTGCTTCATGGTACATACCAAAGCTCATCATGTAAGTGAGTAAGTGAGGATAGGTGGGGGATTTGATTCAAAAGTGCACTCCTGACCCAGACTGCAGCACTAGTGTACACACTAAGTGCTGTGCCAGTCTCAGAAGAGTCTTGGCTGCGCAGTCAGAGGTAGATTAAGCCAGATACAGCCAATCCTCAATGTAAGAGGAAGCATGCTTCGGGCAGCTCATCAAGGCTTCCCTCTTCACCAAGCTCTAGGATGTTAACAAGGTCTGCAGCTTAAAAAGGGCTTGTTTCCAAACACCTTGGATTTGAGTGTCTTCTGGGTCAACTATCTATTTCTAGGAGAACAGCCAGAATAAATAAACCCAGATCCCATCTCAGCCAATGGTTTACAGTCCAGAGCACATTTTTATCTACAGTCAATATAAACTCCACAGAAATGGTTGCCATAGCTCGATAACTTTACCATTATAAAGGAGTGAATTCATTCACCTTCCAACATTTTTGTGCTGTCATAACTTCATGTTAGCAGCTGCACTTTAAAGCTAGCAATATGAACTCTTCAGTTGGACCACTATCTTTATAAAATTATTATATAGAAGAAAATTTTATTTTTCCAGCTAATCCATGTGTGACTTGAAATTTTGATTTTCTCTGAATATTTTTTTTTCTCATCAGGAAGATGTTTCATGGGTGTATCATGTATTGTATTTCAAGTAACAAATTTTAGTACATGATATCCAATACCACACTCATTATTTTAAATAATATGGAATCTAAAATTATAGGAAAAAAAAGTCATGCATCACTATTTCATAAAAAGAATATTTATTAACTGCATAAATATTTAAAAATAAATGCTATGTTAGAATTTTGGAAAATGCTGGCTTCTCAAAGCTAGTTCTTAAAATTTCAGTGGAAGAGCATTGCTCCTAAATATATTGATACCCAACTCTCTGAAATGGATTATTAACTGTTGCAGAGGAAAAAACTATCATTATTTAAAAAAATATTTATATATGAATGTCATGGGTCCAGCAGCAGCAGTCGTATTTCTCCTTCGTAGTAGCTGGTGCAGTGCTGTGTTTTTGACTTTCGGCCTGGGAACAGCACTGATAACACCAGTGTTTTCAGTTACTCCTTGGTAATGTTTTGGTCTGACCAAGGACTTTCTGAGCCTCATGCTTTGCCAGGGAGGAGGGGAAGCCAGGAGGAAGCAGGGACAGGACACCTGACCCAAACTGACCAAAGAGGTATTCCATACCACAGCATGTCATGCCCAGAATGTAAAAAACAGAGGGCAAGGACCCGGAAGGTGGGGGTGCACTGTGTGGTCGGGCTTGGTATTGGGTGGTGAGCGATTATATTCTTTTCCCGTGTATTTCTCTTGTCATTATTATTATTGGTGGTAGCAGTAGTGATTTGTGTTATGCCTTAGTTACTAAACTGTTCTTATCTCAACCTGTGGGAGTTGCATTCTTTCGATTCTCCTTCCCATCCCTCTGGGAGTGGGGGGAAGAAAGAGGGGGGAGTGAGTGAGCAAGAAAATTGCGTGGCTGAGAGGCTTAAGCCATGACAATGAATGTTTATATATACGTGTACATGCATATTTAGGTTATGCACATGCATGCATACATACATAAAGTTACTTAATATGCATATACTTAATGTTACATTAATGCATGAACATCCAAAGGGGGGTAAAAATGACAAATTGTTATTTAAATATTTGTTTTGAAACACATTATTTTAGGCTGTACTTTCTCTTGCTGTTTTGAGAAAGTCATGTCATCTTTAATTCATATGGATCAAAGCAGTAGGAGATAAATACTTTTTACTTCTACTGAAAACTTCATGACTTGTGTAATTTCTGCCCTAACCTTGACAACACTTAAGACGCATTTCTAATACCATTTAAAACATTTAATGAATTCACAAATATGACATCTCAGAAATGTGAAAAAGTTATCAGGGAAAGCAGAATGAAAATTAGAATATTTACCGTCTTTAACCCTAGCAAGTTCAGTGAGCAGCCAGTGGTGGTAAAATGACCCACATTGGGTCTCAACAGACTTATGTTGCAGAATAGAATGGGAAAATGATTTCCAGAACACAGCAATGATTAGAGTAATGAAAACCAGAAAACTATCGGTAAAAAAAGTATTTATGCATAAAGATACTTTATCATAGTGCATAAAATTGCAGAAACATTTTCTAATTTGTTCTTAAAAAATAAAAAAGTAACACCTTAGAATTTGTAATAACAGATATGCATTTAGACAACTGTAAATTAATTTAAAAATCCACAGGAGTCTAAAATGACCAATGAGAATACTTGGTCTTGTTTACATCTGACTTCAGCACAACTCTATTTAAATGGAAAAGTATGTGGAAATAAAATGGCACAAATAGGAGAACACACATTTGCATGATGTACATGACTACATGCAATGATTGGCTAAAAATGTTCAACTTTTCCAAGGTTATCCACTTCAGCCAGTATGTACCTTTGCCATCATTGAGCTCCCCAACTATGATTAACACGTAGTGTAAAACTGAATGATGCTGCACTCCTAACACACTATCTTGTCTGAAGTATTTTATCCAGTTTTGACAAAATAATCTAACTAAATTTGTCTACAATGCTTACACTATCTTCATTACTGAAACATCCTCACTGTCTTTTACTGTGGGCATCCGCTAAGAAAAGTGATTTTTGCTTGCAATTTATAGACTGTGAACCTCAGAGCAGAGCTGCACAAGACATTTGGTGAACTGCTGTGAAAGTCCTCTCCTACCATAACAGGAAACACAGAGCACAACTTCCAAAAGCATATGACAAAGCTATGTATGAAAGAGCAAAAAGTGAGCTCACTTCCTTGTGGATGACAGGCACAAGATCAGCTCAACCACCCATAGAACTGCAGCTTACAACTGCATGCTGCAGTTCCTGACCTTTATATTTATTGCTTACTACTGCAACCGCTTGCTCAGGGTGAGGGGTACATACAGGATGTTGGAAGAGATTGCTGACTATGTATGGCTTTCACGGACCTTAGCTTGCTGTAGGAGTCACTAAGCCTACGTAACACAAGAGACACAGAGTTAACGCTTCTCCAGGATGTGCAAGTACTTCATAATGAGCTGCAGAGAGGTACTCCTCCTTGATTTCCATTCAGGATTAAGACTCTCTCCACCATTTTAGGATTTAGGTGTCCAGATCTGCCATTTGTCACAAGGTAGAGGCTTAGGTAAAGGCTGCCCTCTATTTAATGACTGCACAGTCAGCTGACAAAGTCAACCACATAGGCTTTCAGATTTTTGCATACCTAACTGCTTGCATATGCGAAGTCAGACTTCTGGCATGCACAGAATACCTTCTCTTTGAGCCAAACTACCCAGATTTTCTTCAGACAAATTATTTTTCCAGCCAGCAGAACCAGAGGATTTTGAGCATCTGAGCAGGAAATCTGGATGGCCCAAAGTGCCAGACAAATGCCACTGTAGATTCAGGATCAACTCAGAGCAAATGTGCTCTGAGTTCAGTGTGTCTTGAATTCGCTGGATATCACACGGATTAAATCTGACACATTCTGGGATTGCTGGGCTCAGCAGATGCATAGCCTAGTCTGTCTGCAGACATTTTAAAGTTTATAGAGAGATAGGGAAAATTCCATATAAGATTATTTGAATCCATATTCATTGTCTTCTGAGAAAGGTGTTCTAGCAATAAGTGACAGGTATTCAGGAGTGATCAGAGGCTCTCATTTTCAATGCTTGAAATACTTCAGTTTGTGTTGAATAATTAGTAATTGGATCAGGAAAAGGGAGAGAAGAAGCCAGAGCGGATGTTACTCTTTAGCCTGGTAGTAAGGGAGATAAAAAGGGGACTGTAGGTCTACCATGACCTGCCATCTTTTGTGTAAGAAAGTGTCAGGTAGTGGAAGGAGTCCCTGCCTGTGGCAGTGGGTTGGAACTAGATGATATTTAAGGTCCCTTTCAGTCCAAACCATTCTAGGATTCTAAGATTTGCTTTGACGTACAGTGGATTTGGACACACAGGCAACACAAGGGAGGAAACCTTTCTTTGTGGGTTGCAACACAGCTGATCAGAGCTAAATCTTTATCAAGATTAGATATTGTGAGGTACACTCACAAATATGTCTTGTTTGTGCAGTTTTACTTATAGGAGTATAGATGTCCAATAAGCTAAGCAACGTTTTTTTGAGGAGCTGTCTAGGCACCTTGCTTTTGCAAAAATAAATGTGAATACAGGATGCATGCATCCTGGTGACTCACCTGAAAGCATGGAAGATTTCTACAGCGGGGACAAAGCACTGAGCTCAAGTGTCTCGAATGCCAAACTGGAATTTAAACAGCAGTACTGAATCCTGGATCATCTTTAGCTCTGTAGACAGAGAAATAAAACCCCAGCAATAAACAGGAACAATTCAGATGATATAAGAAAAAGATAAAAAGATCACAGAAGTTATATCAAGTGGCGGCTATCTTCTTAAATTACATATTAACTGAATTGGGTAACTGTCTGGAATTCCCTGCTGATATACTTTGAGCATTTAAAGACAAAAGAAATGAAATTAGGATTATGTGTTTATTATGATCTTAGTCTCTAATCCATGAAGCACCTGGTCCAATCCATATTTATTTTACCATAAACATAAGTATTTGTCTAAATACTGTATTGAATGATGATATATTTTCCTAGAATGAAGCATTGGCTTCTGAGGGACACTTTGAAGCTCCCCAAAACTTCCAACTGCATTTGGTTGCATGGTAACTTTTAGATCTTTTCAGTTGAATCCTATATAGGAAAAAAAATACTGTGTAAGGAATATTAAGGATACCAACAGAAAAAAAAAAAAAAAAAAAAAAAGGGAAGTCAAGGAGAAACAGATTTGGTCAGTTAACCTTGCAGGGTTTGAGTCTTGTGAAAGTTGAGATGCACGTAGCTGCGCACCACACTCCGTCACTCTGTGGATCTAGCAAAACCAGAGACCCCCAAGTCATAAATCCAAGGAGGAAATTATAACAAGGATAAAGGGCATTTTTAGTCCCTTTTATCTGTCACATTTCTTCTCTGTGAACTGACCATAAATTTTTGCCACCATAAAAACAGTTTGAGGAGCAACTTCCAGACTGTATTTCAGCTGCCTGGTAAGACATCTCTGTAATTGGAATAAATAAGTAGTTTTTAGCAGGGGAATTAGCACATCATACCTTATTCATTTGGTTTTGAGCTACTAGCTGAGATCTTGAAGTTTTATAGCACAGCAAATTTAAGACATTTCTGTAAAACTCATTTCACACATGAATCACTAAATGTTGGATTTTGAATTTGACTCTTCTCCCACCAACTTTTATCGATGAGAAGGTTCAAGGCTTCTCAGTTACAAATTCAGTTTTGTCCTTCCAAAGATCCTTCAAGCAAAATCAATTTAGCAGCAAAAGCAACAGGACAGATTTGAGGGTTTCACTTGCTGGAGGGTGCTCATGGCATAATGACAGGGGTTCCTGAAGGGTCAGGAAGGGCACAAGCAGCTGCTGTCATGGGTTCAGCAGTAGCAGTAATTTTTTTCCTTTGTAGTAGCTGGTGCAGTGCTGTGTTTTCGACTTTTGGTCTGGGAACAGCACTGATAACACCAATGTTTATAGTTGTGGCTTAGAATGTTTTGGCCTGACCAAGGACTTTCTGAGCCTCATGCTCTGCAGGGAGGAGGGGAAGCCAGGAGGAAGCAGAGACAGGACACCTGACCGAAACTAACCAAAGAGGTATACTATGCCACAGCATGTCATGCCCAGGGTATAAAACCGGGGGCAGCAACCCGGAAGAGCTCAATTCACAGCTCGGTCATCAAGTGGTGAGCAATTGTATCCTCTTTCCTTGTATTTCCCTGGTCATTGGTGGTGTTGGTGGCGGCAGTGGTGGTTTGTGTTATACCTTAGTTACTGGACTGTTTTTATCTCAACCAGTGGGAGTTGCATTCTTTTGATTCTTCTCCCCATTCCCCCCCCCCCCCCTCGGAGTGGGGGGAAGAAGGAGGGGGAAGTGAGTAGTCGGGCTTTGCATTAGAAGGGGTGAGCTATTGTATTCTTTCCTTGTATTTGCCTTGTCATTATTATTATTGGTGGTAGCAGTAGTGGTCTTGTGTTATACTTTAGTTACTAAACTGTTCTTATCTCAACCTGTGGGAGTTGCATTCTTTTGATTCTCCTCCCCATCCACCTGGGAGCAGGGGGAAGAAAGAGAGGGGAGTGAGTGAGAGAGCAACTGTA
The DNA here is from genome assembly GCA_028858755.1 of Ara ararauna. Lineage (NCBI taxonomy): Eukaryota > Metazoa > Chordata > Aves > Psittaciformes > Psittacidae > Ara > Ara ararauna. The sequence continues at coordinate 19,475,293 of CM054378.1, read as the reverse complement.
TGATTTACGACTAAAACCACGACAGCTGCAAATGGCTATCTGTGTGGTAACAGGAATGTAGTAAAATTTTGAGGATCTCTGTGTGGCAGAAAGAGCTACAGGTGAATGAGATAGGTATGTGGTGTTGTTGGGTAAATGAGGAGGATTTGGGGTCCAGAGCAGGTGGGAGGAAAGGCAGAACTGGGGCTCTGCATGGAGAAAAAGAGTAGAGTGCAGAAAGGATAAAGGGTCATAGGTGGAATATCCAGATAAGTGATGGGAAAAGAAAACCCAACTTAGGAATTTCACCTTTTTCTTCTGTTGCTCTTTCTTCTGCTCTGTTGCTCTTCTTCGCTCATGATACAAATAACCCTGTCACAATCCCTTGCTTGCTGCTTACTGCCTCTAGGCAACGGAGGCAGTGCACAGCAGAGGCATCAGGATTATAAAGCAGTAGCTGCCTTCATACCTCATGCATGTTAGTGCCACCAGAGAGTGAGACTGTAGGAGTACATCTGTGCTGACCTACAGATCCTCCAAAACAGGCAGAATAGCCTTTCCCTTCTTTAGCCTACCTCTCTAAACTGGTGCCTATGCTTCCTATGTCATTTGCTGGCTCTGCTCACAGGTGTGAGCTCCAGCTTCCACAAATAGATTTACCACTATCAGTATGACTACTCATGTGAGTAATGGCTCACAGGTAGATGCAGACAGTCATGAGCTCCCTACATTTTTAATTTTTGAATTTTAGTATTTTTCTTGTGCTTTTTTTTTCTTCTGAGAAACTGGATAAGTAGATTACTTTTCCAAAGCTCCTCTATGTTTAGGATCACAATGATCAGCACAGTGAGACAAATAAAAAGGAATCTTATTAAGTGAAGTTATCCCAATATTGCTGCAAATCACAGATTTTGTTGTGGTTCTATCAAGCTCTTTTGCTGAAATGTTTTTTAAGAGCTCTGAATGACACTCTTGTGATTTCAAAGCATCTTCAATTCTACTGAATCCAGATGAGGGGTTCAGTTTGTCAGTTCAGGCATCTTTTGTGAGATCACATTGAATTAATTTTTCAGCAGATATCCCATTGCTGGTAATATGTGGATTTGGGTATGTAGTATTAGTCTTTAATGATAATGCCTTCATCAAAAGTGACTAGAAGAAACTGATATTATTTTCTTAGATTCTTTTATTTTAATAAATCTAAAGAACTACTCTCCTTATCCCTCACACTCCCCCCAAAAAGGCACTGATCTTAGGATAAAAGAAGGAGATTATTTGTTGAGAAGCTTATTTTTAAATACTTGTGACTACAGTAGGACTCGCTTTCAAAAGGTGTTCAATGTCCAGTTATTACTTCTGCAAAAGTATCTGGATTTTTTGAGAATTCAAGAAGCATGCCACCATCTACTTTACTAACGCCTTCAAATGTTCCACGTTGTCCTGAAAGCTTGACTGTAAAGAGGTAATGCTATCTTCTGAAAACCTTTGTCACAAAATTCTTTCCTCAGAAGGACATTGTAAAGGACTTTCTCACCAACCCTTGAAAAAGTGAATATCTAAATTAAATCTGAGATGAAATCTTGCTGAAAATGTATTAAAACCCCCTTATTCTTTATTGAATTTCTTCTTAAATTTTTTATACAGATACATAGCTTTCTGATTTACTTCTATGCAATTCTCTCTCCATCTTACCTTTCCTGTAGCTACCTCTGTACAGACTCCTTTCCCTAACAGCTACCTCTGTCCCTGGGTTGCATAGCTAATCATTCCTCATTATTCTACTGTTAAGCCTGTTCTTTCTTTTGAAATGGCTAAAATTCCTCAGCCCATTTTCCCTGCTCCTCCCCTTGTCTCTAGGACAAGTTCTTCTTCCTTTCTTGTTGTAGTTACAGCAAGATCATACTCCTTTTTCCATGCTTACTTTCTCACCTCATTCAGTTAATCTACTCTGCCCTTACATCACTATAGAACTCTTCCTCTGACCAAATTGACCTCTTCTCTCCTTATAGTCTTTTATTACACTTTAAGTTCAGCAAAGTACTACATTTTAAGTTCAGGGAAGGACAAATATCTCCCCAAAAGAAGAGTCAAGAAAGCCACAATGGCTGCATAAAGCAGTCCCATTCCATTTTTCAACACTAACTAGCATTTTTACTAATGTCTTCTACTTCAGTGACTCCTTAATTCTGCTGAAAACCTGCTTGTGACATCAGAAATTGTATTTGTAAAATTTTTAGCATTGAAGTGCACATGAACAATTTCATGTGAAGATCATTTATGTCAATAATGCTATAAAAAGCATAGATATATTTTTTCAGGTATATTCTCTTATCATAGTTGTCTAAGCAAATAGACTTTCTGGTAAAACATTTATAAGATGGTGACTTGGCCAATAAGGCAGAAAGATGATTATCTTAAAGTCTTGTGCCTATATAAAGAGGAAGCATCTTTGAAGGGGAGTACGGAGCTGGAGGCAGAGGTATGCCACATGCTTTACATCCACATTTACAACATATAATAGTCCTGCAACATAAAATGTAGGTAAGGGTAGGTACATTGGAAAGGCAATATCTTCCTTCTTTCAGTTTGTCTGTACATATCACACTAAGAAAGCACAAGATGCAAAGATCTGCCTACTGCCTCAGCTGAAAAAAACTTCATTTACTACTGTTCGGGGTGCCTCAAAAAGCCACACCGAGAATATGAACACACACACACACACACACACACACACACAGAAACATCATTCTTACCTGTAAACTTCAGTCATTTTCTCTAGGCTGTTGTTTTTTTTTCTGGGTTTTGTTCATGCACAGCAAATAGATGCGTCAGCTTTTTGTTGGTTCAGTAACAGAGAAAAATCTCTAGAATCCGATTACCCCAATTCGCATATAGTCTGCAGTTATTTAAAAATAAGTAGTCTGGGGATTTAGCTTTGCTTCAGAAATCAAAGTAATCTTATTGTTCCCCAATAAGTATGGAATGAGTCACTCCACTGCAATAGTCCCTCCACATTCCAGTCTTAATTGTCTACAAATTAAGAAAAGTGTTAGATGCATCTTACTGTGAGAAAATGGATATTTCTAATGCCTGCTGCTAAATAACATGGCAGAGAATTCCCCTGCATGTTCACCAGATCAGTTTGCTAATATGAAAACTGTCCCTTGAATGCATTACTCAATCATTTTTCATTTCATCAATTATTTATAATTTGTTAAACCCATAGACTAACTTCACAAACAAAAAGTGAATGTTATTTCTTTATCAAGAGGGGTCCCTGTGAGCTTCTAGCCTTTCTTAGCTCTTGACAGGAACTTGATTGCAATAATGAAGCATTATAGCTACAGCTCTGTTAAAAACCACTGCTTTTGTTTTTGGACTAAGCTGTGACAATTGCCTCCCATTTGAATCAATTTTACACAAGCCTTGCAACAATTTTTTTACTCTGTGATTATTTATTATGCATTATTACCTGAGTGTTCAGTGACTCCCATCACTGTGGAGGACTCGTCTTACTGAGTGATATACAAATTGATGGGTAAACAGCCTTTGCTCTGAAGCGTTTGCAGTCAAGGGTCCAAAACATGCCATGTGTGGAGACAAGAGGAGCTCCACCATGCACCCACACAACACCCAAGGGGGACATCAAGGCCAAGGGTGATGGTACAACCTTTCCAGTGCCAAGTGTTCTGGTTTTGATCCAGAAGAGCACAGAAGTATGAGTGTTTATACTGAATGCCAAAGCAGCCCATTTACACCAGCAACTAATAGGAAAATCGTCAGGCAAAGCAGGCAAGCCTAGGAAGCATAACTCACCTCACCGGGAGCAGGATCTCCACCTCCACATATACATAAGATCAGGCTCAGATGCATAAAGGTTTTGACTTGTTTAAATAATTGCAGAAGGGCGGCCTAGTAGTCTCCATGTCTATTTATGCAGATATTTCTCACGTCAAAGGACGTTATTTTAGACAGGTTTTAAGGAAAAGACATGTTTATCATGTTAATGCAGTTTTTATCCCAGTAAATCAGTGTAGTTTTGGAGACTTCTTATTAATAACAGGTTTTCTTTCTGATTATCTAAGAAACCCTGCCTCGCAAACTTGAGCAGTTTCTTGTTTTCATAGCTTATTCTGCATTATCTACCATACAAAACATTTCAAAGGAGTATTTTCGCACAAAACCTGCCAAAAAAATCAATGCATAAGTAGTAGAAAACTAATTTTGACTACTGCCTGCATTATCTCCAACACTTGAAATTTAACCAGCAAAGATTAAATTCAATGAAAAAAATAAATATTAAAAATTAAAAATGAGTGCAGAAAATTGAATTGAATCAGGATTCTCTTACCACCTGGGAAAGCATGTGGAAAACGTTTTATTGCACAGAGAAGTCCAGACAATATTGACCAAGCCCCTCTTGACTTTCTCTAAAACATTTGTTGCATTAAAAACAACCGCTACAAGCAGTGATTTATTTCTGAATTCCCTGCGAGTGCAGAGAGACACAAAGGTCCTAAATCTGCTGACTAAGATAAATTGCAGGTTGGAATGTATTTAACAAATGATAATGCAAAATGCAGGAAAATATACAGAGAAACAGCAGATAGCAGTGGAACAGAGTACATGACCTGCCTGAGAAGTTACTACACGCAGCCAAAGAGCAGATATAGCTGCAGTCGAATTCCCTCAGCTTTCAATCCCTACAGAAATAAGCAGCTATTAAGAGAAAACATATTTCTCCCTGTGAGTGAATCCTTCAACTGCTTTGTAAAGATGATTGGGAGACTGCTATTGCAGTAGGAGAGACAAACTCTTTTTGAAGCAGAGGAAAGGTTAGGAGAAAGGAATGGTCTGAAATTCATTTAACAAGTTCATCTCTCAAGGTAAAAACAAGCAGGAAAGAAAAAAACATAAGCAAGTGATTATTAATAGGCATACCTCCTGCTACGATGGCTGCCTGCTGCACAGTGCGTTGTTTCACACTTTGAAGCATCTGGAGTTGGCTAGAATTTGAGTTAGGACACAAGACTCGATGGACCAGTGGCATAATAGGGCATGGCAATTCCTGCAGTCTTGTTTTGCAGACAGGTGCAGTCAACCCTGGGTTTCGTTTGTTTTTTTGTTTGTTAAATCTCCTCCCCTGTTCCTCTCTGCACATAATGACTGAAGAAGCATCTCATCAAGCTGTCACTGCAAGCCTCTGGCAGACCAGGTCCTACCTTGGGCCAGGGCTCAGCAGCCAAGTAGCAAGTACAAAGCTACAAGAGCAGCTCATGGAGCAATGCAGGTTAGAGAACAGAGAACCTATCACTGCCTTACACTCGCTTAACTCCAATCTTCTCACTTACCATGCTTCCAGGCTCTCAAGAGAGGAATGAGATGCACCATAGGATCCCTCCATCCACTTAAGAAAGCAGCTAAGCAAAGACCTTGAAGTTACTATCAGAGAACTCTGACTTGAAAAATGACATAGAGAATTAAGAGGGGATATCAGGATATTGGAAGGGGAACTTGTAATTTGTAGGTAGGAAATAAGACAGTTAAATAAAAAAAGAAATATTGTGCTTATAAATTAATCATCTTCTACAGAGATTCCTTCACATGCTTGTGGCTGCATTGTTTGTACAGCACTACCACAGTGTGGTGCACAAACACTATAGATGGAAATTATTCCACAGAGGATTTAAGGAATTGTTCTGGAACACAGAGATCAATTCATCTTCACAGAATCCATGGTAAGGTAGGGATAACACCGTTAAAAAAAAAAAAAAAAAAAAAAAGAGAGAAAGAGAGAGAAAAGAGACGTGAATGTAATTTTATCTCCAAGTGGAGACAACTAAATCTATGATGAGTAGATCTTTCCAGAGACAGGCTTCATTATCTTTCTGTTAGCAGAATAATCCTGCATATGGCTAAAACTGCTATTTCCTGTGCCTACAAGGGTCTTACCATTTTCTTTCTTTAGAAAGCCAGCCTTAGCACTTCTCTAAGCTATGGATTTACTTAGAGAAAGCAACAGTGGGGCAATCAAGAGTTGACCTGACGCTGTGAATTCCCATTCACAGAAGCAAAGACTTCAGTTTTAGTTCTGTACCAGTTTTCACAAAATAGGACTTTCATCTTCAGAGATCTCCTAATCCATCTAAGGCTTGGCTGAGCTGAGGAACAATTTCAGAAGAAAGTGGAAGTAGGACTGAGACACAACAAGATTATATACTCTTGCTTGCCTGGAAAATCAGGCCTAATCATGAGACTTCAAGCAAAATAAACATTCTGAAGAGAGTTATTTAGTCAAATAGAAATGTATTCATTTCTTAATTTTTAATATTTTTCTAACTTTAAGAAAATATACAGTATAGATGTGTTTTCTCACCCTGGGAAGGTCTGCTTCTGCCAAGAAAATGCAGGTGAGGAGCTTCCAGACAGCTCCTCAAGGAAAAAAACCACCCCAAATCCTGCCCTCTATAACTAGCTGGATATTTTCACTGATTCACAGGAATGTGTTCCATTAATTCTCCTATCTTTCACCAGCCCAAGTACTGTTTTATTGTGCTAAAGAACTATTATTTTTAGCTAATTAAAGTTCAGCGAGGTTCCCATTTAGGTAAGTGTCTGTTGTCAGATGGAAACGTTCACTGCCACCATACAATTCTTATTTGCAAAGCTATTCACCCACTCATCAGAATGCTACCTGTGCAGCCTGCTGCAAAAACATTTATCACAAATTCTTCTACATTCTGTGCTGTAATGTCCTACTACACTTCTGAAACATAACCACAGAAACTCCACTGGTACCCATCTCAGGACAACTGTACACGTAAGTATAGAGAAACACTAAAGGGCAAGCTTTATATGCCTTGGTTCTGGCATGCAGCTGCATTTAGCAGAACATTTAGTTATTTACTCATGCTTTTCTTTCAACATTAAATGTGCTGTTCTACAGACCCCTCGCATTGCTCTGCTTAAGCTGGGCTTAATAGCAGCAGTCATAACTTCAAAGTCAGAAGGGTATCATCAGTGACATTAAGGTTTGCTTTTCAGGGACATGACTAAGAGCAACGTCTGCCAACTCTTGACTGTGCATTGCACAGTGGTGGTGATGTAGCCCACCTCCAGCCTCCAAACAGATTTGTCAGGGTGCCTGGCACCGACAGGAAACACACGTTGAAGTGTGGATGGGGAAAGAGAAAAACTTGCAAGGATGCAAGGTCTGCTTTCAGTCAACAATAAGTTCTTCCAGAGCTGCCACTTGATGAGTCCTTTTGGGGTGAGGTGGTGGGGGCTTAAAAACATGTGTCTCAAACTATGTCTCAGTTTCAGAAGAGGCAGAGAACAAGTCAAGCTCTTACGTCTTGTTCTGTTTTATAGCTGCCTCAAGTAACACTGTTACTTGAGGCAGCTATAAAAGCACTACATGCAAAGATGTCACCTACAGAAAAGCAGCCGACCTGATAAAGATGTGATGCCTGAAAGTAACAGGTTGAAGAAAAGCAACTGCAACACTTTAGAAAATTCTGAGCAACAAGAAAAAAAATGAGAGCGTGGAAAATGAGTGAGATTGCTCCTGATTTTTATTTTTAACTGAGCTGTACAGCCAGCCAGATCCTTGTGTTCCTGGTATCTTTGTTTATAGATGAGTCATCTTTGTGCTGCCTCTGCCTTCAGCTCCTTCCCTCTCTGTCTGTGGCATTTCTTTCATCCTTGCCAGTATCTGCTGCAAGGTCCGACCAGTCCCAGCAACTGATCAAATAACAAATATAATTTGTGAAAAATAATCTGCAGCCAAGAGAAGATGTTAAAAACTTCTTCTGTGTTCCTTTTTCCTCCTCTTTTCTTCAAAAATGTTAACCCAGCACCTACACCAAGGCTTCTTATGCTTTATGCTAAAAAGCAGATCCTGGCTACCTTAGCAACATGCTAAAGAAACACTCATTATATATTGGATATGACATTGCATTTCCTACATCCCTGATTCATTCTTTGATCTCTCCTGACAATTTATTTTAAAGAATTTTGCTGTCTTAAAGGGTTATATTTGGTGCACGCTTTCCTTTTAAAAAGGATTTTTTAAAAACAAAGAAAGTAAATGCCTGCAACATCATTTATGATCTATTTTTAAAAATTTCAACCAAGTTCATATTTACCAGACGGTGAAGAAATATTATACTTGTTTTCTTTTCCATCAGCAGCAAACCCCTAATGCCTTACTTCACCTTTCTTACAGCATTCTCCTGTGAACTACTTCTTTGATCATGAGCCAGCAAAGTGCCTCAGTGTGTCACCTTAGTCTCATGACTGAAGGTCTGGCTGGTATTCTTCTGCTTTCATGCACATTTAGTAACTTATCTTCACCGAAAAAAACCTTGCCATCAGTTGGGTGGGTATAAGACCTAAGTCTCCTCCAAGAACCACCCAATTTACTTCTAGAAGAAACTTCCAGAAGATTTATTAGTCAACAGCACTGCATTTTTAATTGTGCCTGTGAAGTTTGGGTGTTCACATTAGCAGTCCTGCATTGATACTGCCAGCTAATAGGCACAACAAAGACTCAGTGCCACATGACTAGTATCTCTGTGTTCCCCACCTCTTGAGTGCCTCTACACCCCAGGACGCACAGGGATACAGCTGCCGTGCATAATGAGATGCCTGATAAATGTGAAATAATTAAGTTTTTTCTATCCTACAAGGTTTCCTGAATATTCCTAAAATATTCACGCTTTTGAAACCATCCTAGCATTCCTTCCGACTTTTACTCGATCTGCCACCTGCATGGACACTGAACAGATATGCAGCATTCTTGTGTCTGATCTATAGACATTCTAGGCAATTCTGCACATGGTGAAGATCAACAAGTACAACTAAAGCAGCATTTGAAGACTTCAGGAAAAGGATATAGAATTTACTGAAGTGAACAACCAAATAACACTGGCTTTTGCAGTTGTGTCAGCTACACAAGGAAGAATACTTCAGGGTCTAAGAAACAAACACTAACTGTGTTTCACTCTCATGAAAATCTGGTTCTATTGGGAATGGTTTGCAAAGTTTTGGCCAGCAAAGGTTCAATCTAGACTATCACTCAAAGGCTCAGAAGCAGAAACCAAGTTAACTTTGCAATGGAAAAGGGAGTGGTGAATGTCATCAGAAGACTGCAAGTCTAGCTTGTGGCAGGCAGATGCCAGTCATGGGGAAATCAGTTTCAGGTCAAAAATTATACAGAGAAAGGGCTGTCACTCAAGTATGCAGGGCCACTACTTGCATTTTTCTGTACAAAGAAGAAAGTAGCTTTGTGAAGAGCAGGGCAGCCAGAGATAGGATCTACATCCTAATGAGATTTTTTTCCCCTATGACTACATAAACAGGAAAACTGTTAATTTTCTCCAGTTCTGTAAGTACCAGTCTCAAGTGGGAACATTTCACTAACATTTCACTTGTGCTGACTGGTCAGAGGCAGTGTGTAACATAACATTTACATCATTAGAAACATCCATTTAATTTTCAGAAGATGCAAGCAGGGATATTTTTTCCTGACCAGGGGCTCCACGTTTTGGAACTGCAACATCAAGGGGAATTTTAACCTTTGCTTCCCTTATTTTTGGGCCCATAAAAGAGACATCTGACCAGTACAACAAAGGTTCAGCTTACATTTGAGAACATGCACAGATTAAATTTAATATACTTCTAGTTTCCTGAATGAATTTGAAAATATATCATGAGTCAGATTCATTTAGCAAAGTTAATGTTTCTATTACTGTTGCTATGTACAATAAGCTACCATCAGCTAAAGTGACTATTAGCAAGAGAGGCTAAAAACACATTAAAATTAGAAATTTTTCCTGTTAATTTTCTACATCCAGATACAAAAGCAGGTATGAAAATCTACCAGGATTGCTCAGATGAGAAAGATCCTACAAGATCTTAACAGTATCTTTGAGTACTGAGTTGCCTGTTTTTTTACTGTGTGTTGGCTAGAATATTGCAGTTCAGTGCCATGATATGGCACAAATTATATGAACAGCATTGGAGAGAAGAGTGTTGTTTGGACATCTATGATCTAATAAATTTCATAATTAATCTACTTTTTTCATTGAATGTAAGAAAAAAGAAGAGGTGTAAACACTTCACAACAAACAGGAAAAGAGAAATACATTCTTCAGTTTCCCTTTCATAACATCAGTGGGTAGAACACAGTGCTTGTATGGCATGATTTAGGGGTATCTGAAGGGGGCCTATAGGGATGCTGGGGAGGGACTCTTCATGAAGAACTGTAGTGAGAGGACAAGGGGTAACGGATTCAAACTTAAACAGGGGAAGTTTAGATTGGATATGAGGAAGAAATTCTTTACTATAAGGGTGGTGAGGCAGTGGAATGGGTTACCCAGGGAAGTTGTGAATGCTCCATCACTGGTGGTGTTCAAGGCTGGATTGGACATAGCCTTGGGTGGCAAGGTTTAGTGTGAGGTGTCCCTGCCCCTGGCAGGAGGGTTGGAACTGGATGATCTTAAGGTCCTTTCCAACCCTAACTATTCTATGATTCCATGATTCTATATAGTGAGTGTCACACATCTTCCTGGTTTATCACTGGTATTTATTTGAAATAGACAAACATGCTGGCCATGCATGCCTGTCATATCAGGGGTAGTACATGGTCTCCAAAAGGAGGTGAGATAATGGCTTTTGCTGATTCTAGTCCATAATAATCTACAGTACTACTATCCAGTGCTTACGAGTTAGACAGTGTTTGGTACCTTCCCTCTCAGGCCTGCAAAACACTATTTCATAAGCAACATGTGGGCAGGACAGGTCATCTGACTCTTGGTGAATCTTCCAGTAAATAGGGAGGTTGCCCTTCTGCCAAATCTGCCAGGTAAAACAATTTTTTAGAAGGCAAAAAAGTATATCTTAAACTTCCTAAAGTCTTTTTTCCAAGAAATGATTTGAAAAATAGAGAACATGCTTCAGGGAAGGTACTCTCAGCCCACAGGAAGGCTAAATCTGCAGAGAAAATTAAACTTTCTCAAGGGCTTTCAGGTTATCAGGGTGAAAACAGAAAAGCAGAAGCCAATAAATTACTCCAGACATGCTGATTATGACTGTCATATTGCTCTGGGGGGTGAAAAGGGCAAGGTAGGAGGTGCCAGCAGCTGAGGTCCTTACTGCTGCTCAATTATTTGCATGAAGGTCCAAGATCTAAGGGAAGAATAGAGGAAGATATTTGAATAGGAAGGAAGAAATAAAACATTTATTCCTAGAAACCTCAGGAAAAGTTTTTTGAGCTATTTCTGGAAAATACTGCTGTTTAATAAGAAGTATAAATAGGGCATGTCTGTACAGATCAACATACATATCTCACAAGCAAAGATGAGTCTTCCTTAGCATGGAACATTGCAAGACAAAAGAAAGAATTCACAGATCAAGTGCATTGCTATTACAACTGTTCCTTTACCCTTTTGAAAGCACATCACAGAAGTGAGACATTTGAAACTGGTAAAATTGGTTTACTAAATGGGACTACTGCCTCCTGCAACTTTTATGTTTAGGTTTATGAGAAATTATTCTTAAAAGGTGGGACCTCAGACTGAATCGCCACTCTGTGAAGTGTGTCTTGATGCAGACTGTTTTATTTCAGTTACTTATCTAGGCCTGTAGATTTTTCTTTGTTGCCATGATCCTCATTTTCTGACGTTGTTGCTTCATGACAGTTGAAATTCTACCACTGATAAATGTGGTTATAGACGTGGTAGATAACTAATAGCTGTAATATTTTCTTGTTTTATTGTTAGGTTTTTAAATAAAATAGCCATTTTTAAAATCTATGTCTTTTGTCCATGAAATTACCACTATTTTTTGAAGCTTGTTTTCAAACTTTTTTTATTAGAATAATGATAATATATATTATCTCTGCCTTAACTTCCTCATTTATTGGGGTTTACAGCCTAGTTATTCTATGATCATATGATTCTATGAGTTTTCTGGCTTGCCTATGTGTGATCCTGCTAATTTTCAGAGCACTATAGATGCCTAACAGAGCATGGACTGCATCCCATGTATCTCTTCTTCCTGGCTTCTAGTGAAGTTGCTGTACATCAGTGCATTTACAGCTACATCCAATTGAAAGAATGCTCCTCCTTTTTGCATGTGCAGATATATGTACAGTTACAGGTAATTTGCTGTACATTACCAAACTCCCTTGTTCACCTCTTCCTTCACATATACATTTAGGTAGGAGGGGACCAGTGGGGAGTAAGTAAATGTTGTTCTGGTATCTTCTACCTTCTGGTAGGCCTGACTAAGATCTTTCACTCTGACTTGCTGCTACATTTCACGTCTTTGTTGGCCTTTGACTACTGTCTCCACAATGCCATTGACCTGAATACTCCTGTTTTCATTTCTGCCTCATGGAAGCATCTGCTCAACCCATTAAACCATGCAAGGAGTAGGGTTTTATTCAGGTGTCAAAAAGGCAGTAGGATAAAACTACTTCATTGGGTGCATGCAAGCACTGACAACTTTTTGTAGAATAGAGGAGGGAATAGGAATTAGTACTTGGATCATAATGCTTTCAGTGCAGCCAGCCATAGACTCCACTACCAAAAGAAAAGTATCTGATATTGGGCACCAACTGTGCATTCAAAATAGAAAAGGCAGCAGGCCTTCTCTTGGTAAGTATAAGCATTCAGGGACACATTCTGTCTCCTTTTGTGCTCACTCTGATTAGTCTCTTACTCCTTTTATATTCCTACCATATATGGGAAGGCAGAATGTGAGCTATACTGTAGCTACGTGGATGGCAAAATGCAGTCTGCAATAAGCCATGAAAAATACAACACCTAAAAAGAAAACAAAATTACCAGTATGGCAATGAAGAAAACTGACACTGCGTAATCAAATGGTAGGATGAAGGTTAAAAAAAAAAAAAAAAAAAAGCCAAGATGAGGTGATTATATTTATCACTTATTTGTGTTTCATTATTTTACTGCACCTCCCTGATATATGTTTTATTTCTTAGGATTTGTGGTAAAAAGATTGGATAACTAACCTGTATTTTATTACTAAATGACAGAGTCCTGAATAACTCTTTCCTGTCTTTAATGGCATAACCAGTTTCCAGAGCTCCTGTCCTCCATTCTTTCCAGTGTATTTCAATGTTTAACATGTGGTTTAAGCACATAGAGCTACATTGCTCAGTTCCTGCACTATGGGATTTAACGTTCTTCAGCTTTTATGCAGAATTCTCCAGAAATACTACAGCTGAAAAGACACCTGCCTGAGACTTCTCCAGATCTGTTATGAAGTCATTAGATCCAAACAAATGGGTGTGACAAGAATGCCAATATTCAGGTCATGGGGTGAGTTTGAATAATTTTTAAAGCTCACTCCAAAGAGCAGTCCTATTTAAAAGTGTGCATAAAACTAGGTTACTCTTACAATGACTAAAGCAATCAAATACTCCTGTCTTTTTAAACACCACAGGGGATGGATGCCATCATTGCGTCCCAAAGAATGGTAAATTCTTATTGTGAAGAACTGGATAACATATCTTTTCCAAAGGTTGGGAGGGAGTGATATGAAAGATTGAAAAGCCTTAAAGGACACGGCTGCAAAGCCAGCTACTGCATATCCTTGAGATGCTCATACAAGGACTCTGTGATGTACAATGCCAAAGGGAGATCTGTGGAGTCTGTTGAGACAAGGTACCTCTGTCAACATTAATAAGAAGTGAGGTTATCTCACCTCTATGTTTGGGTCAGAAAAACACTGAAGTTTCTCAGAAGACACATAGCTAAAGAGATAACGAAGTAACTGAAGAACTATCACTTTTCCCATAATCTTTCCCCAGTATGAGAAGATTAATGATAGAATGATAAATGGCCTCTTCATCTAAAGGAAGTGAGTGATTCTTTTCTTCTTCTCCTTTCTCTGTTTTTCTTGCTTAGAATTCAGACAGTATTTTAGGAGACTGTAGAGCTTCCTTGATCTCACCTAAAACGTCATTTTTATGGATAAGTGCCGTGTCCAGGCACTTTAAAATAATACACTTTTAAAAGATCTAAGTAAAGAAAAAACAAACAACTCATCCCAAAACCTACATGGCTAGAAGGATGAACTAAAATTTGCTCAGGACTGAGGATGCTGGTTGGGTCATGGGTCAGACCTGTTTTACTCAGGTCTCCACAAAAAACACCTGGTGATAGCTCCATATGTTTTATTTTTATGTTTCTACCCATCCTCACCTGGCCTGACTGTGACTTTGGTTTTTCGTTTCTCTGAGCCATGGAATTAGTAGCATAGGACACAGGACAGGAGTAGATTGCCATGCTGGCAGCTGGACTACTGATAACTGAATAATGAACAGGTCCCTTTCCCCCTCAAAGTAAAGACAATAGTGAGGATACCTTACAAGCAAACACACCTGTTGCAGTGAAACAGCCCCTTTCTGTAGCCACAGTGCAAGTTCTCCTACTTAACATCCTAGCCAGAGGCCAAAATGGATACAGAAAATATATACCCTGCTCCCTCTTCCATCTCCCTTACTGGCCCCTCTTTTTCATCTCTCTTCTGTCCAGTCAACCAAAGAATCATAAATATTTTGTTGCATCAGTCAGATCCAGTTTTGCTTTTGGGGTTGGTTTGGGTTTTGGTTTTGTTTTCCCCTGAAGGATAGGAATTTTCTCTTTTTTTTGACAGCTTCACCTGAGAGTTTGACTTCGCTTACATATTTGCTTTAGTGCAAAAAAATACAGATGATGGGTTTCAGGTGGTTTCTAAATTAAAGATGACATTGGACTCGTCCTCCATTTCTGCTGATTGGAACTGGCTTCATCCTGCAAAGCCCATGGGCATTACTCTATAAGACTTCTGCACCATAGTGGACATCTACAAAGCAGAATGAAGGTGTAACTGCAGTAAGTGTCAATATACTCCTTGCTAGTTGGATCTGCCTAGTACGGCGATAGTTATGCAGCAATGATGATACGCATTTCACTATGCAGCTGCAGTCAAAGTAGCTATAGAAGGTTTCTGGAGTACATACTGTACATACACTACTTTTTTCAGTAGAGTAAGGGCTATCAGAGACTGATCTAACACCTCCTGGCTGTCTTCAATCTCCTAAAACTTCAAAAGAAGCAGTTTAATTCTCTGTCTTTTAAAGCAGGGAGAAATACTAAGAAAGTCTGCATGTAAACCTTTGGTCTATGCAATATAGAAATATCCTTTCCTTAGCAAAGTCTCTTCTTCTTCCTCCTCCATAAATAATCTGTCCTTCATTCTTGTTTTCCAGGTCAGTTTGACCTAGCAGGTTGTTCCTTGTCACATTTTCCTTCCTGTTGCAGTCCAAATTGCCAGTAGACATTTTCTACATGTCAGCAGTGCTATATCTGGATCTCATACACCTGGGAAAGACAAGATTAACCATCCCACTTTCTTACTTGCTTACCAGTGACATTATGCCTCCTTTTGCTGATAATCCAAACAATTCCTCATCCTCATATATACAATTAGTCAAGAAACTCTGGAAGTCCCTTCCCGAAGCCCTCCTTGTATTCCTGCACCTTCCAATAAATTGTATTTACTGCTACAGTTGTAGCCCACTACACACTCTGCGTTTTACCTCACAGGCAGGAAGAATTTTTCCTCCTTTCCAGAAAATTTTCTGGCTTTGAAAAATATCCAGTTTGGTCTCTAATCTCAGATGATGGTTTCTAGGTATCTAATCATTCTTGTCACTTCCTTCTAAAGTGTCTGCATCTGATCCAGATCTTTCTTTAAGCAATGGTACCAAATTCAATATAGCCGTTTAGCCTTGAGGCCCTTAAATTTTTGTCAAAGTAAGTTGAGCACTATGGAAATATTGCCTCAACTGCCTTGCTGCCTCCCAGTATGGTATTTGGATTCCCCACAGCAGTATGGCATTTTTAACTCATGACTCATATGTATTAGCTTGTGGCTCTGTACAACCTCTGACCCTTTTCTGTATAACAGTTTCCCAGCCAGCTGCTCCTCATCCTTTATTTATGCAGTTGACTCAGCTTGCCCATGTGAAGTACCATGCACTTCCCTTCTTCAGATCAGCTTCCTCAGGTTGTCAAGATAATTTTGAATTCAGCTCTTTTCATCCAGTGCACCTAGCTTATCCCTGTCAGCTTGCTAACGCCTTGAGGTTGGTGATCATTAATGAACAATGAGCAGTATAAGGCAGCTCTATATATCACTCTATTTTGATAGGGAAACTGCTAATTACCTTCTGTGTACAGGTTTTTGCACACACATCGTCACGGATCTTTGCAGGCCATGCTATCTTTACTTTGGGAGAGATAGGGTCAGAAGACTTTCCAAAGTCTAGATGCAAGGGATTCAATGTTTATTCTCTGGCATGCTGTAGAACAGAAGTAGGTTGGTTTGATGCAACTGTTTCCCCACTAATGCCTCCTGGAACTATTTGTCTCCACATTAATCTCCACGTGCTTAGAATGGCTGGGAGAGCTTTGGTCTGGCATCTTTTTGAAAATTTTGATTACCCAACACAGCCATACTTCACTGGCTCCTTCAGTTTTTAAAAACAGGCATCTTGATATCCCTCATGATAATCACCATCCCTGACAACCCCACAGTGACCTCACTTCCTACAACTGGATTCATATCATGGATACTCACTGTGAATTTACTAAAAGAGAGATTATTGGCAACATTGACATGAATTATTTAGAGGAACAAAATAAACAAGTCACCAAATTTTGATACGGACTTGTCAGTAATATTAGAAAATAGTGGGGGTAAAGAACTCTTTCTATCCATATTCCCTTATGATTTATGATGTTTTTGAATAAAAAAGGCTCAATCTATCTCAGCTGTAAAAATCATCACCATTTTTCTGAATTTGCCCCAATTCATTATTGGTATTGTTCCTCAAAATAGGCATTTTTCAAAAAACCTACCCATAAGAAAATACAAATAGCCGCTTTTACTCTAGACTGCATACTCTCAACACACATATAGCTTAATTCAGCATAGATCCACAGTATGTTTCAGGGCTATCAAGACAACCTTGTTCATACCGTGATTTTCAGTGTTTGTGAGAATAGGCTATCAGTTAAACAGATGGGAGAAGAGGGGAGTGAAGAGCGCTTTTGAAGTTATGAGATCACAGAAAATTTGTTCTGATGATCGAATCAAGGGACTTGAAAACTGGTGATAAAAAAAAAGGATTTTGCAATTTCTTGCGTTTACTTAAATTTGTATCTACTCAGGGTATTGCCCTTATTATAGGAGCTGAAAAACTTGTAAGACATCCAAGGTTATGTTGCAGCAGGGCAACTTCCATGACTTCTGGTCAATTTAAACCAAGAGGCCCCTTTAAGATACTGACACTAAAACTGAAATTGATTTCTGTCTGACAGGTTAAGGAAAAGCAAATGACCCTACTGAAAGGATGTGTTTTGCTGAAAGGGCACTCAGCAGTCACTCTCTTAAAATACATTTAAAATTATGTCAAAACAAATATTCTTATTTATGTCTGCAATTATGTTTTATACCCAATATAGAACACCAGGCACAATGGAAGAAGAGTGAACTTTAAAACGTGTGTTATTCAGAAACTGCTGCACCCAAAGGTAATTAACAAATAGCTACAAAGAAAAAATAATGCTAGGGCATTTGACTCAGCCAGGCACAACGATTTAACTCAGGCATAATGACACTGTGGGCTACCAAAGGTTCTTGTACCTAAAAGTCTTTGCAGTGCTCAGCCCCAAGCTCTGTGTCCTGGCAGAGGTAAAGTGCCCAGAGCAAGGGGCAAGGTCATCGCAACCTGCCCCCAAGATGGTTTGGTTTCAGTTCTTTCCCTGGCTAGATGCCCACTAGAAACTACACCTCTCACCCTAAAAGAGGTCCTTTTCTCTCTCAAAAGCCGCAGTGCAGACAAATTGCCTGCCCTCTCATTCAAGGATTTCTGTTCCTCCCCCTGGCACAAGGGACATAATTCATATCATTCTGTATCTGCAGAAGTGCTCATTAAAACTTATGGCCCACTATTCCTATGATTATCCTGCTTTTCTAAAATCAAGGGCATACTTAGAGGAAAATAAAGACTATTCATATCTTTCCCAGAGGAATACATGCATATGTAAATAAACAGACAAAACTCCCTTAGTTTCCTTAGGGAATTTCCACATGGACTAAATGGGTATAATGCTGCTTGCTTGCCTCCAATTAGAAGCAAAAAACGCCCCTTCTGTCACAAGTTCATCATGCTAATACCTGTTGTTGTCACAACTTTACCGAGAAATGAAGATAGTAACAAATGGTTCTAGTTTTGAAAGTTATGGTAGGTACCAATAAATTTGTGTCTAAAAAGTGACAAGTAAAGAGCTCTGTAAGAGCTACAGAAGTTTAGTATCCAAATATTGCCCCAGGTGTTGAAATACCTCAATATGGACATATATATCTCCCTTTTATCACTTAATTCAACAGTTTTCATGTCAACTATTTCATCTCACTTAGAAAGTCAGACTTGCAAATTTGTTTGGGCCCACAGATCACATATCCCCATTAGCAGCATCAAGGACACATATGTAGCCTGGGCATGTATTCTGTCCAAAACCCACAGACAAAATTCCGGCTTCTGTCAAAAGGAGCTCAACTTCTGCCAAGTTATTATTTTGTTTGGGGTTTTTTTAGACAAAGAAATTTCACTTCTAACCACAGCTTTACTAGGCCAGTAATGGTAAGACAACAATAATAATGATAAAATTCAGCAACGCATAAAAACTTGTAGAACAGTAATAGTGGTGTTTTTTCTATTTTTATGAGGCACTAATCTAGTTGCCTCATAAAGAAGCAGATTATGGTTGCATAAAACAGCACAATGGAGCTATGGTATAATAACTTTAGTAGGTACAGCAGCGGCTTTACTACAGCTCCTCTCTTGACAAATTGTATGATGGAAGATGACAAATGTGAATACAAAATCAATCTAAATTTTATTTGATTGTGATTTCCACCTTATTAGGACAGCAAGAGATCATAAGAGAGCATGAGGTAGCTAAGACAAATGCGTAAACCCAACCTGTAATAAAAGATAAACTAACACTTTCAGCTGCCGAACAGCAAAAGTATTTCAGTAGATGCTCAGAACACTAAAGGTGTTTATACAATCCTTGCAAAGTAGCAGTTTTAAAAGCAACTCATCAGCTATAGAATAGGAAAGAGTAAAAAAGGTAGAATTAGGTAAATGGAAGTACCCCTTCAGAAGCTGTCATATCACATCAGTTTGTTTCATTTCTCTGTACAGAAGAACATTAAAAACATACCTTTTAAGTGACTATATCACACATTTTATGCCAGCTTGGGAGAAAAGGTACAATAAGAATTTTTTCCTTATTTTTTTCTGCTTTGTGATCTTACAAAGTAGTAATTATACATGTCTTTTTATATATTAATTCAAAATGAATATGAGCAATATTCATATATGAATATGAGTCAGTACCTCAGTTATTTACAGTACAAAGACTGATAAACCACATGCAGTGGCTGTATGTATTTACTGAGAGCCTACCAAAATCTACCAGATGCTTTTTGCATCACCTACCAACATAATCTCAGTATTGCCTCTTTTATTTTTTTTAGTGATTTTTGAATTTAAAAAACAGACAAGGATCTGCATTTATTTAAGTGGTTGTATAGTATGCAACAGTGTGAAATCCAGGTTTGCAATTGCAGTGCCACAGTTCTGAACAGTACTGCACTTCTAAATAAAACCTGAATCTCTCCAATCAGCCAGGGTAGGACCATAAAAATTAAAGTTACATTTTTTTTTAACTTCTCGTTGGACTTACAGTTCTATTTCAGAGCCATTAAAAAGCAGTTAGGAGAGGTTGCAACAATAGCTATTGTGCAGTGCAGTGCAACAGCATTACAGTATTTGCCAGAGAGTCTTCTGATGTACAATCCACAGGTATACAAATATCCTTCCAAAATCAGCCCTACTTAGTTCCATCTAAATGCTTCTTTGAGTTTTGGATTATCCTGCTGCTTGCAAAAAACATCTCCCATGGTTGTATGGCACGCCCTCATACAAGTATACCTCTAGATTTTGGAGCTGAATTTTTGGGGATGAATATGGCAGTCCAAATAGATTATGGCAATGCTTTTGTTCACTCAGTCTTACAAAGACTCAGTTTAAACGTACTGTGATACCTACAGTCATCTGCTGCAGGAATTGATCTCAAAGTTTGTTATGATATTTTTGTTAATACAGCTCGTCTGTCACTGTATTTTAGAGCCAAAGTGATTATAAAAATGGTAGGTAACAACTAGGAGGAACCCTTTCAGGTCTTATGATGAGCAGAGTAATGTTAAATAGCATTGTCCCTGCTAAGTCTGGGAAAAAAACAGGACTCCTTAGTTGAAACTGGCCTTGATAACAGCTGTACATGCAGAAGATCTGGTGGAACAGGACAAAATGTATTGGGAATGCAAGGGACAAACATGTGATATGTCAAAATGCATGTATCCATCAGAATCAGAGATATAAAGAAAGAAATCTGTCTGTTAGCAAACAGAAAATCAGTTAACTATAAATATCTGTCATAAACAGTTGAAAGAATACCTAAATATGTTTGAGTTTTAGCTGCTGGATTGTCTCTGCCTCTTATCCTTTCCTTAGAGCTTTCTTCTTTTATATAACCAGAAGTAAAGATACGTGGCCTGTGCAGCATGGTGTCATTTCTGTGGCTTGCAACAACCAGGCAGCTGTCTAGCAGCAGGATAAACTGACTCAGAAGCAAAGTTATCTTACCTTTATGTAAATTCCATATTTGACCTGCATGCAGCTGCCAGCACATATTTTATTGCGTTCACTGGTTTTTCATTATGCCCTGTGTCATTTGCTAAAAGGTATTTTAACTTCATTTAAATCTCCTTGTGCCTCCAAAATGCCAATAAATGTCATTCTTAACATCAGTTTTGTCCTGGGTTGGCTTTTCTGAGGTTTCTGTCTTTAGATCTGATTAAAATTGGGAAATAAATAGTGAATAACATATTGATTGCAGACTGGGAAAGGTTGAGGATAATTTATTATCTGGTGAGCATGATACTGAGGGTTTTTTTCTACCAGACTCTTCAGGCTAACAAAATTCATACTGATGGTAAAGAGGGGTTTATAACTATTCTTTAGTGCAAAGCAGTTTTGCAAGTCTTTGTTTGGTCATCTATAGACCATAAATGAAGTTAACATCAATGGTAGTTATGCTATTAATTTAGCAGACCTTACGGAAGAGGTTATGAGAGATTATTAAATCTGAAATCAAACTGCCCTGCTTATAGGGTGGAAAGAAAAAAGGATCAACAGACATTGTCTATGAACACTAACCTAAACCATAATTCTTGGTATTAGTGGTAATTGCTTTATATTGCTTTATGCAGCCTTACAGAAAAGTGACTATTTGGAATTATATGTCCTAAATTGACATTTTTTCATTCTCCAATACTGCATCACTAGCCAAGAGAATGAAAACTTAACCCACCAGCATAAGCTTATGCACTTTTCATCATACCAATGAACCATCAAGAACCTTCCTGCTTTCAAATCTTGCCATGACTGGGAAAATGTGAGCATAACAACAGCGACTATTTAGAGGAAGCGAAATGAGACAAAACCAAGTAGGTCATCAGCCAGGTTCTTCAGTCTTTCTGTTTACTTCTCAGAGTACCTGATCTAATGCCCAGTTAGTCTAGAGAATCTCATTTACAGTTTTCAATTGTAAGTACAGTTAGAGTCATTGCCTCTAACTGCTGTCACAAGAGACCCACTCTTATGTCACTTGTTGCTAATGGCAGTGGGAACCAGCCTCAGTGACAATCCTGCTCTGATGGCTGCAGAGACAACATTTTCAGCATAATAGTATTATATTTGGCAGAAGGGCCGCATTCCACTTGTGGCAGCTCAGGACAATGCCTGATTTGCAAATGGAGACTCCAGGTATTACTGCAACCCAAATAGTAATAAGAAAACATCTTAATATGTCTGCTGGGTTGAAGAATCTCCATTATCTTTTATTCCACTGTTGCTGTTTATTAAGAGCACCAGGACAGCTCAGGTGAGCAACTTGAATGCCACAGAATGCCAGCAAACCCAAGAGAAGCATTACCTGAAATGGAGCTATCGGTGGAAGCTGGACCCCAAACCCAAACCCTCTCCCCGCCTTTGCTCCCCCCTCCCCAGATCACAGTAACTGTTCTATGGCTGAAAGGAACTTACAGACTGGATGCCAATGCATGCCACTGGTGCTAGCCCCCAGCAGCACAGGAGAAATATATAGCACTTTTTCAGATATAACTGATACACTTGCCTCATTTCCAGCATCTCTTAGTACCTGACAATCTTTAACCTGCTCATTCTCACTCCAGTGAAGGTGAGGAACTGTCAGAACTCCCTTCTTCAGTAATAACATTTTGCGTCATATGGAATAATTTGCCAAGCAAGTTAAGACAGGTTTTGTGATTACTGTAACATCAGATTCAAGAGACCCTGAATTATTCAAACAGTTGTCTAGAGTGAATAGACCTGGCTCCCTGTATGGTAGGTGCAGAGTAGCAGCAATACATAAGCAACCAACATGCTAAAAGGCACCAGTTTAAGCATGTTATTCCCTAGAAAGCATTGGCTATTGCTGTTGCCTTGCTGTTTGCAGGTGGTAGCAGTAATACATATTAATCATTTCATTTAAAAGACATAGAGGAAAAATATTCAGCAACACTAATATACCCAAGTAATATCTATGTAATAACAGCTAATAGTACCTATCCCTAGCTTCTGATCAGATTTTGCATGTCTCCACAGTCAGAAAGGCTGCCGCTCTAAAGTGACACTTGATAATGTCAAACAATGTATTAACAATATATTAACAGATGATTAGTAGTAATGCAATGTAAGCCATTCTCGTTGAATTGGAAGACCTGAAATCAGTACCTCTGGAGCACTTAGGACAAAGATAGGATGTGGCTAAATATGAGAGGATTAAACTTAATATTATCTTTAGGGTATTTACAAAGAATAAACTTGTTTTCATCCACAAACTTTGTGTACGGTTGGAGAACAGTTACCATTTATTACAGGAAAGTACTCCTGTAGGAAACGACCAGCCAGAAGAGCTGTCTCAACAATAACAGAGATAGAAATGAACTGTTTAGAGACAAATTGCCCTCATGTAAGGTACTGAGCTACATGAAATTTGTTCTGTGTTTTATTCATTTAAAATATAAGGCGGTCATAGTGCATTTACTAAAAGCCCAGATGTTTGTACTGCTCTTGAGGTATTGCTTTTTTGCTAATGTAAAAACAGAAATATACAGCATGTAGGAAAAATAGCCCAGATTTGAAGATGGTGAAAATTGCAAACAGAGCACAGAATCATGCTTCCATTTCAAGCTGAGCCATGGCATTAGCCTGTGAACCTCAGTTCCCAACTTCATTGCCCCTGTATCTAGATCCCTCCTTCCACCAGCAGGCTGCTAATAGCATTGTTGTCAAAGAAGAAACACTCTTATATCAGCTGCAGTCTTTTTGGAACGGATTCTATAAACGTAAATAAAAGATAAACATGACTGAAGTTATTTTGTTTCTTTCCCCAAATTATTCAGGCAGTGCCAATGACCCAAGCAACAAAAGACTACTCACTGTCAGTTGCAATCAGCAGGGAAAGATAGACTCTGGAGAGTTATTTAACATAGAAACATAACTCATGTTTCATATTCCAACATTTCTAGGCAAGCTAGAAAGGGATTTTTAAGACTATCTGAGATTTCAGATACGTGAATTCTACTGAAACTAATCAGGCTTTTCCTTCAAGTTGCTTTTCACTCTCCTCAGGAAGTCTAAGGCATTCTTTTCACCAGATTTGTACCTAGATTAAAAAAGTCTGCAGCAATCCCAAAATACAATTAGATTTATTAGCTTCCTTCACTACCCAAATATCAGTACAATCTAGCAACTTGGAAAGATTAAGTCCAGATGCATCAGTTTCATGCCCTGACCACTAAGCTGCCCTCAAGCATGGGGGAAGAACATGTTAGCATCTATGTGAATGAAACCTCACTGGTATAGGCAATATATTTGGCTTATAACAAATACAGAGCGTGATCACTAGAACATAATATCTGTGGAGTTCACACATATCTTGAACTGCTAGAAGTTACTGTAAGACATCTAACTGAAAAGATAAGCAAAGAAAAACCCTGGAATAAGAGAACTTTACATGAGAATTATTATTATGTGTTTCCACTGCAGCTTCTCATTCTTTCCATTATTGTTCTTTAGGCAATGACAAACCCTTTCACCTTAAAAACAATCAATGGGCTGTTTGAAATTGTGTGTAGGGGAGGGGGAATGCATGTATACATTCTTTCTGATTTCAGTTTCCCATGACACCTGCTTAGCAGTGATTCCATGACACCCTATCTACATACTGGGCAGCATCTGTATTTTAATCCACAGCACTGCACCACTTCAAAGCTAAAATAGATTTGCTCTCTACACTCCAAACTCTCCACTAATGCCTGCTGCTGACACGGAGGCAATGTCCAATCCACTGACTGAGCAAAGTGTTGATGGACCCCAGAGATGCTTCTCTGCCCCTGCTGTGATGAGAGGGCAAAAGGAGAAGAAACAGAGTCCATTAGCAACTTGAGGGGGATGTCAAGAGATTAAATATTGTTCTGAGTTTCAGTATGAGATGTGGAATGAGTCACAGCTCCAGCTGATCCACTGGGAAAAGAGGAGCAGGCTGGAGAGACAGATAGGGAGGAAGAGGCTGCAGAGGGAAGGTGAGCAAATGATGCTGCAGGGAAAGGGAGGAAGCCTGGGTCACTTCAAACCTTTAGGTATACCCCCTGCTGAGAAGAAACATATAGTTGAGTTGTTTCACTCATACCCTCTCCTCTGGCCCTTGGAGGGTGCAATTTATACTCTTGCAGTCCCCCTTGTGCTCAGCATCAGTGAAGGACTGATCAGGGATGCAAAGCTTCCCTGTTTATCTTAGCTTTCACTTTGCCCATTGCCAGTGGAAATCCTCAGAACATGGAAGGGCAGCAAAGTTACAGTTTAGTTCTTCTGAAACTTTAAGCTCATATTGGAAAAGGGAGCTGGCAAGCCCCTCATCAGGTAGCCTGTCTTTTAGGTTCCATATGTGGCAGTGAGCTGAGCATCTTTCCTTACACGCTTTATTAAACATTTGGTTCTTAACCCTTCTCCGCCTTCCAGACCCCTGTATCTTTTCATTTTTCATTTCACTAAACAACCTTATTTTCAGATAAGTTGTAGTTCAGAAAATCCTTATGCAACTCTGAGCTTTGCAAAGTTTGCTAAAATGAATCCAACTCATTAATCAAGCAGAGAAAAATGCATCATGTCTGCAGTGTCTTAGTGAATGTCACAGAGTGTATAACAAAAGAAATGCTTAATTACACTGTTGCTAAGGCTTATTCAGACCCCCACCATCCTCCTCATCCCAGCATGATGGCAATAATCAAGCTAATCAGGAAGTTGGTGTTTATAAATCAATTAATACTTCAATTAATGCACTGCTTAATGTGCTGCCTGGAGCAGCTATTATTGTCATTACATGTCAGTTAATTGTTTCCTGCCTACCCTACTGGCTCAGTTGGAATGTACAGGCAGAAGTCATCTCTCATATTTGTTTTGCAGACATTGAGGAAGATGCTGGACTCTTGCATTTGTAAGTGATGGGATGCAATAACCAGTATGCCTTCCTGTTTCACTGCCTGAAAAAATAACCTTACTCCCTGATATCCTACCATAAGCAGAGGGTGAAACACCAGACATATAATCAAGGATGCTGCATTTCAGACTGCATCGAGCCCAGCCCCTTCTCCTCTAGCAGCAGTATCAAAGCCTGCTGAGGGACTACGAAAAGTCAAAATACCAGCCTAACAACTGATGCTATAGGGTGTATATATCTGGCATACCAGTGGGGACCCAACACCTTTCAAAAACTGTTAAATGAATATTCTGTGAAGTAGCTGTGAATAATTGCAACATTTTCCCTCAGCACTACAGCATATCACAAACCAGAAAGTAGCCTCAGAGGTATAGGCACAGAAGTCACAGAAGTCAATGTTGCAGTAAGGGAAAAGGACCTTATGGACTCCTGTCCATCAGTCTCTTATTTTAGCCTTATGGCTTTTCCTGAGGTTCACTTCCTTTAAATGTTGGTATGTAAAACACAAGCTTACTGATCAAGAGCAAGCTTGATCGCTAGTGAAACTTGACAAAACGCCTCGTAAAAGTCAATCACTGTTATAAGGTGTTGTCTTGCCTTCTCTCAGCAATGCAAACTACAGCAATGACCTCCACTTTTAAGCAAAGTGGTAAGTTTTGCACAATATATTTTTCACACCACCACACACTTGATTCTTCAGCATTAGTTAGTGCAGCTGTCAGTAACTGTTAAGTATAGCCTTGCATTAAAATGGCACGAGGTGAATTATCCATCCAGGTTACAGCAGAGTTTTCTGGAGGGACAAGGTTAAGATTTGGTTCCACGTTGGGTTAGAACTAGAATATTGTGGGAAAAAAAATATTTTTTTCTCTCTTTTTTTTTTTTTTTTTGTTCTTTTTTTTTTTTTTTTTTTGTGGGGGGTGTGAAGATGAAGTGTGAGTTTTGGGTTTATGGTTCCTTTTGTTTTGTTTTTGCCTGGGTTGGTTTTTTCAGTTATCTGTCCGTATATACAGAGAGAAGAGACAGCACTGGGTAAAACCAGATTTGTTCAGTTCCAGTCTCCATCTTGCTTTCATCTTCCCTATTCTACCTTCACTTCCTGAAGTGTGAAGGCGCCATCTTAGCTTTCATTGTTGCTAAAATCAGTAAATAAGAAATTTGTCTGCAATGTGAGTTTATTATAGACTAGCAACCAAGTTATAATTCTACTTAGCTACATAATTGTTCTAGTTAAATTATATTACTTTGAGCGTACGACATATCAATTCATGGGCTTTCTATACAATTAGAGTGCAATAAATCAAAGTAATTTGCTGCTATATTACTTGCAGATGCTTATGTGAAGGCTTGTTATCTTCTACGTGCCACAAAAAGTTTTGTACCTTTGTACATGAAAAAAGTATGTAATGGTATATGGAAGTAATTTGCCTAATTTTAAATTCTGAAATATCTGACATTTCACACACCATCTTACAAGAGCCTTTATAGATATCTCTTCAATAAAAAAGCATTAAACAGAGTAGCAGCAAGATATTAATGTTGAACATCCTCCACACAAAACCAGGAAAACCTCAAAAAAACCGCCTCAAAATAGCAAATGCAAAACAGATAGTGAGAGAAATCCAATCAATCTAGAAAGACCACAGATGTGGAGAAACTGACTCCAGTCATTAACAGATGAGGTATTAACACCAAACATCTTTATTAAGTAAGGCACTGAAGAACAAGTGCATTCCACAATGTACTAGAAAACACAAATGGAAAAAAGGAAATTCTGGAGCTAGGAAATTGGTGGTGAATATGGAATAGAGGATACTTTCCAAAGCAGTCTGTATTGACCGAATGCTGCTCCGAATAAACAGAAAAGAGCTCGTGGCAGCTGAGCTAGTTCAGTGCTCAACGCCTTTGAAAGGCTCCCTCAGTAGCATGCAAACCCCAGCAGTTATCAAACACTGAATGATTCCATGCACTTCCACTATCCGAAGTCCTGGGTTTCAGTACTGGTGCAGTTTGCAGCAGCACTCATATTTATAGCGAGTGATACCTGCCAAAGAATCCTTTTTGTCTCAACTTAGCCACATAAATAGAAAGCTATTTGAAACCTATGCAGCCTGTGCAACCTTAGCACTGGAAAGAGGGGCAATAGTTCAAAGCTGAAGGAGCCTGCCGCTCTGTAAGCCAAAATGAAGGTATGTAGGCATGGTGTGAATCATGATAGTTGGCTTCATACTACAATAAGTGAAAATAGCTTTACAGCCCTAACAGTCACTCTCTGTTGGGGAAAATACCTTCTCCAGGGTTTTTTTGGTTTGTGTATTTGTTTTCCAGCTGTAAAAACACAAGGTTACTTTTAATCTAAAAAGAAAGTTTCACAGGAATAGGCTGTTTGTGTAGCATAGTTTACTTCATAGTTTTCAAGGGATCTAAACCAAAAGAATAGTCACCATTCAGAAATACACAGGGGCCTTTAGACTATACCGAAAACTTCCATCTGTGAAAAGACATAGCTATCCACAGAAATACTTCTTAAAGATGCACTTACAAAAGCTGAAGACTGATGCTACCTGCTGTGCAGGTCCAATAATTCAGTTGAAACCAATGTGAAGAGGAAATTTTACATAGACATTTGTCTTAGACGTCTTGACCCTATGGCAAGGTCTAGAAAGAGTTCACTGCTCTTAAAGCCGCAATTCAGCAAAGAAACACAATCAGGTGGAGTATGAGCATGCTCAGTCAGAAATGCCCTGCTTCTCTGTGAGCTTTTCATTAATAGACTCCATGGAAAGAAATCTCCCAAGTCTGGAGATGTAAATGATATTCAAATACACTGCAGAAATATTGGAAGATATACTGGGATGATTCTCTGATTGTCTCTGAGCCAGCAAAAGAAGAAAGAGACAACAGTTACTAAGATCATAGAATCATAGAATAGTTAGGGTTGGAAAGGACCTTAGAGATTATCTAGTTCCAACCCCCCCTGCCAGGGGCAGGGACACCTCACACTAAACCATGCCACCCATGGCTATGTCCAACCTGGCCTTGAGCACCGCCAGCGATGGAACATTCACAACTTCCCTGGGCAACCCATTCCACTGCCTCGCCACCCTTACAGTAAAGAATTTCTTCCTCATAGCCAATCTAAACTTCCTCTGTTTAAATTTGAACCCGTTACCCCTTATACTATCACTACAGTTCCTCATGAAGAGTCCATCCCCAGCATCCCTATAGGCCCCCTTCAGATATTGGAAGGCTGCTATGAGGTCTCCATGCAGCCTTCTCTTCTCCAGGATGAACAGCCCCAACTTTCTCAGCCTGTCTTCATATGGGAGGTTCTCCAGTCCCCTGATCATCCTCGTGGCCCTCCTCTGGACTTGTTCCAACAGTTCCGTGTCCTTTTGATGTTGAGGACACCAGAACTGCACACAATACTCCAAGTGAGGTCTCACGAGAGCAGAGTAGAGGGGCAGGATCACCTCCTTTGACCTGCTGGTCACGCTCCTCTTGATGCAGCCCAGGATACGGTTGGCTTTCTGGGCTGCGAGCGCACACTGCAGCCGGCTCATGTTCATTTTCTCATCGACCAAAACCCCCAAGTCCTTCTCCGCAGGGCTCCTCTGAATCTCTTCTCTGCCCAACCTGTATGTGTGCCTGGGATTGCTCTGACCCAGGTGGAGGACCTTGCACTTGTCATGGTTAAACTTCATCAGGTTGGCATCAGCCCACCTCACAACTGTGTCAAGGTCCTTCTGGATGGCATTCCTTCCCTCCAGCATACCAACTGAACCGCACAGCTTGGTGTCATCGGCAAACTTGCTGAGGGCGCACTCAATCCCACTGTCCATGTCACCGACAAAGATGTTGAACAAGACCGGACCCAACACCGATCCCTGAGGGACACCAGTCGTTACTGGTCTCCAGCTGGACATTGAGCCATTGAGCACAACTCTTTGGGTGCGGCCATCCAGCCAATTCTTTATCCACCGAGTGGTCCACCTATCAAACTGATGACTCTCCAACTTAGAGACAAGGATGTCATGTGAGACAGTGTCAAACGCTTTGCACAAGTGCAGGTAGATGACATCAACTGCTCTACCCCTGTCCATTAGCTCCATAACCCCATCATAGAAGGCCACCAGATTGGTCAAGCAGGATTTCCCCTTAGTGAAGCCATGCTGGCTGTCACCCAGCACCTTGTTGTTTTCCATGTGCCTGAGCATGCCTTCCAGGAGAATTTGTTCCAAGATTTTGCCAGGCACAGAGGTGAGGCTGACTGGTCTGTAGTGCCCCAGCTGATCCATTTTCCCCTTCTTGAAAATGGGGGTTATATTTCCCTTTTTCCAGTCGTCGGGAACTTTACCTGACTGCCATGATTTTTCAAATATGATGGATAGTGGCTTAGCAACTTCATTTGCCAGCTCCTGCAGGACCTGCGGATGGATTTCATAAGATCAAGGAAAGAAAAGTGTTAAAATAAACAAAGAATTACCATACTTCACTTGGAGTCACTATGGGCACATGTTAGTAAGCCTGATATCAGTGGAAATGAAGGGAACAGCAGCGTGTATTATGTCACCCTGTGGTTAAAATCGAGACATAACATAAATATAAAGAATTATTCAAACAGATTGTGGTCATATAAATACTAGTGAATGCCATAATTTTATAAATAACAAAGTAATAAGAGTCGGGATATGCATTAAAAAAAGCAGACTCATTTACATACTCCACTGAGAAAGCCTTTCAGTGCTGAGGACAAGAAAAGAAAGCACCAGACAGAAAACGGATGTGCCAGTTCTATATAGAAAATATTTTCAGAGCCATGGACCATTACAGTGCCTCCTATGAGGAAAAGCTGAAGTTACACTTTCTTATCAAGCAGAAAAGATACCGGTCTCCTAGCTGAACTAATAAATTACTTCTGAGTAGCTCCAAATCTGTCACATCACTCTTACCAAGCAGCTCCAAATCCATCACAAGTTACTACTGAAACGTGAAATGGTGAGAGAAGTTTGTTGGTACAGCCCAGAAGACAGAAAGAAAAGAATGACAGACTGCACCTTCCATCAGCAAGAGCCGGTTGACATGTCTCTATAGATGGCTACTCAGATGAGATTGTCAGAAAATACTTCTGGTAAAATGGATCAAGATGATTATATTATGGTTGACTGTTGAAGAGGTAGTAATTGTGGGGGGAAGAAAGGGGAAGTGGACCCAAAGCTGCAAACAAAACCAAAGAACAACAACAAAAATAGCACATAATAACACTATCCAGAAGGCCCATGTGGAGTTAAAACCACATATAAATATAGATTTTTCAGTCTTTAATGCTTTAAGCCCATAAAGCGCTAGATAAATGCTAAGAATAAATGACTGGTTTGCTTCCCTATGACATTTCTTCTTTCTCTATCAGCGCATAGTTATGCCTAAACATTGACTATACAAAATAAGGTAGGTTTTTCTCTTTTTTCCTGCTCTCTCCTCTCAAGGAAATCATCACCATCTCTTATCAAACATCCACTTAGTGTGCTTAAATCACCCAACACTCACGATTGCAATTATTGCCACTGGGGGAAAGACCTATTTTTTGTTGTTTTCATTCTTATTACTTTTATTTCTCTAAGTGTTCCTTCATATGGAGAAAAATACAAGTAGGAACTTTCTCTGCACTTTTGATTATCTACTGTTGTAACAAGTGCTCTGGGGATGTTAATTAAAAGCTTTGTAATGCCTCCTGTCCCTGACCAAGGGTATTAACCTAGCAGAAGAAGCACATTATCTTCTGTGTCTTAGAAATGGAAAAGCTGCACTCATACAACTTTTACTCTTTCTCATTTGTTTAACACAATTTCTGTCCCCTAAGAAGTGAGCTATTGAAAGATTAAGGCCAATGACCATCATATATCTATACTGTGAAGTTGAGAAAACCCACAAAGGATCCTTGAACATAGCTGCCTTTGTCATCTTAATGCAATCTTTACTACTAAGCTTCCTAGCTGATTTCCTGTGCAACAGATGTAAGATTTTTATGCAATTCCCAGCTTGTTTCCTGCAATACATGAGTGACAGCATATCTGAATAACACTCTGAAGTGCTATGTATGCAGAGTGTAAGCCACAAAGTGTTTTGAAACCTAAAGTGGGTTGCTTACCATGACTGAGTAATGTACTATAGAGATATGAGTGCTTTTGTATATTTAACATTGTGATTTTCTCTTTGATCTCAGCTGTTGCATTTAGAAGTATCCTAATCTTGGAGTTCTACACCTTGTCTTTAAAGTTTATCAAGGAAAGCTTTCACGAAACTTACACGTACGCTTGGATATACCACATATTCTTATTTCTTCCTTTTTGGTAGTCATCAGCCTTTTCCTCTCCTTCATGACAATTTCTATCAACTGTCACATCTTTTAAGTGTGCTTAAGATAGCTCATTTTAAAAACAGGCACTGTCCTAAACTGTTGCTAATTTTGCAACTTATTTAAGGTAATCAGCAAACATGAATGGAAAAAAATCATCCCCAACAATATAATAAATATTGCAGTACTTGGCTTAAGATACGTGCCACTATAGAAAACAGGATATTTGCAATTGTTTCAAAATTATACTAGCTCTAAAAAAAATCAGATTATTTTTTAATTAACAAGAATCATGTAAAAACCACCATAAATTCAGAGTTGCAGAATCCACATTTTGAATTTTTCTAATCTACTTCTTTTTTTAATGATAATAAGTTGATTGACATACTCCGCAGAGGCGCAGACTTCTGAACACTGACAATATCACCAGCAGCTGAGCAGATTCTTTTACTAACTACTTGAAATTGCTAGAACATGTAGGGTATTCCTTTGCTAGTTCTGACAGTAATGAATACCTGGTTTTGCACAGCTTCAACCACATGGGGGAATTGCATTTTACCATCTTCAATTTTCAGCTGGTAATCTCATACATAACCCTATTTAATACCCTCTTGATTTGTACCAGAACACCCGCTAATATATTCTCAAGCACACATTTTGGAATCCTTGCACTTGAGGAATTCACAGGTAGGGGGTAAATTGCAAGGGTTTGCCTTTTAAAGGTTTATCAGAAGTGCTGTTACCCCCTACATGTTTATCTCTCCCCATGCAATATTATAAACCTAGAATTACATGATCTACCATAAATCTTACTTTTTTGGGCTTCCTCGTGGGAACAGATCTTGCATCCAGAACCCATTACAAAGCTCTGCAAAAAATGAGCATGTTTTTCTTCCCATCACTACCTTTGTGCGTGTGGATGGAATATGTGTCTGTGTCCGAAGAAACAGAACAATTAATCTTATAATATCTGGCTAAACTTCAGTTGCTAAACCTAGATGTTTAACCACTAAAGTTTTCAGCACTGCTACCAATGAACTGCCAATCCAGGCTTGGAAACTGTCAGTGACATACGCATCATTTCACAAGACAAATGGATCCCTGAAACGGTATGTGTGTCTTTGTCACAAAGAACCCTTATAACATTTTGCATGGGCTCTAAGATCCTGATGACACTTTCAACTCCTGTCATATCACCTTCAGGGAAGTCATGAGGTCTTATCCATTTCTCTGGACCTGTTTTGGTAATAATGTGGCACTAATAGCTAGTTGTTGCTCTAGATAAAATATTGTAACTTTGTTAGAACATCTGTTATTAATTTAAACTAGGAAACAGCCAGCAGGAGCTGCTTTCTTTTCCAACACAGTACTTGCTGTATAGATGCTTTGGGAAAACGATACAAACACTGTTCACATGGAGCATATTTAGACCCTTTTCAGTGACTGAACTGAGAGTTTGTAAAACATCTAATATGAGATAACAGCCCTGCTTCTTTGATTGCAGACAACATGTTAACCACATTATCTGTGGTAGCAGATGGGTTCTGACAATACTTTTTCAAGTCTTGCTGAAATGCAACACTAGTCAACACAGGAGTGAGGTTGTGATCATTCAGCTATCAGAACGATCTGACTTATTCAACTATCTCTTTCGCAACATAGACTCAATCTCATGTTACCTGGATTTGAAATACTTTGTTATTTGTTATTGTCACTCAAGACACTGTGGCCCTAGAGGTTATAAAAGATCTATCAGAAGCTTGTGATGTACTTTGGCATTTAATTTCTACTCAGGCTTATAAAAACATTTGCAAATGGTTCCTCGTGGAAATGTAACACTCGGACTGAATTTTATATGTAAGTATCCAAACACTTTATTTCAAGCACTGAACAGAGAAGCAAACACAATAAAGGGTTTCTTGTCTTTGTTATCAACTTCAATCCAAAGTTCAGCCTGAAATTCTGGTACCCTTTTATATAAGTCAATGCAATTTTAGATTCTTTTTTCAAGTCACCAACCAGTTTCCACCAGATCAAAACTGAACTGCTCCAAGTACTTTACTCCAGGTACAGTTGCTTATGTTGCACTGTAGATGACACTGAGCTGCCTTGGTTCTCCTCATCGTATGTAGCCTTCCAATACTACCAAGCATGCAATGTAGACCCCTGGCTTTCATGCTAGGAAAAAAAATACTTCTTTTATAGACTTCTTTACCATTATTTCAGACATTTTGGATTAGGCAAGAAACCACACACATACAAATAACCTTATTTAAGGTGCAACAGTGGGGCCCAGAGGAGGTCTGGACTAAGAGCTAAGCAGTGCTGAGACACCCTTAGATAGCACCGATGCAAAACATTCTACATCTTTTTGTCTAGAGCCAGAATTGTTTTCTGGGATGGAGGACTGTAGCAATGCAAATATAACCAAACCCAGCAGTAGATTCTGTACTGTGGCCACATGATGATTTCAGTTTACCTTACACCAACACTAGAAGAGCTGCCTATATGGATTTGCACTTTTTACTTTGGAATTCACCAGCTGTCTCCAATCTGTCTTCCAGAGCAATTCCACAGGTTTCTCTTCAGAGTCATCATTACTGTATTGCTGGCTTTTGAACACATGTTGCTATACGAAACATTGTGTGTTGTCTTGTTATCATTTGTGCTTTGAATGTTTCTGTATGCAATTATTTCAAAACTAAGGTATTTGCATGCTTAAAACAGAAATGATGCTGCAAATCTTTGAATTATGATCTCAGCATGTTTCAGCTAAAACAGTTTTTGCATTTGACCACTGTAGGGCTATCTATTACTGGCTGCCCTCTTCTGTTGGCAAGACACTTGAGGGTCATCTCTGGAGGAGAGAGATGGTGGAAACTGAGGCCTTCCAGGGCACTTTTGACAAAAACATGGCAGGAGCTTTTGTCACCTATGCGGAACAGCAGGAAACCTTGGGATGCTGAGTTTCTCAGTTTGTAGAAAAAAAACATACAACAAAGGTATTCATTCAGCATGCACACAAATCAACCCTCCTTAACTCTGCAAGAGTCAATTAATTTAACAGGAGGTTAAATACCTAATCAAGTGCATTATCATGTGCTGAATAAACTGTTAACTGTGAAAAGTTTCTCTGAAGCTAGTAAAGCTACACGCATTTTAATAGTGGCATACAAAGGGGAAAAAAGGGATTGTGCTTTAGGATTTCCTAATTTGACAACTCAATAAAACTGCTTTTCTCTTGTACTGACTGGAAAAGGACATTACCTTGTAGCTTTGGGATCTGCAAATTCTTTGTAACAAAAAGCATGGGAACATGTAAACATGGGAAATTTTCATAATCAGTGTATTCCCCTCCCCCAGATAGCTCTAATACTAATCATTTCTCCATTACTCATTCAATATGCAGTGTACTATATAACAAAGAACAAGTAGAGTGGTCTTATACGAATGAGAGCAAAAACCTCACCTGTGTTTTGTTCCTGTTAACTGTGGCATATTGAGCAGGAACACAACTTGGATTCAGATTAGGTGTTATATTCCAGCATCAGACAATATCTTAGAAATGAACCCAAGATTAGGAAGCAGCACAGTTTTCCCAGTTTTGTGGCTTTGAAGGTGCTGTGTCATCTATATCAGCTTTAAATACAACCAGTAAATTCACCAAGTAAAAACAAATATGTATGACCCTGAGCTTACACCATGTATCATAGTAAAATCATTTAGATGATACTCATTTTTTTTGCTTTATTTCCCACTTTTACTGTAGTGATTTTGCTATATACATTAACTACAAAGCCTGTTTTTCATCACTGGATATGTTTTATGACTGTAAAGTGCACTTTAAATTTGTATCTACAGTTGTTCAGCCGATGTCCTTACCTTGTTCTGGAGGAAAATGTGTTATGCAGCTTTGCAAGTGACCCATAAGAATTTGGGTGTCTATGAGGAAGTGACATGTTCAAATAAAATTGTGTTGACAGCTACATACAAATACCTTTCTTTGCCTAAGAATGGATAGATAAATGCCTGGAAGAAGTCCTTAGTTTTACATTTACTGAAATAACCTAAATTCTTGTAGAACACTTGCGGGGGAAGCTGCTACTTGCAATCATTTAACTGATTTCTGCACAAGCTGAGAGTTAAATGTATCTTCTTATTGCATATAATTCCTTGTTAATATTACAATTTTAAATTAAGATGCCCTTGCAGTGGAAAGACAGTTGCTGGGGACTTTTAATGATCTGGAAAGGCTTTGATAGCACTGTGGTTACCTGAGTAGCAAGAGAAAAATGGCCAAATTGAAGGCTGGTACCCAACAGGAATAATCAAAGATGGCCAAAATAGAAACTCCTTCACACTGACAGATTATTTGTTTGCAAAGAGAAAAAAGGAGATGAAGAGAAAATACAATTTTAATCGAAGATTAGTGAGTGCACTGCAGCAAGGAATTTGAAGACAAGGCAAAATTGCATATCGTTTCACTTGGCATCCACATGCTTTCCTGCCATGCTAATGAGGCAAATGTCTTTAAAATATCAACAGAGAAATATGAGTTTGTACCAGAGAATTAGATTTTGGATGCAAGGTCATAAAATTTAGGTCACACAGTCCAGTGCATAGAGCAGTGCTGATAAATCCTGACTGCAGTGGTAACAACTTAGGATGAAAGGAAAATAAAGGATTAAAAGAAACAACAGTTTTCACATGCATTAAACAGCTTCTATGCTCAGATGCAATACAAATAATAGTCTAAAAGAAAAGGCAGCCTGCAGTGTGATAGCCGTTTAGCCAAATGCTCTGAAAGCTGAAGGGCAATGTTCAGATTCTTTCTATTTTAATAAATATCACTGGTATGAAGCCTAGAAAAAAAAGGATAACCGAGTGTGACCTATATATGCTTAAAACAAAGAGTTCAGGTATAAACTAAGCCACTATATCACAGACTGCAGAGTTTTCAGAATTTAGGTGCTGCTATTTACCAGTATTGTGCTAGAGTCAAAATAAGACTATCAATTCCCAGAAAATATATTTTAATTAAAATCCTGGGTAGAATCTAGCACAATCCATGTCCTGCTAATGTTTTCATTCCCTGTATGAGTCTTCCTCTGTCTCACAGTCTTAGTCTGGGACCTGCAAGCTTAAATGTAATTTCAAATAGGAGGTATGATGCAGAGTTGGCTAAAGCTGCTGAAATTCTTTTCTGCCAATAGGTACTTTAACAAATAGCAGAACGTCAACCAAAATAAATATTAAAGCATGGTTGCTTCAGAATGAAATACATATTCAAGCCATCCAGGTCTTTTAAAGTAATTCTTGTTTAAATATTCTTAAAAATAATTGGTTTATCTTAAATAAAATAGTGTATGCATGAAATAATTTCATTACTTTTTTAAAGTCATATAACATAAGAGATACCTGTAAGTTTACCACTGGCATGATTGGCAGGGAACACAGAGATGCTGTGCTGAAGGAAGAGGAGCAGTACATCTATTAAATCTTGATGTGATGTGATCTGAAAACAACATTATGATAGAACTTAGTAAGATAACTAACAAATGCTCTCAATCTGACTACAGGAGCTTGCCCATTTGAGGTCTGAGTAATGTGTTGCCTCAGTTTCCCTCTTTGCCAAAAGAAGTTGAGTTGACAGGCTGTATAAGCTGTCTCTTGGACCCCCCTTTTTCCCTACAAAGACTAATTACTTTTATGTATTTAACCTTGGAAGGGGTTACTTACTGTTTCCAGGATCTGTTTTGCTTACACATGATAAGTAGCTTATTTCGAAGTCAATACCATTCACCATATATTCCTATTTTTGACAGTGTCCAAGTCCCCCCAAGAGTGCAATAGTTCTTGTAGTCTTTATCAATACTTCACAATTCTCTTGGGAACCCTTCTCAAGAAACTTATTACAAATACTCCACTCAGAAAAAAAAAAATATAAATCTATGGCGTTTGGGTTTGGGGTTTTTTTGCTTATACTTGGCATCTTCTATGAATGAATGCTCTAAGGTCTCTTATTGTGCCAATGACTAAGATAGGCTTGTCTCATGTACCTGTATTCTGTCTGGCAGCATTATGAAACAGATCCTCTTCCCCTAGACATCTACATATTCCAGTGTCACTTTCTCTCACAAAACTATAGCTTGAACTAGGCTGGCTGGTCCTCAACTTCCAGTCCTAAAATGGACAAGCTGTTTTGTGGTAATAATCATGCCGCAGATGCAGCTGCCAAAAACCCCACACTAAAAAATGTTATATCATTGTCCCTGTGTAAAGACACTGTGAAGTGAGCAAAATATAACACATTGCCAGAGCACAGTAACAGGAAAACAGAAGCCAAAATTTAAAGGTGTGTTGTAACAGGCAGCCAGCACTGACCAAAGATAACAGCCTGACTCTGCTGCCTCACTCATTGCTCAGGAAGCAGTTTTGACAGAAACAGTGCTGTGACTCATGGCAGAAGGTACTATGTATCAGAACTCTGTGTAGGAGACTGAAGACCCAGTTTGAATAAAAACCCTGATTTACATGTTAGTGTATGATAGTTTATATTTTAAGTTATTAATGAGTATGCTGATCTGAAGAAAGAAATTTGCTAAATATTTAATGCTGAACAAGCTTTGGTTAAACAAACTGGAATAGAGGAAATTTCTGAAGTTGCAATTGCAGCAATTTTAAGCCCCAAGTTTATCAATATTCAAATGCACGTAGGAGATGTTTGGGAATCTAAAACCACGTAATGATCTTCTATTTCTATAACACCTTTAATTCAAAAGCATGTCAAAGTGTTTAACAAACTGCAAATAAGGATCATGCTACCTATCATTAATATGCAGACATGACTGCAGAGAGTTTTGGAAGTACTTTAGCAGCACAGAGGATCATTGCACAACAATATAGGAAAACAATAAAGAATGTTGCAGCTTCAGAGACTCGGTATCAGTAGGATTTAATCCTCAAGGTTTATGAATTCATACTGCCATGTCTGCAGCTTCAGGTCCCCATGCAATTAAAGAAAATACAACCCATAATAAATTCAGCTGATCTAAAGTAACTAATCAAATACACAGAATACTGTGTTTAGCCTATGTCTATGTTGCGAAATGCAGGATGAGACTGAGCTCAATATTCCTTTATTGAAACACAACTTTTTCTCCCAGCTGAGAGACAGCATCTTGGTAGCAGATACATTCTGTGGCTGTGGTCACAATGTTAAGACAATAACAACCCCAAAACAGCACTATGATTTTCCTTGCTGAGCTTCCACTCATTTATTCATATACTTGCATCCCTCGACCCCCCAAAAGACTTCTTTCGATTATGAGTCCTGATGGAACAATGTCGCTAGAATATTGGTGCATAAACACTACCACAGCTCAGGGGCACTCGTGGCCCTGAAGTGCATGAGTACAGTCCTTACAGTCCACTGGAAAACTAGGGACAAGAAGGCCAAAGCAGGGATGAGCATTCACAAACAATTGGCCAGAAGCAGTTTTTCTGCATTCCACTGGATTTTGTTCAGTATCTAGTTTGATTTGACCTTTAGTTGTCTGAGGCATTTTTGATCGTCACTGAACGGCACTGCAGCTCTATCTTTAAGACTATGTCAATTCCCGTTTAAAACCACACACACAGATCAACAGCAATGATGAAGTGAAAGTGCCCACTTCTTTGATCCTTGCCTCAAGGAAGACTGACAGGAAGCTAAGTGGATAGCAGTTGTCAATGCACCCCCAATTCAGTTTTTATTCTAGCCAGCCTATTTTTACCTCATTCGGAAGAGATTCATGCACAGTTGTCCCTGCTTCTCAGCACTGCAATCTGATCAGCTTATACATTTCACTTAATGATGTTCAAACCAAAAAATTCTAGTGCAGTCCCTCAAACATGGAGCATACCCTTGAACATGCAGGGAGACCAGTTCTCACTGGGTCATAATGGCAGATTACCAGTCTTTTACTATTTTTTGCTTGCACCCTAAACCTTTTATTCTCCTATGCACTCTGTGCCACCTCCCCAGGGAGGACAATGTCCATGATCCTGTCTCAGCCCAGCTATCTAACACTGTTGCCTTTGCAGCACTCCCAGAGGAACTACATGGTGAAAATTCAGCCTCTTCAGGCTGAATGTCCCATTCAAGTGCTCTAACCACAACACTTCTGTATAAAAAGGACAACCATAGAAAAAATATGTCAGTATGCACACAGCTTGATTCTCAGCTCCAGCCTGTAAACTCAGGTAACAGAGGTGTCCCACACTACTCAAGTTTGTGAAAGTTAATTCTAGTAGAGAATAGGAATTGTTCAGACACAATGGGTGGATCACATAGGTATAGTAAAGGGAGAAATACAGGGTTGTTCTTTCTTCCTGACTGTCCATCTTCATATTCTAACTGGGAATGCTCAGGAAGTACAATCTGTTAGAAAGGCAGAGAAAGCAGCTAGACGAGCTGGAAAGAGGCAGTCGTATCCTGTCCTCAGGTTTACAGTTTTATAATAAATTGGCAATCTGGTCAGCCAAGCGAAGAACTGATGAGTCAGTACTGTCCCTTAAACATGCCCTCATAGAAAGCCAGAGTAAAGTATCCTGATATAGTTCATGTTTCAGAAAAGATAAGAATGAATCAGTCTTTACTCATCATCCATCCCTGCTGGGAAAGAAAAAAGCACAAAACAAAACAAAACCACACAAAACTGTCTACCAAACTGCCACAATGGAAAATTCCTTCCCAACTACAAACATACCATTATTTCGGCCTTTATGCAAGAAAGGAGGGACATTTTAAAGTGTCTAATTCCTTACGTGCTTTCCAGGTGACAAAAGCAGGTCCTTCCTTATGTGTAGCTTTCTCAAGTTTATGGATGTAGGCATACGTGCCCTCTCACATTTTCAGGTGGCAGAGCACTACTATAATTGAAGAGCAATAATCAAAGAATGAAACAGTCCAATTAGACAGGCACAAGTGGAATTTCACTTGAGGGCTTCTTTTTCATTAAATGAAGGCCTCTGATAGTGACAGATATTGACTACTCTGCTTGAATGTAGAATTTTTATATCTTTTAATTAGTTGGGTTGCTTTATGAGAACTATTTTTTATCAGTCATCCTCAGTAATTCTGTCCACTGTATATTAAAATAAAAAATTAAGTAAAACTATCAGAACTGAAAAGACCACTATATTTCCAATTGCTACCTCAATGAGCTTCTTTTGGCTGTAGTCTTGAAAATCAGTACCTAACTGATTGGCTGATCACAAACAAGTCTTCTTCTCGTAGCTGAAGTGTGCGACTTCAACTTCAGGAAGTGATGTTGGAGCTTGATCTTTAAGCAAAATTTCTTCAGCATGTCAGGGATACGGTACAATTAGCTCCTCATCAAAAAGAAATACAGCATCTCCGAATTCAAATTTTATTATTGCAAGGGTTTGACTTAGCATCCTGCTTACTTAAGCACTGTCAGGCAGCTGGGATGGAATACACTGCATTGAGATCTATCCTTTTTATTAAAAACATATTATACCTTAAGGGGAGTATGTTTTTCTACAGGGATTGCTCCACAATT
The DNA here is from genome assembly GCA_028858755.1 of Ara ararauna. Lineage (NCBI taxonomy): Eukaryota > Metazoa > Chordata > Aves > Psittaciformes > Psittacidae > Ara > Ara ararauna. The sequence continues at coordinate 19,433,657 of CM054378.1, read as the reverse complement.
TAATTACAGCAGACTATCCTCTCATTTTATGAGATTCATCGAAGCTCAGGAACCACACTGTGATTTATATCAACATATCCTGTCCTGTCAGAAAGAAATGGGTAGCTGTGCTCTGTTCAGAAAAATAGTATGGTTGGCAAAAATTCTTTGGACAAACTGCAGAAATGACAGTACACTGTTGCTTCCACAAGGTAACATACATCATCCCACTAACAAACTATTACCCACGAGGAGCATCTCAGAAACATGTGCTGGCTGTGGGAATATAGTGCCTCACTATATCTTTTTTTCGCTACACAAGTCAGCAATGGCACTAAATTTCCAGGGTGATGTTTTCTTTCTTTTTTTTTTTTTTTCTGAGACCATATTTTACAGAGATAGAAACACTGCAGAAACCCTCAGGAGAACAAACCATCATTTTGACATCTTTAATGTTTCTTGGTTTTAAATTTCTTTAAACACTAGTAAAAAGTTGTATAACACATAATAATCTCATTCTCACACAAAAGCACAGAAAGATGGATTAAATATTGCTGAATAAATCAACCCAGCTGAGGATATCTCATACGAGTGCAGACCTCCGATAATTTAATCTGGGGTGTACAACAAAACTTAGACTATGTAGGTATGTATGTAAGCCACTAGTTCATTCAAAGAGGGGAAAAAAGAGACTGAGAGTGGTAAGAAAGATTTTATAGTGACATGCTATTATAAATGCTTGTGAGCAAAAATACTGCTATTCTTCTACTGTTGGGCAACACTTTCATTAAATCAGCAAAAGGTTCCAGAAATATAAGTTGAGGGAGCTCAGCCAAGACTGCCAATCTTAGTACCTTGGTTGTCTCATGGAGTCCTGTTAGTCCTGTTCTTTTTGGTTGGCTGGTTTGCCTTTTATTCCTCCAAGTAGTGCTAGGTGCCAGAATGATCAGAATGTATGAATATATCAGCTATCTTGCTTTTTCTTTAAAACATACACATTTTGGAGAACAAGAATAAAAGATTACCTTCACACAAACTAACAACACAGAAATAAAATGCAAAGGTATCAGAAACCAAACCTTTTTTAAGAAATCACTCATGTGTTTTAAGATATTATCAAGATTTTTTAATATTTTGGGTGTGTAAAATTGCTTATCTATTATCTGCTTTATTGTCAGCTAGTTTTGCTATTCAGCTTTCGTCTGGTAGTTGTATGCCTTGTTTAATACTCCACAGCATATCATGGCTGATAGATATTTCTGTATTCCCAGCCACGGCACAGGAGGAAATGCTTTCTCACATCCTTGTTTTCCTCAAATAGGGCAGCAGACTTGCAGGAAGAACTGTCTTTGCATGTCTTCCTTCTCCATACTAAACATCTCAGGCAGCGTTTTGAGGGTGAACCAAAAGGAAGAAGAGTGAATGCTAGATCCTTTGAAGCCAGCTTTCTGAAACAAGAAAGGATGTTGCAGGTTGCTGTATGGTCTTAGCATAACCAGCAAACAAGCGTGAAAGAGCCACAGAGAAAAACAGTGGGCTGAGGAGAAACTCCACTTAAACAGTCCCCATGACAATGGAGAATGCATGAAGAGCATAAAGACTCCCCATGTCATTCGGCAATGGAATGCTGTATGGATGGAAGAATTCCCACTCTTTATCAAGCACAGAGGTTACTGCCCTGTCTTGAACAATATATCAGGTTAACATTCCTTTCACCTGTATATACTTCCCCTAAAAAACACACATGAGTCCCAAAGGGAATCTGGCAAACTTTTAAAATGATTTCAAGGAAGAGGAATGATTCTAGTGAGAACCTCCCATGACTTCCACCCATGCAGCAAAAGCATCACTGCTCTATATTTTTCCATGAGGGCTATCTAATCTGGAATCTGGCCTCCAAGCAATTAAACTGACAGGGAAAAATGATGGGAAAATTGCACACAAATGAAAAGGAAAAGCTTGTATCTAAACAGCTGTTTTAGCATCATAGGTGTTGAGCTACAGGCTACTATCAGTGAGGTTTGTGATGTGGGATTTCGCCGGGCAAAGACCATGACATGATTTATAATTTGGTTAAACTTGCCTTATTAAAAAGGGACTCTCTCTTTTGAAAGATATTTGCGTCTGTCAGTCATTCACTTGATTTTACAAGGTATGGGCCTAGTCAGAGACCAAGTTATTAAAAAATAATCTTTTCTGTTGTTATAGTTATTGAACTGATGCTATCAAATGGACTCTTCTGATTTATGGAATGTCTCTCTACGGAGGCTTTAGTCCATATTTTTTTGGTCTCTCTTCTTTATGTACATTTAAATTTGCCACTCAGTGACATTCTATTTCTCTTTCCTTGTGTGAATGTAGATATTTGGGTTACTCTATCATTCACCCAATCTCAGCGTAAGATGGGTTTAGGCTGTGGTTTATCTTTCCTATTTGTAAATTCTTAAAATCATTCTCACAGTCAGCACCTTGGTGACAATACTTCAACCTGGAAATACTTACTGAACCCCCCATGACTGGTTACATTATCTTCTGTGTTTTCTGAAGCTTTGAAGGTAATATTTTAATGCTCAGAGCAGTTATTCTGCCTTGTTTCCTATTGTCATTAACTATGAAAAGGTTGCATGTAGCACGCAGTGGAGCATGGTGCACACACAGCTGTATTTGCACTGACCGCTGCAAGGTCTGGATATGGAAGCAGTTCAACTCCAGCAGCAGAGCACAGTTGACAGAACAACAAATCCTTTGAAAAGGAAGCATTTATTAATCACAGTGCCTATCATAGGTGCTTGGTTTTTGGGACCTCAATATCTTTGCATAGTACCATGCCGTATGCTTCTTAAAGCTAACTCAGAACCTGCAATACAAGGCTACTGAGCTGCCCAAAGAACCTCAAAACATAATGAGTGTACACACTCTCTATGTCCTCAGCCTGCAGACTATACATGGAAGGGAATCAACTATTTGCAACCAAACATCAGTCTACACTGGTGAGCATAACAGGACTGTAAAAAATCAGGACCGAAAATGACTGTAGCTTCAACTTTTGCAGAGCTCCACTTTGTTCAACACATAAAAAGAAGTTTTAAACCATTCCAGGAATACTGCATTTTAAGGAAGAGAGAAACATTTGCAAGAACTTGTAGAGAATTGTTGTCTTACACAGAGACAGATAAGGGTTAGAGGTTTGCCAAGCTCCTCTGGGCACAGGCTGCCCAGAGAACTGCTGATTAGCAGCACTTTCCTCTATGAGAGGCAGCTCCTCCTGGTTCCTTGCTTCTGATGAGTTCTTGTGTCGTGAGTGCTGTTGCTTTTCCTAATGAAACTTGGCATGTGGTCCCTACAAGGCTGTGGTTCTCATTAAACTGTCCTTTCCCCTGACTGGAAGCATTGCCGACTGGCCATATAATTACCAAACAAAAGGTAAAACAGAACAAAAGGTCTGAGGGAGACATCAGTCATAAAGCTACCAGTTTCATGCTCAACTCATAATCCTTTCATATGGTATTGGAAACACCAAACTCCTCCCAGGGAATTGCAAAGAAAGATATATGTGGACTACCAGGTGTTAAAAGGAGATTTCCTACTTATTTTTAACAAACCAAATGAATAGATGTATGGCACAAGCAGTGATTATTTTAGCAAGTCAAAGATGACAGTCAAGATTCAGCTTATTTTTGTGCAACAGCCTTTCCAGTTTAACCATGAAAAGTGCAAGGTCTTACGCCTGGGTTGGAGCAATCCCAGGCACAGTTACAGATTGGGCAGAGAAGAGATTCAGAGCAGTCCTGCAGAGAAGGACTTTGGTTGATGAAAAAATGAACATGAGCCAGCAGTGTGCACTTGCAGCCCAGAAGGCCAACCGTATCCTCGGCTGCATCAAAAGCAGCGTGACCAGCAGGTTGAGGGAGGTGATCCTGCCCCTCTACTCTGCTCTTGTGAGACCTCACTTGGAGTATTGTGTGCAGTTCTCATGTCCTCAACATCAAAAGGCCATGGAACTGTTGGAACAAGTCCAAAGGAGGGCCACGAAGATGATCAGGGGACTGGAGCACCTCCTGTATGAAGATAGGCTGAGAAAGTTGGGGCTGTTCAGCCTGGAGAAGAGAAGGCTGTGTGGAGTCTTTCTAGTAGCCTTCCAGTATTTGAAGGGGCCCTATAGGGATGCTGGGGAGGGACTCTTCATGAGGGACTGTAGTGATAGTATAAGGGGTAACAGGTTCAAACTTAAACAGAGGAAGTTCAGATTGGATATGAAGAAGAAATTCTTTACTGTAAGGGTGGTGAGGCAGTGGAATGGGCTGCCCAGGGAAGTTGTGAATGCTCATTGCTGGTGGTGTTCAAGGCTGGATTGGACATAGGGTGGCATGGTTTAGTGTGAGGTGTCCCTGCCCCTGGCAGGGGGGTTGGAACTAAGGTTCTTTCCAACTCTAACTATTCTATGATTCTATGATTATGTTAGACTTCAGAGTCAATAATCAGTAACTGATTGGGTGATTGGTAGCATCCTACACTGCATTAAGCGTATGGTGATACCTCGTTAACTAGCTCTCAAACCATTTAAGTTGTTTCACTGTGTCTTACATTGTAGAAGTAATCAGCACAATACCAGACATGCAACTAAGCCTGATATGCATGCGTACAAACACAGCTATTTGTCAACAGATTATACCTTGATACAGGTCTACAAGGAGATAAGAGTATTCTCAGCCAATGTAGAGAAGCATTTACTTCTATGCAGTGGCTCCCTGATCCATTTTCTGTCACTTAGAATGAATCAAAAAATTTCTTATACTGACATCTCTCCCTTGATGATAAGTGAAATATAGAAAGCCAGCACAAATCTAGATACTGTAGAAATCTGAAATTAGATGATGCGAAGCCCTAATCTTCCCCAGCTTCCTACATAGTTAGTGGAGAAAGTCATGCATCTTAGAAGAGTCTGTGTTAGGCTTACACTGTCAAGCACAAGTAAACATTTCAATGGGAGGAAATAATCTAGGCCAGAGGGGAAAAAAAAAAACGGGGGGGGGATTTTTTGGAAGGAAAACAGAAAGAAATATTACAGAAAGAAATACTGTAAAACTAACAGAGCACTGTGCCAAAGCCTCAGGAAGTTCCTCAGGGAACATTTTTCAAAGCAATCGCATGCCTTTGCCATAGTCCCATATCTCTCTAAGTGTTGCTGACTTAAAGACAAGACAAAGATATTAACATGAAATCCCAGCAGTTCTTGCTGTCCATTAGTAGGTTCAAACTCTCAAGGTCATTTATCTTCACTGGAAATAACCAATTAATCTCGAAGATTTGATTTTTAATCTATTTTACAGCATTGGGAAATGCAGTAATATTCTGTAAAGCAGGAACCAAAACCTGTATCTCTTTTGTGTCATTGAATGCCAAACCAATAGGCTGTATAGTGGTGTTCCTGTCATTCTCTTTTTTTGCCGTGGCACAACAAATCTTACAATCTTTCCTTTTGGGTTTGAATTAGAACAGCTTCACCATGGAGAGCATAGTGTGCTTTCTTTTCGGAGCAACCCATAACTGACTCTTCTCAAGGAAACAGGAAATAGGGAACTGAATTGGTTCAGTTTGAAAAGGAACTGAAATTCTTCCACTTCTGGTGAAAAACCTAGGGAAAAGTTTCCCCAACTTTCTTTGCTTGGGTATCACTGACTGCAACAAGTATCACCACCATTGGCGGGTGCTCACTTCTACCTCTATGTAGATCTGCAATGAGGCACAAGAGGCCTTTTTTACCCCTCTACCCATTCCTTCCTACCTCACTTCTTTACACTTCCTGCCAGGATAACCTCTCTCTCCAATTACATCTCAAAATGAGAGCCCAAGTTCATGCTGCCACCTATAGATCAACCTGATGACATCCTCCTGGAGGGATCCCTGAACCCATCATGGGAGAAGGCACAGCATGAAGTGCCACTGCAACCCAGACCAGCAGCTGAGCATCAGCACACCAAAGCAAACTGTCACTTGGTACAGCTGTTCCCCATGGCAGCCTCCACTCCATAGCACAGGCAGGAAATTGTGTGATGCACCTCTGCAATGGGGCTCTGAGTCATAAAAGAAGTTTCTGCACCCACATAGGCACTTCTGCAGTCCCTAACCCAGCAGAAGCTAAAATAAGCTTTTCAAGAATGTCTACAACTTAGGAAAGACATAAAATATTGAAGTACAGGTGGGAGGAGAATGAGAAGCCTACAAAAACTGGGTTTTGGCATCACTGCTGGGAAACAACTCTCTTTTCCACCAAGTAATATTAGCCCTGAAAGCAATTCTCTCTGTGGGGGTGGGTGAGCACACGTAGAGTGAGGTGCTGAGGAGGGTGGAAAGGTGAACGCTGCTGTCTTCCTCACTGTACTTTCTTCTACCACATTTGAGGGAATGCTTCCATCAGTGCACATCTATAGAAATCACAGAAGGAAGTGAGCCAGACTGTTCCTCAGCAGGAACTGTCTCTAACAAAGGGACAACATTTCCTTACAATGATTTCACTTCAGGGTTATTTTAATCCCAAGTTTAGCAGAATATAGGAGCTGTTTTGGTTAAAAAAATTCAGTGGGGCCAAAGCATGGCAAAGGACCTGAGAAAGATTTTTGTCTTCTCAGTTCATCGAAAAACTTCCAAGTCTGCTTTTCCGCTTCAAGATCTATTTTATATACCAATGTCTATGTCTGAGATATTAATAGCTGATGGGTTTGGCCTAGGACCAAAACCTATATTCCTTCTTCTTGCCTAATGTAAACAAGAATTCCTCTTCAATACCAATCACTCCACAGCACAACTTCAAAAAGCTGATATCAAGCTATAATTAATTTAAATTAATAAAATATTGATTCAACAAAATCTAATAGCTTCTATTAAGTATTCTTAGAAAATTCAGTAAGTGATGAAAAGACAATGTCCAAGAAAGGCTGCTTGGATTATAAAAAGTTATTTGGTATGCCTACAACAATTTGTTTACATTATCTGAGACTGTAGGTCTTGCAAAATGAACCCAAATCTGATCTGTCATCTTCTTTATGTTAATTCTGCCTCAATGAGATCTTTAAAGTGTGAATGGGATAAGCATCAACTCTCCTTTTCCAAACAGTTCTCAAGTTTCACTTTATCCAAATTACATCTACTCAGTACTGTGTAAATATATTTCCTCATCTTGACATTCATGACAACAGACAGAAATCACAATGTCAGCACCCACCCCAAACCATTATAATTCATTACTTTGATTGAACAGTCTGATTTCTCTGCTTTCACTCACTGTATGAACATGGCTGAGTGCCAGCTGAACCACAACGATGCCCAAGGCCCATAGATACTTTGTGGGTAAAGCACGTACTGCAGCTGTGATGATACACAGGAAGGGGCTGGATCATGCTGAGAGTCACTTCGGCCACAAAGAAATTCAGTAGAATAAACAAGTCTCCTTTATCTTAAACTCTATGTGTCCAGTGCTGTCACTGAGATGGGGGTAGAAGCCTTCGTTGTTCAGTGTTTTTTATTTTCCTTCGGTGGTATTGGATGGTATCTTTGCGGGGAAAAAAAAAAAAAAGGATAAAGTGATTTATTTAACAGGCCCCTCTGCTTCATTTCTGGAAATGTAGTTCACAACAAAGAAACAAACTGTGCTTTGGCAGCACAAATGTGCGAAGTTATTGCACGCAAACAGTCACTGTATCTTTTAAAGGTTCAGAACTTTCGTATTTCCATTGCTTTTTCTCCACTGTTACCTTCAGGAATGCATTCACCCTCAGCTTTTAACAGGCAGTTGCTACTAGTGTAAATCTGTAAGCAGATAATGGTGAGTCGACCCTATGGAATATACACATTACATCATAGCTAGTTAATGAAAGCAAGAGAATTCTGAATACAACAACTACAGTGTACAAAGGGGCTGATACACTGCCTATCGGAATCCAAGGCAGCCTTTCTACTGACTACAAGTGGCACTTCTGCGCCAGCAGGCAAGAAGGAAGCCATCTGCAAAGCAACTATAGCATAGGAAATCAGTGCAAGATATATCCAAGAGCATTTAGGCTGAAGAAAAGACCATAACTGGAAAACATTTTCCCAGCATGACATTCACATAAAAGTGGGACTACTTTCAGAATTAGTATTCACTGCATTCAAATGAAATAAAATATTCTTTTGAATAAAGCTATGATGTTATTAGAACTTTGCATTGAAAAAATGTCTAATGCTGAGAAAAGGAAATAGTAATTTAACTAAAATTAAAAAATATTTTATGGAGAAACTAATGCAAAACAAAGAATCGAAAATACATTAAGACACATTTTTGAAATGTAAAACAGATAAAAAATCAGATGGAAAGAAACTCTTGGATGAATTATGAAGTTATCAAGAAAAGATGTATTTCAAGCTCTGTTTTCACTAGGATTTAAAGAACAAGTCGTGATTTCTGTCAGCGCACTGAGCTGAAGGGGCATCTCAGTAGCCACATACTTGCAAAGTACAGACACAGGAAATGTTTGAACTAATAGTAAGTGCAGAATCTTTTGGGGAGAGAATTCATCTCTGTCCCAGATGTATGTTTTGAAGTTCTCTTCTGTTTCATATTTTGAAGAAATAGCATGCTGCACAGGAATACAAGCTTCCTACATTACAATAAGAAGTTAAATGGCTACACTTTTTCAACATCATCATCATATTAATACCATCTGTCCATGGCCTGCCCAGGGGCATAAACATCTGCAGAGAACAGAAGGGTTAATAAGTAGCAATGTGATGCAGTAGATTAAAGAGTGGAATGAGACTCTTGGTTAAATAACAGCAATCCATCAGCATATATTTTAAGTCAGGCAGAATTTCAAGGCAATACCTAGATTTCTGGATTACAGGACATACGTTAGACATTGGGGACACAGCTTTGAAAACAATGAGTTGGGTGAAGATGATGTCAGAGATTACTTGCTCATGATCTGTGAACACAATAATACTGTTAAAAGGCCTAATGAAGTCCTTGGAGACAGGAGATGAGTGGTCCCAACATAGGTGAGAGCTATTGAAATTTATACACCTAGTTGCAGTGCATGCTTCATGGCAGATGTAGCATGGAATGCTAGAGATACCAAAAGAAAGCTGCATCAGATGCATGACAATCTTTCCCATTAATGGTCAAATTTCTTTTCAAAAATAATATGTTCTTACAACTTCTGTGAAAACAAGAAAGCAAGGAAAGTGATCCTACTGAAGTTCTTGCTGAAAGTACAGTATGAACCTATACTGTAGTATGGGATCAAGCCACAGAAGACTTCCAAGTATTCATATCACAGGACTTCTTTGTTTCATAACTGGTGAAATGCTAAAGTCAAAAGTTACGTGGGTGGCCAGAGCAGACCGTATAATGGGCCTTGACTTCTAGTGCAAACCCTGAAGAAGAGAGTTCTAGTGGAGCCGAATAAACCACTTGCTACCAGAACCTGTCCTATGCTAAATTAATTATCTTTTTGAAAAGTTGCAAATTTCTACTCATACCACAAAGATTTTCTTCAGATATGACTGAAATATCTGCTGGATATAAAAATGTGTTGGATTTGGAGGCTAGCTTAAACTGCATTTTGGGATAAAATCAAAGCTTTCCTTGTTCTCTATTCAGCCACAAAGTGACTGCTGCAAAGAGTGTTAGTGATTCTCCACTGCCTTAGTTCATTATGAAGAAAACATTGCTGCCCCAATAACAATAACAATGGTAGCAGTAATGTTGAGAATTATAGTCCAATAAGATTCAGTTCCCAGGATGGTGTTCAAACTTCTTAATAATTGCAAAGATAAGTTTTTTTACTCCTCACTATTAGCTATAACAACAAAACATTGCTTAAAACTTCTTCCTTTCCGATTTGCTTTCTCACATTGAATGTGCGCAATGGTTAGTTACAAGAGAGCCGCTCATTAGTGCTTAACTGTTGGCAATGATCACTGGAGCATTTGTGTTTTTACTAAAATAAATAATTAGCAACTGTGCTGAAGATATTGGATGCAAAGGGAAATGGAACAAAGAAGGATCAATATGTTAAATCTTTGAGAAGCTCATAGGCTGATGAATGACCTCAGTGGTAGAACACCATTAATTGCCTTATAATAAAGCTTATTCAGATTGAGTCTTACTTATTTGTTAATGGAGAGAAGGGCCTTTTTTAAGAAGGAGGTGCCCACACAAAGTCACGAAGAAGTCTCCTTCAGTATTAGGCATGTCATTAATCTGTCAGTGCTTATTCTTGTATAAATATTTATGTCATGTTTTCTGGGATGATAGCAGTGTGTTTGAAGTACTGTTTTTAAGGTTAGTAAGACTTGTTTCTCAGCTTCTTCATTTTCCAGCCAAATATTTGAGAAGCAAGTTGAAATCAGGGCTGAGCATAAGCACTGTTAAAACCCAAATTGTATTTTTTTAGATCCCCTAGGTTGAAGTTCCTTTTCCAGACATGCAGAAATGTGACATCTTTTCTTCAACTGAAATCTAAGCACTCCAGCCTTTTATCCTTCTCTTTGCAACTGATAAGGAACACAGTGTTCTCTGATCGTATTCTAATCACTGCAATGATTCCCATCCATGCCTCAGTTAGGGGAGGTTTAGAAGTTTATTACCCAATGATCGTATGTATGATCTACACATGAAAAAGAATGGCAATAGTCTGGGGATAATGCAACCTTGTCCAATGATTCTCTGTTATTTTAAAGGGGAAGGAGGACAGCAGATAAATAATCTGATACACAGAAGCAGAGGGCAAATTAAGTTAAAGTCCTCTTAAAGAAGAGCAGCAAAACCAGCTTAAAAAGTAGAAAAGAAAAGAAAGTCAAAGGACCTACAAAGCAGCTTTTGGTCCTTTATCCAATGAACATCCAATATTTGGAAGCAAGTGAATTCTTGGCTGGCTTAAGGTTTCTTAAAATAAGATTCTAGTATTTTATGTGCTGCTGTAGCCACAGAATCAATATACCAGGTACACTAAACCTGTAAAATTTTATGCAGAAAAGGTTAAAACAAGACAAGCAACAAGCTTCATCCCATATGGAAAGGAACACTTTCTAACTCTAATTTGGGGCTTCTTGGCTGTGATCAACCTAACAGCATAACCCTTAGCAGCAGTCTGCGAGAAAGTGACATGAGAACTTTTCCTCTCTCCCAACCTCTTCCTTTGCCATGTCTCCAAGAATTTAGATTAGTATGAACATGAGATCTGCCCTTTTTTGCTGGAGAAGTCAGTAAGCAGCTTCCTCTGAAGCCTATCAAGAGATTGGGCAGGAGATCACTTTTCAGCACTGAGCCAGCACTGCCAGTGAAGCCTCAAAATTCGGTTTTCATAGCTGCAGGTCATTCCAAAGGTATGTGCATTCTGCCAGTCATGGGAGCAAGAGACCTGAGGCCATGCTTCAGCTGAGCACCCCTTCTTCACCACCGGAGTGCTGTTTGCCAAGTTGCGGTGCCAACGGAGAGTCCTTTTTAAATGAACTGTAGTGTTAACTCTGTGAGCTGCCAATTCTCTGAACTTCTCATTATCTACACATGAAATCCAATGGGTGCTTAGTACCAGCTTAAACTACAAATCAGCACATTACTAGCAACAGGGTAAGTGGGTGTTTCAAATGTATACAAACAGGGCATTAAAAGCAGGCATCTAATTATGCTAGTGTGCTTCAATACTTTTGCTGTTACTCTGTTACTTATAAAGAAAGCTAGTAATCCAGAGAAAACTGTTTTTCCAAGTAGAAACTGACAGCCTGCTAGCTGTTGCCCCTGCACAAGCATCACCAGTTGTACTACTCATCTTCCAGACAGAAGCACCTTTCCCTAGTAATTTAATTAATTCGTATACTTCATATTCTTCAGGAGCTTTTGGAGTGCTAACTGAAATAAATGCAAAATGACCTCATTCTTTAACATAACCTTGCAAGAGGATTTTTCATTGAAATGGGACTCATTCTTGCTCCTGTACATAAAGTTCCAATGCACGTTACTCCCCTGGGTCTCTCTTCAAGCTGCATTTAGGTCTTATCTCTTGAATAGGAATGGGGTAGAACTATTCTCTATGAAATACCTATATTTCTTCTGATTTCATATCATTCATATATTCACCCATTAATTACATGTCTAAAAAATGCATGTCACTAAGATTAGCCAGCAGAAATGTAGTTTATGCACATACACAAGGCTTCCTTTTACCAATAAAAAAAAATATCAAATCAATAAAATGCTGTATCATGTCTCGTATTATCAGTTAACTAATGGGCACTTCACTGACTAACTGCCCCAAGAGTGATTTTGCTTGTTTCTGTTTCTCTTGCTTCCCTCTGTATTTTACCTCATCTAAATTTTTGCCTGTCTTTCTAAGCAGATTTAATTTAATCTTCTATTGTTTGTGCCACTGTATGCACAGAGAGAGGCCCATAAACTGGTTTGTTCTGGTATCCCGTTTTCTGTCTCTTGTTTTTTTTTACTGACAACTCTGGGCTACTTCTCAGGCTTCTAAATTTCAAATGAAGAAACCCAGGAATAATCTTTGCCACAGATACCTAAGAGAGCGGAAAATTTGTGACTTGCAACCTTAGCCAACAAATGCCTATGCTTTTTGGTACTTATTCAATGCTAATTTCCAAGTTTGATACTAATGTTTCTTAGCTTTTCTTGTGAGAGCAGAAAAAAGATGCCCTTGTAGGAACTGATTATAAGACAGTTAGAGTTAATTAAAGACTTTATACTTCCTTTACAAAACTCAGTGTTTGTGGAAGCCACTACACATGCACACACACACACAAAAAAAGCCCAAACAAAACCAGGGACAAAAAAGGAACACCCTGCCACTTACTTATCTATTCCATAGGTGAGAGCTGCATAGATAATCTTTAACCTTTTTCCATGTTGCACAGTGAGCATGCTGGCCACTGACAATCTCCAACATGGGAATCTAACTTGCCACATGCCAAAAAATGAGATAAATATATCTGGTTTTCAAGATGAAAGTTACTTCTGTGCTTAACAGAGGCGACCTGTGAGTGCTTGTCTTCATCTCACAGCCAAGACTTTTACATGGGTGGTCAACAGTCAACACATCCAAAATGACTAATTGATGCCATTGTTGTCTCAGAAAAAGTTTTGGAATTCACTTCTTATTAAGTAAATTTCCTATTCACAGGCTTGTAAAGTATATTTCCTCTATTCAGTTAAAAGGACAAGCCAAGGAAATGAATAAAAAAAACAAACCTCAGACTGTGATTGTGGATATTGGAATTGATACCTGAATTGAAGAAACTGTCTGGATTTCAGATTTAGTAAATCAGATTAGGTAAAACTCATTAATTTGCTTTGGAGCCAAAGGAGCCTGAACAAACAGCTCCTCTATGATGCACGTCTGAGAGACAGCTGTAGAAAACACCGGGGGGGTGCTGTTGCTACATCCACTCTCATCCCTTTCCTCATTAGTAATGCTGCATTCAAGACCCTTAGCCCAATTCTATACCTCTCTCTTCCCAGAAGGTGTAGGACAATCTTACTCCCCAGTTAACTTTCTCTTAACCCATGCCCCACTCTAAGAACCTTTCCAGACACTTTGCTTTCGCAGTCTCATCTCATCTCTGGACTCTAGGATTTCTTCCCCATCTTCGTTTCCTGGAATCAAAATCAAAACAGAATTTTTTTTGCCCTCCTGAGAAGTCTTGAATAATTTCTGTAACTGGCAACATAACACAATATTCTGATTTACGATAATCCCCCAAAACAGTGGGAAAGACTGTCCACAGTATGACCTCAATACTCACTGTATATCTTAGAAGAAAAGGACATTGTGTGGAGCTATTCGTGTTGTTTGATACTGTTTTCAGTCATGACAAGGCAGGAATTTAATCTTGAAAAAGTTTATCCCTCTTTAGTCTTCTTTTTTTAATGTATAATAAGATGGGTAACCAACAGAGGAAAACCTGCAATCTTCGCTCCACTGACTTTTTACAGAATATGCACAATATTCAGGTTTCCATACATTAGCTCCTGTGGGGGATACCGTCTGGAATCCCTCATGTTTGTAGCAATCACAGAAGTCTCTGTGGATCTATAATTTCCATATCCCTTTTCATTTAATGCCTGTTTACACACAGATTCACATTAACAAGAAATCAGCGGATTAGAATTCTAGATAGTTTTCACTAGCTTTACTACAAATGGATTAATATGGAAAAATACATAAACACCAGTTATAGACTACTCTATGATCAAAGTATTAGCTGTTCAGTATTTTACAACAGATTACCAGAACAATCATGACAAAACAGATTTCAAACAGAATGCCCAAATTTCCAGAGCTAATGGCAAAGTAAATATGTATAGTTTTCTGAAAAACATATAAACCCTCTCAAGAAACACCTCTATAAGACCAGGAAAAAGAATATTTAAACAGTAGGGTTTGGGATATTGTAAGACATCCTTCAAATAGGCTGAGCACTACTAATGGAAACACACACACACACAAAACCAAACTGACAGATTCAATATAAACATGCAACAAAATCTAATAATAAATCCCTTCTCCAACAGGGACAAGAACAAAAAGCCTGTATGACCAATAATTGATAAGGCTACAAAAAGTACACTCAGAGAAGGTGCAAATATAGCAGAGAAATCAAATTCATTCTTTTTACACCATTTTTCCATTCACCATGGAAAGTACCGTAGGCTCCCATGCTGTAATCTTTTTGCCTGGAAGACTCAGAGGATCCATATGAAATTGAAATCATTGTAGAAAAAGTCATGTCACAAATAGACAAAATGAACAGTAGGAGCTTACCAGGACCAGATGGCATCCAACCAGGAGTTTCAAGGGAGCTTCAGGATGAAGCAGACAAACAGTGAATTATAAATCCCTGCCTGAAATTGTGCTGGTACCTGAAGTTAAAAATATGGTGCCATTAAAAGTAAAACAAAACAAAATAAAGGCATGAAAAAGATGCTAAAAGTTCAAGATGGAAGTCTGATACCTGCTGAGGCCCATTTTGTAAAAACCTTAATAAAAGACAGGATGAACAGAAACTTGGACAAACATGATCCACTTGGAAAAGCCAACATGTTTTTTCAGAGCAGCAGCAATGCCTTAAAAAATATACCTACAAAAGAGAGAACCTTGAGGTTCTCAGTGTTACATTTCAACAGAAATCAAGATACAGACCATATATAACTTATTTAGTATTCCAAAAAGTTTTCAACAAATTATTTTGCTAAAAGCTTTTGAAGAACTAAATGGCTGTATGCAAGGAAAAAATCCTGGCTAGATAATCGCCTTAAAAATGGGATAAAGAAGATGTAATATGACCTGGTCTCAAGCAGTGAAAAAAAATTATCAGTGGAGTTTCACTGGGATCCCTGCTGTTCCATATGGTCATAAATATAACCTCCCAAAGGGGGTGAGTGGTGAGCCTACAAAGTTTGCTGATGATACCAAGTTATTAAAGGAAGGACAAGACTCATGAAAAATTGCAGAAGGTTCTTATGAGACTAAGGCTGAGCAATAAAGTGCCAGATGCTGTTCAGTATAGGTAAAAGTACAGTTAGTCAGATAGAAGAAAAGTAATCTCAACACTGCATTTCAAGTGATGGCTGCTGAGCTGAGTGTTACAGCTTCAGAATGTGATCTTTTGATTGTGATTGACAAGTCCATGAAAAAGCCTGCTCAGTGCCCAATAGCAGTCGAAAAAGACAAATCATAGTAGAAATTATTTCAAAATTTAGAGAGAATAAATTGCAGAACACAATTATGCCATAGTAGAAATCCATATCCTGAATGGTGCATATTTTCAATCTCAGAGCAGATACAGTAACATGAAATATGTACAGCAAAAATCAGCAGAAAATCAAAGGTGTAGAACAGCTTTTGTGGAGGGCACAAGATAACAGTGTCATGGAAATGAAGTGACTGAGGGAGCATATGAGAAAAATTTACAAATCATGACTAGTATGAAAAGAGTGGATAGGGATCAACTGTTCTATTTCTCCTCTACAGTGTCAGAACTAAGGGGCATTAAATTAAGATAGCAGGAGCCAGGACCCACACACACAAAAAGGAAACCAATTGGCTATGCAGTGTTTGGGGGCCCCATGGTGCCATGGGATTCAAACTCTGAGTTCAGGGGGAGACAGAACATAAAATAGAAATCCACTGACAGCTACTAAACAGAAGGAGATCAGACTTGGCATATAGAGTTCCCTGATCAAAAACAGTTGAAACAGACTGAAACAGCTCTGAGTGAAAACGGTTGAGATCAGTAAAAATACTAAAGGGAAGCATCTTACATCCTTACCCTGCTTACTCTTTCTTTACATTCACTTACAAACTCCTACATAGTCAGGATTGAGGATCAGATGGATTTTTTGTCTGACCCACTGTGATTGTCTTTACATGTTTAGAGCTTTAGGATATAAAGCAAGGTCACCTACAATGTATTAAGCTTTTCCCCTGCAGATTAACACTGAAGAACGCAGAGTTATTTGTAACTTCCTCTTATATCCCTGGTACTGGAGTCTGTCCCATATCCAGTTCTCAACCAGAAGGAACACTGAGCTCATCTGCTGCAGTTGCTATCTGCTATCTTTCTGTCACATATAGCCCAGCAAACTTAAGGACAGATCTTTTTAGTTAGTTTTTACTAGCAGCAGGAGAAATATATGCTCAATATGTTATTTTTGTATAGAGTACATCAGAGCATTTTCCTTTATTTTTGTTATATAATGCAATGGCCATTTAGTACACTGCAAAGAAAGAAAATACTAGAGATTATGGTTGAACTAGTTTTCAAAAACAGTTGGACAAATAAAATATTTATATTGAATAGATTTCACATTGCAGAGCCTGGTATTTGGCACCACACATTGCAAACCATGAGCAATATAAAGGATAGAGTATTTAATTAACAAAGATAAAGATGGAAAAGAAAGCACACTGATGTATCTAATATGGCTCTCAGCTTCAAAATTTGGCAATAAAATAGCAAGCCAATGCTTCTAAACCAATCTGAAATGAGTAGAAAATAGAAACAACATAGTTGGAATGTTGTATTTCAAAATGTAATTAGTGTCAGAATATTTCAGAACTACTAAAAGCAAGTCACCAAGTTCAATTCAAAGGGAAACCCACATGACAAAGAAGTAATTTAGAGAAGGAAACATACCTCATTATTTTTATTATTTAAATCTAATCATAATCAGAACAATTTAGAGGAAATTAGATGAAGGTAAAATACTACACCTTTATATTGCCAAATTATTGGTGTCAAAGAAATTTTCATTCACTGGAAACAATACCTTCTGTGCAATTTAAAACGAAGAAAAACACCAAACTATAGTGGTTGTTAAATAGCAGCTTTCACTGTAAAATATATCTTCCCAAAGATTAGCCATGGTTTAAATGAATGGCCACAGAACATGATTTCTTATGTTCTATCTTCATGAAATTAAAGACAACTCTGAAAAAAGACCTATGTTAGTGTACTCTACAAGAATACTGAACTGTGATTTATTTATTACTGTACATTAAGGATATTTTGGACAAAGCTAATATTTTATTGTGCAAAATACTGAGATACATTTTCAAAAACCACGTGTTCCAGCACAACTGCCCAGTGGATGTTCACTTTAAATCAGAATCCAAATATTTCCATAGTGTTCTCACAAAGCTGCAATGCTGAGCATCACCAAAATGTCATTTACATGACTGAGCAAGGAGTACAACCACATGGCTTATGCAGACATTCAAGCATGATGAGAAAACACTGGCAATGGCACACACAGCAATCTTCAGTGCTCCCTAACCTGCTCTATAGAAACTGCATAGACACTTCAAAAAGCCTTTCAGGGGTATTCTTGTGGGTAGATTTCGATGAGACATCAGGAAGAAATTCTTTGCTATGAGAGTGATAAAACACTGGCACAGGGTGCCCAGAGAAGTTGCAGATGCCCCATCCCTGGCAGTGTTCAAGGTCAGTTTGGACAGGGGGTTTTGAGAAACCCAGTCTAGTGGAAGTGGGATTGGAACTAGATAATCTTCAACATCCCTTCCAACCCAAACCATTCTACGATTCGATGTTACTGGCAGTTTTCTCTTAACTGCTATAGGTTGAATACTCTGCAATGTAGTCAAATATTCAGATATGTGGCTGAAGAAAAAGTCTCTCACCTAGAAATTTGTCTGGTTATAGGAAGAGAGACCAAATGACCTCCTTTCTTACCAGATAGCCAGGAAATGTGCTGTCCTTGCACTGCGTTTCAGCTATTTTGCTGCAACCAGGAACTATAGACAAATGTTAACGTGTCAGAGTGAAAATAATAATATAAGCTTGGTATTATTTTACCCCTTCCAAATTCAGGCTCAGCCTGAGGTCTGTGCAGTCAGACCAGTTGTTGTTTTATCCAAACTAGTTCATCCATCCCTAATCAAGATGCTAGCAACCAGCTGTGCTGATCCTCTGTATTCAGCATACAGCCTTTCTGTGCTCTGCAGAAAAAAGATCTCACTTTAGTCTATGCTCAGTCAAGAGTGGTTTTCCATCAGAAATCACAGGTGCAAGCTCTCTGGCTTTGGCTCTGCTCCACATGAAAGCTAATTGCTTATCCCTTGAATGACCATTTAGACCTGTGCCTCTTAACCTCTGCACCACTGAGAATAAGCACAGTGCTCCCTACAGCACAGAACAGGAGCAAACTCACCTGATTACCCTCCATGCTTCCTCCTTTAGAGACATCTTCCAATGCACTGTTCCCTCTTTGGCACTCAGTCTCTGGTCATCTACTCTCTCTTATCTGCCAAAGGCAAAGGAGATGACTTTTCCAGTCCCAAGGAATCATGGCACACTCCTCCTAAACCCTTTCCAGCATAATAGAATGCTGGCTCCTGTCTCAAGGCTTCATTCAAGTTATCTAAAGGAAAGGCATTAGCAGCAGGGAAGAAAGGGAGAATACAGCACCAGTACAACTACACAGCAAGCTATGTGATTGTATGAATAGGTTCAGCCGAATGGGGCTTGGTACCTATATCAGAAACATAGAGCTCACCAGGACTAGGTGACAGGTATGTACCACGGCATGCTGCAGGGTCCTGGTGATTTGCCATATGGGTGAGGACCTGAGTAGAGCATAGTGTGCCCACCATTCGGTCCAGACACCCATATTTCTCTACTGGTAACTAGGATTCAAAAGGTTAATTCACACAGACCCATGACAGTGAAAACAGCCTTCCCCTTCACCTTTGATTCAGGCTTAACTGAGGAGTCTGGATTTAATGGGCTACCTGGTTACTCCTAGAAATAGAATCCATCATGGATTCAAGGTCCCTTTGGTGGAGGTATCAGGTTTTGCTCTGCTCTTGCATGCATGCAGTCCTCTACACGAAAGAAAAATAAATAGTCTTTTAATCACTGCTAAAAGGATTTTTTTCTGTTTGGTGTCACCAGGTACAATAGCATAGAAGGTGACTGCACCCTCATCAGCCTTTCAATTCCAAAAACAGAGGAAAAGGATCACTACAAGGCCTATGTAGGGAACTATCCACAAAAATGAAAAATTTCTGCTTTGCATAGTTACACTGTTGTAAAATTCACTAAAATAAATGTACACTTCTTAGCACCTATTAAGAAAATATTACTAAGAACATGGAAATGAGGGACCTGGCCATGAGCATACGTGTGAAATACACATTATGACATACGCATAGAATACAAGCAAGATTCCAAACAACAGTAGACTCAGTTCATCACTGTCTCATTTTTTTAAATATTTAAAAAGCCAGCAGATGATAATCTCATCCAGGGAATTCACTGATGAAGGGGCTTCTCACAGATCTCACATTATGGTGGGCTCTTTAGGAAACCTTATGATAGCTTCAGCAAAAGGATGTATTAGTAAAGGAACAAAGAACGAAAAACTGGGCAACCACAAAGCTGTCCTGGGGCTACAGACCCTCTGAAAATATAAGACTGTTGTCTGGGGCTTTTTTCCTGTAGGGTGGCCCTACAGTTCTGTTTGATTTACATGAATTTCATTTAGATGTCACAAGCACCCACTGCCTTTGAGCCAGGGCCACATCATGCACAGAATTGACAGCTTTCATGGGGTGTCTGAAGCATGTCTTGGAGCTTACGCTCCTTCAGCAATTACACTGTGATAAGAAATCATACCTTGTAAACTTCAGCCCCAAGTAGCTGAGCATAGTTGATTTGTGACAGTATTTGTTTTCTCAGCTTTAATTTTTTAGACGGTGTCATACTCGATTTACTTATATTGCTGTTGCTTTTAGGAAAATTAATTTCAATTGATATGTTACTGTTCTAAGGTAATTCTACACCATTATTCAAATAATATATGTGTACATGGTTTTATTGTAAGTATAGAGTCAGTTACATCTGCTATAATACCGACTTCTCTCAAATTAAGTCTTAGATATTTTAATGGTAAGAATACCACTTACCCCTGTTTATGGACAGAAAGGCATAGCACAGCCTCCACCCATCTGAAATAAACCTTTTTTTATTCCTTAAAGCCACCATTCCCCACAGTTCTGTTTATCACTCTGCCTGTGCTCTGGGTGTGCTTTTATTTCCTTTATTTTACTGAGTAAGCTGCATATCTCAGTCAGTTTAGCACAATACCAGTAGGTGGAGGAATGGTAAAGCAAATATCTGCTTCAGCTATTTATATTTTTAAACAGCCATTTTTAATATCTTTTGCCAAGATATGCATAAACTAGTTGGATGTATCAGAAACACCTATACATATAAATATATATTACTTGCATGCACACTTGCAATATGTATATTACATAAAGACTGAAAGAACACAGTTAATATCTAAGTGATGAAACATGTTTTAATCTTTAATCTAACGTTCTATGCAGTTTTCATCAATTCATATATACTGGGCAATACATATTTTGCAAATTGCACTAGAAGACCAAAATCCTATATTCCCATCCACTTAAAAAGAACTGATCAGCGCCTGAAGGGAGTAAGGACTCGCTGCAAGTTCTGCTTTGGTATTGAGGTCAGTTGAGATTTGAGAGACAGCTTTGGTTAATAGTGTCATGCCCTTGCCAACCTGCAGTTGTGTAGCGTACCCAAAGCCTTCAGCACACTGCATAGGAGCAGCATTAGCAAGACCTTTGTCTGGTGTCAGGGTGGAGAATGGCTGCCATGGATGAATGCACTTACGTAAAGAAAAAGTTTCTATAAATGCATCTGCTTTTTTTCCTCCTCTCCATTGCACAGAATTATCCTTGCTACTCATCTGGACTTCACATAAACACTAGCAACTTCCAAATATTCAGGCAGGCAGCAAATAGCAGAGCTTTAACAAATGCATAACAGCCCAACATCACTGCAGCGGCTTAGTCTCCTAAAGCAGCAATTTTAAGCTCAAATTTAATTCACTCCCATATGTGCTATCAAAATATAAAAACTTTAGGAAATGAAACAGATATGCACTGAAAGAAATCTCATTTGGACTGCAGCCTGTACTCTTTGTTCAGGTAAAATTCCTACCAAAGGCAGGCTGCAGGTTGTTTTTCTCTTTCTTATTAAAAAACCAGGCACAAGATCCTCAGTCACTATAAGAAGAAAAATGATCAGTTATTATTAATGTATTTATGGAGTCATTCCATTAAGATAAGGAGAAATACAGTACAGTTCTGGATAGACAGAACTATAAAACAACACATTCCCTAATAGCAGCGTTAATTTTGTAAGATGGTTGAAACTGAGCTCTGATTGTGTGCAAAAACTAAACACTTTGTCAGATTATTACCATTGCTCTTCAGCTACGAGATTTGCAAGGAAAAACATAAGTTCAGAAGCTTTAGTTTAGTCTTCATGATCATATTAAATAGCAAATATCAATACAAAGGGGGAAAAAAAAAGAGTGGGACAAGACTTCCACTGTAAAATTAATATAGGCTTAAAGAACAGTAAATATCAGTCTCATTATATGCACTACCAAGTATAGGTAAGGTTATTTCCCTTATCACCATTTGTTCTATGCAACTATGTGGGGATTATTAATATTAAAGAAAGTCATTATCCTCACCAAATGCGCAAGTTCAAGAAAATATTTTCTCATATTCATTTTAAAATACGAGATCTGTCTGTGCTACTTTCTTTAGGACTGTTCAAGCTCAATAATTTAACTATGGTTTTGTTTATAAATAATTCCCTCTGATTCATTTGGGATTTTTTTAATCCTTTTTGTATGCAGTATTCAGTAAACCAAAAATATCTGTATTCTTTCCCTTGTCAATACAAGCAGTGCAGTAACATCATCTTCTACCTCCCTATTTTTTGCTAGGAGAAATGGGGAATGCTCAGAATAATAGATATTTCAAACTAACCACCTATTTTCTGTCAGGCAAAATATAGTCATACCCCTGAAAACAAACATAACCTCAACTTACAACAGAGAAAGCAAACAAGCAAAAAAAAAAAGTATAAAACATACCACAATCATTCAATAAAAAGAACTGTAAGTTAAAGGAGTCATGAATTAGCATGATCTCAAGAGATCACGTTTTAAATATCTGACATGTTTTGACATATATGGAAAGGGTAAATGAGTTTTAAAGCTGAAGAAGAAAGGAACATTTTATAGAGCTGTTGCCTAATTAGAGCATATTCCTCGAGCTGCTCTGCACCTCCGGCGGTGACACAAGCCATGCCTGAGGTGCATCCACAGAAGAGTCAAGGCAGCCTCCAGCACCAGCCCTGTTTGGTAATGGACAAAGCAGAAGATGAGGGTGCCCACAAAATCTGAGGCAGCCCAGGCAGGTGCAGTGCTTCAAGAATGGGGCCACAGTAGAGCTGGATGTGTTGTACATGGTCTGCATGCCCTTTTCTCAAAGGGTAACCCTAGTTCACCCTCTGCACTCCTCCTTGCTGGCGAGTATATCAGCTGTTTGTTTCTTCTTGCTTTGGTGTAGTAAAAAGTATGACTGTCTGGGAAAAAAAAATACAAAACTCAAATCAGCAAAAATAAAATCCTTTTTTTTTTAGCACTTGAATGCATGAAATTCAGAAATTCACTTCCCATCTGAGCCTTTGGAAAATGGGGGAGTACAAGGGAGCAAACTCGTATCTCACACACTAGCACTCATTCTTCTGCTGCCTTGCATCTCATACATCTGGCAGGCAAGGACCTACTACATGAATTTCAAGAGACAAAAATGGCTTTATTCTTCTTCAGTCCTTGTTTCTATCTTAATTGAGAAAATAATTTTCTGCAGAGCCTTTTATTCCTATTTCAAGAGCATTTAGACTGAACAGGAACTCCCCCAGTTTTCAGAACGATCACTTACTGTACTTCAAACATTACAGGTCAACAGCCCAAGAAACAGAGAGAATACATTGTCAAGATCATATTATCTGCATTGACACCTTATTGCAGACTTCTTCCTGCTCACAGGGAACCCTGCCCATGTAAAAAAAAAAAAAAAAAAAAACCAAAAAAAAAAAAACCAAGACAGATTCTGTAGCATCTATGGCAAAGACCTTCTCTACTGATGACAAAAATGATAAGCCAGGTCAGTTTTGCACTACTCATCCTTAATTTGATTACAGTTTTCAGATTATATACTAGCCTGTGTGAGGTCTAACATGAGAGGTAAGGGGATTATTTAGTGTATGAATTCACCCTTCTGATATATTTCTTGATGTTTCTAAGTCTAGAGAGCTCCTTTGCATACATCTTAGCTGATGCTGCCTAGAAAAGCAAGTTTACAACATAGTCCTATCTGCTAGTGTTAATTTTTTTTAAACACACTAGGTGTTATATCTGTGTTATGGTTTGCAGCATTTTATACACTACTCCCTGGGCTTAAAGCCACAGAGAAGAGAGAGTTTGGAAAGTAAAAGCAGAAAGGCAAGTGGGTCTCATTCAGATTTACTATGAGGCAGAAATCAAGGGCAAGCCTAGAAGCTCTTGACAGAAAATCAGACAAGAGAAAGTAAAGTGGTGGCTGAGGGGCACGAATAAAAACAGACCACTTCTGAGAACTTGAATTTACTGCAGGTGAGATACAATATTTAGCTAAAATGTTTTGCTTCCCTAAAAGAACTGCAAAGAGCTAACATGGAAATCTGCATGCAAATCTTAGACATAGATTAATTCAGGTCAGAAGTGACCTTGGGAGGTCATCTACTCTGGCCTCCTGCTCAAAGCACAATCAGTGCTGAATCTGTTCCCCCTATGCATTTGTGAACAGGCATGGGATGAATACTATATCCTCAACCAAGACTCCTGGACTAAATAAAAAAAGAAATGCATAAAACCTCCTAAAATAACTTCACATCTGAAAGGTAAAGGATGTATCCAGCAGTAACTAACATAGGTTTTCATTACACTATCACTTCAAAGCACAGCTTTCACATGTTAGCAGCAGCCTTATTACAGCTTTGCCTTATCTGCATTAGCACTAAATTTCAAGCAACATGCAGAAAAATGAACTACAGTAATGCTTCAGTTGTAGGGGGATCAGAGGAAACCTAAAGAAAGATATGAGCAAAATGTCTTTAGAGTCTTCCTAAAATTCCTATATAGAACTGCAAAATATGCAATAGCAAGAAATAAGATCCCCACAGAGTTCATGTAAATGAGAGCTCTAAAAATGTGTGCTAGATACCAGAGGATTTGTTCATTATTAAACTTGTATTGTGTTTACCTGTGTAGTGCAAGATTGAGGAAGACTTAATTGCACACTATGTCCTTGCCCTCTGACCTTCCTGTTAATTACATTTTGCTATAGTAAGAATTACATGCACCATTTTCTCTTATTTCCCTAAGACTAAGACAGTTATTAATTCCTAATAAGCTTGCTTTTTCCATCTGCAGAGGCTATATTTTCTTTTCATTGCATGCACAGTACTCCCAGAAGCTTTTAATTTGCATATACTGAAGATCACTTCACACATTTAACACTTCCAAAGTAAACTTGCTTAGAGCCACCATGTGGCTGTGCTCTGAGGTTTAATCTCCTCCCAGTCTGTAATCACAACACCCACAGAAACTAGCAAGATGAGTAGGAGAGGTATATATATATTTATATATATCCTCACACATATATTGTGAGTGTGAATGAGGACTGTGGCTGCTGGGTAGCTTCCCTGAGGTTCATTTTCTGAAGTGTTAAATGTAAAGACTGGTCTTCAACATACCTCCTACTCTCTCCTCTATGGAGCTGTTATTGCCATGTCATATGGCTTAGTTTCCAAAGACAATGAGGTTCTTTCCTGAACCAGTAAAGATTTTTTTCTTAATCTTTGAGAATGTTCTTTTTATTTCAGATGGGATATTAATTGAAATTATATTCTACTCCCATCCTCACCTACTAGCTTAATAGTCATCACATTGCACAAATTATTTTTAATACCTTGAAAAATTCATTAAGTGAACAAAAGATCCTTACATAAGTCGTAAGATTTTTTCTCTCAAATGTGAAGTTAATAAAAAAGGACTTTAGAATATTAAGGTCTTCTTTTTAAGCCACCTTTCTTCCCATTTTAAAGAAGGCCCTTCCTGCTTATATCCAGCAAATTTAGACACTGATCTCTGACTAAATATAATCATTAAACTGCAGGATTTTAACATGCATGAACCTTCCAGCAAAAAAGATTTTCAGAACAAGACCTATTTCTTTGTTAGGAGACTGAGCACAGAAGGAAACAGTTAAGCTTCTTTTCAGATTGCAAGAAGGGTGAAAACTGCCATTTATAAGAGAACTTCTGTCCTCAGAAAGTCTCTTGTCATATTGGTAAATAAGACTGGGGGGGAAAAGTATAGTCTATGTGGTGATGGTGGAAGCATCATGTCCTGATGGAGCATGTAGAAGTGTTAGAAGGGCTGAAAATAAGTTGATGTCATGAGCACAGCTCTATTCATCTGGACTGTCAAGCATGAATGTATCCTGCCCTTCTCATAGTTCAGGGGGGTTCTCCAGTGCTGGGGTATGCATTCAACTGGGGTTATGTCCATATGTGCTCCATCTCCCCACCCTAAGGAACCAGCATTATCATCAGGCTTCCCCATTGATAAGAAAAGACCTTCCAACTTTGTTTCAACTTCTGTCACTGTCCATTTCCAACAAAATTTGGAATTTAAAGGTATCGATTCAGTGAAAGCCTGCTATAACATGGATTTGGGGTGAGGGACAATTTCTGTTTTATAGTTATTGAGAACAAAGCAGGAGAGTAATGAACAGATCCATCTATTCTCCCACAAACACATTTTCTCCAAGCCTTTGCCAGCACAGGAAGCCATTTTAACACCATTTCCCACTTTCTGGTCAGTGGTACTTCCTGCACTGAAGAGGGTTTGTGGTCAGAGATGGATCATCATGCTGTGCAGGTTTACACCACCAGCAGGAGGTCAGCCAGTACCCAGGATTATTTTGTCCAACAAGAAACAATTAGACCGATTGGGGTGTGCTCTGACATAGCGTACCAGTGCAATCTTGTATAAGGCTTTGTGAAAAACAGCTAAGGCAAGAGAAAGACCACGCATAAGCCCCTGGCTTTGGAGCTGCATTTTCACTTGGGTCTAGCCAGCCCCCTGCTGAAGAGAGTCTGCCTGCCTGGCTGGACACCAAATAGGCCTGGGCCAGTGCCTGGGGGTGCCTGGGCTGCAATTGACCCTATCACCATCCCCTGCCCAGCACAACTCACCTGGCTGTGACCTGTGGGACAGAGTTGATCAGGGTAGGAGGGCATCACACCACCTCACCCCCAGAACCCCACCAGTGCACCCAGCATGGTCACAGCTCTGTAATACTCAAACCTACATTAGTTCAAAGCCATCTGTGAAATAACCAACATTGGTAATTGTCATGGGTTCAGCAGCAGCAGTCATTTTTCTCCTTCTTGGTAGCTGGTGCAGCACTGTGTTTTTAATTTTGGGCCTGGGAACAGTGCTGATAACACCAGTGTTTCAGTTACTGCTTAGTGATGTTTTGGTCTGGCCAAGGACTTTCTGAGTCTCATGCTCTGCCAGGGAGGAGGGGAAGCCAGGAGGAAGCAGACACAGGACACCTGACCCAAACTGACCAAAGAGGTTATTCCATCCCACAGCACGTCATGCCCAGGAGGGAGAGCAGAGACCCGGAAAGGTGGGGGTGCACTGCGTGGTCGGGCTTGGTTTTAGGTGGTGAGAAATTGTATTCTTTCCTTGTATTTGCCTTGTCATTATTATTATTGGTGGTAGCAGTAGTGACTTGTGTTATACTTCAGTTACTAAACTGTTCTTATCTCAACCTGCGGGAGTTGCATTCTTTTCGATTCTCCTTCCCATCCCTCCGGGAGCGGGGGGAAGAAAGAGGGGGAAGTGAGGGAGAGAACGATCTGCGGGGTTAGTTAGGCTTAAACCACGACAGTAATGCAGTCCAGGTCAAGACCTGACAGACTTCCAATAACAAAAGGAAAACTTTACCTTTTTTAGCAAAAGCTGTTTCCTTTTACAGTTAAATCTGGTTTTGCACATAGTGTAAATATCTAAATATGCATATGCCTATTTAAAGGCATTTACAAGGCATTATATTGTTAGTTACTTGAGGTTTTTGAAGGTCAGAAATCAACAACATTCTCCACAGATGGACATAACTCTTTATATCCTGTCTTCTAATTAGTTTTCATGCTATTTTTATCAAGTTGCTCTAGATTCATCAAGCCTACTTGACTGGTGTGTAAAGTTAACCTTTCCATGAAGTCATGGGCAACTGCAACTGAAAACTGCTCATCCTTCCCAAAACAATGCTCTCTCAGCACATGCTTGACTACAAGTCTAGTGGGATTGAACATATGCTTAAGTGCTGTTTTATGTGAACTGGCAACCCTAGAAGCTCTCACAGTTTCACAGCATGTGCTTATCTGGCTGCGTAGAGCAGAAGTGATGGGAAGACTAAATAAACCAAAGTCGTCTGAAACTTCTTTTTTTTGTTGCATTTACTGCCACCAAAAAAAAAAAAAAAAAAAAAAAAATCCACTTACATGTAACCAAGACTTTCATAAACCATCTCTGGTTGCCTGATTCTGACATTGCTATGAAAATTTTTCTACACCTCATTTTTGTAAATGACCATCCATATTTGAGGTATTTATCCAACTTTGCTAAACACCAAATTTTACAATAAATGGTTGATTTACCAAAGCTGTTTGTAACATGGTACATCCGAGACATGCGCTAGGGGTAAGGCCACACATAATGCACTGCAAGACCCTGTGGGAGAGTTAATGGCTGTTTCCAAGACTCAGGAAATTACAAGTGTTGGCAGTGAAAAGATTTTGGACATGTAAGATTAAGCGACATGAAATACAGGAACATCCCCAGGGTTTCTAAAAGCTTACTGAATAAAACAATGTACTCCAATAAAGAATACATTTTCTTGGTTGTCAACAGGCTTCCAGAAATTTTCAAAGCATGTATAGTTTTCCATTTTAATCTATGGGATGACAACAAATAAATAAATATATAAAACATTCTACAAGACTTTTTAAAACATATGAGATAATTGTACAGAGATTTTAACCCCTACTTGACTGTTGTATGTATATTTCACATTGTAGAGGACCATATAGCAATGTAACATGAAAGGATCTTGAAAATTATGACTTCCAATTACTGTCTAATGAAGTGATCATATTCTGATATGTGGCTGAAGGAATTTACCATTGGTTTCCACGAAACCAGATTCCTGCACTGTTAATCAAACTGGGTATGCTCAAAGCAGTTTGATTTAGCCTGGAGTTTACAATAATCTCTAAAAGTTTAGATGCAGGAAATTTCCCATAATCTGTGATATTTCATTGTGGAAAATTAGGCTGAGGCTACCAGTACAAATAGGCAAGAAAATGACACAAAGTCTGGTATTTGGTATTGCAGCACAGTAGTTAATGAACATATGCACATACTACTACCATTATAATCTAAGCCCTCCAGGGGTTTGGTTTTGGTTTGGGATTGTTCTTTGGTTTTAATTAACTCATGGGTGGCATCATGGAGGCCTCAGCACCAGCTCTACCTTTAGCATTTACTGCCTACAGTCTTAAGTCTAAACAGGGTTGTCACAGATCAAAAACAAAACAAATGGTCTTTAAGAGCCAAATAAAATAAATCATTACAGATTACACGTCTCAGTTCAAAATCATTAATTTGCTCTCAGAGTAAGAGATTAAAAAACAAAAATAACCTAATTAGAAAGGATTTACAGTGGGGAGTTGAATTATTTGTGCTCAGAGCAAGGCAGGATTGGATCTGAAACACAAGACACAATGCATTGGCAGTGATGATCATCAGGAATGTTAACTAGTACAGCCGTACCATAAACCGGTCACAATTATGTGAAGACTCACTGAAAACTATTTGGATATAATATCTTGGATACAATATCTGAAAACTTAGCCTGTTTTGCATTCTCTGAACATCAGGAATGGTTAATTACGAGCTTTCAGATATTGCTTTCACTATACCTGTACTATGTACAGCAGTGAATTTCAACAGCAATTTTAAAATAAAGCATGTATATTTATAAGCAACCCTTACATTAGATTTGTGAAGAGAATACTGAATATAAGGCAGCTATACCATTGGGGTTGGATGATTTCTTAGCCATCTGCAGGGAAGCTGCAAAATAATTTTAACTGAACTGAGCACTCAAGGATAAATTCAGCTTTCAGTTACCCATGTGTAATGCCAGTGATTTACATTCAAAAAGCTGTGGGTAGAATTTGGCCTAAAGGAAGTAAACTCGCGTTAGTGCCATAACCTTTGTTTTGCAGGGAGTACAACATTTGGCCCAGAGGAGAGATACACATGTTGTAAACCAGGTAAACAAATGGGCACAAACCTGTTCAAGACATACCAGCATAAATCAGAAATAATTTCCATTTAAAAGGAAACTAACATTGTATTAAGCAGAAATCTGCACACTTGTTCTGATTCTGGTCTTAGAGAGGGTTTTTTTACTGCACTCCTTGAACAGGTATCCCAGGTATGTCTTCTTCATTCAAATTAAATTGTAATTTACCTGTTAGATGCTGATGGTTGTAATCTAAATAATTAATTGCTGTATTTCTCTAAAGATTAAATTCTCCAGTAATCTGCTTCCCCCACACACAGCTACAGCAATACTGATCCATGCTACTAACATCAATATCTCTGCATTGGTTAAAAATCTGAGAGTGGTGCCAGAACTTGTCATCTTCTTGATCTTTGTCAGACCTCTTGATGAAAACAAAAAACTTGTGTATATTTCCAGAACAGTATACCTACATAATTGTTTGGAAAGCACACCTCCTGAGTGGAGATCTTGGTCATGGTGCAGCTCACACCACAGTGTGGTACATTCTCTTCCTATTAGCATCAAAACACTTCATGCTCCCTTCAAATTCATTCCAGCAAAAGGGAAATATTTCATATGTACCAGTGATATGCACTGGGTACTAAAAGCTACACCTGGACCTCATGCAATGAAGTTTCACATTTAAAAAGAATCTATCTTGCACACTAAACTGCTATAGTGAACCACAAAACTTCTGCTTGATTAGAATAGGTTTTCCGTATGATTATCACCAGCCTACCAGTAATGTCCTTGCCTATTTAACTGTGACACTGCCAAACAGAAAAATCTTGGGGAGTAGGTAATCATATAATGAAGATAATATTAAATTATATATAATAATTATATATATGATAATATTAAATTATCAATACAAAAAATGTGTTTACAAATACACTTTTAAATTCTGTGCAAGACTGTTCACGTTTCTGGTAGTGTTTGTGCTTTCATCATTATTATTCTGTTATGCATTTTCACAAGTTCAGTTGGTCATCTGCCCCTCAACTTAGGCCCACTGCATAACACTACAGTAATAAAAGACTTAAGAGCAAGGCTGCAGAAGCTTAGTGTACTCTTTGCCCCTGCCTATAGCCAACTGGCAGAATAACTTGCTGGTCAGAGGACAGCTGAGCTGCATTAAATCTATTGTGTATTTTTCTTGCTAGTTCTGGCCGGAAGGTGCTATATGAAGATGACATCCATTGCTTTATCTAAGTAAAGCTCCATTAGGAACGAGTAATAGAAATATCCCTGTGGGCACATTTCCCCTTGCTAGCACGCTGCCTAAAATTCCGCCTCAAAATTTAGCTGGTATCATTGTGTTTATCACTGTTAACTACAACTAAAATGCTTATCTAATTATGCTAGCATTTCCTCCTTAGTACTTCTCAATAAATAACCTGTAAAAAGAAGTTTAAAGACAATTTGCTAATTATTCTCTAGTTTTTCTCTAACACTGCTAATCTGCATGAGCATATGACTTAACTGTCAGAAAGATTTTATGCCACTTTAAATGCTGGTGTGCATTTTTATCTTCTTTCCCAGCTCCTACCTTATTTAAAGGTAAGGCTTTAGGTACTAAGACAAGGAATGAATTGGTAACCCACAGTAAACACAGGAAGGAGTGTAAATGTTCTTCCGAAGAGGTGTTAATGTTCAAACTGGTTTGAACACAGTGAAAATATATCCACAAATATTATAAACTTTGTTTTAGAAAGCCTTTGGGCAGCAAACAAATGGACATTTTATCTGAATAGAGCTGAGCAGCCACACTAAGGAAAAAAAACAACAACAAAACTTTGATTTTCTTGGTATCTCTGGACTCTGCTGCATACAAAACAAGAACACTACTTCAGTCACACTACTATCATGCTAGACAAACAACAGTAGGGTATTTTCAAGTAAAAAAGACCCCAAAATGACTCTGTTACAATAGCTTTAATACTTGTACCAATATGTTCACGAATGACTGAACTTAGGGTAAAGAGAGATGAAATCTGCATTTCAAATTCAAAATGAAAGCTCACAAAACAAACTTTGCATTAGATTCCAGCTTAGAGGCTAAGTAGATGCATATTCTCCTGCTAAGTTTTGTTCCTCAGCCAAGGGCATATCTTGCTTTCAAACTTAAAGTACAAATAAAATATGTTTTAATGAATTCAAATCTTCACCATCCAGTCCATGAGAATTGAGGATGCAACAATTTGTCTTGTTTAGTCTATTCTAAAGCCATAATATTCCCATTTGAAGGACATGCACCATCTGTAAAAACACAATACATTCCCCATGTAGTTCATCATTCAAGAGCATCAGCAGCTTTCCGTTTTCACTGAGTTGAACAGCCGTGCAATGCATTTCTGTGAAAGAAAAATCTACCATCAAGAATGTTGTCCTACTGAAATGGTCATCTGTCCTCCCCTGACAGGTTATCTTTGTACTTGCTGAGGAATATAATTCAGTAGATTTTTTGCTCTGTAATTAATGCAATCCCACGTGCTTCACCGCAAAGACTGTGGAAAACACAGTTTCAGCTGACTAGGGAGCTCCACCTTGCCAGGCTGACTGGCTCAATCAGCACACGGCACCAATCTCTGGGCAGTCAGGCATTAATTTGGCTAAAGAAGTTTCTTCATGTTCAAGGAGGCAAAAACATGCCCCCACATCTTCCAAAGCACAGTCAGCTAACAATGTGCTGCTCAGCTCCTGCCTTGAGAGCCCAGCCTGGAGGGGACATCTCCAGCTGGGGGACAACCTGGGCAGTTTCTGCCTATGATGGCACTGAGGGGACACACTTCACCTCAGGAGCATCCTTGCTCAACAAGACAGATTAGAATGAGTTCCGAAAGGCTGTAGATGCTGAAACTGGCTAACTTAAAGCTAGTGGGGGCACCTTTGCCTTGCAGCCCACTCACTTGGTGCCTGCAGAGCTGAAGTTTTCTGAAGACAACTGTGATTTTCAGGATGGCTGTTATTTTTATATTCTGGTCATTGATACTTAAATGGTAATTAAACATGAGACAAATCACTTCAAGACCAAAAAAGAAAGCTGTATATCACTTTTATCCAATAAAATAAATACAATTAAAAGGAACTATTGCTGTCGCTCTCAGTTTCCCCTCATATATATCAGCTGTCATTCCTTGAGCTTTAAAGTACCTGAATAATAAACCTGCACAGAATTGAATTACTTCAGTAGCAAGTTGATTAGTTCCCACATCCAATAAAATGTCTGTGGTATCTCATATATTTGGCATTTAATGTTGTAATTAATAAGTCTTGATCATGTGCCTTTTACAGCCACAGGTCAGTGATAACAGTGGTACTCCCTTTCTCAGCGGGAAATTGAGCCTCCAAGACATTTTCCTAAGACACTTTCAATTATGATAAATTGTCAGATTTGCTTCAGTCATTTTGAAAACTACTCCAAGTCTATCTTCCCAGGTAAAAGCAGTAGAAAGATATAAAGCAGATTTAATTTTTTTTCTCCCTTTGTGCAAATCATATTTTTGGGAGTATTTCAGAATTTTTAGGCTCGTTATGAATTCCCAAGTGAAAGGTGTGGTTTGAAATGAACTGATCTCAAGTACATACCTTTCTAACTTAGTCTAGCATTTCCAATAGAGGGCTAGATATCAAATTGCTTTAAATCTGTGTAGCTCCATTGATTTCAATGGGTACATGTTCAATTTATTCCACACAGGGATTTGTGCCTTTAATTTAAAATACTTAAAAGGCAATGTTGCAAAAGCATTTATATTCTTTTTTTTTTTAAAGATATATGTAGGGGATTTTTTAAAGCTGTAAATGTAAGAGTATTATTTGCCTTTTTCATCATTGTCATGTTGACAGTATGCAGGGCTCATGGTGAAAACATTAGTGGACATAAAAATGCGGGAAAGGTAGAGGCATTTTCATGAGTTAACACCTGGAAAATGTGAGACCTAGTCTAGACAAAAGATTGGGGAAAAAAAGAAAAGCAGAAAGTAGCAGTGCCATGAAACCAACATTACTATAGCTATTTCTTTGGCACCCCCAATAGAGGTACATCCTCTTTTCTTATTTGTGAGGTTACCAAGGTCAAATACTTTACAGAAATGCAGTGTTAAACTAACGGCTCCTGCATATAAAAAAATTTGAACACTGAAGGTAATCTAAGGCTACTAATTTCTAATTACTAGTAAGAGTGAGAGATTGCAATAAAAATGGGGAGAGAAATTTGTACCTAATCCTGCTGAAGCAATAAGCTAAAGGGAGACTTGGAGTAGAAGAAACAAAGCATCCTTAATGTTTGCTTCCCTTGCCTGAAACTTTGTTCAGTTACATCCTCTGGTCAAGCAATGTTTCCTCTGAGTTGAAGACAAATGGTTGACAATTCTCTAATTATCAATCTGGCTGCATATACTCGATGTTTACTCAAGAACCCACCTTGCTGTTCACTTACGTAATACTGCCAAGCCTCACATTGACAGATACTATTCAGTTTAAGTAGTAACATAGCTCGGTCCTCTTCATTTCTATCCCAGATTTAGTTCTAGTCTTCAGGGAATGACTTCATCAAGGTTTTCTTTCTTACAACCACAACAGCTAGAAATACATTTCAGTTAAAGCTGAAATTTTTATACAGTCATGTGTCTGCAAGAGCTGGAATGTTAAGAGAAAAGGAATATGAAATATCATGAGACCTGCTGTTGCTGCAATAAATATTAAGAACTTATAAGACAGTATGATGCAACATAAAATAGTCATACTTTCCTCAAAAAGAATACCCCAAGCCTCAGGAAGCACATTATTAGTCTTCTAAGTTTTACAGACCCAAACTTTGTGATAGAGAGCTCAGTGCTTTGCTCAAAACAATGAAGTTAATTAAAAAATATATATATACTAAGAACGAATGGTCCTTCAGTTTATCCCCTGCTGACTGGGAGTGAAAATTCCACATCTAGGTCTCAGCCTCTTCCTTCAGTCACGGAGTCGATTTCGCCTTAGGAAATAACATGTAACTTGGTTTAGGTGGCAACCACAGGTGGTGGAGATACCAAGCACTAAGAAATGGCAAGTGAGGAAATACAAAGCTTTATAGCAGAGACTGAGTTGCTGAACCCCAGGCTCAGCTCAGTTTTGAGGCACCTTCACACACCTTTCTTGCATCTACACTGTGCAGCAGGGTACAGTATGAAGACCTTTCAATTAGCACTGTTGATGCCAGTAACCCCAAATGGCACAAGCCAAGGCTGGACATACCAGTTCAGGTTCAACTGCAATTGATTTTTGCCCTAAGAACTGTGCCTAAGTGAAAAAGTTACTCTGCTTCTGGATGGGAGACACAGTTATCCCCAGCTCTTCTGGTTTTGGAGTTAGCTTGTTCAGAGCCATTTATAGCAGTACAGGTATGTCCTCAGTCTTGTATCTCAGAACATAATAACACAGAAGCACATAAACTGCAATTAGGGTTTGTACATTTTTGAACAGACCGTAAAAACTTAATTCAGACCAAAAAGTGTCACCACAATCTTCTCATGTGTTTAGCATGTACAAAACAGACACAAGTTGTTGCATCTTTTGCTGGTCTCAGACCCCCTCTATATTTAAAATGCTACACACTGAAGTTTGTTTCAACATTGTTCTCTAGTGAAAAAAATTAGTGGTTGTTAGAATATTTAAGATGACCTCACACCTCTTCTATGCTGTGCACTATATCTACCATTGCTCCAGAAAGGTAGCCATTGTACTTCATAAATGTGAATTGTAAGCCACAGAAAAAAACCCCACCAACCAATTAACCAACAAAAAAAAAAAACCCACCCAAAGTAACTAAGTTGCTGAAACACTTTAAAAAGAAGAATATTTCTAAAGATTCAGAAAAAATATAGGAGATAAACAAAATATCTCCTTGGAAACAACCAGTGGAGAACATGGAGACCAGCATTAAACCATTCCAAAGAAATTAAGACAACAAGAAGAATATTTAGAGGGACAATTGCTGAAATGATTAAAAAGGAAATGAGATAAATATCATAGACTGGATATAATATAGACAGAGCACAAAGAGATGAAAGGCAAAGGGAAGAGAACAATAGCACAGAAAACATTCACTGTAATAGCAGAAAAACAGGGAGAAGCAGCAGTGAAATCTCCATTTTCACGCTGATTCCTGTAGGTAAACAACCTGACTGTGACGCTAAGATGCCACAATTCTAATCTGCAGGTATTGCACCCGAAGGTGCAATTAAAGGAATTCCTATACTTTGGCTTTATAATGTGCTGATTTCTAATTTGTATGATTCTTATTAAATTCATAAATCGAGCTGTTTAATACCCCCTGTTTCTAGTACACAGAACATGATAAGTAATTTTTTTAAACAACTAAAACTGTCTTTATTAGCTAACACCTTAAAAATACTGGTTATTTGTTGTTTAAAAAGCACAAACAAAACCACAAATTAAATTATTCAAAGTCAATGAAAGCAGAAACTAGACACAGGCTTCTGTTCTATCTAAACCAGAGATCCAACTGTTCTACCCAGTGAAGCTCCTTAACTTAAAACTCATCCTGTTTAAAAGGAATTAGGATGAAGCTATTTAAAATGTGAGCAGTCGTGATCCTCACTGTCTGTGCATAAGGACTGTCTTTTCCTATCTCAAAAGCCATTCTGGTGTGATTCAGACACACTTACCTCACAGCAAACTTGGTCTAAGTAAAGTCATTTCACACTCATTTCGCCCACACCAGAGATTCCTTCATCACATCAATCTTTATTCACTGCTTTGTCATAAAATCCCTGACTCACCCCTATTCATCTTGCTTGTCTGACTCACTGACTAGCAGGGACTGGGAATTTTACTGTGACAAGCATATTCAATGGAAATCAAAGCATCTTGTTTAACCCAGATGCTTTATACAGAAAAATCTCTATTATGTCAACGTTTCATGTTTTCTTTTTCAGGATGAAAGGAAGATTAACTTTGGAGGCCACTTGATCTGAAACAAAACAGCATTGTCTTTTTAAACCAAACCATACCCCTTCATTTCAGGCTGGATCCACCACTACTCTGTTTTCTGTAGCTGCCACAATACCTCACGGTAGCAGTAGTTTGCTCCTTCCAGAGTTCACCTTTGCATGTAGGCACCTTTGCTGAGCTAGAGCTATGTTTACACACCACATTATACCCTCCAATTAAACTGTTAAACCTATAGTTTGAGTCACAAGACTACAGTGCCTGACAGAGGATGTGGTTTGAGCCCAAATCTGAGCCAAATGAGTTAAAGAGCTGAATTTCAGTTTTCATTGCTGAACCCACCAGTGCTGGTCCCACTCAGGAAGGCAGCATAACACCCAGTTTATAAACTTTCAAAAGTTCAAGTTTATTTTGGAATTTCCCATTCTAAGAAATATTCTGTTTTTCTCTCAATCCAGGAAAAAAATGAAATAACAGGTTTTCAAATTCTTTCAGACTTCAGTTACAATCTATCTTTCACACCCTGTTTTTCCATTCACAATGCTCCTTACTGCACCCATCCTTTTCTGTCCCTTCTGCCCTCCCAAAATCCATCCATCCTCTTCTCCCACCCACTTTCTTGCTCTTCCCAACAGATTCTCCTTGGGTTTGAAGCAGCCATGGTCAGCAACTGCAGCTGCTCCTTAGCCTGAAGTAGGGCTCTAAGTCAAAAACAGAGTTTCAAATCTTGGTCCCAGGGTGCTGGGAGAGAAGAGAAAGCTCTACCCCAGCACAGATCTGGGAAGATGACTAGAATGAAGGAGTCTGTGTACGAGGCAACCCATCAGAGGCACTTGCGCAGTGGGGAAGCAGACGTCCTACGAGCTGAACCTCAGCTGGTTGCAGCACAAGGAGGAACCATCACAAAGAAGAGGCAGGAAGGATGAAGCAATTGCTGATCTTTACTAGCCCTATGTAAAATACCATTCATAATGGTGATGACAGTCTCTTTCTGCACACAGGCACAAAGGGCTTTTTCTTCAATGGCACTCTGACAGTTTAGGCAGGAAGAGAGAGGTGGCTAGTGGAAGTAAATTGTCAGCGATCTGTCACTAAAGAGCAGATTGCTTTTCTCCTCCTAAATTTTCCCTCCTGAGTTAAGATTAGCCTCTATTGAAACCTAGGGTTCTGTTCATCACTGGCCAGTGCCCACAGAGATGAAATTTCTTTATCAGATCTCTCTAAATACCTAGTTGAAGCTCAAATAATTTTGACCTTAGGAAAAGGAGGAACTGTTGCTGCCAAATGCTAAAGAACAAAGCAGGCTGTAAAATAAAGCTCCATAATGAAAAATCATTAAACCTATTTTTCTACATGCAGGCTGCTGTAGTACAAATTAAACCCAATGCAATCACAAGGGAATTAAGGCCAATAAAATTATCATAAATAAATTGCTAGTCTTGAAACTACTTCGATTAGTCTATATTTAGCCACGTGGAGAATAACAGAAATTAATCTGAGAAGAAAAGATTCAGTTACATATGAAATGCTGCAGAGTACTAGGAGTTTCTGAAAGAAAGGGAAAGTCGTCTTTGTTTTATTTGACTTTGTTTTGATAATCACTTTGCTGTTTACCCAGGTATAATGTCATCTTCTTTGCAGAGTACTAAGTTCCGTGTGGAAAACAGAAATGCCTGCTAATTATTTCCTTCTAAAAGCAAACATAAGAATGAAATGTCTTGCATAATTGAATTTGAAAAATGTCAAGAAAGTTTGTTCTCTTTACAGCCAAAGTTAAAGCAATCATTTTGGTGAGGGCTGAAAGAGAGGGTTGGGGGAACCCAAGTTCCCATTTAATATCCAGGTGCACACATATTTTGTCTTTAGTTGTCAAAAGGCAGCCTTTCCATAATAGGCTACAATAAAGAGATGAAAAAAAGCAAAGTCTCTGTCACAGGGGCTCTTCTTCTATTCTGTGTTTGTGCAATGCCCAGAACACTGACGTTCTGGCTTCTAAGCTAGATATAAATAAACATGTAAGAAAGTGAAAGAATAATATGAGAGAAATCAAATAGATGGGTAACTTGAAAGAAGAAATAAAATGGCATTTATGCTGTTTAACCCTTACTTGTCTTGTTCTTTATGCTTCTTCTGAAGAAAAGCCATTTTATTGCAAGTCAGCAGTATTTGCAATAGCTTTCTTTACAGCACTTCAAAGATAGCACTGATGGTAACATTAAACATATATTTTTATACAGCAATTACACTTTGTAACATAATGGCTCAGATTTTTCCCCATGGAGCATGGCCCACTTTAACACTGGGGAGCCTGTGAGGACCCGGAGTTGTATACGTCAGCATATTGAATTTCTGTAAGTATTGACAAGGAACCTTGTCATTTGTTCTCACCAGGGAGCATGGCAGTCGTTGATATCAATTTATAGCCTCTAGAAAGTGAAAATGTCTACTTGATCCCTAGGACAAGAATGAGATCAAGGTGCCAGGCCACCTGCAGGAGAGATCCCTGCTGGTGGCCAGTGAGCTGCTGCTCAACAGCCCCAAGCCGTTGGCCTCTACAAATTCTCTGCCTCACTGACTAGATCCTGCAAAGATGGACCAGAACCCTGTGGCACAAAACCTCTGTGACACACCTTTCTCCCATAAGCTGCTGTTCTTATCCTTTCACACACAACAAAAACCACCACCAAAGAAAATGTCAGCAATTTTCCTCAACTGGAAGACTCCAACAGTGGCAATAACATCCTCCTGGAATGATCCACCATCCATGGAAGTAAGTTAACTAGCTTGCCTAGCTAGATTCTTTACAGAGGTATTTGCATGATACATAACAATATGTGGCAATTAGATACAGTACTTAGGTAAGGATCTATGCAATCAACCAACCATGATGTGTTTTAAGAAGGAGGGAAAAAGATGTCACAAATACACTAACTTAGTTTACATTCAACAGGGGACATTATGAACAGATATGTAAGACGGAACAGAAGAATAAATACTGTCCATCCAGAGCAGACCTGGTCCTACATAGTGTGATCCGTGGGTACATATGTAAAAATGCTGTATTTATTGGATTACTACTTTTTCAATTGGAGATAGCAGAGAGAATTAATGGGCTAGCCATGGTCATCTTCATATTTTGTATCACAGTATGTTAAGCAGCACTTTCAGATTTTGCTGTGTTTTAGCTGCTCTGTAAAAAAGATAATATTAAAAAATAGACAAGAAAATGAAGGTTGGCTGTTTTCAGAGGGGTGTATAGATGTTTTTGTGAAAGTATGTCAGGAAATATTTGCCAGGTAATTGTACCAGTATTGCTAATAATACAGATACAGAGTACAAATATATTGGTATTGTGGATTTGGAAGTCATGATGCCTGAACAAGAAATGCATTCATGACAACATGCAGGAGAGGTCAAAAAAAAGGAGAGTAATATCTCTCATTTCAGATGACTGGAAACCTACAGAAAGGAAAGGTCAAAATGTCACAGCGGCATTTTTTCTGCAGAGGAACCTGGCAGAACTTTTGCTGCTGGTACATTTGCTGATGTGATCTGGAAAAACTGACATGAGGTTCCAATGGAGTTATTACCAAATCATCCATGTGCAAAGAAAGCATCTGTGTTCTGTTTCCACCACACCATAGTGCTAGTAAGCTAGGCGCCCAAGAAAGGAAAAGCTGTAGCGTCATCATGTTGCTTTGAATACAACAAAGCTATTTCAGAAGACAGCAAACCTAGTATTAGTTCACATCGTAATCAAAACAAATCAAGCATGGACAATTTGGATCACCTAACCAAGCTTTATACACATAAGAGGAAAATTTGGTGGTAGCCAATGGTAATATGATTCTGATATGCTGTGCTGAATGGCTACATTTGTCATTTAGTATTCAGAGTTCCTGGGCTCAAATTCTGCAGTGTTCTGTGATTGCTGATTGTTTCTGTAGTAGTCAACAACTTAGCTAAAGAGAGAGATGATAATCCAACAGTTTTTCAAGCTACAGCTTGTGTTGGATTTCAATCATCTGGGATGGAAATACCAACCTGCTTACAGCTGTTGCATTTGAACCACAGAGGTCAACAAAGAATTAACAATGTCACTTGTAACCATACAGCAACAACAGGAAAGTGTCATATTAAAAAAAAAAAAAAAAGTTTATGAAATTTGTTGCAGAAATATAAACTAGCCTAAAAAGTATAAATCATGAAACAGTTCAACATGCAGAGTTACATAAAACCAGCAACAAAATCAGTTCTATAAGAAAAAGAAAAGCAGATCTAAAATATAGGTGCCTGCATTGATCCCAAATTAAAGCAAAGAGAACAAGCCAGTTATTCTGGCTAAAGGGGGGTATAACAAATGACAATAAAATAAACTATACAAGAAAAAGAAATAGAACTAAGGGAAGAAATTAAGATAGACACATAAGAGATGAGAGAAGAAGGTGATAAATGAAAGAAAGGCATTCAAAAACCTGCACACAGAACTTTTAGCTTAGCAAATGTAATGAAAGTCATTGGGTATTCTGTATTTATTAAGGAAACACTGCTGAACATGAGATGAAAAGACTTCTAATTTGAGCCTGGGAAGTATATTATAGGACTAAATAGTCTGAAGGAAACAGTAAAGGAAGCCAAAAAATTCACAAAAATGCACAAGGAGTCCTGGTAGGAGCTGCTAAACGGAGCTGGAAGCTTGATCTGATGGCTGCAGCAAAAAGGCCTTAATCCACATGTATTGATGCAAGTCTTCAATTCTGTGTGGTGGAGGCTCACATCATTTCTCTGGCTCTTTTGAAATTCAGGCTGCCAGGCTGTAGGCCTTTGATCAGCCAGGGAATGGAGCCTTTCTCATTGAACCACTAAGCCAGTTACCTGTCATTGTGTCATGGGCAGAGAGGGCGTGGTGCTGATGGAAGGCATGTGTGTTTGGATTAAGAAACCCAGCAATTTCCCCTCAAAATTGACTCGTTGGCCCAAGTGCTCTGGTTAAATGCAAGT
This sequence comes from Ara ararauna, assembly GCA_028858755.1. NCBI lineage: Eukaryota > Metazoa > Chordata > Aves > Psittaciformes > Psittacidae > Ara > Ara ararauna. The sequence goes on along the minus strand of CM054378.1, from coordinate 19,391,847 downwards.
ACCATTGCATTCTGCCTCCATCAATTTTCCCTGCGGCTTTAATTGGAAGCTATATTGCTTACTTCCCATCCTAAAATGTTGATCAGATCTGCCCTGCTTGCTAGACAGCTGGTGTGTTGTGGCCCAGAGGTCAGTGATGAAGTGATCCCTCTGTACCCCACACTAGCTGTTTTTGCTGGAGTATAGAATATCTGATTTAATGCTTGTAAAGCACTTGGAAATCCTTACATGAAAGGCATAAGAGCACAAAATATCATCATCATTAGCTATAAGGGCCACTGCAGAGCAATGGAAAAATATTCCTTTTCCCTGCCTAACCGGGGTTTTACACACTGCCTAAGCAGAATTCCCATCCTGTGCCAGCCCAGAGAACAAGAGATCAAATCTGTGCCTCTGGCATAATAGTGCAGAGTGCTAATTACAGAACTACCATAAAACATCTGCTGTAATGCATAACTATGATTCCTTGGCATACACAAATACAGCACCTACACGCTCAGAGCGTAGCACTGCAAGTAAGCAAATCCTACGAACCAGAGTGTAAGTAGCCCTCAAGCGAGTCTCATCGCAGATGAAGGGAGGCAGAAGAGCATGGAAAGGCTAAACCCCTCACACAATCTCTTCATGCCAAGGAGTCACACCTGCGGTCTCTGTACTCAGAGAAATGCCACAGCAAAGCCATTGAAGCTGCCATCTATTTGCTCCCAGAGCAAGGTCAACTACCTAAAAGGGAAGGAAGGCTGTACTCAAGAGCATACAGGGAGACACCTTTCTTTGATGGCCTAGGGTGTTCCTGAATTAATTGTTTGCAAGACACTGAATCCTTGCCCCACCATGGGAGGCCTCAGAGTGATTATGTCTGAGAATTAGTCATACACAACACACAATCTCTCCAAGACTTCCTATTGCCAAGCAGAGCTTTCCAGTACTTCCTTGCTGCTACTGCAGAGTTGTGTACAAACAGGATGTTTTTGTACCAAGAAAGCATTAAGAATTAAAATAAAGCTTCTGTTCATACCAATTTGGAAAGGGCTACTTCCCATTTATGCTTCGAGTCAGCAATTACTGACTACAGGGACCAAGAGTACTCATGCACTAATTATTACACTTTACAGTTTTTAGGATTGAAGAGATATAGACACTAGCCTTCTAACATGGCACTCTGCCTTAAAGGACTTGGTATGGCCTGTCTGAAAGCTCATTCAATATATCAGATTTATAATCTGGATGATAAACTCCATCAGGATAGAGTTTCAAAGAGTCACCAAATGCTCCCTTATTCTTAGATAATGCGCATGGACTTGAAAAAGTGATGCAGAAGGTGCTGCACTCTTGCACCAGGGTCACAGGGAGAAATTACCTGCTGGAAACTTCTTGTGAGTGTGAAGATTCTTTACACTGCAGCCCTGATGTGTCAGAAAATATGTGCTTCAGCACCTGCAGGATATACTTGTCCTAGCCTATTACATCTCTCTTTTCATCCAAGAGGAAACACTTGTAGTAATAATTCCTATTTTAAAATACTCTCATATTTTAAGCATCAACATTAGAGCAGACCTATAATAGTGACCAAACCCAAACCTTATTTTGCAAGAGAGTAAGGGACAAATTAATTAATTCCACAATGACATTTTACGCAGTAATGCGACTAACCCTGAAGACAATCAGGCCAACATGAAAAAAGGGAAAAACGCTATAGAATTGCTTTGCAGCAGTTCTGCAAGCAGGTTCTATGGAAGTGCAGAAGTGCACTGAGCTGAATTGCCAATATCTTTACAGTAAAACTGGAAATGTAGACACTTCACTTATTCATGCAGAATGTACTTGAGGATATGTGTAAGAAAGACTCTTCAGTCTGAAATGGATAAATGGAGATGAAACACTGCTTTTGATTCAAGGCTAATCCGAGAAATTGGAGGCTTTTGTGCTGAGTTGCTTGGATTTGTTTTGTCTGCACAGAAGCACCTTCAGAAATGTCAATATAAAAATAAGAAGCTTTCAAAATGGTAAAATTCGATATTAAACAAGAATGGCACATGTGTGTGTGCCTGTATCACAACCATCTGAAAAATCCTACTACAAAAATTCTGCCCTCAAAATCTGAGGAGCATGCTGGCACATGAACTTATTAACTGCATTACACCATCAGTGCATCTAGAGGGGAAGCACCGTGGGAAAGGTATGAAAAATTCAGTAAATAAGCTGAAACTGTATTTGTAACTGTATGAATTAACTAATATAATGATATAGTTGCTGCAGAATATGTATGATTTTCATTCGTGGTTCTGATAGATTTATTTTCACTTAAATATTACGTCCTTTCTCTTTGTATAAGGCAAAATAATATTCTTAAATAGGAGACCTTCATCAAAAAAGAAATAAAATGTGGCTCTTCAACACTTTTCTACCATCCAAGGGCACCATCTTTGTAACAAAAAAAAAAAAAAAAGCTATAACATTAATGAAGGGAAGTCAGTAATGAGTGAAGACAGAAAATAATAAAATATAAATGCATTTTTCTGCTTTCCTGAGAGAATTACTGGTGCTTTCTGAAACTGCTCAGCTTATTCTCTTGACATAAGGGTCCTTCCCTTTCATCTTCTGATATTAGATTTTGGGAGATTGAATTGACCATTGCCCAGATCAGTCAGCAACCCAGCATGAAATAAGTCAAAACAAGAAAGTGCTTTTAAAGGTGGAGTTCCCATAAAAAGCCAGAGATAAAGAGATATATTGCTTCTGTCCTCACCACTGACACGATTCTGCTGAAGACTGGATATGATGATACGCGTATGTACGCGAGAAAAGCAAGCAAGAAAAAAGATCGTATCTTAGATAAGTATATGTAGAAAATGCATTTGGAAATTGTCACTTGGGACTGCATAGATTCATAAATGTCACTGCATAATTTAGTCTTTCATATGTAGCTTGACAATGAACACTCTGAGTTCCTGAGTATTAAGAGAGATCAGTACATTTCTTAAATTACTTTTGTGGATTTTTATTTTCTTTACAGAATATAGAGAAAACAACTGAAATGGTGAGCATTTTCAGTATGACTTCATCTAGCAAGGAAAAAGAGATAAATAGAGAGTAATTTGGGACAGGATTAAATGGCAGGATTAAGGATTCTTAGAAGAGGAAAGATTGAGATGAACAACAAAATAAAAACAGTTAATTTCATTAAGAAGGCTCATATATTCAGAGAACTGGTAGACCACAGGCTCATGGGGAAAACATAAGATTAAAGAAATTCTGTTGGCATATAGTGGCAATTGGAAACATAGGTTACTATCAAAGAATGTAGATAACAAGAAATTATTCTAGAAGTACATTAACATGAGGTTAGGAAGGAAAAAGTACTAAAGAAATATTTGACCTCCTCCTCACAAAGAGGGCATGACCACACACACTTGCTTTGCTGTCAGTCTTCACTAGAAATATGATGCACAATTGAGGTAAGCAGCAAAACGCCAGTGTAGAGAATAAGCAGATCGGTGAGACTCCCTATTTGTTTTCAGATTCCATAAGCCTGATAAACTTCATTTTGAGAACTTAAATAATCTGAAAGTTCTTCCACATTAATGTCTGGTTTTATGAGTCTCTGGGAAATTTGTAAAATTCCTAAAAAATTGAAGAGATCAAATATAACATGCATTTATGAGACAGAAATGAGAATTGATAGAAATTATACATCAGTCGCCTTAACCTAGTACTTAAATAGATGTCAGCATAATCAAACGAGATGGAACTAGCAAGAAAAGAAGCATATGAGTAACTGCAAAGAATTAGTTTTATCAAATCTATCCAGTGGGATAAAGTTCTTCTGATCTTAACTCTTCTCTGATAGGAAGACTGGTAAACATCATGCACTGACTTGACTCTGTTCTGCTTATGAGGAAGTCACAGACAGCAATGAAGGGAAGTCTGGATCAACAAGATATATAATATGTCTTGGGCTGTCTTCAGAGTGCTTATCAGGTGCTCACTCTCAGAAATCAAAAGATACATTAAGACTAGTCCAATGGGAAGCAGTTTTGATTCCATACTTTCATTAGTGGTTTGAGTGATAGAACAGAACTTGTCTATTTGTTGGATATAAAGGTGACACCAACATGAGAGAGGCAGCTGGCACAATATGGTAGACAATGATTTTAAATTAACTTGCATATTGGAGGGCTTCTCTTTTCTTTTTCTTTTGAAGATGGCATTCAACATCATTCCGCACAGACAGCTACAGTTAGCAAAGGAAAAAAAAAATGTTGCACAAAAACAAGCTAGAGAGCAACCTGCTAAAATCAGACAAATACATGGTAGCAGCCTTCCAGTATCTGAAGGGGGCCTATAATGGGGAGGGACTCTTCATTAAGGACTGTAGTGACAGGACAAGGAGTAATGGGTTAAAACTTAAACAGGGGAAGTTTAGACTGGATATAAGGAAGAAGTTCTTTACTGTAAGGGTGGTGAGGCACTGGAATGGGCTGCCCATGGAAGTTGTGAATGCTCCATCGCTGGCGGTGTTCAAGGTCAGGTTTGACATAGCCTTGGGTGACATGGTTTAGTGTGAGGTGTCCCTGCCCATGGCAAGGGTGTTGGAACTAGGTGATCTTACGGTCCTTTCCAACCCTATCCTATTCTATTACACTGCATAATAGAAAGAACATGATTTAGCAGTGTAATTTTCTGGCAGAAAAAAAGATATGGACACTGAAGCAGGATTATAGCCAACAGCATAAGCCGTGCTGCTTCTTGTGTTGCCTAGCTTTCATCCATTTCGCTGTAGTACTGAGTTCAGCTTTGGGTATTGCCCACCAAAATCAGGTGGGTTGCTTGCAGAGACTCCTGAGGATCAGAGGCCCAAGATACCCAGCTACAAGGAAAGGGTGAACAAACCACGGTTGCTAACTGAAAAAGTCTTCAAGCACATTAAAGGCTTTTGCAGAGAGAAAACGAGAAAGAGAATAATTTATCCTCCGTGTCCATAAAAGATGGAACGGGAAATAACAGGCTGAAACTGAAGACAGGGAAATACACTTTCTATAAAAAGGATTTCTTAAGAACAGGTAAGACAACCATTTTTCAGGAAAGGCAGAATTTGTCTTGTCATTTTCTGCAGTGTCTTTCCTCGGGGCCTCCTAAAATCTCCTTAAACCTGTGATTTGATAATCTGTGATTTTAAGTCAGTTTCCTGCACATACACAATATTTACTAAGTCATTACATTTCCTTTTGCTAGCCTGAAAATAATGTGATGGAAATCTTTTTGAAAAGGTTATACTTTTTGGCAATGATTCTAATGAATGTGATTGATTGCCAGATATGAATAAGACAGTATTTGCTGCAAAAGCGACTTGGGTCTATGGTCTGTTTGTGATGAGGCTTTCCATTTCTACTGTGACACTTGCCAGTTGAGAAAAAAACAAGTTCATAGAAAGGCCTCAGAATGCTTTTTGCTCCTTACAGTAGCAAGAGCATTGGCCTTTTCAGCCTCCTATAACCAAAAGTCTGTTCTTTGTTGGAAGAAATAGTTTTAATTAATGGAAATTATGACTTTTTGTCGTGGTTTAAGCCCAGCCGGCAATTCAGAACCACGCAGTCGCTCGCTCACTCCACCCCCTTCTTTCCCCAGCTCCTGGAAGGATGGGGAGGAGAATGGAAAGAAAGTAACTCCCAGAGGCTGAGATAAGAACAGTCCAGTAACTAAGGTATAACACAAACCACTGCTGCTACCACCAATAATAAGAATTATAAGGGAAATAATAAGGGAAGAGAATACAACCACTCACCACCTGCCGACCGATACCCAGCCGAACTGAGCAGTTATCTAACCCTTCCGGGTAACTGTCCCCAGTTTATATAGTGGGCATGACATGCTGTGGTATGGAATACCTCTTTGGTCAGTTTGGGTCACGTGTCCTGTCTCTGCTTCCTCACGGCTTCCCCTCCTCCCTGGCAGAGCATGAGACTCAGAAAGTCCTTGGTCAGACTAAACATTACTAAGCAGCAACTAAAAGCATCAGTGTTATCAGCGCTGTTCCCAGGCTGAAAGTCAAAAACGCAGTGCTGCACCAGCTACTGAGAAGGAGAAAAATGACTGCTACTGCTGAACCCAGGACACTTTTCATACTATTTAAATAAATTCTCCTGTGTTCTATCCTATGGTAATCACCCCACAGTCCTGAATATTCCATGTAGTCACAGAAGCATTGTCTCTTTCCTATGATTTAGGTTGAAGCAATGCCTAACTGTTCACCTCCTCCCCTTACCCACCCGCCCATCTAAGTTATTCATATTCAGAAACCTAAGACAGGCCCATACTGAGCCCACCACTGCTGGCTTATCCAGAGATCCAGTAAACAAAACAAAGTCAAGTTTATATGGAATGGAGAAAAAACACACACCATGTGAAACAGTCTATTTTATCACATGAGATTTTGCATTCATAGCTTCTAAATATTAGGTTTTTTTTACTAGCATATTGGTCTTTATTATTTTCTCCCCCTTCCCCAGAGTTTGTCTCAGTACACTTTGGTAAAGATTTCAGGAGAGAGTATCCACTTCTCAACTCAAAGAAGAAGAGCTAAAGAGTTCCAAGAACAACAGTGTTAGCTCTCTGAACAAGAATGAGCATCTTTCACACAAGACCAGATACTGTATATACATGCGGTTTAAGAATTCCTGAGTTTAAATATTCTGGACAAATTTCTCACATTGCAATGCTTTCTAAGAAGGTGAAGAGAATACATAATCAGTAACATCAATGTGAAACTTCTTCCCCTCCTCCTCCAAATGTTCTGTTGCAACAAGAAGACCTCTTTTACCCAGTTTACCTATGAATACATACTGTTTTTAAAAACCTTTTGTATTAACATATGTGCAAAGTTTACAGTAAATGATATAATGCTAAAAATCTTCAAAAACAGTTGAACAGCCACAAAAAACTTCTATTAATTCTAACTAAACATTTTAGTCACCCCAAAAGAAATATACTGTAGTCAAAATAACTTACTTAAATGCTTACGTTTAAAGCTGGAGCATATGCAAAAGTACTGAAAATTATATGCACTCTTCATATTTGCAGCTACAAATGTAGTAGTTTGCAAATTCAGCAGACCTACCAGTGCCAAGCAGCTCTCAGACAAGTATAGTAGTTGTCATGAGTCTTATAAGATTACTCCAGGGTGGTTCTGACTATCAGGAATCTTCTTACTCTATCACCAAAATACAGTATTGGGGGAAGAGGTCCTTAAAATGGTGCACTCCCACACTAAGAGTTTCCACTTCTAAACATTAACTGAGCAGATCTTCAGCTGGTAATTCTAGTCAAGAAAAAAGACCATCAGGATCCAGAGATAACACCTCCTCTTCAACTCCTACAGTGATACTGCACTGAGGATGTCACTATCAGAAAGCCAACTTGGCTTTTTGGATGTTATTGTACCTCATTGCATCTCGCAGCACACAAAGGCTGCTGAAATGCAGAGGTATGAAAAGTCAGCAGGACAGCAAAGGTGATGACAACTGGGCTGGGATGAGATAACGTGAAAATTTGTGAAACCAGTGAGAGAGATGTGGTGGGACAACACTGGCAAATGTTGACAGGATAATACATTTGCTGAAAGGATATGCTTTCTGAAACAGTGAGCGACAGGATTGCCAAGGAGAATTAGATGGCTGGGTCATTAACCAAACAACGGGAACGTTTCATGTCTATAAGATTACACATGACTAAGGCTGAGACAGGAATGGAATTTGCTCAAGAGGAACAGTGTTAAACTAGCTGGAAATCAGTGAAGACAGCAATGGCACACACCTGTTCAAGTTGCAGGCTCAGAAAAATGTCAACCAACAATTTATTACTTGTTTATATAAAAGATGAAGCCAAATAATAACCCAGAGATACTCAGATTAAAATCAGTTTGTGATGACTTTCTAGTCTCAAGAAACTGTAGACAAGAAGAAAGAGATGAAGATTAATCAGGCTGCTTTAAGAATATAAAAGTATTAAATAGAAAAGGGAGATCAAAAAATATCATACTGCAAGTGAAATAGCCTACATCCATTTGGTATTAATCATTATTAGTTCTGCCAGTACGAAATACACTAGCTCTGTTGCTACATTGACTATTACTGCCCTACAGAGTCCATCATTCAGGCTCTTCCATTGGAGGCTTGATGCAAAAAAGAAGCAGAGGCTCTGGTTTAGCTGAAAGAATTAGGCATACCAGAGACAGTAAGTATATAAAGAATCTGTTTCCCCTATCTCAAAGCAAGTACAATAAGAGCTTTGAGCTGGGGACCATGCTGGTGCTAGAGGTGGTTTGCTTCATTAACCTTTCAATGATGGAAATGGTGGGTGATAGCAAAAAAAAAGGAAATAAGTTGAAACAGCTCAAGGAAAGACAACGAGAAATCAGAATTAAGATGAAATGTGACAGGGAAGATTTCAGAGAAAGAAAAAAACCTCAGTAAGGAGAAGACGCAAATAGGAACTGACAGAGAGGAACTGCTTGGGATCATAAATGAGCTCAGTGGAAAGCAGTGTGGCACTCGCTGGGCTGGAACCACCAAATTATGGGATTACACCCCCAGAACTCAACACAGCAGCATCCTCTCCCAGCTACATGAGCAGCTTTAGATTTATTATACTTTACAGATCCCTACATTTCCTGGTCTGTCCTTGTAAAAGCATTGAAGTTGATACTGAATAGAAAATTAACCAACCCTTCTCTCACCTTTTCATTTCTCATTAAATTAGTGAGAAAGTGTAAATGTTATTTTCTCTCTCTCAGTGTCTCTCTTCTCCAGTTGTTAAAAGTCTGGAGCTAACAGGGTAAAGATGTAATTCAGAGCTTCATTCTCTTTCTTCAGAAGCCAGTGGCCTTCGCAGGTGCTAGTGGTAACTATTCAACTGTTTACTTTCAACTACTGTTATGACCTATGTCCATAAATCACAAATGAAAACCTTAAAATGAAAGGTAATGGGGTGCTTATGAAACCACAACACAGGGCTTAGTAGTATTCTTTATTAAGTTCATGAGGTAAACCTTTCCTAGGTCAGTTTTTTAAAACTCCAAAATGAGGACTTGGGAAACACAAATAGAAAACTCACAAGGGTGCAGATGGCGTTTGCTCAACATTATACAATATAAACCTTGGTGAGCCCTTCTGTTTTTCAAGGTGGTGGGAAGAAGAGAGGGAGTTCAACTTATTGAGCCTTCAGTGGGGTTTTTTTTCTGATTTGTGTTACTGAGTGGAATTCTAAAAACTGCTTAAATATAGAAAGCAGCTATCTTTTAGGTCTAGATAATGAACAGAAAAGGTCCAAGAGAGATGCATATTGTGGAAAATAGCCTGTGCTTGCCTTTTCCATCTTGTTTCTCTCTGTATTTCACCGGATCTTTTCTCACAGAAATAAAGAGTACACATGCCACTTGTGTGGTTCTTCTGCTTTAGTATATTATTTGTTCAGGAAAAAATAAATTGTATGAGACAGGACATTGTATTCGGCTGGCTATCTCCATTTTCAGAGAGATGGGATCATACATTTAGACATGCAATTTCAGATCAAGAATGCTTACATCCATTTATTGTTTTAACAAATCTAGCATTAATTCAATGTCATTATGCTCAGCCTGAGGACTGAGGTTTGTATGGTGCTCTGACTCTTCCTCCTCCTTTCCCCAAAGGATGACATTTGAAAGATGCTTTGAAAGAGGTAAAAGCCTCACCCTTCCCAAAGCAAAATTCAACTCTTACAAAAAAAGTGCCAGATTTGATTTATTGGAGTGCAGTCTGAGACAACCACAGGGCGCAGATTTCTACAGCTGCCTGGCTTTTAGCTGATATGGTACTTGGCTCTGCTGTTGTCTCTTTCACTGTGCAGAGTGCTTGAAGTAGAGCCATACAGGCTATGGCATATCATATTTTTTGTTTCACAGCTTTTCAGCATAAAGTGATTCTACTCAATTCAGCAGGAGCCTTGGTGCCCACCAAGCCCCTGCAAACACAGGGAATCCAGAGCCACCATGTCTGCAGGGGCAGAGAACCCCAGCCCCTCGAGGGCAAGGCATGCTGCTGCCTTATACTGAAGCTCGTAACAGTGTAACACTCTGGTACTATGAAAGTCAACAGCAAAATTCTCAGCGGCTAATTAGAATTGGCATTTAGTTTAACTTTTACTTTACTCTTAGTAGGAAGTAACTCTACATTTTCAGGGTGTGGAAAAACAGGGAGCAGAAAAGCACATGTTACTACATACATATTGTACAGTTTGGCAACAAGGCAAACTTAATGAGGCAAACTTAACTCCTGTTTTCCTTCTGTTTGCATTCCCTTCAGATTTATTTAATATTTTGGTTTGGGGGGTTTAGGGTTTTGGTTTGTATTTTTTTTTCCTTTTTCAGATTGAAAAATGTCTTTTAAGTAATCATAAAAGCTCTTGAAGAGTGAGGCCTTTTTTATATTTCCGCAGAATCAGTACAGCACAGGTTGCTTTCCCGGTGCAGCTGGAGGCATCCACACGTAAGTAAGAGTGGCTCATTCTCCTCAGCCAGTTCTCAGCCAGGAATCTAACAAAGGGAAATAATTTTTGTGTTTATTTGAATTGTTATTCCCTACGTTGCATCACATACTTGCACTGGCGTATAGGACCAATAGAAGACAAATCCTGCCCCAGGGAAGTTAAAAACAGTGTTTTCACAGTTCTCCCCCTCTTCAAGACTTGCACAGCAGTTATTACAGAAAAATATATTAAGAGCTGAAAATTACAAGGGGAAATCAGATTGAGGAACAATGCTCTTTCCTCTGCCCACACACCCTTTTCTGCTTTAGGAGCAGGAATACCTACTCCCATCTCCAGCTGGCTGTGAAGATAAAAGAAGGTATATAAGAGGGAAACAGCCAGTGGGATGAACTGAGACTCTCTTTCTTCCCATCTGAGCTACAGAAGGGATGCTATGCTCAAAAGTTGGGAGGGAGCTGCAGAGAGAGCTTTTTACCCGTAGCTGTCTGCTCCCTCTCGGCTCCCCCTCTCCCTCCAAGCACTCATGGACTCTTGTGGTAGGAGCTAGTGCCTGCAGACATCCACATCAGGTCATCATCTGTGTGGGAACAGGGGAAGCAAATCTGCAAGAAGCAAGAGGAAAATACTGAGGGAAAAAATAGGTGAACAAGAAATTGAAGGCAGGGGAAGGACCATGAGTGGGAAGAGCATCAAGACTTTTAAGATAGCAGAATGGATTGAATGAGAATAAGGGGAAAACATGGATAAGAATAAGACTCTTGAAGACAAAGGGTGAGATTTGGAAGAATAAAATGAGACAAAGCAAACCAACAGACCATGAAAATATTTGAGAGTCAAAGACTTTTCCTCACTCAATCTGCCCTTTTGTTTTTGTTAAATAAGTTATTACAGAAGGAAAATGACAACATTTCTGAGACTGAGTAGGAGCAAACTACAGACCATGACTTAAAAAAAAAAGAACTAGGAAGGGTAAAAACATGGCTTTTTTAAAGAGAATAGTGAAAAATAAACTTCTGGAGTGCATCAGTGGTCCAGGGCTGACCATCCAACTTCCCATCCATAAGCATTTCAGCCAAAATCTTAACTGATACAAAGACGTTTGTGTAACAGTATATGTAATCTGCACTACAGTCCAAACACTAACACTATCTAGCCAGCTGCAAACATGCAGTGATAGGAATTTACGTGGTTGAAACAGTGACTTGAAAATGTTGAAAGTACTATAGAATCATAGAATAGCTACTGTTGGAAAGGACCTTAACATCACCTAGTTCCAACACCGCTGCCAGGGGCAGGGACACCTCCCACTAAACCATGCCACCCAAGACTATGTCCAACCCAGCCTTGAACACTGCCAGCGATGGAACATTCACAACTTCCCTGGGCAACCCATTCCACTGCCTCACCACCCTTACAGTAAAGAATTTCTGCCTCATATCCAGTCTAAACTTCCCTTGTTTAAGATTGAACCCATTTCTCCTTGTCCTATCACCTTCACAGTCCCTAATGAAAAGTCCCTTCCCAGCATCCCTATAGCCCCCTTCAGATATTGGAAAGCTGCTATGAGGTCTCCATACAGCCTTCTCTTCTCCACGCTGAACAGCCCCGACTTTCTCAGCCTATCTTCATACGGGAGGTGCTCCAGTCCCCTGATCATCCTCGTGGCCCTCCTCTGGACTTGTTCCAACAGTTCCGTGTCCTTTTTACGTTGAGGACACCAGAACTGCACACAATACTCCAAGTGAGGTCTCAGGAGAGCAGAGTAGAGGGGCAGGATAACCTCCCTCAACCTGCTGGTCAGGCTGCTTTTGATGCAGCAGAGGATACAGTTGGCTTTCTGGGCTGCAGGTGCACACTTCTGGCTCACGTTCATTTTTTCGTCAACCAGAACCACTGTCCATCATATTTGAAAAATCATGGCAGTCAGGTAAAGTTCCTGATGACTGGAAAAAGGGAAATATAACCCCCATTTTCAAGAAGGGGAAAATGGATGAGCCGAGGAACTGCAGACCAGTCAGCCTCACCTCTGTGCCTGGCAAAATCTTGGAGCGGATTCTCCTGGAAGCCATGCTGAGGCACATCAAAAACAACAAGGTGCTTGGTGACAGCCAGCATGTCTTCACTAAGGGGAAATCCTGCCTGACCAATTTGGTAGCCTTCTATGATGGGGCTACAGAACTGATGGACAGGGGTAGAGCAGTTGATGTCATCTACCTGCACTTGTGCAAAGCGTTTGACAGTGTCTCACATGACATCTTTTTCTCTAAGTTGGAGAGACATCAATTTGATAGGTGGACCACTCGGGGGATAAAGAAACTGGCTGGATGGCTACACGCAAAGAGTTGTGCTCAAGGACTTGATGTTTAGCTGGAGACCAGTAACGAGAGGTGTCCCTCAGGGATGGGTGTTGGGACCAGCCTTGTTCAACATCTTTGTCAGTGACATGGACAGTGGGATTGAGTGCGCCCTCAGCAAGTTTGCCAATGACACCAAGCTATGTGGTTCAGTTGATATGCTGGAGGGAAGAAATGCCATCCAGAGGGACCTTGACACACTTGTGAGGTGGGCTGATGCCAACCTGATGAAGTTTAACCATGCCAAGTGCAAGGTCCTACACCTGGATCAGAGCAATCCCAGGGCCATATACAGGTTGGGCATGGAAGAGATTCAGAGCAGCCCTGCGGAGAAGGACTTGGGGGTGTTGGTTGATGAGAAAATGCACATGAGCCGGCCGTGTGCGCTTGCAGCCCAGAAAGCCAACCGTATCCTGGGCTGCATCAAAAGGAGCATGACCAGCAGGTTGAGGGAGGTGATCCTGCCCCTCTACTCTGCTCTCCTGAGACCTCACTTGGAGTACTGTGTGCACTTCTCGTGTCCTCAACATAAAAAAAGGACACGGAACTGTTGGAACAAGTCCAGAGGAGGGCCACGAGGATGATCAGGGGACTGGAGCACCTCCCATATGAAGATAGGCTGAGAAAGTTGGGGCTGTTCATCCTGGAGAAGAGAAGGCTGTATGGAGACCTCATAGCAGCCTTCCAATATCTGAAGGGGGCCTATAGGGATGCTAGGGAGGGACACTTCATGAGAAACTGTAGTGTGAGGTCAAGGGTTAACAGGTTCAAACTTAAACAGGGAAAGTTTAGACTGGATATGAGGTAGAAATTCTTTACTGTGAGGGTGGTGAGGCACTGGAATGGGTTGCCCAGGGAAGTTGTGAATGCTCCATTGCTGGCAGTGTTCAAGGCCAGGTTGGATATAGCCTTGGGTGGCATGGTTTAGTGTGAGGTGTCCCCGCCCCTGGCAGGGGGGTTGGAACTAGATGATCTTAAGGTCCTTTCCAACCTAACTATTCTATGATTCTATGATTCTATCTGCAAGCTACTTGCTTGTCAACCTGTTTAAGGAGAGAAAGGACTCCTTGCTGACTGTCCCTTTTGTTTCCCCTCCTCAACTCGCTGAGCAAAAAGGAGTTAGAAAAAAGTTTGAGATTTACTACAACAGGGTAGGTGGTAAATTTTTGCCCCTTCCAAGCGCGAAGCATGAGCAATGATTCAAAGGACCATCTAAATCACAGTGATTCCTGTACCTTCTTGGTCATACAGTATTTCAGGCTACCCCTAAAATGTAGCTCTTGTTTGCTGAACATTTAGATCAAATCCATTGATACTCTCTTGAACTTAGATAGATGTGTTCTTTGATGTCTTGCATCAGGCTACCAAGAAACCCTAAATATCCCAACAAACAATGAGTTTGAGGTCATTACTGGGATGCCAAAAGTAACTAAACAGATCATCGACTGGGTAAGTATCTTTGCCTTATTTCGAAAACTGTAAGCAATTCTGTTAAGCTTATATGTACAATAAATGAAAGCAAACGTGAAATGCAGCAATAAAGCTCATGTCTCTGCTAAAAGGAATATCTATTCTTTTTGCCTTATTTTTTCAATCTGTAAGCCTTTTGTCTAAAATTTGTATTATTTTTTCCTTGGGTGAAAGCTACTAACACCTGTATTAAAAAGAACATTCACTGTTACATATTACCTGGTTATATTATGTTTTAAGTATATATTTAATGAGATTTGGTGCATAAACTAATAAATTAAAAAAAGAAAAGGCAAAACAGAAATAACAGGAAACCAAACCACAGATTTCCCAATAAATAAACAAAAGCCTGCAAATCCACAACTAAATGCAATTAGAAATATTAACTAGAACCAAAGTAAGGAGTCTTCACAGCCAGCAAATGGCCCTAATGACTTTTTCACAATATTTTGTTATTGAGTGCAATAACTTGCTAATGCTGCACAATACTTTTATCTGTCATCTCAATATACATTCCACATTTTTAAGTATTACATGATGCTTGTCCTTGGATTAAAGGTCCCTTATTTGTCTGCAGTGACATGAGAAATGATAATGGCTCATGAAAAAACTGATATTGTTTGTCATGTCAAGTCCATTGAGATTTTCCTCTTTTCTGTGACTTTTAATACAAAGAGGAACATAAAATTTCATTAAATCATAACTTAGAGGCTTAGCTTAAAACTTAAAATTCAAAATAGTTGACATAATTCTTGATAAGTCTTTAGGTGTAGGCAGAGCAACGCATAATAAGCAACAGATTTGGATCTTGTATACAGCTTATAAATTACTTCAAGGTATAGTACCATATAGATCACATTAACATTTAACCTTTAGGTTGTAAAGGCATGAAAGCCTATTATTCAAAATCAGCTTGAAGAGCAAACATTGCAGTTGTCATCTTGCAAGACAAAAGTGTTTTTTTCCCACTTTTGGTTGCTCACTCTTAGCATTTGTAAACACGCATGAGACTTAGGGTAAACATGTGGAAATGAAGGCCAGTGTGCTTCAGCTCAATTCCAGGAGCTGTCTGAAGACCTATCACAGTCGTTACTTGTCTAATTAATAATCTTTTATCCAAACCCTCATCTGGACACTGTTTGATTCATTCTATCAGCCTAATTGTGACAACTTGCGTGTTCTCATTCCATATATGCTCCTTGATATACATTTCCAGCAACACAGATATATTCTGCTGTAACACTCTTTGAGGGGATTTCTGGGAGAGAAGATGGAATAGTCGACCTTGCTTACAGCTGCTTTTGTAGTCTCCCAGGAAGATAATATAAAGCAAGAGCTTCAGCTACACAAGGTCTACCTAGTACTTACACACACAGAGTGCAAAAATCTGAAGCAATTAGCAAAACATTTTAGTTTTATCCCATAACTGCAAATTTAACAAAACATAATTCTCCATGGGGTCTTTCCATGCATTTATAGGAACAAGGAAATGAAAGTAATTCAAAAGATGCCATCTTTGTCCATGCAGAACCTTCTCAGTGATGTTCCACACAAATTAAAGAGATGTGACAGGGGACAATGGTTTGCTAGTTCATCAGCATTGAGGCCTAGACCTCATAACAGTTTAAGATCTATAGGTGTACAGTACTCTGCGAGGAAGGACACAACTTCCCCAATTCCATTCTCTTTCAGGATGGCAGGCAAACCCAGCCATGTAGCCAAACTAGTAATAGCAAGGCTTTGTCAATTAACTTCTAGGGACAGATATTAGGGTAAAAGCATAAAAACATTTTTGCTTTCCACACAACCATGGCATATAATCCTTAAAAACAATTCATATGTCACTGTTGGCTGGATTCAATGTGAGAGCCCTATCATTGATACTTTGCTTGAAGTCAGTGAGACAATGAACGTGCTGAAACACCAAACCTGTTTCTATCAGTTTACAAAAATAATTGACTGAAATAAAGAAAAAAGGGAACATTTTTTTTAATGTCCAACATCAAAATTAAATTATTTGGCTTTTAACAGTGTAAATAATAATCAAAATAACCTTTCTGACGTAAGGAAAAAAAGAGGGGAAAACACGCAGCAGCAGTAGCAGCAGTATTATTTGCATTATTTCATGCAAAACTTCAACAAGAAAATCTTGCAAGCTTCAGCCATAACTGGGATGTTCTCAGCTTCAGGGAACGTGAGTATAATCACACTAATCCAAAAAGACTCAGCACAATTAGAAAAAATGATCAACAAAAGTCAATCTGGAAATCAATTTATAACTAAAATAATTTATACAGCAGGAAAAATGGCAACATTGTGTCTGATAATAGTTGAACCTGAATGAAAATCCTAGAAATAGGAGTTCCTTAACCATATTTCCATAAAAATAAACTTGTCAAAATACGTTTTTCCATACTATGCTACACACTATAATGAAAAAAAGCAAATAACCAAGACAAGAACAAAAGTCCTCTGTAGTTTGAAATTCATTCTCAATTAAACAGATATTTTGGAGGTTCATTATTCTAGTAATTACAAATGAGGCTGGTAGTCCCAGTTTGTGTCCAGATACCTGAGTAATTAAATGAGTCATTATGATTCTGAAAGTAATATTTTCACATTTAAAAGATATGAAATTAGGTCATCATGAAGCCTGAAAAAATAATAAATAAACCCAAACCCCAAGTTGGGTACTGTCCTGGGTTCAGTAGTAGCAGTCATTTTTCTCCTTCTTAGTAGCTGGTGTAGTGCTGTGTTTTTGATTTTGGGCCTGGGAACAGCGTCGATAACACCCATGTTTCGGTTACTGCTTAGTAATGTTTTGGTCTGACCAAGGACTTTCTGAGTGTCATGCTCTGCCACGGAGGAGGGGAAGCTGGGAGAAAGCAGAAACAAGACACCTGACTCAAACTGACCAAAGAGGTATTCCATACCACATGACGTCATGCCCAGGATGTAAATACGGAGTGCAGAGACCCAGAAGGGGGGGTTCGCTGCTGGGTCGGGCTTGGTATAGGGTGGTGAGTGGTTGTATTCTCTTTTCTTGTATTTTCCTTATCATTATTACTATTGGTGGTAGCAGTAGTGGTTTGTTTTATACCTTAGTTACTGAACTGTTCTTATCTCAGCCTGTTGGAGATGCATTCTTTTGATTCTCCTTCCCATCGCCCCGAGAGCTGGGGGGAAGAAAGAGTGAGCGAACTGGGTGAGTTATAGTGGCTTAAACCATGACAGGTAAGAATTATATCACATTTATATTCATTTTTGCCCCTTAAAAATAATGTGGCATTAGCTACATGAGATTTTTCTAGAGCAGTCTGAAGAAATAAGGAGAAAAAAAACCCATCCAACGATAGGTTTATGATCATCTATTTATCAGCATGAGCTGAGGTAATATTACTTTCATTTGCTCTTCTTTCCTTTTTAAGAGTTGTTCAGAAAAGCCTTAGTTTGTGGCCAAATGTCAATGACCCCTAACAGATGTTTTAGTAACTGAGAACAGCAAGAGCACATTAACAAAGCAGCCCAACCATCTTCCCTGCTGGGGATGCTGATGAATGCTGACATAAAACTGCTTTAATCCCACTTTACCTGAGCAGCACAGAAAAACAATACTCTATGGAATGATCTCACTCTTCTGCTTCCTGAGCTCCTAAAGATGTTGGTAGATATTTCTCTGTTTTCGAAAGAGCAGAGATATAACACCAGTTAAAAAAGAAAGGGGGAGGGGAGGGGGAGGAAGTGCATCAGGAACAGTGGGAAGGAAAATTAAAGTGTTACTCATTCAGACCCATGAAGGTCAGGATGAGGCTTAAGAAAAAGCTTGCTGAATTTGGTGGTTGATTGCTGTGGGGTTTTAAGTTGTGTGTGTTTCATACAAGGCACAAAAGGTTCCCCGCCTAATCAATAAAATAGACACAAGTAAGGGGGCAGAATTTCTTTGCTCAGACATTACCAGTCTTTGCACAGATTTTGCCACACAAGATCTTCATTGGTATATTTTCAGAGTCAGTTTGCAAGGAACCTTCTGCCATCCTAAGATCTTTTGTGACTCTTGACAGTATCCAGGCTGGTGCATGAACTTCCCTGCACACAAGGGCTGCTTTGCCTCTGGTATTTACAACAGTATTTGGCCCTCTGTAACAACATGATCCTCTTTGAAGAGTGAGGAACTCCTGGACACTGGCAGAATTCCCCTGGCAAAGTGGAGCAGTCACACCCTGACTGACTTGGCAAATCCTAAGGGAGTCCAGAGGCCAGTGTCTCTCGATCATCTTCAAAAGGTTGTGCTGACTTGCATGGTCCTCAGTGACCACAAAAGGGGAAAAAAAAAACAACCAGGAGGGCTCAGAACAGCAGGACCAGGATCCATGAAACTATGAGCCACTAAGGAGACCTTTAAGCCACTGGAGAAATTATTTATTTGGCAAGTCTTCATGGAAGACATTTCTAGGCATGTGAAGGCAGGCAGGTGACTGGGAAGAGTCAGCAGAGATTGAGAAAATTGCATTTGGGCAGCGTGATTACCTAATATGATGAAACAACAGGAGGGACAGCAGATAATGTCATTTACTTTCTGTTTCTAAAGATTTTCATCAGTGTCACCTAACAGGTAACTTGCAGTGACTGGAACTGAATGGGCTGTCTATGAGGTGGTCAGACTGGACTTTTAGGGTCAACAGTATGAAGCCTATTTGACAGTCATAACTTTATTTTTTAATGACTAGCATATCTTGGCCTTTGATAGTGAAGCTGATAGTGTTAAATATCATCACCTGTGAGCCGCATGACAGGGGACTGACCTCTCAAGTAGTTTTCAGATGGCACCAGGTAGCAGCAAATTGCAGGGCTGCCAATGTGATGCAGTGGGAGTAAGGGCCAACAGGAAAACTCAGGAAAAATCAACAAGAGCAAAAGGAAACTTCTGCCCCTGGGACAGAGCAACCTCAGGCAACAGTACAGGCTGGGGAGTGACTGGCTGGAAAGTGGCTTTGCAGTGAAGGCAACTTACATTATTTACAGCATAACAAGCACCTCTTCTGTCCACTATCAATAAAGCAGGCCTACTTCATGCACTGGCTTCAGCTTTTCATTCAATTTCCCAGCCTAAAAAAAAGTTGCAGTATTCTGATAAAGTGTCAAAAGGAAAATGTCTATCAGAAAGAAAATCTGTCATAATATATAATAGAAGCAGCTAGAGCAATATTTCCTAGGCTTTCTTCCTCTCAAGTTCTGAGGCTGGTCATCTGAACTAGTCAGAAAAGTAGACAAAAATATCCAATCCAAAAAACAACAACAAAGAATATCTGATGACCCATGACAACCACAGAGTTGGTGAACAAGATGTGAATGAAACACCAGGTACCAAACAACAGACATGCCAGACACTTATTTGAAAATAGGATCTTATACTAATTTATTCTGTTGGCTCCATGACTTTCATAACTTTTCATTTCTATTAGACAGTGTATATCTGTGTTCAACTCTTTATCTGAGAATATTTAATCAATTTTGATATTTAGAGAAAAGAGACTGGGCTGACCAGTTTGTTCTACTAGGTTTCTGTACAGATTTTGTACAAATCTGTACTTATGTTGCTCTGAATTTTGCATGCTAGACAGATGGATTTTATGTTAAGTTTTCCCAAAAAGACAGACTAGGAAAGTAAAAAGTGCCCAGCTACATGTTCACTTTGTAGTAGGCTTGAGTTTTCAAACATAGTCCATAATCATAAGTGAAAAAATGGACTCAGACAGAATTATTTTTGTAAGACAGAAAGCTATATACAAAATTTCCACTGTAAGGAGGGCAGGAAAAAAATAGGATAAATAAGGGGGAAAATACTTTTTCCTTATTTTAGAAAAGAGTACAGCATAAGTCTTCTTAGAATTCAGCTCTCTAAGATTTTAGGATATTTGTGCTTTTCTTTATGCAATGCATCTTAACATGGAAAGAGAACAGATAGAGAGACTTGATTTGGAAGTGATGGGAAAGCAGGAACAAAAATAAATGGCCAAAATGTAAAGCACAGCTTCTCAGTTCTTCCAGTTGAAGACAATTTTTAAGTGTTTCCCACTGTGAGTAACTGTGCTTTCCAATTGTTTATAAGCCTAGTGATTTGAATCTTGGACACTATCTACATTTGAATGAGTTCGTCTTCCCAGATGAACCAGCACAGCTCCAATAAAGCAGTACAGTCAAAGGAGTTTAGAGCCGCTGGGGGCTTTCAGAGAAAGACGGGGTTTTTTCTTAATTATCTTTGGAGGGTTGACTGTGCCATCTTTACAAGTACTTAGAATTGCTTAATGGTGTCATCTGCTCAGGCAGAGACCTCATGGAAGCCTGCTGAGACCCCGGGCTGTGCAAAGGTTTTGCACAGCTGGGATGGCAGCTAAGATATCTCCTGCCCTCCCTGACAGTGGCCAGCAGGGCAGGGAACAAGGTTTGCCTGTGGGTTTCACAGGTGTAAGAAGAGAGGCAAAGGGCTGCCAGCTTCTGTCAAGCACAGCCAGCCATGCCCTTCCATCCTTCTCTCCTCTGGGGGCAGTGACCTTGGGGCATTTCATGTCCCATGTAGCATGGCAGAGGCATGCTGTGGCATGGTATTGCAGCTACAGGAGACAGAGGTGGTAGAAAAGGGGAAAACCAAGCTGCTTTTACCCAGCACAGCCTCTCTGGTCACCCAAGCCTGAGACAATCCCTCAAGATCCTGGCATTCACATTTCCAGCTCTCCTCTTATACGGAAGACTGGTGCCTCCCCTCCAATAGCCAGGAACCACTGAAATAACAGATCAAGATCCTCTGCTCCAGGGCCTGAATCTCTGCACAACAGGTACCTAACTCAGCCCTGTAAAGGCAATGGCCAACTGGGAGCAATCAGCCCAGGTGCTGCCTCCTGAAGCTTCAGCTCCCAGGGCTTGAGGCAGCCATCTGCCTCTCTGCTATCTGCTGGCCTTTCCTGAAGCCAGGGAATTTAGACACTTCTCCTGAGTAATCCCTGCAGGTTTCTTTCCCGTATAGTAGGGGCTCTGTAATTTCTCAGTCAGGTGCTCATACTTAACCTACCCTGAGGAAAATCCTGTGGTCTTCCTTTTAGGATCAGTGTATATAATCTGAAACTTCTAAATGCAAGCACACATTCAGACATTAATCAGTTCAGAGCAGATGCAGGTTTTGGAAACCTTCAGTATGACTCCTAAAGTCAGAAGTTATACGCAGGTGAAGACAGGCTTTTCTAGCACAAAACCATCCATGCAGTTGATGGGCAGCACTACCAGCTCTCCTCAGAAGTCCCATTCCTTTCAGTCTACTTATATTTCATTTCATATGTATTGGGCCAAGTCACATTATTTTAAACTTCAATTACTCATGTCAATTCTTGTTCACATAGTCAGAGTCCTTTTAACAAAAGGAAAGTTTGCAGCCTGGGACACACACTGAATATTTAATAATCAGAACCAACTCAAGCAAAAGCATGAAAACCGTTAAGGAAGCACTGCAATATCCTCATTGTGTGCTCAGAAGTTAATAGAAAAGCAGCTAGAAATGATCCCCCAAACACTGCATTTATAAGCAAACATATAAGGCAGTAGAATGCCAATGCCATAGGATGTCTGCTGTCACAGGAGCTCCACCTGTAAAACACACAGCACAGATCATAGGAGGTCAAGCTTTCAGTAGGTGACCACGCCTTTGGTCCATGTATCTCCTAGTCCTCAGAGACTCACCTTCTAAGACCCAGGCCTACAAACCCAAGTCATGTTTATTGTATGATATTTTGGCCACTCTTGCTTCAGGTCTGTTTATCTCCCCTTTCTTTTCTTGCCTAAGGAATCAAAATGAATGCTGTCTCAGTAATGGGACTTTTGAGAGCTTTCTTTGAAACAACTAATAAAATTCAAAACAAGTCTTCCTGATTTGTTTCTCTGGTACAGTATTCCCACCTCAACTCCTACCAAAGCTCCCTTTCCAAGACAGGCAAAAGTTTCTTCCAAACTATCTTCCTCCCGTATATTAATAAAGCATTAGTCCCAGGTTTGCACTTGCAGCAGGCTTTCTGTATACAATTACCTTGCGGTCAGTGAAAAGTTTTCCAGCCAAGCACGGCTGTTAGCTTAATTTTTATTTTCTCCTCTTAGGGAGTTCAAATTCACAGAGGTTATGCTGTGCCTACCACATCATAATACATGCAGCGGACTACAATTATTCTGCTAAAACTTAAGCAATATTAGCATATATAATTAACAAACCCTCATATTACCATGTTGCAGAATTAGCAAGCAATGTGTAATCTCAGAATTTTTTTTGTGTCTGATTCATTTCTCCCCCTAGGTGTTACAATTAATTACATCAGTGTTTTTTGTTTTGCAAGTATTATTATAGTTAATGAGGAAGTGTAGATAATTTTGTTAAGTTCCTGTTTTCCAGTTTAGGTGTATCACTTTCATTCTAAAGTATTGATTGTTCCTTATCTAACTTTGAAAACTATATTAGATACATTTAAAATTATGTTTATTATATTGTCTAACTATGTAGATTTATGTTTAAAATCCGATGAGCTCTGAGTGGCTTAAGACTGTGTAATAAAGCAATCACAGCAGTTGACACTTCAGAGAGAATTAAATTGAGTCTTGCTTTAAAAGAGAGACAAAAACTATGTACTACTGCATGCTGGGGACCAAAGTGCTGGGGAAAACATTTAGGGCTGGAGAATCATTACTTAACTTACGTGCAGTGCCCTCATTTTCTCTGCATGACTGGACAGGTGCATCCATTATGTGGTATTTCAGGAGAAAGAATAAAGGAAATAAATGGTCAAATACCAGGAGCTGCCTAAAATGAGATTGACTTGCTGAAGATTTCTGTGATGGGACTTGGATTACAGGCTTCTCCTAATGCAGTTCTCTTTACATGCTTTTGCACAGGTACGGATGAGAGTATAACGAGGCAGGGGTGACCCTAATCCAGTGAATGCAGTTTCTCGTGGAATAAATTCAAACTCTCACAGGTGGGTCAAAGCAAAAGAAACTCTTTTACCTTCAGATTTTAAGGCAGTTTCTAAACCAAAATTGGAGACTGAATTATGCATTAGAACTCTGCCCAGAAATGCCCTGAAAAGGGCATATATGAAAGCGAACCAAGAAGTGAAATGGGTGCTTTTAGGGAAGGATGATGGCCCTGGGGACTGTTAAGTAGCACATGATTTTGCAGGATGAGAAGCTGCACACTGATTTGCTGCATAAAAGAAGTCAGCCTAGTATACGTTCTTAGATGTTAACACAGGGCTGATATCTTGCAGCAGAAAGGTGGTAGGACAGAAGAGACTAAAAGTACAGTCTGGAGCATGCTAGGAGAAATATCTGTTTGAACTATAGCTCTTGCACTGGAAACTTTGGAGCCTCCAAACTCTATAGCAGGGGCTGCTCTAAACACACCAGGCCATCATGACCCCCAAACAGTCTACCCAGACGTCTCCCAGTGAAGGACACAGACCCCTCACCTCCCTAACTCAGGGCTTCAGAGAAAGCTGGCTCCGACTACAAGCCCTCTTCATGAATCAGCCTATGGTGTGGCCAAAGCGTATAATCAGGAGGGCAGACTCACGACAGAAGAAGACTACTGTCACAGTGTATGACCTTCCTGGAAGGTCATACATATTAGGGGAACTTTGAGAATCTGCATTATGATGCCAGACGGAAGGATAGGACGTGCCTTATATAAATGGTGTAGTTTTTAGCAAGACAAAGAAGAAACACAGATGCATGAGTCAAGCCAATGCACATCAAAAAGCAGCTGAATCTTGGTCGGAAAAGCAGAGCTGTTATCTATTTGTTTTAGTTATACAATCCATATTTTATGACCACATTGTGATCAAACAGTGTTATAACCATTGTTCCTGCAGATTTTACATCTGAATACTACACACTGCTGTATTTTCAGACAGCTGAACCACACCACAACACATCCCTTTTCTGGCTGCACAGCGGGATTAGCTATCTGAAATAAACAGGATAGAAGCCCTGGATGAAAGTAGATGATGAAGATCCATTGCTCTGAAATGGGATCAGCCTGAGTTATTAAGCAGAGCTCCCACAGAAACTAAAAGGCAAGATTCACCTTTGCTCTTAGAAGATAATTTTACAGCATTTCCCACTCTTTTTTCTCTCTTCAAGTCCTGTGCACAGCTTAAATAATTTGGAGAAGGGCCTGGAAGGTGTTGCTATGGAGGAATCCATGATCTCCATTTGTTTAAAGTGAAACAAAAACTGAGTATCACAAATGTGTCAAGAGGTAAATTAAAAAGAAAAAAACACCTCTTCTATGTCTGAAGGTTTAAATGTTTCTGTGCTGCTGTCTTCAGTTAACCAGAGTTTTGAGGTACAAATGCTTCTTAAAAGCAAGTGCTAACACAGTGTTCTATCAGAGTAAACGGAATCTCTTAACAGCTGTCATGGTTTAAGCCGTAACTCACTCAGTTTGCTCACTCACTCACCCCTCTTCCGGAGGGATGGGAAGGAGAATCGAAAGAATGCAACTCCAACAGGTTGAGATAAGAACAGTTTAGTAACTTAGGTGTAACACAAACCTACTACTGCTACCGCCAGTAATAATAATGAGAAGGGAAAAAACAAGGGGAGAAAATACAACCACTCACCACCCGACGCCAAGCCTGACCCAGCAGTGAACCCAACCTTTCTGGGTCCCTGCCTCTCATTTTTACATCCTGGGCATGACGTCCTGTGGTATGGAATACCTATTTGGTCAGTTTGGGTCAGGTGTCCTGTCTCTGCTCCCTCCCGGCTTCCCCTCCTCCCTGGCAGAGCATGAGACTCAGAAAGTCCTCGGTCAGACCAAACATTCCAAGCAGTAACTGAAAACATGGGTGTTATCAGCGTTGTTCCCATGCCGAAAGTCAAAAACACAGCACCGCACCAGCTACCAAGAAGGAGAAAAATGACTGCTGCTGCTGAACCCATGACAACAGCACAGATCTGCCACTGAGAGACTGGTTGGCAACTAACTTTATTCTAGACCTCTCCTGCACAGCGTCCTCTTAGGCTGGGCTGTTAGCACAGCTGTGTTTCTGATCCCCTAGGCAATCTCTTTGTCTTACTTTGCTTTCTTCCTCTGGCCACCTCTTGCTTTCCTCTCTACACGGCCCTTCTCCCTCCGGGCAGTCCTCCTGCTTATTGGGGTGAAACAGCCTCCCAACCTCCTTCCAACCTCCATCCAAAAACAATCTTGGTGGCACAAGGCACTGCAACCAGGCAAGAGCTAGCACCAGGTACCCACACCCCAGCCTAGCCTGTTCCCAAAATAGAAAGCAAAGAGAGAGCAAATAAAAACTGTACCCTCCAGCACAGTCCCAAATATGTTCTGAACAACCAAAAAGCTAAAATACATCAACCAGAAAACTCACAATTAAGAAGTCACACAGCACAGCAGCGAAGAGTTCTAACCATTTCTGGGAAATCTTTTTCTATTTCCCTTCCCCAAAACCCTTTTGATAATATCAGTTAAACAAAGCTGCATAAATTCAATATAAATCAGCTGTTTTGCTATAATTCAGTCTTGGAACTCTTCAACATTGCTGTACTATCATACTGCTTTAACTCAGCCAAGCAGCAAGTGATATCTGTTAATAAAATGGCTTTTTTTTATTTGTGAGATGCTCATAGAGTATCTCTGTATAACCAAAAGCAAAACCAGTTGCAGCCCTCCTTTTGGCAAATGATCATTTAGGCAAGACGCTTAGATTAACCAAACAACATATACTAACTCCACACGCTCAAGAGTATCCATAATCATGCAAATATCTTTGGCTATTGACTCAGTTTCTGCAAGTGAACAATTAGTTTCTCCTCTATAAATTTTAATAAGCATAAGACAAACTAGCTACGCTGTAGCTCTTAGCTTTCTCCTCATCTCTTTTTTACGGAAAAATCCATTTGGCATTTGTCAGCTTTCTCTGTATATCTTCAGAAGAAAATTGTTCTCAGCATTTAGCAGCTTCCTTTTTTAATACATTTTCATAAACAAAAGCATGTATTCATGGCTCCTCAGATTTCTCCATAGGACTTGAGAAGAAAAAGTTCTGCTTTGCAGTTGTCATAACTTCAGGATATTTTTCATAAGCAAATCACTCACCATTCATCAGCTTTATCTGGATCGACTATAAAAAGGAAGTGCTTGCTCCACTTTTCATCAACACACAGATGCAACCTCATTATAGGTCCAAGGATGAGCAACTCTAGATGCATAAACTCATAACCAATTAGCATTTCAGGGTGATCTTCTGTACTTTGAAAACACAATTTCTGCAAGTAGCTAAGAGAAAACTTCCCCATGGCTATTAATTAGAGTGAGTAATTAAGACTATTAATCTTAGTAACTTTTTTCTAGTAATTCATAGCAATTTATTTGGGAATAAATAACAATGATCTTTTGTACAATTCTTCTGTCAACCTTGAAGAAGTTTGTTTTCAGAAGAACAGTTTAACATGGAAAGTGTATCCTCTATAGCCAGTACAAAACAACAAGTAGCAGAGGGGAACAAAGCCCAGTTTAAGCATCTGAATCAAAAACAACTGAAGTAATTTTAATTGCATTCGCAGCAGGTTAGTAGGAACCTCTTCACTGCCCTCTTCACTGCCCTCATATACAGAGTCATGCACTCAGGTGATGCCAGGATAGACAAAAATGACAGGCAACAAGGCAGAAAGAAGAATTCCCTAGTTTTGTCAGGGTGCAGAAGAATCTGATGCATAAATACCCTACATTACGCCTTGAGCTCGGCAACCACTACACTAGCATGAGGTTCCTGGTATTATAACAGTGATTGCCATAAAGCCCCCTCCTGCCAATTTTCCAGGAGGCTGCCCACTGGTTTGTTTTATATATCTAAAGGACTATTGCAACACTCAAATGCAAAATTCCTTTTGCCATCTGCATCAATTGAAAATTTTGCTTCTGATTTGTGATATTTTTTCCCCCCTATATAAGCCTTGCACCTCTTTAACACTTAGCACCTTTCAGAAGCACACAAAGCACTATCTGTCACAGCCAGCTGTTTCCTTCCTACACTTTCCCAAGAGAGCCCTGACTGGGGATTTTATTAGTTGGCTTAAAATGCATTAGGCCAGGTGTGGAGAGGATATGACAGCAGACGCTCACTAATTTTGAGAAACAAACAGACAAGCAGACTTCTGAAGATTTTATTGCTGCTACTGTACAGGCAGGAGGGGTGGAACAAAGAGACGTAGCTGTGGTTTCATCATTTATTAAAAAAGGACCGGGAAAAAAATTTAGGTACTGGACCTTGACTATCCAGACTGGCTGTTTCCTAGATGTTTTGACTATTTCTATTATACGTCTCCCTCACAGTGCCCAAGTCCATCTAGAAACATAGGTCACTTCAGAGGTGATATGAGACTTCAGATGAGACTTCACAGGATCTGGATTCTTTTCTCCACACAATAATTTATTACTAACCCAGAAGGTGTATGACAAAGGAAAACCACTCTTCTAGGCTGCTACAGAATCTTTAGTGCAATACCAGATATTTCAAACTGAGAAAGCCACAAAAACTTTCACAATAAAGCAGTCTTGGGGATCCAGAGGAATACCAGGTTCAAGCATGACTTCAGCACAGGTTTGGCCAATCTGCTCATGCAGTCTGGTGGATAACATACAGTCCTGAGGTGAGGGACTAGTCCCTCTTATTCAAAGCCGTAGATACAGCGTGTACACTCATATACCAACGGGGTAGATAATGATTGCTTTACAGACATATAGTAAGCCTGAGCTGCATCTCTAAGGGTTTACACTCTGAAAAGCATTTGAAATTTTGAAATAGAATCCAAATAGCCCTGAGGACATTTAATTTTCTTTTCAAGGTGTTGTGAATTTATGCTTAGGCGCCTTTTTAGAAGACAGTTTTTGACCCAATGGTCCATGATGGCTTCTTCAAAGCAAGTTACAGTCTATCAATCAACTTCTATTTAGTTCACAGATCACTGATACAATGGAATTTAACATCTGCTCAGGTTCTATTATAGCCTTTTATGTCAATCTGGTTGTCAGGGATGTACAACAAATGTCAAAAATCTTCAAGAATAATTTTAATTGATATTTACTGACCATACACAAGTAGTAAGCCTTTGTGCCCTAGCTTTTTCTCCAAAGGGTAAAGCCAAAATATCTCACAACCTGGGAATTAGAGCTGCCAGAACAAATTGGTCAACACAGTAAACATCAGATATATTCTTAAGCTGTAGAAGCTTAACAGCCCATTTGCTCAGTAAATCCCTGCTCTTCTTTTCACTCCTACAAAACTAGCTAAACTTTTTGAAGTTAAAAAGGGAAGACTTTTTATTAAGACTTCACATTGGGCACCTGGTTTACAATCAGCTCTTAAAATGCTATCCTCTAAATGATGTGGATGAATGAAGCCTCAAGAACAAAAAAATATAGGGGTTATGTAAAGAAATAATCTTTATAGGCAGAAAAACAGTTTGTGAGGTCAGACATGCTATTCAAAATATGAAACATAAATGCATACATAAAGTAACTACTGGCAGAAAGAAAAACCTTGAATCAATGAAAATAAGAAGTCAACCATAAGATCTCAATTGCAGCCCTGAAATTCAGTCCTAGAAAAATCACCTGAACTTTCAGACCTCTATATCACATAAAGATCATACCTTTTAAACTGTCCAGGCTCTAATTTTACACATGAATTAAAATATGGAAGAGTTGTTACTAAAGCAGCATTCAGACAGAGGAGGACAATACATACTAAGTTACTAAATAGTAGAGAGCTATACCATCCATCTCCTCAGCACCACTTCCAGTAGATGCCTGTTAAGGTGAGAGCAGTCTTAGTCAAGAGCTGTAAATGAAAGCTTTTAGGAAGTGGAACTTGGTGGCTTACATAGAAATCATCACACTCATTCCCTCAGGTGTGTATGTGGCACAGAAGGGCTGGTCGCATCTTCTGAGGTTTCCATTTGCTAGTAAGAAGCAGCCACATGTCCAGCTGGGCAATTTTAAGTGGCCCTAAGATACACAGTTGGCTCTGTGCACCTTACTTGGAAAAAGGCAACAGTGCCCATTCACCTATCCAGGCACCCACCACAGGGCTCTAGACTATAATAAATTCAGAACTAAGGAGAGGAGAATGTGCTTATCTTTTAGGTATATCACTTACTTATTTCATTTGACCCTCAGTTTCTTTGGGAAAAAAACCCAAATATATTGGAAATTCAAGTCATTGCTGGGAAATACCCCTTGCAGAGAAAGTGAAGATTGCTTAGATAGGTAGGCCAATTTATTAGGAGGAAACTGCAAGCTCAGACAGCATTGCCAAGAGAACTTAGTCTCAGAAGAATGAAGTTAATTTGAGGCAATAGAGGAGAAAGGAAGATGGAAAAATTACAGATTAGAAAGGCATTATATATTATTGATACAAAGTGATAACTGATAAACTTGAACAAAAATAAATTCTTAAAGCCAATGTCTTTCTATTCGCAAGATCTGAGTGGACTGTCCTGCAAAACTGAGACAAGGTATCTAAACAGATGTTTAGGGCTAGGAAAGAACATCAACCCGCTTCAAAACATGTCACTTACTTAAGAATAACACTAGCTATTAAAGAAAATTTCTGTGTGTTTCTATAAAAATTTCCAAAGTGTTTGCTCAAGTAGCTTGATTGCTATGGATGCATTACAGTAAGGCTGACCTATATTAATTGGCTGTTCTCTTTTCTGAGGTAAGAAGAACTGAGTTTTACACAGAAACTTTACCTTTTCTTTGCTTTGCTGTTACATCTCTCTTGATCTGGAAGGCAGGAGAACATACCTGCTTAAAAATTTGACTGCTTTTCAAACTTAATCCTGCATAGAGAAGTTTCACCCAGACCTAAAATATCTAGGCTCAAAAACAGGGAATATCCTAAACCATAGAAACGAACAAAAGTAGACTGGTCTTTTCAGTAGCAAAGCACAAGGAGAAATTAATAAGGAACAACAGCTGAAGAATGCATCAAAACTTAGTATTCACATGCCTGTGCACAGATGAATTGAAGCACTGAGTACCAGGTAGCTATTGGATCAGAGTAATCAGTAAGACATGTTAACTGAAATCGCCATAAGAAAGCATTCTTATGGTGGCAAAACATTAGTTGGTATGAACTCTATGAAATTTGGGCCTTCAAAACAAGCTAGGATCCCACTTTTCAGCTTGATAGTTCTTTCTGGAGATGAGCTTTTGTATCCCTGTAAAATTAACAGGATGCTCTCATTGTCCCACATTTACATGCACTAAAGGGGCAATGGTCTAGGATGAATCCAGGGCTTTCATGCCAGCCTTTTGTTTTGTACTAGCCACTACACTCAGCAGGCAGGAAACAGCCTTGATTAAGTTATCTGTATTCCTTAGAGGTTTACTATTGCCTGGGCTCACTCGGCAATCCTCTAACCCCAATCAAGAGCAGCTGAACGACTGAAAATAGTTCTGGCTGTTATATGCCATTAAGATAGAATGATTGTCTTAAGGCACAGAACAGCAGCACACATTTAACTTGAGCAGCAAAGCTTTGGCCTCACTTTTCATTACATCAGTCTACCAGAAACAGCCAAGTGGGTTTACAGAGAGAGCTCTGATACACAGACAGAAATTCTCAACAGGACACCGAGTCCTAAACTCCCACAGTTTACATGTGTCTGCTGCTCCCTTTTAACTTGCCGTCGGCTTTCAGAGATGCCTACCAATTGAAAACATTTCATTAGGGTTTTACAGCATGAATCAGTCCCCAGACATACAAAACTGGGGCTGGAGGAGACAAGACAGCAGCAAGAATAAGTTTCTCCCTGAGCAAATGGAGAGATAGCTAGGCATTATGTACTACAAGATATAACAAGACAAGCAGCTGCCCAGGACTGACCATGGCCTGTAAAGCTGACTTTCCAGAACTCCACCCTTCTTTCATAAGGATTCTCCATCCCACTTAACCAGGTTAGAAATACTTGTAACTCACGCTACTTCTATTTTCTGCATCATTGCAGGTAACATGGCTGAGCATCATTGTAAACACAAGTAAGTGCAACCGAGGAAGAGACTTTTTAAATGAAGAGCTACTCGGTGTTCTGATACAAGAATAGGATAATAAAAACGTAATTTTCTCTCTTGTTACTTAGTTTACAGACTCACCCTGAGAGAAATTTACTCAGTAAAACAAGCAGATATGGTAATTTGATGAAGTGGATGAGTGCAAGTGTGCCACTTTTATGCAGTCCTGCATTTATCTAATCTAAAATTATTTCCAAAACACTTTTACCTTTTTTTTCCCCTTATTCCTTTCATTTTTAAAGCAGAAAATAATGATCAAATATTATTTTAACTCCAAATACATTCAGGACAATAGCTAATTCTGTAATCAATTAAAGGAAACTCTGGGACACAGAGTAGGGTTTAGAAGCTGCTAAGCAAGAGAAATCCATTCTTAGGCTTCCTGCAATATTTTCCGAAAGAATTTTCACACATGTCATTAGGCTCATTATTTCCTAAACACTACAGATATTAGCATCAGTATAATACCACCATTCTTATATCTTCCTTTTTTCTGTCCATTCCTTCGCTTCAAAGCAAAGTTCTCATACTTCAAAAAAATAAAATCCTTCTCTCTTGTCAGCGAAGCACGCTGTCTTTTCCTTCAAATCCCTCTGTATAACCTACATTTTATGAAGATTGACAATAGTGCTTTAAATGCTGTCAGTATCAGACCCTATCTCACAATTTTACTCTTATCCTGTGCATCATATTCCTCTAAAGCAGATTCTAAATTGCCTGGGGCTTCAAGTTGCCTTTCTACTTTCCTTTATCTTGAATTGTTCAAAGGGCCAAGTGCTTACCACCAAAACTGGTTATTTTGTAGGAGTTATAGGACCACTTTCTGGCAACTAGAAGAACAGCTGACATGACTCTAGCCATGAACTAGGAATCAGCTGAGCACATAATAATCCAGCTCCATGTTTTCCATGCTAATGGATTTAATCACTGGCATAGGACTGGTTATGTGGCATTTTGAAAGTAGATCAAGGTCAGCTTGTGTTGTTCATTTTCAGAAAGCAATCTTGACAGGGTTGTGAATCTACTTTAATTTACTTCCATTTTTGTAGGATAAAAAAATCCAGTGACTTTTAATTATGAATCTCACATATTATCATGTCCTTAGTATTATACAATAAATTGAAAAGTAAAAATTATAATCATAAATCCCAAAAGCAAAGGATCTGAGCATGGCAAGTGAACTGAGACTGAGGAAAACAAGAAGCTTTGTAATAAATAGAGGGGGCGTATATTAACTTTACAACAGCAGAATATGGCAAAGACTGCACATTCAAGACTATATAAAAAATAGATGTCTTGAGACACAAAAAAAGACAAACTTCAGTCTTGTTGTTTAATGCAATAAAATGTTAATCTTTTTAATAAATGAAAACCTGTCTTTGGTGTTAATTATGATCTTCTTATCAAAATATTAAACCTAACTCCCCTGAGGAGTCCTGACTGTCTGAAACATACATCTTTATCCACTGCTTTTGAAGTATCAGTATAGACCAGTAAGCTTTCTAACTGACAATTTTTTTAAATATAGAAAGCCTTCATAAACATAAAATGAGCCAATTTAAAACCTTGATAGTATTCACACTGAAGTGCTGATGAGCATATCTGAAATACAGAAAGCACATGGTTTTAGAGAAGGTACCTCTAAGAAACTACTGAAATTATTTTTGCTTAGTGGCTTTTTATTTCAAGGACAGAAAAGCCATTTTATACTAGTTTATTTTTTCCATAAGCCAGGGTATCACAAGGGCCTTGGTCTGCTTTTGTGGCAAACAGCCACATTCTGAGGCATGGGAGCAAGCAAAAGCTGCTTTTAAACACACTGCAATGTTCTTGTTATTACAGCATGGAAACATTCAGGCTTGATATAAGTGGCAATAGTCACATGGCCTTTAACATATCCTAATGGAAGAACTACAGAGCTCTCTGGTGCACAAGTGAGGGTCCTTTTCTTTTGCCCTGCTCTTAAGGGGGTGCTTCCCACAGGGTCTGGAAAGCAAGGGGTACTGAAGCCCTAAGGTGGCACAGATAAAACTGGGAACCAAAATTTGGTTTAGAGTTGTCATAAACTGAAATTCAGAAGAAAGATTCAATTGTTTGGCAAAAGAAAAATATACACCTAATTACAAATTAAAGACTAAAAACATAATTTTTTTTTGTTTGTTTGTTTTTCAATTGAAAGACACAGTAGAGGCAACTAAAAAAGAAGAAAAAGAAAAAAGGAGATATAATTGGGACATGCTGCTTGAAGAGTAGCTGGAACACTGTGCATAGCAGCAAGGACTGCTGCCTCAAAGAAACCAGACAGCACAAAGCACCAGCAGCCCATTGCCAGACAAGCAGAACAGATACACCCCCATTTTCAGCTCTTTATTCATCTCATACTTCGCCTCACAGAAGAGATTAAAAGACTCAGCCCTCAAGAACTGCAAGCTCTGAACCCCGAATCTATCTATAGCTATTCTCTAACGAAGTTTAACAGTCCCCTTGCAGCTAAGCGTGCACCAGTAAACCTCAAGCGCAAAAATATTGGGGTATCTTGGAAGCTGGCCAAAATATACAAACTGTTATTTTACTACAGAACCCAACACCTATAAGGGATGCTGTAAGAAGCGTCTAAAACATGGATCAATATTTGAAGCTCAATATGCAAAGCTATTTTAATAGAAAAACTGTAATGTACCACAGAGGTAAGGAAAAAAGTTGATCAAGAAGCTACATCTGAGATGAAAAGTTACTAATCCTAAAAGAGAAAGCAAGCCAAGAAAGTTACAGTCTAACATTCTCTTTGATCTGTGTAGAAGTTCACCATTTAATTTGCTTAAGCTTGAAAAAGGTGGACAAGGAAAAGAAAGGTTTTATGGTTTCACAGCAATCCAACTTCAAGACTTCTGAAAAAGTATTAACTTACATATTATAAATCAGTGTTTCTTTCAGACTTTCTCCTCCCCCCCCCAGTTTAAGATAAAGTGGAAAAAAAATATTTCAGATCCGTGTGGCCTCTGAAGTGCTTAAATCATAATGTTATACAGGAGATGTATCTCACTAAAGGTGAGAACTTCTTGAGTAAGATTACTAATTAAAACAGCACAAGTGCAAAATTTACACTTAAAATTAGCTCTGTATTTATGACTTTTGAAACAATGGATGTGAGATGGACTGATATGGAACAATGGTAATACGGATTCCTTGAGGCATACTGCAAACATTGTGTAATAGATCTGCATAGTACACAATGCTGTACAGAGGATTTTCAATGCCATAGCAAGAAAAAGGACAGTAGCTTCACAAATAAGCTGCAGGTCAGAAGGATTTGGATGTCTGTCTATGAAGGCACCAGGGTGACCCCATTTTATTGCTTGCATCCAAGCCAATGCTACACAGCTTTGGGACTGATAGAAGGATTTGAGAATGAGATCAAGGTCCCTCCAGCTTCTCCAGCACACCAGTCTTGCACACAGAACCAGCAAGAACTATCTTTCCCACTGCTTCACCACTCACCCTGATTGAGTGGTCAGCACCACAGAAGAGGCTGGTTTTCTGCCCTAGAGACTGAGAGGTCACCATGGGCAGAGTGCTCATGCTTTCTCCTGGCCAGTTTCCTCCAATTTGGCTGACTCATTCTTCAAGGCAGGTGGGATAAATGAGGTGCAATATAGGAACTGGCAACAACATGGTTGATGGAACAGTCCACACCAACAGTGTCCCAGCATCATATATCAACTATCCCCAGCATGTTGCAGAAGCAATAACTAACTCTTTGACTATACATCTTTACAGAGGAAATCACTAACCTGATCTTTTCAACTCTTTCTTCAAATATCATTTCTACAGCCTAATGCCAGCACAAATGTTACTATAAATATTAGGGAGGTACAATTTGATCCCTAAAGCTCCTAGATCCCTCTTCCTCCTTCAGCCTCTCAGATAAAGGCGCATCATTAGGTGTATTGTGTGCAGTTTTTTCAGAGGAGCCAGTAAAATCCAGTCCCATGTTCACATTAAAGGGCCCAGGATACCTCTGGTTAGAAGAGAATAAGGATTTTTGTGTGTGCATGTGTGTTCTTTCTTTAGCCTCTCCTCCCAGGGCAACACACTAACTACCTGCCCACTGTCTTCCATCTAGCAGAGGGAGATGAACGTTTTTTTTTTAATGAAGGCCATGATACACATCTAAGCTATTAATTCAAAGACAAACAGGCACTTCTTTGATGGAAAGATGTGAGTGAGAGGTAGAAATGGGTTAATAAATGTGAAAATTAATCTTCTAAGGATAATATGCCAGTGTCAAGCAGCAAAACAGCTGAAGCACAGTTCTGACATCTCCTCAGGACACATGATATTCTCATAAAATCTGGGCAGGGGAGAAACATTTGATGTCTAGCCCTACCATTTATATTTTTAGAAGGCTACACAACAATACCCTGACACCCCCTGAGGTATCTAATGGCTCAACAGTCCTATGCAGCTAGGTTCTGCCTCCTTTCTAAGGCACACAAATCCATAAACCTTCACTGACCTGTAGCGTCGGTATGTTCCTGCCTGCAGCCCTTTTTTTTCTGCTGTGTTAGAAAGCCTGATGAGACTGCTTATTGAATTTTTTACTTTCAACATCAAAGATACTAGCCATGCTCTCCAATTATTTAATAGATTCTGCTACAGTGGAGATCACTGTTTCATTTTCACTAAAGATATTCAGTCATTGTAAAGTGCAATTATATATAATAACAGCATAGCTGTTCCCAAAAGTTCTTTTATCAAACACACAGTCTAGTGATTACCAAGATGGGCAATGATCTGATCTTGGTAATAAAACTTAATGCCTTTGGTGTTAGTTTTACCAAAATATGGCTCTGCTCTGCAGACCCCAGGACTCACAATGCAGCAGCACTGCTTGGTCTGCCTCTTGCTTTTACTGTTATATTTATTTCATGGTCATTCTTTTCAAGTCTCATAGAGAGGTGTCTCTGATTCAGGTTTTTGCTGCTTGGCAGTGCTGTCTGGAGGAATGACACAGGGAGACAGGAGATGCTGACTTCTGAAGCCAGCTATGTCACCAGGCAGCCCAGAGCAAGAGGTTTTGTCTCAGTCTTCCCATCTATAAAACTTTCCTACTTAACTACACACAAGGCCTGAAGATCAATTTGTTAATGGCTGTGCATTAGCACTGTGCACAGCCCTTTGAACATAATATGTCCTAAAAATACTAACCTTTTTTGCCCTTATTCACAGATTACTCTCCAGAACTGCAGATTAAAGTATTCTTTTCCTAAAACTTTCCGTGACATAAAAACTCATTGGCAGCTACTTACTGAGCTATCTCTCAATGGCTCTGAGGTAGCAAGTCATCTACTTGAAGTAAAAACTTTTTCTAACACTTCCTTTTACAAACTAGAAGTAAAATTAGAATAGTGAAGTTCACAGGGCTTGGTTGACCCTGCAGTTGTGAAGAGCAAAACAAGAGCGCTCACCTTCTCAGCTGATTTTGAATCCAACCATCTGACAAAGACTGCAATTATGAAGATAATCACAGTCTTAAGCAGGTTTTCTATCACTATCAATAGAAGGCAAGTGTATGCGTACAAATTCCCCTCTCTAAAAAGCTATTATTTCCCACAGACAGTTTTCATGCATTTCAGACAATCCTTATTACAGTTAGACAACACGTTCCTCTATCTTTTATACCCTGTCCTTTCTCATCAGTAAGGGCTACACCAGGTACAAGTTTCCTTTGACATGCTCTCTTTTTCTGCCTTAAAAATCAGATCCAAGCAGACTTTGTCTGCTGCGTAGGATATGAGCACAGATCCAGCTTGAACAGGAATTGTGGCCATCACAGAACCTACGCACAGCATGCACATAGGCAAATCCTGGGGACACACACCATAAGGATGACACACATGAAATAAATTTACTTGGGGCACTTCAGCTGCCTAGAGCATGTATTGTTCTTTTCCTGGATCTGGGAAAGAATTGCTGCACTTCAGCATTTTCCAGTCAGAAGCCTTAAGGAGACAAGCTGACTGGAAGGTGTGAACTACACACAAGTACGTATGTTAGAAGGTAATAAAGGCAAGAGCTCTCCTGGGAAGAGCACCTGGGTCAGTGGATGCACTTATCCTGACACATTAATTCAGATCTTGCAGTCAGGCCAGAGCCCCACAGAGCTTGCATGCTGAGTTACCCTCTGCTTTTAGGCTGAAGCAGGTCTAATCTTTCATGAAGCCAGGTAACCTGGGCCTAGGCATGGAGCCTAACTCACTCTATCCTGCCTCTGATGGCAGCAAGGCCATGTCAGGGATTCAAGAACATGAAATAGCCCTACAATCTTCATACACAATTCAATCTCACAGACCAAGGGGACTATAGTTATGACCATCAGACACCAATCCCTGTGGGGGGATGCTACATAGGGCCATAACCAGGAGTTCAGGGGCTCTGCAGTGTTGCCAGACGGAGCACTCCCACCTTCCCTTTCAGCCCTCTCACCCCTAGTTTTGGCAAAGTAACTGTCCTCATTTACCTATTACTATCAACTGCTTCTGCTCTGCCTTTTAATTGGAATTCATCTCCTGCAAGAAAATAAGAGCCTGCAGCTAACAGATACAGCAAATTATTCAGGATTAACCAGCATAATCTGTGCCGGATTTCATGGTGCCTCTTTCCCACTCCTCCCCAGTCATGTACAAGCTCTCTCTGTGGGCATGGTGGAGCAGCCACAGCAGCTGTGAGGGCAGTTGGGGTGGGAAGGAATTTTGCTTGTCCACATGGTCTCTCTACTTCATATTCTAACTCCACATCCATTTTTTTCCCCCTACAGCAAGCAGCTGTGAGGCTTTGTTAATACACCACCTGAAATCTGTTTTCATCTAGCATTCAAAACATGGCTGTAAGTGGTTTATTGTTGTCATACTTTTAGATTACTTTAACTTCAGAAGCATTGCCTTTCTCTTCTTCATTTTTCCTGGCAATACACGCTACTTGTCTTCCCTGTAAGGTGAAAGATGTATAGACTGTTAGTTGTCAGTGCTTGCAAGTAGCCATTTAAAAGCAGATATTTTTTGTCAGCATTTTTATTTGTGAAGCTTCTATGACAGATTTGGAAATTGAAGCCCTTGATTTATCTCCAGGCTGAAAACCAGGCAGAGGCAAGGACACTGTGAGCCTCAGGAATGAAATTACAAACATGTCATTACCTCCTTTAACTTGCTCTTATTTCTGTGAAATTGCTCCAGACAACCCCAAAAATCCATGTGATTTTACAACAACAAAAAAGTCCCCTTTTCAAGCTATTTTCCACCCATATTATTTGAGGCCACTCACCATTCGCTTGTGTAAAAACAAAGGCTAGTAAATGTACTGCTTTTTAGCATGTCTAGGGAGCTAAACCAACAGACCCGATCAACACACAAAATAGCCATGACCAAAATTACACCCCATTCTTTTATTGAACCTTGTTTGGATCACAAGAGAAAATGGTTTGAGTCATGCTAGCACTCAGTTCAGGCCACATTTGGCATAACGTAACATCACATCTGGCACACTGAAATCATGACTGACAGACTCCAATCTAGATGCACATGATGGGAGCAGGGGTTATTGCAAAGCAGAAGTGAGAAACATCAGAGGAGCTATAACAAGAAAGTGGCAAAAAGCCCAACTTTGCTTGCTCAAGCATTTCTATTAGCTCTTACTGCACTATAATTAGAAATTAGAAGAATAACTGCATGCACTAGTTTGTGTTGTTACCCATGTGGCAACATCCGTGGATGACTGAAAAGAATCAACTGTGATGAGAAAGACTTAAATGGAGCTGCAAATATTTGTATAAAGTATAACCCCTTTCCTGAGGCAGTCCCTAAGTTGATGCTGGCATTAATGGTTACTCCTAAGCAAGCTGTGCCAAGTGGAAAATTGCAGCTGCCTGAGTTGGGTGTATAGAAACACTCTTCTCGTCAGGATGGTGTGTTTCCCATGCAAAAAGTACTCTGATATCCTTAAGCTATTCACCATCAAGTCAGTTATCTGATGCCAAAAGAATCGATGGCTTTGTGCTTTGTACATTTTGCTGAGGTGGAGAATCAGTGACAGATCTTATTTTGCTTCAAAAATCAGACAGAAAAGAGCAGCAATGATGCCTTCACATCTTACATAGGTCTAAACGGGTAAAGAAGTCACCTGCTGTGGAGGAGATCTCATTTTGTTTCATATCTGGGAGAAGGCCACTCCACTAGGGGTAATTCAAGCCTACATTTTCATCACTTGTGCTACCACATAGGTAAACCATAGCTGGGGAGGAAAAGAAGTGTGTTTTTCCCCTCCTTTTTCAGGTGATTTGATTTTGCAGAAGAATGGGGTAGGTCCTTAGCAGTTAACCTCAAGAGTTATTTTCCCTGACCCAGAAATGTTACCATCTTACTCTTCGAAGAGTTTTGTTCTGCTTGTGACAAACAAACCCTGAAGCAAATGTGGATGTCCCTACAACCATATCACTTCACAGGAGAGCATCCATGCCCAAACTGAGCACACCAACAATGGGAATCACAAAACCTCATTACCCTTCCTGGTAAATCTGCTGTTTGAGCTGATTTCTGGAAGAGGTTCAGGTAAAAGGTTCCAGTACTGAGCCCAAGTAGATAACTGATTTATTATACACTCAGTTAATTTAGCAAAACTCCACTCCAGAGAAGGGTGGACATTCAGACAACTCCCTTCTATAAGCATCTCATGCTGTTTAGCACCCCACATCAATTTTAAATGCATCTGTTTTCAGTGGACTTTGAGAATCCATGTCCTACAGACCCTGATCCACTCTTCTAGATTTAATACAGGCCTCTGGACTTCTCTTCTCTGGTAGGTAAGCACTAAAGACTACATATCAAAACACATAACTTCTATCCTCAAACCCAGTTACCAGGTCACCCCTTTGTGTTCACCCCTACCCACCCTTTATCACAGGCCTCTTATGAAACTTAAAACCAGTAACCTCTGAAAATCAGGACACCACACTCAATGGAGGTTGTTTATACCATCATGCTGCTCAGTTGCCATTGTCTGTCTTCAGATGTGCTATCCGAGAGCTGGAAGTGGGGCAAAAGCCCGCATTAGTCAAGAAAGCAAAAAGTACAAAGAAAAAGAAAAAAAGAAAAAACCCAAAACAAAAACTACCAAGCCAACCCCAAACATCTAGCACTGATGTAAAAGAAAAAAAGACACATGAAGAGAAGTTAGACTCTGTGCTCTGTAGCAAGCTGTGGGCAGAGGTGAAAATATCTTCCCTTTCCCTCCCATATGTGCTAAAGAGCCAGTGAAAAGAGCAACAGCTGAATGCAGTGATACCTGGGTGCCAGACAACACCATGGCAAAGGCAAAATCTTGCCCCCTCATCAAAGAAGCCAATCAGCCAAAGGAGGAATTGATGGCAAGGCCTGTGTGAAGGGGAGTTATGAGAGGAGAGAAATTGCGCCCAAAGTGTGAATTCCCCCTCTTTAGAAAATATCACTGTTACCAGTAGGTGAAGCTTCTTTTGGCAATACAAATCTGTGATGGAATCACCAGGGGAAAGAAAGTAATCGTTAATCATAGGGGTTTAACAAAAGACACATTGTCATTAGCCAGTGGGGCCTTCTCAATGATGTTTTCCATTATTAGGTACTTAGGCTGAGAGCCCCCTTCCCACATAAGATCTGTCTTTGTGATGAATGTATAAATTTGCTTCATAACTTGACCATAACAATGCAGCTGTAAATTACTGGTTTAATCTTTCACTTATGGCATAAATGTTCTTTACTGCTCACTATGCATAATTTTGCATATTAACTAGGTAGTGGCATAATACTATGGGCACATAATTTCACCATTTATGTGGTATTTCATATTATTTGGGAACAGGTAAATTTAAAACACATTGCTGGATAATCTCCATTTTGGAGAATATATTTTGAGATAAATACATCAGACTGTAATTTCAGTCCTTGGTGCTAAAATTAAATCTTCATCTGCTTAAAAGTGTGGGTTATGAGTGCAGCAGAACTATTCTCATGTCAGTGAGATGAGAATCAAGTCCACAGTATGGAAAGATTACTTAATCTGAGACTTTCCTTATTGTTCTAGAACTTATGATTGACAGACTACCTTATTACTCTTCCTTTTTTCCCTAGCATTAATAATTTCTAATGAAATTCATCATAGCCTGGAGGAGACAGTTTGAAACCTGCTAAGAATTATATATGTCAGTTAAAGCTTTAAAACTCACTTGGACTAATTTGCTACTGGCAAATATATCATTGTCATACACTTCTGTAAACTTTTCATTTGCAATCTTTTGAACTAACCCTACAAGCTGAAGCACTAGTTTTAAAGTCTAAGAGTCTGATAGAAGTGTTGGTGCAAGGTTTCTAACTCAGCATTAGCTCCTGTAAATATATATTTTTATAGTCCTGTATCTTCTAGTAATACTTATTGTTTGGTCCATACCAGAGACACAGAGGAAGAAAAGATAATTTGACTATTTCTAAATAAAGCAAGGATCAGCTAAGGTTAAAAAAATAAAGAGAACTTGGTCTTTACAGGAACTCATACTATGTGCAACCAGGTTGTACTTCAGTATCAGGCAATGTCTTAAAATCATTAATAGTATTATTATTAATTGAATTGCATTTATTTATCATTCTTGGATGGAAAAAGAGGATTGCATTACGCTAGACCCAGACTATCCAGACCTTTTATAAAAGCAGCAAAAGTTAGACTGAAGTCTCCAGGAGTTTTTGCCACTTCAATACCTGTCACTACTGTCAGCTCCCTTGCAAGTTATCAATTCCTGTTTGAAAGAAACACCAGGAACAATATCTACACTACTGAAACTCCTGTGCTAAAGCAAAACCTTAATTACAATTTCCTATTCTCTTGAGTCAAGATATTGACACACCTGACTGTCACGCAGCCCATCTGTTTCCAAAGTTGTTTTGCTTTACATTGCTGAAGATGCAGCAGACATTACAGCAGGAGTGTTCCTGGGGAGAACATGCTTGTTCCAGTGTCAGGATTCAGAAATGCCTGCTTATTTCTGTCTAAGTATTTCAGTTCCAGCTTTGTAAGGTATCTGAACTGTGATTATTAGCAAATTCAGTATTCTGCTGAATTCAGTTTCTTTCTACATCAGTGGTTGTCACAGATATTTGCTTTCCTGGTACCACCTAACACAAATGCAAATCCAGTGGGATTTATAATGGGTGTTAAACTAACATGTTAGTAAAAGGCAAAGGTTAATTTTTAACATGACAGTCTAAAGTACTATGAACAGTGCCTTAAGTATTACCTCCATTTCATAGGTACAAAACATGGAATGGATACCAGACTTGCACAAAAAACCCAAAAGCCAGTGAAACCAATGTATTCTGATACTGATTTTGCTCCTGTCAGTTAAAAGGCTTTGCAGAAAAAACCCCACCCCTTAAGTAATGCCCCACCACAAACAAGCTGACAACAAAATGTATTTGCACACAGTCAGAGATGAAAGGATTTTTTCAAAGTTACCTAGGGATTTGAATAAGTATAGTTAGAGATATCAGTATATATGTCTCAAATACACTTCAAGAGCAGATCAGATATAGGTCTGTATTCTCTAACCACTCTGCAATGGGACTTTGGTTTAACAAGAGGCACAGACACATTAGTGAGACAATCCTTGCCTTCATTCATCACACCTCAAGCTCCACCCGAGATGCTGTTTTGCAATATGCTTTTTGTCTGTGTGAATAAACTTTCTAATTCATTACAGTATGAAGCAGTAAGGAACGCAGCTACTTCAAGACTGTATTTGTGTTTAAATATTAACAAAACAAAGCAAAACTTTGCATACCATTTAAATCCTTCTTTCTTACTAGTTCTCAGCTTTTTGAATACCAAGTCTTTCCCAAAGAATGTTACCTGGTACAAATACATTTAGGAAAGAACAGGGAGTATCAGGGAATATCAAGAAGCTAAGGGATGACCTCAAGATTTTTTTAATGCTTTTATTACTATTTTTTATCAGGTCATGGGAAGGGGAAAGTGTCCTGGTGAGAGAGGATTTGCAAAGGGGCCTTTCACACAGGAGTGTTACAGAGACTTTTTTGAGTTCAATATAAAGTCTGGTTCTCCACTAACGAAATGCTGCTGTAATTCTGTCCCAGTTAGATGAAGCTGTTAGATCAGTTCCCATTGTACAAGATTCATCTGGCTCTTGGTGCCAGCTCTGTACCAGCAAAGGAGTTAGTTTTTCATAGCACACTGAGCATTAGAGTGGCTGTTTGGCCAGCAAGGAGCAAGGAGATGTGTGTTAGTCACAGTGTACTGGGCTCTGCATTCTTTAGAAATCAGTCATTTACATTTCTTGGAGCTTAGCATAGCTACTGAAAGCAGCTGTGCCCAGTGAATTTTATGAGGGCACTTAATTCCAATCCCTTCCCCTGCAGGCCCACAATTTACTCTCATAACAACTTCTTAGGAATATCTGCTCATGGTTTTCCTCTCATTTGCCAAGCCCTCCTGTAGTCCATCAGGAAAAAATGCTTGCTTTCCTGTCACTTTCAGTAAATATGTAAGCTTTCAGAGAAAACAAAAAAACAAGCAAATACCCAGTCCCTCCATTATTTTCAGGTTGTTGGGTTATTTTTATTCCCTTTCCAGCTGTAATTGCACGTTTTCTAACTTGACACACAAATAATTTGCTACCAGTATATGGCTGTGCCAGACACTCATCCTTCCCAATACTCTCCCACTCCCAATTTCTATACATTAGCTTAGAAACAAACTGGATGCCTGTCTCTGCTTCTTGGAAGAAGGCAGCATTTACATGTTACTGATTTTTTTCCAAGGCTAGACGAGGTGTGGGTCAGAGTATTACAGTGGGATTATAACACTTCATTCATTTTTTGGGGTCATCTCTGATGCTGCCTAAGGAGAACTTTGCCATAAGAGGTCATTCAAGGGGGAAAAAAAGAAAAGAAAAAAGAAAACATAAAATCTAAACCTTTCTTCTTCCCTTGCCCCAGGATGGCACTACATCCAGCCCTTCACAGGAGCAATAACTGGGTTCTATGCTTACTCACATCCAGATGAATCAAGAGTAATTTCACAGAAG
This sequence comes from Ara ararauna, assembly GCA_028858755.1. Classification (NCBI taxonomy): domain Eukaryota; kingdom Metazoa; phylum Chordata; class Aves; order Psittaciformes; family Psittacidae; genus Ara; species Ara ararauna. Next base: position 19,347,251 of record CM054378.1, on the reverse strand, counting down.
TCTAGAGAGTTAGGCTGATTTTAAACTGAGCTAGCTTTAGTACAATTCAGTCTTATTTCTGTAGTTCTGTTTCACCTCCTTTCATACATCTGTGGTGCCTGCCAAATCACTGTTGGTTATTAGAAAAACTAAATCAAACCATAAATTAGCACATTCTTTAGGGATATAGGGCAGCAAGGGCTTTCCTTTGTCTTTGTATATAATGATCCAAGTTTCTATTGAGTACTTCATTTGCATTTGCAAGGGGATTTCATGATTTGCACAATGAATTCTGTGGCTCGTGAAAGTCTGACAATGCTCTTCACTCTTTTATTTTCATTGATTGTAACAAATTTCATTGCTTTATTATAAAGTAGATTATTTCTGGGAAGGAAATTCCTGCCTGAAGTATGTAAGAAGGTGAGAGATTTCCCAATTTTGTCTCTTAAGCGTATTAATAGTGCACCGCGGTTTGCACTCTTTCAGTATGAATTTAACAGAGGGTGTTTAGGGTTCCTTTTAGCTATAAAGGAGTGAGAATGTGTCTGCCATTGTCAGAGAGTAACCGTCTGTCTGTCTTTTTGGCAAGCACCTGAGTAAGTGGGTGGCAGCTGGTGACAAAGGCTTTGACTGCACTTGCCATTTTCTTGTGATAGCTGAAGCAGAGCATTGGCCCGAAGCAATTGCTGCTGAGTTCCTTATGTCTCAAATACAGTTGGGGAGGGGAGTTATGAAGATGTAAATATTTACAGCAAATATGCTTGTTCCAATTGAAGCTGCTAGTATTCTTTTACCCCAAAAGAATAGGGAATGCTCTAGACAGTGTCATAATTTCCCATTAGTTATGGGGAGGGGTCTCTTGCAGCTAGAAAGAACCTCAAGCTTTATTTTCTACTACATATTTTATGCTGAAGGTGTTGCCTGTGGGTGACCTGTTTTCTCTTGGACACTGGAGTTCAGTGTGTGTGATTTTAGCAGTACCCTTTGATCAGTTCAAAGGCCACCTGTGAGTGACAGTTGAAGTCCTTTCTGTCAGGACCCTGATGTGATGCCTCCACACTCCCAGCTCTGGGGACTTCAAGGCATATCAACAGTGACACTGTCAGTCTGCCATCATCTTCTTTCCTCTCTCTGCCTTTGGTTTGAAATTTCTTTCATTCCCTCCCTGAGCCCTTAACAGTTTTTGTAGTCTTACATGAATCATCCCCTTTCTTTAATTGTGAACCTCACATCCATGTTTTAATGGTGAGACACACAGTGCTGGACAAGGTATTTCAGCATTTAATCCTGCCAACACTTTTCCTTACTTCTGTTGTATTTCTTGTTCTTCTCCACCCCACCAAGCTTATATAATTCTCATCCCTCTATTCGCAGTTCTTACAGGAGCAGTTATTTGTTAGCTTCATGCATTAAAGGGAAATAACAGATAGGCTGGTTTTGCCCAACAGCAAGGCAGGATGATCATGATTCATCTCCTGAATGAAACGTAGATTCAAGGCCCTAGGGCATTGAAACGAGACATCTATTTCCCTCCTACTCTGAAAGAAATAAAGAATTATGTTGGCAGAGAAAAGTATGTGATTTGGTGGTCAAATAATGCCCCGATCTGGTGCTTCTGCCAACACACACACTGCCAAGTTGCAGCAGGGCCAAAAAGCAGCAACACAACCAACAGCTTCCTTCCCATCCTGGATGCAGTGATTGGCAGCTTCAGGAACTGATGTTGAATTTCTCTCCGACTTCAGTGAATACAGCCTAGCTGTACTAAGCACAGTAGGAAAATCCTCCTCCTCTCTTTTTATATATTACAGCCTCCTTTAGAAAGTCTGAATAGGCCTCCTGGTGAAAAAATTTCAACCAAAGTTGCTGATCAATAGGTAAACCTAGAGTTAGTTTACTTATGCCGCACAAAGTATCACTCGCAGCTGTACAGGTATAAAACAAACATGAAAAAGAGAAAGCTTTTTCCTGAGATGCTATGGTAGACATAAAATCATGAGCTTAGAGTAGTAGAGCAATTAGAAGATACCTATTGGGTAAGAAAGAGGTATAGAAAAATACATAAAGTACGTGTTGTGCTTATGTGTGTGTGTTTCTGTGCATCTGTGCCTGTGTGTTTGAGCTCATACAACCTGAAAAATGAAAACCCTAAATTATAGTACACTGCTGATTTCATACAGAACCAGAAGTCATTTGCATTCACGTTTCAGTAACCCATAATATTAAATGTGAACAGACTTCTTACAGCCCCTAAACCACCCATCAGAGAAGCTTATCATGTGCAATGAGACTGTCTGCAATGACCTAGTGACCCTCTTCCTGTGAAAAGACATAGCTGCCCAAAAGTGTTTGTGCGCTGCACAAGGGTTGCTATAAAAGGGGAGGATACTGACATCAACTTTGCTGGCATGAAGCTCCCAAGGACTAGTTACAGGAAATCATACCTCCATCTTGCAGCTGTGCAATGCCATGGGATTAATCCTATCCCACACCGCCTTCAGCTTCCCAGTGCAGACAGGAGGCTGGTTGGTCAGGTGAGCTGCAATCATGTACTAGCTGCATGAAGAGGGCACTACTAATCTCAATTCCATACAAGTAAATAACATATGGGGTCACTCTGCCTCTGGCGAATGCCAAAACCAGGATCCAAACTGACACGTCTCCTAACAGGAGTACTGCTATGCTTCTCTATAGCAGTAGCCATGTCCATTGCTTTTTATCACCTTTAGGCAATAAATGAACTTGAAGGTAGTGGCAGCAATTAATCTCTGTCACCTATGGCCACGCAATATAGCTGGCCATGAAGAATGTCTTCACGCACTCTCAAAGGCATGCAAAACTTGGATACATCTTCTTAGTAACAAGCAAGCTCAGCCTGTTCCCTGCAGCCTACACTGGCTTCTTACAGGTTTTGGAATTTAGCCCAAGGTCTTGGACTTTATTTTAAAGGCTGGATTTGAGTGCAGCTGAAAGGCTCCCTAGAGCTCACAAATGTAGACCATCATCAATAACTTAATTCCTCTATCATGCTGAAGGTTGTACGGGGAGAATATTCTAAAACTAGGGCACTGATTCTCAGGAAGAAAGGACCATCACAAACTGGTTTCTTCTTCAAGTACAAAATGCTTTTTTTAATCTAAGCTTCTTACATAAACACAGGGGAAATATGAAAATAGATAAATAAATAAACAGGCCACAATGCTTCATTGCACACACAGTCCTCCATGGGGAGTGGATAGGAAAATAAATATGACAGCTCTTAGTCATGTTGCTTACTGCTGTTCTGGAGGGTAATCTCATACTATGTTAGTGAGTGCAATATAATTATGTACTTTAACTGGATCACATCATGGTATATGCACTTTTGTCTCTGAGGTAAGCATTAGATGTTCCAGAAAGAGTGAAAATGCACTGGAAAAAAATTACAGAATTATATATTTTCTTTGTCCTGAGACAGAGCTGGCTAATGCTGTGATACAGAACTAAAAGCCCTTGAAAAAGGTATTTTTTCCATTTGAATTACTTGTACTTTCTATCCAACTTCATCTGTCAAGATCCAAATTCTGATTTGCTTGCTGCTTCTTCCTTTTTTTTGTATCTTATAAATTTCCACCTCTCTATAAATTCAATCCACTCAAAGCCCTTGAAAGCCTGTTTGCCAGGTGTCAGCATCAGTGCTTTGGAGAATGTTTCTCCTGTGATTCTGCTGGTTGGACCTTTTTTGCACCCCTTTTAGCTGAAGCTCTGTAAGTGAATACAGACTGAATAGAAGAAGAATATCAGCCCCCCTCTTTGGTCCTACACCTAGAGGGACAGACCTGTCTCCTATGCTCCTGGCAGGGCATAGCTTTGCCTCCTTGCTCCACTCCTTCCTTCTTTCATCCAGCCAGCTGGCACAACCCAAAGGATATACCCCCTGTCCTCCCCCTCAATATACCAAGCAGGAATGGTTACTATCCTCACCAGCTGACATTAGTGCTAATTTCCTGCAAGCTGCCACAGAATAAATAAGAGGCCTCTTTCTAAAAAATCTTTCCGGCTTGCTTAAAAACATTGTCTTCTTTTCTTCCTGCACGCAGCTTGCAGAATCAATAAGGCCCTAGCCTCTTAGCCTGGAGCAGCAGAGAAGCTATTGCTATGAACTCAGCAGGAGCAAGAGCTAGGGCAAATAAGTAGCCCAGAGCTAATCAAAAGTGCCCTCCCATGGCTCAGGATGTTGCCAAGTGCTTGAAGCAGAACCAGAAGGCAATGTAGTATGACTCTTTTGTCAAGCAAGGAATCATCTTCATTATTCCCACTTGATTATCCCTGAATTTCACTAATTGCACTTACCTTTACTTTACACTTCCCAGCAGAGTAAGCAGCCAAGTATTGCTCTTTAACACGACTTTTGAAAAAGTGTGCATATCTTCATAATGGTGCCTGATGACTATTAAAAGGGATAAGTAGACTCTTTCAGATCAGTGTATAATGCCATGACAGTCTGGTACAGAGACTCTGTATTCAAGGAAATTATGCTCAGTATTCAAAGAAATCTCAGGCAGCCACTACAGTTTAAAAGAAATCATGTTTGTTTCCCCTTATGATACTCCTATTGAAAAAAAAAAAAACCTAAACAATAAAAAACCAAACACAAAAACCAACCAAAGAAACCCATAAAATCAAACCCAAAACACAGACAAAAAGGGACTTTTGTCTTTTATTACTACAGAAGGTGGGCAGGAGGGCAGGTATTTCGTTGGCCGTTGATAAAAGAGAACCTTAAAAGGGATCATGTAAGAGGATCATTGTAAGAATCTACTCTCAGCCAGGGAAAGGCACAGAACAAAGTGCAGTTACTTTTGGGGAAGCTTTTGGCTGATGAAGGAAAACAGGACAGTATGAAAAGAATTACATCTTGAATGCAGAAAACTAAAAATCCAGTGGTGGATTGTGTCATTTGCTAGACTGTGTCATTTTCCTTGGGTACACTATAGATTTTAAGCATGCTTTGCCCTATATCATGGGCATATTACTTTGAGGATCATGTGGAAATCTGCACTGTTACTGTATTGAAAAAGTAATGTCATTGCACATTAAAAATTGCTTAAGGGGACATATTTTGGTCTAGTGAAAAGAAATAATAGAGATAAGAACAACTCTGCTGAATCCAACAGGGCTGTACATTTGTCAAACGCAGGCATAGCTTAGGCCATAGGAAAGCTGTGCCATCAAAGATCACAGAATCATTAGGGCTGGAAGATCTGGAAATCATCTCATCCAACCCTCCCTGCCAAGGCAGGGCCATCTAGAGCAGGTTACACAGGAATGCAGGTGGGTTTTCAATGTCTTCGGAGGGACTCCACAATATCTTTGAGCAGCCTGTATCTCCTCTGCATGGAGGTACCAAACTCAGTTAGTGCCTGTCTCTGTATCCGGGACTCGATTCTTTTTCATAAACACAGACCCTCTCAGAATTTCCCTGTGACATGTTTCTCTCCCTTTGAGACCAGTGGCCTTCTTGCCCTTTGTAACATCAACTCAAGCATTATAAGTGGTGTAGAAAACCTTGCATGAATTCTCTAGCTCCTTCAAGGGGGCTAATCCACCATCTAAGTCCCACAGGCTTAAATGCTTTTTTAGCACTTGAACTCTTCATAAGGATGAATTTCTCCCACAGTGAGGTCAGCCTCCAAAAGTTGTTACTTCGTCTATCAGAAGAAACTGTGAAGAATACATGGTGAATAGCATACAAATATCAAAGAAAATAACAGAATTTGTAATTATCTGTAAAATACCAGCGTATCACAGATTATTTTCTTGGATAACTGTTTAAAATATCATAATTAGTATTTAGAGAAGCATACAATTATAACAATTCTACTAGAAACAGCAAAATATGCTCAGTGAACAGTCTGTGTGTACAGCCACTGGTCTAAATCAACTCCACTGCCAAACTGGCAAGCACCAGGAAATACATTAAATGAATAGACAATTCAGAAATGTCCAACAGATAACTAAAATTGCAATTTTATTTTTTTCAATAATATTCATCAGACAATTTTCTGACAAGACTTTTCTGAAAGATGAAGTGCAAATGGGAACCCTGTAAGAATGTTTAGAAGAATTGTACATGACATTTTTTAAGCGCCACTAAGTACACATTGAATACTTTGTAAGTATATAGGCATAGCAACATGCAAGTGTCATGTACCTTACATTACAATATGCATTTTGTCTGCTTAACGTTATTGACGAAATTCAATGAAGGAAACATGTCTCACCATCAGTGCAATATGTTTAATTCCCTTGGATTTTGTTTTCATGTTAGTGGTCATATTCAAATATAACCTTCCCAAGGCCATAACTTGGCATTGTAAAAGCAGAGTACACTGGAGTTCCTAGGAGAATACACTTACACTGACTACGGATAGATGGAGTTGTTAAAGTCCTTTCACAAATTATGCCTTACTATTTGTCCTAGGAAACTAGGAAATGTCAGCTGAAGTTTTTTTGTAGTTATAAAATATCTAGGTTAAAAGTAAAGTATGCACGAGGACTGCTTTCAATTCTGTTGGAAGAGCTAAATAGCAACGTGTATTAAGGACTTGAGCCTTGCTCTTTTGAAATTGACAGGTGTATTGTACCCAACTTTTGTGGAAGCAGGGCATATATACGAGTTCAGTAATCCATGAGTTCACTCTCGACTCACTGTTTAGGCAGAAGCTGATGACAGTAGGTCATATTTGCATATTTCCATGGAAGCTATATAGGGGTATAAGCAAACCTGCTTTCCCTGAAAAAGGACTACGTGTGGAACTGCATATTTACTAACATTAATCAATATGCACAGAAAGGAGAGGAAGAGGAAGTGATAAAGAATTCAGCCCAGCAATTAAAGGCTTTTCTCTTCATAATCAACATAAACAGTTGATCATGATCATTTTTATTTTTTTTACAAGTTATTACTTTAAAACCCTTCCTTTAGAACCTATTATGAAAACCCTTCAATGATTTCATTGTAGAATAAGATTAAGAAAATGAGTATGTTTAGAAGAAAATAGCATCAATGATTTTCAACACTATGCATAAGGGCAGAGTAAGGCTGTCTGTAGTTCGTGCTGAAATGTGAGATCAGATTTCACACGTGAAACCCTGCTGGCTTGACCCTGAACACAGGGAAAGTGTGAAAGTGCTGACCCTAACAGGCTTGGCTTTGCACCTGGAATCTTTAAATAAAATAGAAGAAACAAAAATCTGACCTTTTCTTTAATAGTAACACACACTTGCTCCTTTTAGAGAACAGACTTCTTCTTCTCATCCCCTTTCCAATTAGACTCCCGCTTTTAGCCCAACAGAGAAGAAGAGATGAGTTAAGACAGACTGCGGAGGGCAGATCTATAGTAAACACAGAAACCATGAAGAAGCATGGGTTTGGGTGGTTTTTTTTTTTTTTTTTGGATTTTTTGTTTTGTTTTTTTTTTTTGTTTTTTTTATTTTTTTACATTTTGCCACCTCCTGAGAGGCTCTGGAAGCCCCTTGTACCATCCAGTAGAGTCATCGTATTGGCTTCACACCATCTGCCATCTGGTTGTGATTATATTAAACATTGCTCAAAAGAATGAACATCACTTGGCAAAAAGATGATTCCTAGATGCTGGAAGAAATCCCTTCAGGGCTGCTGGAAGCGCACAAAGCTTGGAGCATCCTGAGGATGTGGAGTGATACCGAAGTGTGCTGTTAAACCATGTTTGTACCCTTATCTCCTCCTGAGTTAAAACAAGTGCAGAGTGCTGGGTTAGGTTCATCGATAGCAAAAAGAAACTGTGCTAGCTTCTATTAATACCAAGTAGACAACTCTCATTTGCTTTACAGGTACTAGGTCCACTTTGAAAAAACACATAGGAAGTCCTGCTCTCAGGATGAGTTTCTACTCTGCTCTGCTGACATCAAAGGCTGCTCTATCTATTTACTTTTCTCTTATTGTTTGCAATAGTCCTTCCCTGTCCCCCATGCATTGAGTGTTTTTTATGCCCTGGCAATATTCTGTTTAAATAAGTAAGAGACATGTCAGAATATTTCAACAGTATTGGTATTGCATATTTAATTCAAAAGCCTGCATGTGCTTTTTAAAGTTTCTCTTTAAACCTGCATGCCTTACTGGAAAGAATTGCGTTGCAGTTGGATTGCACATCATTATCTAGTGCTGACTAAATACTGATGTGTTCTAGCAGTTCATTTTTAAGCTGTTTGGGATGAATCCCCAGCCAGTGTAAATTGGCCCACATTTAAGGCAACGGAGTGAAGCTGATTTATACCAGCTGAGGCTGTGTCCCTATGCCCTGTTAAAACCTCAAACTGTCCCAAAATTAATAAAGAACAGGGCAAGAATTATGAACCCAGGCAAGATTATTTTTTCTATTTTTAACAGAAAAAAAATAAAAATACAGTGATCTCATTTCAAGACTACACTGAAGATTCAGTAGTATTTAAAATGTATACAAATATCTCATAGCTAGTATTTAGACTAAGAGGTAGATGTCATATTCTAGGAATAGAATAGTGTGTGGAATGATGCTAATGGCTGTTGCTGAATACATCTATTTGCTTGATACACAGGACACAAAGGAGGGTTATAGCAACGGCAACCACAAGAAGGCTTACAATGTTATTTTCTTCTTTTGCTAGTCTATGTTATCTGCCTTTTGGTGCATTCCTTCTGGAAGGGTATGAGGGAAAAGTGCCAAGAGGCAAAAAGATCAGTAATACAAAACTTCACATTCACAAAATGTTAGCTTTATCATTAAAAGCATCCTCTGTACTTTGATGGAAGCATTTTGTACTTACAATTTAAGATTACTTTGTGTTACTGAGCAAGTAGTAGATATTCCAGGTAAGGTGATTCAGTAAAATAGGGGTCAGAAGAATGCAGCTCTCTCTCTTTCTCTGTTGTTCATGCTAAAAATACCAGGGCATATGGCAGTGTATTTCAGTATCTTAACATACTAGGCTCCCTTAAGGAGAGAAAAAAAATAGGAAACTTGTGCTGTTGAGCCAGAAATAGATTACAGAACAGTGTTGCCAGACATACAGAGTGCTGGCAGCAAAGCCATTAGCTGAGTCAGTGTTTTACTTTGCCTACACGTGTTTCAGTTGATGGGCCTCAAAGAAATGGAAAGCAAAGCTAGTGAGAATGAGAAGCAGTATAAGCATTTTTATAAAACAGTTATAATTGCAAGCAAAGGAATTACACATACTGCATCAGGATATCCACTATTTGTGTATGTGCCTTTCAGTTTTCCCTTGTGACTGTTGGGGGTCACCCCCCTGCTTCAAATAACCAAAATGCATATTATAATTACACGTTTTTCCAATATTCATACACAGCAAGTACAAGATACTTACATGTAAGTACACTGTATTTACCTATATTTTTGCATAGTTTTTAGTGTGTACTTTGTGCCACTTAATAAAAAGCATTACTTGTTATTTTTTTGTGGTTGGTTGTTTTTCTCTATTAGACAGCTTATTCAATTCAAGTTGAAGTAGCTGGATTTTTTGGTATGTTCATCACAGATTACCAGTTCCTAAGAGTGCAGAGACTGGACACTTGAAGGAGTCTGCGTAAGTGGCTGGGGGGAGATAGGGGAGGAAGCTGTAGGGTGACATTTTGAATATGAAGTTTTAAATCATCTCCTTAATTAAGAAAAGCAGTATCAGATTTACAGTGCTAATTTAATACAATTTACCTTTAATTTGAATGGAATTGTAAAGGTAAGAAATCCATTTTCCTTTTGGTAACACTTTACAATAAGTGGCACTAAATTACACTATAACTGCTATGTTACAGGGAATTACATGTAACTACACTGTAACTGTTGAAATAGCTACTGTACATGTGCGTACATGGTAACTTCAGTGCTGTTACAATCATGAATTACATAATTACAAATGATTCTGTCCTTTCTTTTCATTGAAATAGTCATATATATATAATACTGTAATGAAAACACACAAGATGTTAACTTTCATGTCTTATTTAGAAAAGTCGCTTTTCTTCACATATTCCTTTATAGAGGGAGTCTCAGTGCAAGACAAACCATCCTTAAGTAATGTGGACTATAATGTGTTCTAACTTAAATGCCGAGCCTCAAGTTACACATCAGGTTACTTAAACTTTTTCTTGGTTTGCCAGATGACACTAAAAGAGTGGGATGATACACCCCTTGTCTTCTGATGCACCGCTTTCTTGTTCAAAACATGAGAATGGTCTTGAAACATTAAAGAAAAACCAAGAATCTACATCAAAAAGTTAAAAAACAATCAGCAATTGACACCATAAACAGTACACTGCAGAAAACAGCTACCTGCTCTTGAGACAGCTAGTCTGCAAGTGTGTGTGGGAGAGGATGTCACATACATTTTAGAAAGGGTGGTTCCCTTTCAGAGCCTCCATTTTGCATATTCCATGGATACCTCATACCATAATAAAAGTGGTATTTCAGAATGGGATCTTGGACAAAGGGAACAGACTTTTAGCCTACTGAATGTCATTAGTGTTGAACCATGGTTTGCTTACAAAAAGGAGGGATGCCTCTTTACACCTAGTGTAGTGATTTAAACCTGTGAAGACCAGACAGGCCTGCAAAGTGCTCTCCAGGTAGAATGCTCGGTGTGGGGCTTTCCACACCTGCTTTTTACAGCTGCAAGGGGCATCACCAGGTGCAAGACAATGGAAGATCAACTGTGTAAAAACTGAGCATATGTGAGAAGTTTTAACTGAAATCGAATGAAATAACCTATACTGACAGTACAATTTACACCTCTTTTTTTTTTTTCTTTTTTTTTTTTTTTTTTTTTTTTTAAGTTTAAATGCTCTTTCTGTGCCACTGGAGAAAATGGTTTGAAATGGTTACCCCAAGGGCAATCCTGCTTTTGAAGGTCATACCTGCCCCTGCACGGGTAATGGTTCAAGTAACAATACTACTATTCAAGCAAGCTGAAGTTGGGAAGAAATGAAAAAATACATAAACACCACATTGGTGGGGAATTCCACTTTAGCAAATAAGGCCCTCATCCAGAGAAGCACTTATTTTTAAGCATATGAATACTGCCTTACAGTCCAATGGAACTTCTCTGACGCCTGAATCTGAAGATGTGCTGAAATGCTTAGCTGAACTGGGCCCCAGGTCCTGAAATAAAACCTTCTTGTATGTGATACTGTACCTTAGATAATGTAACTTACTGTTGTGACAAGAACCTATATTTTTGGTATTAAACTGAATGACTTCCTTTGCCAGCCTTTTACATGTGTATGTTTTGAAAGACATGAATATCTTGTAAACCTATACTAGTTTTCAATGTGTCTAGTAGCACCTACCTGGTTCTCTCAAACTACCATATTATATTAACATATTATTGCATTTTTCCACAGATGGGTATGGAGTGATCTGTAAAAACAAGCATGCAACCACATCAATGCAGACTTATTTCTTTAAAATGTCATACTGTATATGATTTATTATGTTAACACTCAACCACATCATATTATTTATGTCTGTATATTTTGAAAAAAAGTGCTGCTTTGATTGACGTCACCCTTTTTTCTTAGAAATCAACAAGATAAATGTTTCAAGAAAACAATTAAAATACTCTAATATTGTCCTTAAAAGGTTCATACTCTTCTGATAAATAATCTGACACAGCACCTTTGTCTTCCGTTTCACCATACTCCATGATGTTGTATTCCAAACTCTCCCTTACCCACACAAAAATAAAATCCCAGGAGAAAGTCCTTTACAGCAGACCATCATGCTTTTAGGCTTCACAAGTACAGCAACCAGAGAGAAACACTCTTTTGTCAAAGGTGCAAAACTTAGGAGCAACACAAGCTCCCACTAGACTAACTTGCATACTCCAGTGTAGAATCATATCCAAGAGCTGTTATGGCCACCTTTTAGTTTCATTGGAAGAGGATATAAGCCAATGGGCTTACAGTGTTTTGTTGTCATATTTAAGAGCATGTGATTCTTCAGCTGTCAATTACACAAAAAAAAATATTCAGAAATAATCCAGAGACTTTCACTGTGGATCTAAAAGCATGGCAGGAATTCTCTATCATTCACGGTGACATAAGTTTGTACCTCACAAAATGCATAGACAGGAATTTAATATAAAGAATTAGTCCATTTACTGTATACACAAAACATATATCTTTTGTTTTAACACTTCTATTTTTTTTTCTTTTTTTTTTCTTTTTTCTTTTTTTTGGCAAACCAACATAGAGAAGCAGTTCTGGAACTGCCAAATTAAAAATCGAGAATTTTAGCAACTCAAAAGTATTTTTTTAAGGATAGTAATCAAATGTGGTTGTAATTTAAAACCTGAGGCTGTGCACTGGTTGTTAGCTTAAAACTACCTTCCATATAACATTGTGCTTCCATTGTATAACAAAGAAAAAAATTAACGAGAACTAGAAAAGTTTGCTGCTGAACAGTGCTAGGACATACAGACAAAAAATACTAATACATGTTATCTACTCAGAATACTAATTTGAGTCATATCTAAAGGGATATAATGAACATTAGAAAATGCTTACTTGTGACTGACTTAGTTACTGCCAAAAAGGTTGAATATGTATCAAATAATGTTTAATTGAATTTATTATATGCACTATATACAGATACTAAAATGCCTTGAGGTTGTGCCCCATGAACACTTCAAATTTGAGTGGGCAGGTGAGTTCATGTGAAGCAAATAAATTATAAAACCAGAAATTACTCAGAAAGTTCTCTAATCTTTGCAATCCCAAAAAGCAGTAAAAGGGCAGGACAAATTTGTTTCAAATTAAGCACTATTATCTAACTTTGCAGAATCTGTATAGCTATTCAGCATGTTTTTACCACTGAAACACAGCACTGTTGTCAAGGTACCATTTCAAACATAACAAAACAAAGCAAAGCAAAACAAAACAGAAAAAAAAACAGTGAACTGCTTTTTTTTCCACCAAATCCAAGTATATAAGAATTATACTAAAAAAGATTTCAGTTTGTGTTTCCTAGGGCATATGCTTCAAAACCAGGTTGCTTTTTGAATTATAGATAGACATGTATAAAACATTCTTTGTAAACCTCTAATCTTACACTTAACATTTTATGTAAGTAAATTAGGTCCTTACCTAATAGTACTTGCTATGAGTATTGTTCTATGACACACTAGTAGGGACATGATAAAAGAAAACTGAAAAAGAAAGCTGCATAACATTTAAACATGTAGAAAACTTGGATTTAGATGATGATTAACATTGTTAAGGCTGTATATTCAAGCACTGTATGTTAAGAGAGCAGTGGATATGAATTTTAGGCAATAAGAAATGTCCTGCTTTACACATGATACTGTAATTACAGAACGATGATGTCAACAGCTGATTGTTGGCATAAACTGGCTGCTTATAGCAGGTATGTGAGTTAATAAACATAGCAGAAAATGGCAGAAATGAATTCTGAGAAATGATAGCCAGTTTCCTCCAGCAGTCAGCCTGATAAGTAAAACTTCAAGATTCTAGCTCTGCATCTAAATGAAATACTCTTTTTTCTCCTCTGCATTGACTTGGCTGCCTTCTGCATTGATAATGGCTGTGTCGGCATCAGGTGCATCTTCAGCTCCTTTTGCTTCATTTGTTAAATATGTTCCTATAGGAATCAGTACAACAGAAAAAAAAGGAAAAAAAAATTAGGTTTTTTTTAGCCTTATATTGCATTATAGGAAGAACATTTCTAACTATGCTCCAGTTGCTTCATGATCAGGCAAATATATTTACATGATTTTAGTGAACATCATACAAGTATGGTCAACTTTCTCATCTGTGCAAGAAATATTTATAGCATTGATACTGATAGTACATATCCACAAACTCAAGTATATCCACAATAAATTAATGTCATTTTTTAATAAAGATCCAGGTAGTTTTAGTAACTGAACCTGCTCGTAGATACTATTACAGATATTTTTTATGCTTAAGATATGAATAAAAAGATATGTGAATAAAAAGAATTGTGTACAACAGTCAACTTTCCCTTTGTGAAAAGCATTATTTCAGTTGGCATAAGATGTATAACTTTGTTCAGGAAAGCAAAACAAAAAAGACACACTTCTACTGACTCATTAAAAAATCTCATGTTTCCCTCACACAGTCCAATAAAATTAAAAACATGCTTATATCAGCTACCCATATGATTATCCTATCTAAAATGAGATTTAAAGAGTTAATACCAACACTGTGGAACACAAAGCATGGCAGGAATTCTTTATCATTCATGGTGACATAAGTTTGTACCTTAATGAATCAACCAAATTTTAACAACAGGTCTAAAAGCCATTTGGAGGTTAAATGACAATAAATTATAACTAGGACAAAATCAACCAAACCACGCAGCTTGGTGTCATCGGCTAATGGTGGGAGGGATAGAAAATGAAGAGAATAGAACTCTTAAGGTAAAATCTCTGGATACAGCAAAACTTAGCCCAGGAAAGAAACCCTTATTCCTGTGGGATCACTGGTAAAAGAGTCACTGATCTGAAATCTCACCACCAGCTTCTGATATTATCTTTAAATACATGCTTAAAGTATTAGCACAATTTATTAAAATTTAAAATCTTATTCATTCAATATATATAGTCTGCTGAATCAACATACTGCTTAAAACTATGAGATCATATAACTAAGTGTCTAGAGCTAAGGGCCAAAGCCAAGGGGCAATCTGACCTCTTAGTCTCTCTAAATCACTGATATATGAGATGACCTTGGGTACATAACTAGATGTCCTTTGCCTTAACCAGTCCACAGGAAAACTGGGTAGAATTCATGAGGACTTCATTTGTGACTGGACTGTGAACTGAACTTTCTCACCTAAATCATTTAGTAGATGGGGGAAGGAGAAAGGGAACAGCACTCCCAGGTGAAATCATGACTTACTTCCAAAAGTGACCAAACTTCCACTAAATCTGTCCTACCTTTATGTCTTGCCAGGTATCGACCAAGGAGAATTATAGAACACAGTGTTACAAAGACAACTACAGCCACTATTCCTCCTATAAGAGCATGGTCAGGTCCGGTCTGTCCAGCCAAAGCATTTGGATCTAGAAGGAGAAACAAAAAGCAAAAGTTGTCCTACACAGTCAAAAATTGTCAGGAATATTCACAATAGCAAATGTTATACTGATCATCCTGAAAATAGGGCATTTCCCTCTTTAATATTCAGCAAGGTTATTCCCACTTTCACTACCAGTATCTTATCAACAACATAGTGTTTGCTGCTTGTATTCCCAGATTGTTAAAGCCCTGAGGACATCACGGTTATGAAAAATAGTACCTTATTCTTCTTTGGCAGAGGTTATTAAATGGGAAAGATTTCTGGTTTTGTCCTCATCATTTTACAACTGAAAACCTGGCCGCAGCTATTTATAGAAGGAAAAACAAGGAACTGAGAATTGGGGATCAGATAGCATCAGCAGAATAGTGTCTGCATAATACATAATTTATAGAATTGATTCTCAGTGGGGAACCCTTAAATATTCTCTTCCTCTCATTCCTATCCTATTGCACCAGAAATGAAAAGGCAGATAAAGTGTAGCCATGCCAAGCTCCTCTGCACATGGCTAAGTCTGCATAAATTTGGTCAGACAAAGGTATCAGGCAACCTAAAGATCATCATTCAGTCTCAAGCATCAGTTTCTGAATTTTCTAAGTATACTCGATTAACAACAACGTGAGCAAACTGTAATAGATATAAAAGTGTATTAGCAGGCTCATTGTACTAGCTGTAGGCACAGTGTAAGGAATACCACCAGATTCTGGGCTGGTCATTTGCCTGTTCTGTTGCCTGGTGCTTCACAAAAGTTGCAAAGAGACAATCATGGGAAATCACACTACTTAGGAGTGAGTAATTTTTTGGAGCTTCTGAACAATGAACCATCAACCCGTGACTGTTGACTCACCTGCAATATGCAAAAGAAGGTAAAAATTCAATCTAAGGATTATGCCAAGACTTCTATTTTAATGAAAATGCCTCTGCTACAAAGTAACAGTAATTCTCTGAAGACATTATTAGCATGTACTGCATGTTGCAATCAGTCTCTCTGCTTCAAGGGCATTTCCCTTGTAGGAGCTGTTTATAGTCTACAAATAGGTTGCAAACAACTTCTTTGCTTTGCAAAAGGGAAAAGCAAGAAAAATATTTACACAGAAAAGAGGACAAGTCTATAAAGAGGATAGAAGGGTCTCTGCTAATGGCAAGGAGGTGTGATTGCATGATATCATAGAATCATAGAATCATAGAATAGTTAGGGTTGAAAAGGACCTTAAGATCATCTAGTTCCAACCCCACTGCCAGGGGCAGGGACACCTCCCTCTAAACCATGCCACCCAAGGCTATGTCCAATCCAGCCTTGAACACCGCCAGCGATGGAGCATTCACAACCTCCCTGGGCAACCCATTCCAGTGCCTCACCACCCTTACAGTAAAGAATTTCTTCCTCATAGCCAATCAAAACTTCCCCTGTTTAACTTTGAACCTGTTACCCCTTGTCCTCTCACTATAGTTCCTCATGAAAAGTCCCTCCCCAGCATCCCTGTAGGCCCCCTTCAGATACTGGAAGGCTGCTATGAGGTCTCCACGCAGCCTTCTCTTCTCCAGGCTGAACAGCCCCAACTTTCTCATAACTGCATTCTGCTGATCAGCATCATTCTATAACAGTATGATGTACAGATGTAGCTACATGCACATAAAGTGTACATAAATATAACATTAGAATCACGTTCATGCTGAAATTACATTTTTAGGTTTGCTGGAGCAAAAATGGTATGGCCATCGTTACAGATACAGTTCTGCTCTTAACAGTCAGTGAATCCATCAGGCATGGCTTTGTCACTTATTACTGGCTTTCTGAGGTCCCAAATCTTTTTCCTATTGCTGCTAAGAGGACTTCTAGGAAGCTGCTGCAACACTTCTGTGGACATGATGGCAAATAGTAGTTATCAGCATCAAAAAAGGTAGAAATGCCTCATAAAGTCTTATAAAATCAGCTGTGTGTACACTCTCCTCTGCTCCCATGAACCTCCTGGTATAGTGCTACTATTGGCGGTACTACCCTGACTACATAGAATCAGTTCAAGGGGACATCAGCTCTATTTTGGCTATTAAAAATGACCCCAAGTTCTGTGTGCCAGCAGCCTCACTGAGAAAAGTAAGACAGTTGAAGTCTTGCCTCCCCAAAGCAAGAGCCTTTCAGAAGCTCTGCTTTCTGAGGGGAGTAAGGAGGAGGTGATTGTTTGCTTGAGAAAATGGAAGGTGACAGCTTGCTGCACGATTGTCAGCCTGCATGAACTGTATAGCAAATTCCTCCTTTTGTGGTGCCTATGTAGCAATGCTGCTGTAAACCTCCTACCCACCTGCAGCAAAAGGTAGCACCCATTTGGGCACTGAGGAACATCCATGTCCCCAGGTGCTGCATGTGACCTGCAGGAGATGCTCTTCCCCAACGCTGGGCCAGGAGCAGCACGAACATGTTTTTCCACTAAAAGCTAACTTCTGGTAGTATACTAGCAGTAAAATTAAAGAATGAAAGGAGATATTAGAGGGATAATATACTTCCTGTTGAAGTGTATAATCCATAGAAGGGTTAGCACCACATTTTATCTAGAGATGTTTTCTGAAAAGCTGATTGCAGTGTACAGCCTTAGCTCAACACCCAGATTTACAATGTATTTCCTCTGTGAGCTTTTATAAACAGCATAGATGAAAATACTCACAATACACTGAGATAACTATGCCTCTGTGCTTTCATCCTCAGGTGATTTCCTATATATAGGTACTCCTCCTCCAACATATTTGATGTGTCTACACGAAATGACCTAAAGCCAGCATAAATATAAGGTTCCCACCTATCGGTGTGGATTGATGAAGACTCTACTGCTGCTACAGGTTGAAACTTTTAACTTCCAAGTAAATTTATGTATTCACTGGAATGCAAAGGAAGTATCGTGCTTCTGTCATAATCTTCAAACACTGGCATCAAAGCCATATTAGATAGATAAGTACCACTAGAAAAGTTTGTCCAGAAAAATACTTGTACATGACAACATTCCCATGATATTACCAGTGAACAATTTATTTGTTAGAAAGGAAAGGAAGGAGAGTGAGGAAGAGATGGAAAGAAAGGAAATAAAGAAGGAACATCAAAAGTAGCCTGTATTTCCTTGGGGAATGAGCATTCTTTCATCTCAAAATGAGAATCTGTACAACATAAACAATATTCTGAACTGGAAGTGCACCTCACAGAAATAGACTCCACACAGAAAAATGATATTAGCATTAAATATAAATATGCTCCACATTATGCATACAGAGAAATGCACTATACTTTTGCCTTGCATGAAATGACCTAAGCCCCATGAGTGAATTATCTATCTGGGGCTATCTATCATCTTACAAATAATTACAACACCAAAATGTGCCTGAATAGTATCTAGAAAATAGAAACAAAGGAGTTTGGAAACCATGTCGTTTTGTATCTTAGGTATTTACACAGTGAACATATATAATTTGTACAATTGTCCAAGTTTTCAGGGCATTTCTATTAACAACTCCCATTAAAGTTCCTGAAAATGCTGTGTATATGGGCACTTACCACTCCACAGTTTGCTTTCCAAAAAATAGAACAGTACTCAATTATTCTTGTGAGACCTCACTTGGAGTATTGTGTGCAGCTCTGGTGTCCTCAACATGTGTGGAGACCTCATAGCAGCCTTCCAGTATCTGAAAGGGGCCTATAGGGATGCTGGGGAGGGACTCTTCATTAGGGACTGTAGTGATAGGTCAAGGAATGTGTCCCTGCCCATGGCAGGGGGGTTGAAACTAGATGATTGTAAGGTCCTTTCCAACACTATTCTATGATTCTATGATTTTTAGATACCCACATAAGCTTCATGGGTTTTACCAGGTCAATCCTCCCCTGCCTCACACAGAACTCCAGCAAATCTTAAGTATGCAACTGGGCAATAAATACTTATAATCTGTTTCCATTAGAAAAAAAACAAACTACTCTGTTCCTGTTTTAAGTATAGCCTGTTTGTTAGGGCAATGGCACAGGCAGCTACAGTACCCACAGCCTGAAGCAGTGACATTCAAATTTTTTCATCAGATACTCTTCAAAGATCAGTTCTTTTTCTGTTTATTTAATTCTTTGATGAGACTATGGAAATCTTAGAGCAAGGTAATGACACAAAGCTCTTTTATTTGTTTTTGTCCTAAATTTAGGAAGCCTCTTCAAAATACTGATTGCTGATGCTGAGGTTGAACCTATTTTCAACTTCTGGGATTTGGCAGTTACTGTTTGTTCACAAACATACAGAAATAACACTCTTAAAATGACTTAGAGGAAAACAACTTTATCATTCACAGAGAAATGAAACACACCAGATAAATTCTAGACCTATTAAATATGTAGATAAGTGTTTTCTGTGACCTGCTGACACAAAGCTTCAGTGTAGAATATTTTTATATGCATTCATATGTAGCTAGGCAGAGAAATTTTGGAAATAGTGTTTCATGTTTTTGCATAAAGTATATGTTAATTATTAATCTAATTTCAGTTTCTTCCTGCATAAGTTTCCTTCTTATTAATGCATAGTTGACTTGACTGAGCAGGCTGCAGGAAAGGGTCAGATAACCCTTTCCTGATCAAAGGGAGAACAAGCATGTTTGTGTATGCTGAAATGGCATATTTTGGAGAATATATGCTTAAATAGCCCCCTTTACTGAAGACCTTTACTAACATGTATTTTTGGCTCAGATGCTTTAATTTTTATAAAACCATAAAGCAAGAGATGTATCCAGGTTTAAGGCATCCAAAATAATAATTTGGTTTGACTGTTTCTACTAAAAGAGAAACTGGAAATAAAGGTCCTAATTTGCTGTGGAGCTTAAACAAAATTCACAAAGTGAAGACATATTAAGCAGATGTATTATTCATAAATTACCATTCCTTAAGGCTGCAAAAAGAACAGGGATGTCCTATTTCTCAGACAAGTTACTGAAACCACCAGGCTAGAGTCACTTTAACTGATTTCATGAATAATCTATTGCTGAGGCAAAATAGAACCACTCCAGCAAGGGATCCTGGGGCACGGCTCCATACTACAATTTCTGTGGCAGAAAAATCTCTTCAAGTGACTCCTACCTCTTTCTCCATATTCAGCGATTTCTTATCATCCTCTGTACTACTTGCCTATACTCTGTACTTCTGCAAAAGCAACCGTTTGAAGGGCCTGGAACAAAATCAGTAAAGCAATGTGCATTTTAGGGTGGAGGAACCCCAAAATCACAATATTTAAATGAATTGCTCTGTCATATTTGAAGGACTGGTGAATTATTGCAGATAAGGGCAGGGTGAAAATGAGTGGTGGGAGCTGATGAACACTGTGAAGAAAATCTAGAAAAGAACCACAAGTCATGAGACATCTAAACCTGCACTACTTTAAAGTGCCTTAGCCAGAGGAGAGCAAACTGCAAAAACTATGGGAAACAAGTAGCTTTGGATTTTGAGAAGTTTACCAGTGAATGTAAGTTAAACTAGAAACATTACCCATTGAAATTTCTCTGCATTTCAGCTTAATTTCCTAAGGAGGCATAGCTTGTGTGATCATGCTCTGCCACCCAGTCTGAATCACTTTGGAACCATAAATCCATTACAACAAACCTTAAAAGATGGCAACGATCTCAAGATTATTGTTTTCCTACAATTAACCTGAGAGTACAGGTTGCAGCAGGACACTGTCCCACACGACATCCTTGTCTCTAAGTTGGAGAGACAATCTGATAGGTGGACCACTTGGTGGATAAAGAACTGGCTGGATGGCCACACACAAAGAGTTGTGCTCAATGGCTCAATGTCCAGCTGGAGACCAGTAACGACTGGTGTCCCTCAGGGACTGGTGTTGGGACTGGTCTTGTTCAACATCTTTGTTGGTGATATAGACAGTGGAATTGAGTGTGCCCTCAGCAAGTTTGCCGATGACACCAAGCTGTGTGGTTTGGTTGCTATGCTGGAGGGAAGGAATGCCATCCAGAGGGACCTTGACACGCTTGTAAAGTGGGCTGATGCCAACATGATGAAGTTTAACCATGACAAGTGCAAGGTCCTACACCTGGGTTGGAGCAATCCCAAGCACAGCTACAGGTTGGGCAGAGAAGAGATTCAGAGCAGCCCTGCAGAGAAGGACTTGGGGGTGTTGGTCGATGAAAAAATGAACATGAGGTGGCTTCAGTGTGCACTCGCAGGCCAGAAAGAAAACTGTATCCTGGGTTGCATCAAAAGCAGCGTGACCAGCAGGTTAAGGGAGGTGATCCTGCCTCTCTACTCTGCTTTCCTGAGACCTCACTTGGAGTATTGTGTGCAGTTCTGGTGTCTTCAACATCAAAAGGACATGGAACTGTTGGAACAAGTCCAGAGGAGGGCCACGAGGATGATCAGGGGGCTGGAGCACCTCCCATATGAAGACAGGCTGAGAAAGTTGGGGCTGTTCAGCCTGGAGAAGAGAAGGCTGTGTGGAGACCTCATAGCAGCCTTCCAATATCTGAAGGGGGCCTATAGGGATGCTGGGGAGGGACTCTTCATGAGGAACTGTAGTGAGAGGACAAGGGGTAATGGGTTCAAATTTAAACAGGGGAAGTTTAGATTGGCTATGAGGAAGAAATTCTTTACTATAAGGGTGGTGAGGCAGTGGAATGGGTTGCCCAGGGAGGTTGTGAATGTTCCATCGCTGGCGGTGTTCAAGGCTGGACTGGACATAGCCTTGGGTGGCATGGTTTAGCGGGAGGTGTCCCTGCCCCTGTCAGGGGGTTGGAACTAGATGATCTTGAGGTCCTTTCCAACCCTAACTATTGGGGTCCTTTCCAACCCTAACTATTCTATGATTCTAGGAGCTCAGCCCTTATTAGGTATCAGATAACCTAAAGGAAGGATGCCTTTATAAAACCCTGAATAGAGAGAAAAGCCTCAGTCAAAATCTATGCCCAAGAATTAATTTCTTATTGGAAGTTTCTCTCCAGTGCAAGTACTTCGGTGTCCAATACGGCAGATACTGTTTGAAGCTTTTTACATGGTTAGGTGGTATTTTTAACATGTAAGACCTTCCCACTTGATCTTTTTTTCCTTCGCTTCACACCCACTCTTCTTGCTTCTTTCTTCTTTTCTAATAATGGGTCAGCTTACACTGCAGTATTTATATGATTCACTTAAAAAGGCAGTCAACCATGAGGCACAATCTCATTGGAAACCAAAGATTTCTTCCTGCAGCTTACGGAACACATTTGGTTTTAAAAATGTATTTAGACTAATACAATTTGCCAGATATAGCCATAGGGTCCATAGAGATTTTAACCGTTCCACAATTATAAGTTTTTGGAAAAAACGGAAAAAAATGATAAAAAATTTCCCCAAGCCAACCCAAACCAAAAAAGATCCTCCCTCCCCTCCCCCACCTCAGTGACTTGACAAACATCAGTAGAAAAAAAGACTAAAAGAGGAATTTACTCACAATATGGATAGGAGGTAGGGCTGAAGCCCAGATAGCTGGCAGGGTATTTGCTTTAGGAAAAGTGACAGTAGTGCTGTCTGTGATAAATGCCACTAAGTAGAATTTACCCATTTTAGCATCTTAATTTGGGTACCTGAGAGTTCAATTTCCCTTGCCTGTCCTGGAGTGCTGAAACAGGTACTTTTAATCTCCTTTTGTAATATGCTGCTAACCACTAAAATACATGTACATGAAACTTGTGAAGGTATTGTTTAGGGGCAAAAGAAAGTTTTGTAACCTTAATTTAAATTGTAAAAAGTAGCTGCCCAAAGGGGCTGGTTGTGAAATTTGTTGAAAATGTGTTTCGTTATTAACCAATTCTGAACTTAAAATGTGACAAGCTTCTTCTTCCTTCAGTGCCTGAAGCAAAGAAGAACAAAACAGTGTACTATTATACAGCATATACAAACCGCTATTTTAATAGTAGAACATCATCAGCCACAGAAAAGACAGGCAGGAAAAAAGTTTACTTATATATCTTCAAAGGAATTAATACATTTTCTTCCCATGTTACTGCAGTAGCACATTTTGCCCGTTTTGCCTCTAAGCATTTTTTTCTCAGTACTGAATTATATATACATCCCTATTAAGAAGAACTCACATCCCAGAAGGATTAAAGTCCCACAATAATGTTTCACAGCTGAACCTACAGCTCCTTTTGAACACTTTGTGTTGTTCTCATGAATCTGAGACTTCTTTCAGTGGACAGAAAAACCCATATGTCTTCTGATGTGCGTTCGTAAGTAGGTGGCTGCTGTCAAAGGCAAATAAAAGCATTACCCGTTCCTATTTATTTTGCAGATGTATTTTTGCCATGCTAATAAGAGACCTGTATGCCTACAGTGTTAACACAAAAGGTTTAACAACATTTTTCAGGGTCCTTAGAGCCTCATTCCAGATTTTCTGCTCTGCCACTGACACAGGGGCTGTTAGTTATGTTTCCAGGTTTTGGTTTGGGCTGGGTTGGGTTTTGGCTTTCTTCTTAATGCTGCTTTAAAAGCTCTCGTTTCCTGAAGGGAACAGTTCCCCTAATTAGAGCACATAAAAGATTTTTCTTATTGACAACATTATATTTTTGTCCATCAATAAACTCATTAATTGCTTCAGACTTTGTCTTAGGAAAAAGAACTAAAACCTCAAAGTTTTTGCCTTCATCTACTTTGTAGAAGATAATTAAGTCAATCCAGTGTTTGAAGAAATATTTGCAGCCTGTCCAGCTCTAACTCTTGGCTACAGGAGGCTGTAGGGAAAGAGACAACCAGCACTGATGACTGTAGAATCTCCCTGTTAACTTTCTTTCCCTGAACGAGTCAGCTGTGGGCTGCAGCTACAGGCAGGTGATGCCTGAACTCTGCTTCCAGCCTTTTAATTTCCATCCCCTTGTGAAGTTCCAAGAATGCTCAGTGCCTCCATTGCAGAAAACAAAAGAAATCAGACTGAAGTCAGGAAACTTCAGCCTGTTAGTTAAAAAAGAGAAAAAGGAAGAACCCATCCTTATGCAGAAAATCAAGATGCATTGCTTTCTATTTTGTGAGAAAAAGCACACTTAATAAGTGCCATCTTTCTTCTGATGACTTTCCATCAACAAATATAGGAGAATCCCTGCTCTTCTTGGTTTTGTTAATCAAAACAAGGACAGGCACCAGCTGGAGTAGGTGTGTGTGTGCTCACAACTCCTCTTCCTGTCATCAGAAGTTAATTATCTATAAAAATAATGAACCATTCTCTAATTAACACAGAGATTGGAGATGTCAATATACTCTCCTGCTCCCTTCCTTGTAGTACTTTATAGTTGTGGCTTTTGGTCACTCCCTACAGACTTCGGTTTGCTAGAGAGAACATGAACATGACTGTGTGGGAAGGGAGTGTGGAGCATGGGCTGAGCAGAGTTTTCTGAGTGTACGCATCCACTGCTGCCTGCTGTCACAGGGGTTGGGGCCAGGCACCCACATGGTCTCTGGAAGTCTTATCTTTCACACAGCATGAGAAAGCAATGTATTATCACCACAACTTCACACCATGAACTATGGTGAGATCATTAAGAGAGTAACTGCTCAAAGCATTTAAGAAGCTATTTGGCTAACCTTAAGGAAGTCCCAGTAGTTTAAGCCTACTAAAAATTAGTATAAATGTTTCCACTGTGACTTTTTTGCCATTTTGTTTTAATGCTGTTTTTTATACAATTTCCCTCACAGATTGCCTCTCAGAGCTAATCTGTATCACTGCTCAAACAATAAATAGTACCTCAAATAAGCAGTGCAATGAAGACATGTTTTCAGCTGAGAAATGGCATGAAACAAATGGAGAGATTCTGTGAAGTGCAGAGATAGAGACAAAGCTGTTCCTGATTGCATAAGCTAGGTAGGAGAAGGTTTTCTCACCAGTAAAGCAGAGCCACAGATGTAAAGTCAGCCAAAAACATGTGTGGTTCTATAAGGATGAGAAGGAGCAGTAACAGATTCACTGTTACTGCAGTAGCAGTTGCACAAGATACATTGTACTGAATATGTTCATGAGAGTTTTAAAACCAAGAAGGGCAGCTTTAATTTAATTGAAGATCAGCTCTAATTAAAACTTACTCTGTGGTGGAAGAAAATCTATTGTTCGAATAAATTCTTTATGCTTATCATACTATTTTTTTCTTACCAAATCAGATTAGAATAATTATAAACCTATAATGACATCAAAACACCCCAGTAAACCAGCCACTTACAGACAGAATCTGACACCTCATTCATGCTGAATAGCAATTTAATCTGTCATGGGACTTCTCAGTATGAGTAATTGGAACAGAATTTCCTCTTTGGCAGCTAATAGCATATTTTGTCTGTCAATATATTTCTGGAAGATTAGCCAGGCATACTTGTGGTTAGGGTAACCCATCTGAAAGCGGCTGTTGAATGACCCAGCTCATCTCAGAAACATTGATGGGAGAGATATTAGCAGAGACAGTCTGCTGAAATGCAGAGTAACAGAAGAGTAAATTATTGATAGGAAGGTGAGGACCCCTGTTAATATGTGAGGCTTTCTTATAGCTGTTTTAATTAGGGCATAAAATCTCATATAAATTCTTTGGGAGAGTGGCAATTAGCAAAGTTTCTGTCCAAGCAATAAAACTATTTTCAATTTGTTTGAATTTTTGCCGGTGGTTTAATTGAATGCTATCCATTCTTTATGTCAACCCTGTACTAATGGAAATGACAATATTTTCCCCACTTAATAATGACATGCTTGATGGAATTCAATATCTTAACCAAATTCTCCTCTGGGAATATTAAGACTGTTGTTTTCAGATGTCTTAAAGTTAAATACCATCCTGCTATTAGCAGGAGACGGTTTATTCTTAATGCCATTGATTGGTAATGGATTTGCTAAGAGTAAGGTTGATCTTTGCTTTCCTAAACGCTTTGTATATTCACAGAAAAATAAAGCTACACAGCTTTTGGTTTATGGGCCTATTTTTTTTTAACTCAGCAGCATGCATTCATTTCCAGCAGCACTCATGATCTCTGTTGTCAGCAACGCTAGCTGCAACACATCCAGATTCTACCAAGGGGGTCACATCCACACCAGTTTGCAACTGACAGATCCATTTCCCACCTTCTCTTGAGACAGCAATGAGGACTGAAAAAATCAGAGGTCCACTGTAATTACTATGTATATTTCAGATTAAATAAATGTGATAAAAGCCTCCATCTGGCTGTTGATCAAATGTGCAGAAGCAGGCTGATTTTCAGTGACATATTACAATATGTCTCTTGTAACAGCCCCTCATGCCATTCTGTAAATTACTTACATTTGGGATTACTCGACTACGGCAGACAGAAATATTACTCACGGTTTAAGTGTTGCCAACTGGGAGTAAGGGAGACATGGTCTAATCTTGAAGTTGTTAAGCAAGGCATTTAGAAATAATGGGTCCATGTTTATTTTACTAAATTCTGATTGTGCTCAAGCTATTTGAAGATGGTAAACCCAATTTAATAGCATCCTGAGCCTGCTCCTGATGCTGGAAAGCTGTAAAAAGTCAAACACTGGAGAAATAAGTGTAAGTGGTGCGCTGGAGCAGTTCTTAAGAAGAACTTGAAAAATTAGAAAAGTCCTACAACATATGTCAATACTTCCAAATTATAGTCTATCTGCCGAAAAAATGTAGGCCTCTCTCTGAGGAGAAATTCAGTTCCAGGGCCTTTCATTAAAAAAAAATCCCAACCAGCTACCCAAAAAAGAAACAATAGAAATTTCAAGGGAAAACCAGAAAAAGATGCTGCCATTTCTCCATTCACTTTATACCTCTCCTTCCAGTGGCGTCCGCAATATATGGAAAGTCAAAATTTACTGCATTACTAAAGGTCTTTTAAAAAAACTTATGGTTAGAAAGAAAGGCTGTGGAAAAAACGTGTGGGATATTCACAGGGCAACTAATTGTGGTTAGAAGGGCTGTTCTTTCTTATGATATACAGTTCCTTGAGGTTTACAATTCACAGAACAAAAACAGAATTAATCCACAACTGAAAATACTAACGCTTACTTTTTAAGAAATATAAGCTATGGATATTTCTGGACGACCATATCAAATTTTACCTCTTATTGAGCATTCATTTTGGCTAGAACATATACCAGGACACTCTGTGTAAATGAAGGTGCTGCCCTGAAAGGAGAACTTTGGCCCTTTAAATTTTGATTGTAAAACCCAGCAGAAAGCCCTTGTTACTCTACAGCTCTTAAAAGGACAGTATCTTTGTACTATAGCAATTTAAATTTGTTTCCTTCTAGCCATTGGTTGGGAAAAACTTTGGAAGTGCTCATGAGCTTAAAAAACATCTGATGGCATTTTTTTTCTATAGAAATATTCTGCTCATCTGCTATTTTATCACTCCAACAAGTAACTTTGTCTTTCTTTCCCTATTAAGTTCTTATTCTGTTTTAACTGCATGAGATTTTCCATGTAATCCCTTTACCCTAAATTGTCTCATTAGCCTACATCACCTGGCATCAACTCTTACTTAACTGACGTGGCTCATTAAATGACATCTCCTCTTAAAAGGCCTCTAAAACCTTAGTCGTCTCTTTAGGAAAGCATGAATACAAAACGTGAAAGCAGAAAACAGCATTCCAAACAAAGCTGGCATCAATACGACTCTTCCAAATGCCACTGCTAAGCAAGTTTTCTTTTATCTTTTCTTCTTCCTTTCCTTCCTTCCTAAAAAGCCTGTTCCCTTTACATTATAGCTACCTAAGAGACACAATGTTACTTTCTGAAGTATCCTGCATGATTAAACTGATTAAAAATAAAGATGCGCTCCAAGAAGTTGATTCTGATCACTATGACATTTTGTTCAATCCAGAGGTTTTTGTTAGTCAGCAAAATTTTAGTTATGACTATATCACTATCACCTATAACAATATTATTCCCAACATGAAGCTAGCAGACATTACATTCAGCTGAAAAACAGAGATTCTTTCTGAAAGCATATGAAGCCAAATGTGGGTATTTCAAGCTTTCTGGTGTTGCAGACCTTAATTCAGTAAAACAAGTAAGTAAGCAACAAATGGGATTTAAAACAAGATTAAGGGCTTTTGTTGAGTTGGAACTGGAGTGTTAGATCCCCACTTCAGTTTACAAGACACTGCCTACTAAAAGAGACTCAGATAAACTAAAGAAGGAGCTAGGATTCCTTTAGTTGTGAGAAGCACTGGTTTTAGCTTTCCTTGCCCTCTGGAAAACTTGAGCAAGCTGCTCCTCCTCCTGTGAAGGTGAGATTCATGAATTCAAGAGCCCATTGTGACAGCTTTTCTCTGACATGTCTGGATCTGGCACCAGAAGCGGCGGTGAGCCTGTAGCACTGGGTGGCGCGTAATCAGAAAGTCCCCCTTGCTGGTAGCAGCCTCTCATCAAAGCGCTGCTCTTGTCACCTGGGCCAATGAGGCAGCATGTGGCCTGTTCCTGCAAATTCTATTTTAGTACTTCAGGTAGAAAGGGTTTTTTTCACACTTTTCAGTCCAGCTAAATCACAAAAATGTATGCTTGCTCTGCCTAGCAATGACTTATTCTGATCGCAGTAATATGTAAGGCCTAGAGGCTGGTAAGGTGTCCCTCCAGGACTCCATGCTGGTGACACCCCCTTACAGGAAGGTTAGTTTTTCCATGGATAAGGATGGAAAATCAGGTTTAAATTCTTGCCATGCAACAGGGTGTGTGCTTTGGTAAAGTGTTTTCTTTATCTGTGCCTCAATTCCTCTAAACTAAATTGAGACTTATGAACAATGAATGATCTTGACTCATAGAATGACTCACGGAACAATGAATGATTTTGAGATATCATGGCAGTTGGGTTAAGGCACGTATTTCACTTGTCCTCACAAACAATATTCCATATAATAGTATTTAAAAACATTTGAAATGGACTTTTGAGGGTTTAATTTTTACTAAGCTCTTGTTGGATGCATTTTTTGTTCTTTGGATAAAAGGAAATTCACCATCTACTATTATGGGTTTGCATAATGAAGAAAATAATAGCTGGATGCTTTTCTTCCTGAGAGATGAGACTGAACACGACAGCCTTACAAAGCCACATTACTAGAAGTAATTCACACCAGGTAATTGATGAAGATAAAAATAAACAGAAATAGGAGAATCTACTTCCAGATTATGGAAACAAACAGAAAAGTATTAGGGATGTTGTTTAACATTTTTAAACAGGTTAACATGGATCCTTGAGTTCATAAATAACTTTGAATTTAACATGAAAAATTGTTCACTGAAAATATATGTCAGCTGATATAAGAATGTAGCAGAGAATTACTGTTAAAAAAATGAACAGCTATAATTTCCTGGCTGCAGTCTTCATTTTTATTGCAGTAATGTCTACTTTCCCATAAGTGCTAATAACTGATGTGTTACAATTAAACTTAGAAAATTATGATTAAAACTTCTTTATATTTAGCGACACTACCTAAAATCTCAGAGGAGCATTTAAAGGTTAGGTCCTTTATCTGTATGTTAGTCAAATGCAACAATACAGTTTGGAACTTCAAAAATACATGAAGCAAGCAAACCTGCATGTAGCTGTCAAGGTTTCAGTGAACAGTATTACAAGGTAATCCTACCATTTTCATGACAGCTGAGCAACAAAAGCAATCACAAAAATCACGAGAAAAGACCCATAAAATGTTACTGGCTTAAAATAATGTGTGCACAGGTATAGTGGTCTCTCTTAAAAAGTTTTGTTTTTAAGCACACTTGTTCAAGCACACGAACATGTTAGATACTTCAAGTGACATTTGTGCCTTTGTTCCCATAGGGTATAAATAGAATAATAGAATAGTTATGGTTGAAAAGGACCTTAAGATCATCTAGTTCCAACCCCCCTGACAGGGGCAGGGACACCTCCCACTAAACCATGCCACCCAAGGCTCTGTCTAATCTGGCCTTGAACACCACCAGCGATGGAGCATTCACAACTTCCCTGGGCAACCCATTCCAGTGCCTCACCACCCTTACAGTAAAGAATTTCTTCCTCATATCCAGTCTAAACTTCCCCTGTTTAAGTTTGAACCCATTACCCCTTGTCCTCACACTACAGTTTCTCATGAAGTGTCCCTCCCCAGCATCCCTATAGGCCCCCTTCAGATACTGGAAGGCTGTTATGAGGTCTCCACACAGCCTTCACTGTACTATAAGCTAGTACAGTTCCAAAAGTTTCCATAGCTCTGCAAATACAAGCCATACTATGATATATTTCATGTACGGTATAAAAGAGAGTAGCAAATTCATACCCTGCAGAGGTCAGCTAGTTAGTGGCTGATGGCACTCACAGACTGTAAGAGTCAACAAGGTGGTTGGGGGCTGGAGCACAGAATGTCTGTGAAGATGCTGAGAAAATGACTTTTTTTTTTTCAGTCTTAAAAAAAGCTAAGGGAGGAATCATTACTGCCATCTTTAGCTACTTCATGGCAAGGAGAAGAGATGATGGAGCCAGACTCATACGAGAGGTGAGTAGAGATGACAGTCATTGGACACAAGCTGGAACACTGGCAATTCAAACTAGATATTAAGAAATTCTTTTTCACCACAAGGGGGGTCAAACACAGGATCAAGTTGTCCAGAAATATCCTATGGGTTCTTCATCCTTCGATATATGTAAAACTCACCTGAAGGGAGCCCTGAGCAACCTGATGCATGGTGGCACTGCTCTAAACTGAGCTTGGACCAGATGATCTCCAGAGGTCCCTTACGACTTATATTATTCCACAATTCTAAGCAACGGGTCATAAGCCACTGAAACAAAGAATACGTGGGGGGAAAAAAAAAAAAAAAAAAGAAGTTTTCCATACTTCTGTGTCTTAAAATTAACAGAGTCAATAATGAACGAGCATACAGCAGATGGACGCTAAGATCCTACTATTGTTTTAAGATGTACTGCTCTTTCTGTATTGTCCTACATTGCTGTTAGCACTGTTATATCCATACTGTCAAAAATTCAAGAGGCCCTCCAATTACTTTTTTCCTGCTTCCTAGTAATGGACACACTTGAATCAGGGAGCAGGAGTTCACATAAAACCTTAGAAATTATATCGCAGAAGGCAGCGGTATGTTGGCAGAGGAAAACTCTATGTGATACAAAGGGTCATCCTTTAATATTATTTTTCCTTGAAATACTTTTCTTCTTCTATCTCAAAAACAGGGTCTCAGCAGCCATTCTGAAAAAATAATTCCATATTAGATTACTTCAGATAATGTTTTACAAAGCATTATACATAATAGGAATGTCAAAAGATCAGCAAATTGTTCCAATGGAATTTCTATCAAATTATGTTTACAGTTACTGAGAGGTTAGATTTGCAAAGAAATGAGCTGACATTTCAGCATTCTGTGGCAATTACAGTATTTTCAGTCTGAGGATTTCAGTTTTCTGGCCATCTAGACAAACCCAGTGTAACTGTTTTTCTCAGGTATAGCTATATTTATTTATAGCAAAGTCAACTCATTTGAAATCGCTTGTATCTCTTTACTCACTAGAGAAATTGCCATGCAAGTAAAAATCTGGATAGGAGTGTTTCTCTGTAATAGCAGGGAGTAAGAACCAGCAACCACAGAAATTGCTTCTCTGCCTGTTGGACTTGATATTCAATGCACAAAACATATCATAGATAAAAATAACTCTGTAGCTTATCTCCATGTAACAACGGTAAGAACGCATCTTTCAAAGTACACTGTAGGCCCCAAACATGGCAGGGGCTTTGACAGGACTACCACATGGAAACCCTTATCTAACAATCTGATAAGTAAATATATGGTCCAAACGTTCTCCCCAAACCTGGGGAGGTAAAATCCTGCCACCACTGAGTTCTGTGGGAAAACAGTTTGGGGTGCACCAGCTAACTCTCTTTTTCTCCTGCTTCCTCCAATCCCTTCCTCTTTGGCAATGTGACTCCCAAGAGGAGGAAAATTTCTCAGCAAACCTGCTAATGCTATAGAATCCCATCTGTATTTAGGAGTGTGTGTCTACACAATTTTCCGGGTCTCCCACCTTCTACAGAATTAGCACCATCCTTCCCTGTTGGTTTTTCATGAAAGGTTCTACTACAGCTTCATCAAATCTGTAATTTAAGCGAACTTCCCCAGTGCTATAAGCATCTGCATAAATCCTGTTGCTGTCTTCCTAATGTGTTGTTGTGACTTCCTGCTATTCCTTTGGAAATGAAGAAGAGTTCCTTGCCTCAAAAGTAGGTTCCATGAGACGTCTTGCAATTTTTTTCTGTTCAATATTACTGTATAGTCAGGATGAAAACCAAATGCACATTTAAATATCTTTAATACAACTTAGGTAGAATTGGAGCAACAAAGTCATGAAGTGTGTTCACAAAAACACAGCTTAAGCCATTTAAAGGACAGTGAGACAAATGTGTTTCTGACAAACACATCCTTGGACAACTAATATGCCTAAAAGCAGCACTGTTTTGCCTGAGTTGATCATCTATGTACCTGCCTGCCCCATAAAGTTGTTTTAAATTCACAAAGTAGGTATCTCTTGCCCCAGTTGACTGAGGGTCCAATTGATTTGTTTTATCACAAGAATGTTAAATATATACTTGAAAACACTGAATTAAAATCAAATTGTGCTAGCCACAGACCATTCTAGTGAAGATGCAACATAAAGAGAAGCAGAATCATTATGTCTCAAGAGGGTTGTGGAGATTAACAGGGAATATTAAAATAAATACAATTCTGGCATGCATGAGTGTCATGGGTTCAGCAGCAGCAGTAATTTTTCTCCTTCTTGGTAGCTGGTGCAGTGCTGTGGTTTTGATTTTGGGCCTGTGAGCAGCGCTGATAACACCAGTGTTTTCAGTTACTGCTTGGTAATGTTTTGGTCTGGCCAAGGACTTTCTGAGTTTCATGCTCTGCCAGGGAGGAGGGGAGCCGGGAGGAAGCAGAGACAGGACACCTGACCCAAGCTGACCAAAGAGGTTATTCCATACCACAGCATGTCATGCCCAGGATGTAAAATGGAGAGCAGAGACCCGGAAGGGGGGGGGGGGTGGTGGGGGTGCACGGCTGGGTCGGGCTTGGTATTGGGCTGGGTGAGCAATTGCATTCTTTCCTTGCATTTGCCTTGACATTATTATTATTGGTGGTAGCAGTAGTGATTTGTGTTATACCTTAGTTACTAAACTGTTCTTATTTCAACCTGTGTGAGTTGCATTCTTTTCAGTTCTCCTTCCCATCCCTCTGGGAGCGGGGGGAAAAAAGAGGGGAAAGTGAGTGAGAGAGAGACTGCGTGAGTTAGAGAGACTTAAACCACGACAATGAGAGAGGGTGAAACGCTCTGAAAATCATAAGGACATCACCACAGTAAAATTACATGCCATGAGCATGACCACCTTTAGGCATAGAAGTCTGTCTCTTCGCACTATGAGACAGAAATGAAGTCCAGTCCACATTAGCTGACAGTCATGATAACTGAGAGGTAGGGTTTTGTGATCTTAGTTTAAGAAAACGCCACTTCTGTATGAAACTGGCTTGGAGCATAGGTAGAGTGAAGACATGAGATATTGTACCCAAAGAACTGCCTGAAACGCTAAATTCACCACTGACCTCCTGTTTACAACTGACTGCCTAATAATCATGCACTGAGTATCAGATTGCCTCTTCTCTGGTCTTGTTCTCTGTTGACTAGGTGTCCCTAGAAAGGCAAATTCTTCCTGGGCAAATAACACTGGCTGCAGTGGCACATTTCTTGTCTCATCTCCCTTTCATTCATGAGTGCATGCCACCAGCAATGGTATGATTTTGCCTTGGGCATGAGCAGAATGCCCCAGAACTCCTAATGATATATAATCTACTTTCAGCTGGGTAGGTCCTCAACAACACTTCATCTATGAATGAACTGGAATGCTGTACTTGAATACATCATATATGACAGACATGGTGTCACAAACAGATGTTCTCTTACTTCCTGTAATGATTAGTTTGATTCCCAACTGTATGCTCAACAGAATAGAGACAGTCAAAATCTCTCACCACTTTGCGTCTCTTCAGAGGTGTGCACTTCTGACACAGCATTTAATTTGAACATAACATTTTTAAACTCATTTACAGTTAGAAAATAATGCATATTATTCATTTAAGTTCATGACGACTGAGATAAAACAATTCCATTTTAGCATCTTATGACAGGAGGTCCAGGAGACCTCCTTGGATGGATAAGGAGCTGCTGAGGAAAATTCAAAGGAAAAAAGAGGCTTATAAAAGGTGGAAGCAAGGACAGGCGGCCTGGGAAGAATACAGGGATGTTGCCTGGGAAGCTAGGGGACCAGGTTAGGAAAGCTAAGGCCCATTTAGAATTAAACTTGGCTGGGAATGTTAAGGATAACAGGAAGGGATTCTAGAGGTACACTGCAAATAAAAGACAGACTAGGGACAACGTGGGCCCTCTCCAGAAGCTATCGGGAGAACTGGCTACCCTGGATTTGGAGAAGGCGGAGGTTCTTAACAACTTCTTTGCCTCAGTCTTCACCAGAAAATGCTCTGACCACACCACCCAAGACTTGGAAGGCAAACGCAGGGACAGTGAGAATGAAGACCCTGGGCCCACTGTAGGAGAGGATCTGGTTCAAGACCATCTTAAAAACCTGAACGTACACAAGTCCATGGGACGTGATGAAATCCATTCGCGGGTCCTGAAGGAGCTGGTAAATGAAGTTGCTAAGCCACTGTCCATCATATTTGAAAAATCATGGCAGTCAGGTAAAGTTCCCGATGACTGGAAAAAGGGAAATATAACCTCTATTTTCAGGAAGGGGAAAATGGATGAGCCGGGGAACTACAGACCAGACAGCCTCACGTCTGTGCCTGGCAAAATCTTGGAGTGGATTCTCCTGGAAGGCATGCTGAGGCACATGAAAAACAACAAGGTGGTTGGTGACAGCCAGCATGGCTTCACTGAGGGCAAATCCTGCCTGACCAATGTGGTGGCCTTCTATGATGGGGCTGCAGAACTGATGGACAGGGGTAGGGCAGATGATGTCATCTACCTGCACTTGTGCAAAGCGTTTGACACTGTCTCACACGACATCCTTGTCTCTAAATTGGAGAGACATCAATTTGATAGGTGGACCACTCAGTGGATAAAGAACTGGCTGGATGGCCGCATGCAAAGAGTTGTGCTCAAGGACTTGATGTTTAGCTGGAGACCAGTAACGAGTGGTGTTCCTCAGGGATTGGTGTTGGGACCAGTCTTGTTCAACATCTTTGTCAGTGACATGGACAGTGGGATTGAGTGCGCCCTCAGCAAGTTTGCCGGTGACACCAAGCTGTGTGGTTTGGTTGATATGCTGGAGAGAAGGAATGCCATCCAGAGGGATCTTGACACGCTTGTGAGGTGGGCTGATGCCAACCTGATGAAGTTTAACCATGACAAGTGCAAGGTCCTACACCTGGGTTGGAGCAATCCCAGGCACAGCTACAGGTTGGGCAGAGAAGAGATTCAGAGCAGCCCTGTGGAGAAGGACTTGGGGGTGTTGGTTGACGAAAAAATGAACATGAGCCGGCAGTGTGCGCTCGCAGCCCAGAAAGCCAACCGTATCCTGGGCTGCATCAAAAGGAGCATGACCAGCAGGTCGAGGGAGGTGATCCTGCCCCTCTACTCTGCTCTCGTGAGACCTCACTTGGAGTATTGTGTGCAGTTCTGGTGTCTTCAACATAAAAAAAGGACACGGAACTGTTGGAACAAGTCCAGAGGAGGGCCACGAGGATGATCAGGAGACTGGAGCACCTCCCATATGAAGATAGGATGAGAAAGTTGGGGCTGTTCAGCCTGGAGAAGAGAAGGCTGCATGGAGACCTCATAGCAGCCTTCCAATATCTGAAGGGGGCCTATAGGGATGCTGGAGAGGGACTCTTCATTAGGAACTGTGGTGATAGAACAACGGGTAACGGGTTCAAAGTTAAACAGGGGAAGTTTAGATTGGCTATGAGGAAGAAATTCTTTACTGTAAGGGTGGTGAGGCACTGGAATGGGTTGCCCAGGGAAGTTGTGAATGCTCCATCACTGGCGTTGTTCAAGGCCGGGTTGGACATAGCCTTGGGTGGCATGGTTTAGTGGGAGGTGTCCCTGCCCCTGTCAGGGGGTTTGGAACTAGATGATCTTAAGGTCCTTTCCAACCCTAACTATTCTATGATTCTATGAGTAATTAGGTATACTATACTGTTAACATATTTATGTGAACATAGAAGAAAATAGTGTATGTGAAAACTTCTTGGAAAATCTTATTCTAAGCACTGCTTTTTTTACGGAGTTTGTTTTCTAGTTATTTTAAGAAAATCTGTGGCAGCTAAGAAGCACATTTAAATATCATGATGTTTAGTGTCGCTTAAAGTTGTTCTTTGAAACATCTGTTTATCAAACTTTATCTACCTGTCTGGTGATAATCAGACAAATTACTGGCAAGACTTTTTTGCCAGAAGAGATGCCTGTCATTTTACAGAACAGATGGAGAGAATGAAGTTGACTTGCCTTTTCCTGATATATGCTGGAAACAAAACTTGCCCAAGCAAAACAAATGTTTTGGTTTTCCATTGCTTACATGAAGAACTATACTACCTGACCCTTTAAACAAATACTCTCATAACTGAGCCCCTCAGAGGTTAAGCCTCATGAGAGGCTTAACAATGAACAGTTTAACATTGTGTATGCAAGGAAGTACAGGCACCCTGGCAGGAAAGATCAGCCCTTGCACTGGTACCTCTTTAGTGGCCAAGCTCATGCATTAGAATGTCAGGAAGGATAATATTTATCATTTCAAATAGCCTATTCTGACATAATACTTTTTTAGGGACTGGCGGGGTTTTTCTGAGATGAGACAAGCTTCACAATCAGCTATTACAGCAAATATGTTTGAAATGCTGACACATGAAGGAAAATATTATATAAGCCCCATTTGTTTAGTCCTGTCGTGGTTTAAATCCAGCTGGTAACTCAGCCACACCGTTGCTAGCTCACTCCCCCTCCTTCCTCCCCCGTGCTCCTCGAGGGATGGGGAGGAGAATCAAAAAAATGTACCTCCCACGGGTTGAGATAAGAACAGTCCAGTAACTAAGCTATAGCACAAATCAATGCTGCTACCACCAATAATAAGAATTATAAGGGAAATAAATGGGAAGAGAATACAACCGCTCACCAACCACCGACCGATACCCAGCCTGACCCCTGCAGTGATCTAGCCCTTCTGGGTAACTGCCCCCAGTTTATATACTCAGCATGACATGCTGTGGCATGGAATACCTCTTTCGTTAGTTTGGGTCAGGTGTCCTGTCTCTGTTTCCTCCTGGCTTCCTCTCCTCCCTGGCAGAGCATGAGACTCAGAAAGTCCTTGGTCAGACTAAACATTACTGAGCAGCAACTAAAAACATCGGTGTTATCCGCACTGTTCCCAGGGCGAAAGTCAAAAACACAGCACTGCACCAGCTACTAAGAAGGAGAAAAATGACTGCTACGGCTGAACCCAGGAGAAGTCCATACACTCACACACAGAAATGAGGGATGTACTAGAGGATGTCTCTCCTTTTAACTCTCAGTTCTCAGAATCTGACTTCAAATTATACCACCTCTCCACATGCCAACAGCAATACAGATACAATTACTCAAGGAGTAAAAAACCACACATGTAAGAACTTCAGAGTATTATTCTTTAAAGAAGCAATAATGTGAATGGGATCCATGACGCATGAAAGCACCAGTTGAGGGGGTTGTTAAAAGAGAACAAAATAAATGTTGTGAAACACTCTGATACAACACTTTGAAATGTCTCATGTGTGCGTTTTGAGGAAACATAAAAAATGGTGGCTGTGATTGCTTTTCATAGCTGACAACAGCGTTTTGATATCAGATATTCTTTTTTGAGGTAGAACCTGTGTGAAACAAGCAGCTGTGCATCAAAACCAAAATATTCTTCCAAAGAACTACAAGAAAGGCCTAAGACATAAAAGGACTGATAATTATAGCAGCAAAACCATAATGAGCTCTGAGCGTAATTGATGGTGAGTTGAACTGCTCTTTCAAATGAAAAAAATCAACTTCATTTTCAACATGTTTAGGGAGAGTTATTCTAGTGCTAACATTTTAATAGTGTTTTTACACCTGAATTGTACAGGAACCTTTTATTCCCAAAACACCCTGAAAACTACATGATTCATTTCAGCAGGTTATGTATTGTGAAACATTTTAAACAAACCTGAAAACCAATTATAATGAAAGTGATGTTAGACTGGTTGTGGAGATTTTGGAGAAAGCAAAGCCATGCTTTTCTTTACAGCATTTTGTGCTTATTAACATCTTTGATACAAGAACACAAACAAAATCATTTAAGAGATTTCAAAGAAAGAGACTGAAAAAACTGAGAAGAGCATCTGCCTTATGAACACAAACCTTTTTCCTTCAATTTTTCCTGTTTTATTCACAAACTATGTTGAATCACAGAGACGCAGCCATGCTTTCTGATTTTTGGTACTTCCTAACAATGCTCTAAATTTCAGCAGAAAGAGTTACTGTACCTGCGGATGAAACCAACCAGAACCAAGAATAAGTACTGGACGCATTTGTTCTCCCTATGCGATAGGGATGGGGAAAGGAAAAGCAGATTTTTCAGAGATTCCTTAAAAGAATAATGACTTAAAATGAGCATGTTCTTCTCTTAGTTGTCGTTGTTAGTAGTGGGAGCAGGAGCACCACTTTTATTTTACATACATAATTCTATCATTCAGGGAAATCAAAATAAGTGTTATAAAATTGTCTTGTGCTTGCTTCCTCCAAATGCTGTCTCTTTACGCACCAGCCTGCTAGTGCACAGAACTGCTGGGTCCCTCCCCTTACTTTGAGAGCTGCCTCCTCGAAGCTCCAGGTAGGAAAACAACTCTGGACTTTGCCCTGTTCATAAGTCATAATGGTTAAAACAGCAATAGCACGATTGAGTTCATGAGTTCTGCTTCATTTTACATGTATTCCTAAGCATCTAATTATATCAAAAAGTGGATGTGTAGACATGAAATGACATCCTGTTTGAGAAGAGTAAGGATGAAACTCAGCCCCTATTAAGTGAGCAGAAAATTTCAATTAGCAAAACCAGACTTCGAGACAGAATACTAGCCAACGCTTTATTCACTCTTGTATGATTAGCAAAAACCAGATGGGCAAACAATAGATACTTTCGGATGTTTTCCACATTTTTCCTTCCCCAATTAGATGTATGTTTTGCTGTTGCTAAATTCCTTTTTTATTTCAAAGAAACTCATTTTCTGTCCATAGAAACAAAACTGAAGTGAGAAAATGATGGGGCAACTAGGCAGGTAAAATCCTTGTAAAACCCACTCCAAAGTGGTTAATATTCTGAATCCCTGCTTCAGGGAGATGAAAACCCTGCTGGCATAGCCTGAGTTGCACTGATATCTGAGCAGGAAGAGTTTACTGTAGATTTGGAAGCTTGACTTTTTTTAAAAAAAAAAAAAGGAAAGAAAGAGTGAGAAATTAAGATTCCCCTGTTATGCTGGGGTTTTCTACAACACAAGCCTCACTGATAAACAGAAATATAAACAAACAGAAATTAGAAGCATTAGAAGTGGTCAAAAACTGCTGAAGGTCTCAATTTAATTAGTATTCAAACTACTAGCAAACCGTCTAGCTCATTTTGATTCATTATGAAACATAACTGGAGAAACTGAAAAATAACATAATTCCTAATGATTAAGACTGCCATTATGTATATTTGCATAGGCATCAGATTCTTTTCAAGTTGCTGGGATTAAGCCAGGATTCCAGTTTTTGCCTGAAGCACGCAAAAGAGACTCTGCTGAAATGAAACTTTAACATCCCTACTGCAAACAAAAGTATGCCTTGAGTGTGTGCTCTGTTCAACTGCCTGAATACACATACCAGGGCAGCCTTCTCTACATCATCTAGTGGAACAGAAGTGCTGTTACATGTTTGCTATATATTTTTTAACATACTTCAAGCATCTGATGTATTAGTTCAGTTGTAGCAGTGTATTAAATCTTTCTTTGGTAAAAGAAGATATAATAAAGACATACTTAATGGATGGACCAGGAATAAACTCTGTACCTTCTTCACTCACCCACCCCAATTCCCCCAAACAATCCAAACCTGAATATACCTTAATGCATTCATGCAACACGCACACTGTTTCATACATGGAGTTATTAGGTTAGACTCATAGCGCTTGAGCACTGTAAGCTATTGCTATCTGATAGCCTTCACTGATGTGTAGTAGCAAGGAGCATGCTCAGGGTACGTAAAGCTGGATCATTTGCATGGAAATGTCTAAACAGATCATTAACTTCTACCCATTGATGCCTCTCTAGCTGTTTCCAGCAATTCTTCACTCTCTCATGAACTTGTATGTACTGGCAGAGAGTAAAATCCAGCAGCTTTTAAATTTTTGGGGCTAAAACTGTTTCTTATTTATGATTGGATGTGAATTAAGTGTTCTTTCTCCTTCCTATGCATCAGACAGAGTAAGAGGACTGATCAGGGTATGTATCTTCTCAGCAGCTAGAGTTTCACACCCAGCACTGCAGTAAAAGTGGAAATTGAAAATTGTATGCTAATAGAGAACAGAAGAACTGCAGCAACTTCATTGCTGGTCTACAGTGCGCTTACAGCCTGGGACCTAGAAAGCAGCAGGCCTCTCCTTGCCATCTGTGGGAAGAACCAGAATACATCTTCAGCTGGGTGTCAATTTCCAGTGCTTACTCTTTCAAGAGAATAAACTCAAAGAGGTCTGTTGATGTACCTCATTTCTGCACAGCATCATCTTTGCTGCGTGATTTTCCTAGGAGTGCTCCTAAACGTGAAGATCTGCCTGAATTTGATGCAAATCACCAGAAGAAAAAAGACAAAAGAAAAGCCTCTAATTACATAGCACTTTTTCCCAAAGGAATAAAAAAAGAATCCAAACCCCAAACCACCATATTAATAGTGTTAATTCACTATATAAGATCTCTATTTTTCTGGCTTCAATTCATGGATTTTGCAACTTCTGAATATAGAAATATGTGAGGATTTTTGGTGTGAAAGACAATGCATATGTAGAAATTATTCACAATTTACTTTGTGATCATATAATTCTGCCCTTACTGGCACTGCACTCAAACTTAGATTGTTGTGATGATCACCAACTTACTTTGATTTGTAAGAACTGTACCAAACATTTTATCTATGTTTGCTCTGGTAAATGAACTCTGATGCGTATAGCAGCGTATTTACATGGTTTGTACATCAGCAAGTTTTTAACAGTGAATTATACTGCTAGAAGATTAAGTTTAACTACATTGGATTAAGGTAAAGGGTTATTTCAGTTGCGACTTAATCATCTTACAATTTTTAGTATTTTTATCTGTGGTTGTAAAACCTGAATTTGCATTACCCCTCTATATGCATTATGTTCCCTATTCCTACCATTATTTTAACATATGGTCTTTAGGTTTCTGCTACTATTTCAGTTAATTGTGGAATCATTACTACTATTACAACCTTGAGCCACCGTACAATATTTCTTTACACATGCATGGTATTTGAGACTTGCATGTTTACAGCAGTGCAATTGCAAATTAGTTTGATAGTCATTTTACCACTGAACTCACACGGTATCTGACCATGGAGAAATATTATTTCTTCATTTATAGCAGTAAGTCACAACTGATGAGCATCCTCCATGTTATGGGATTTCCTTTTTCTGATAAAGTACATTATATAGTAGAATAAGTAAATGCTTTTTTTTATCTGTAATATATATTTGCATTTTTGGGAAGGAGGAAAACTCATAACTTGGTTTTTATGACTTTATAATTTCATTGAAACTGATGGATTTGGCAATAAAGAGTCTAAACCTGTAATTCATTTTGTTAAGATGTGTTACATCAATATTGTTTATGGCAATAACAGGGGAATTAAGCAGCACTCTTGAGTATCACCGTCTCCTTCATGACCATTAGACTTTTACTGGGCTTACTTACAAATAAAATCTTAAATTTAGGGAAAAAACTTGAAAATTCTGAAACAGTAGAAGAATAGAATCAAAGAATCAGCTAGGTTGGAAAAGACCTTTAAGATAATCAAGTCCAACTATTACACCAGGACTGCCAGGACCACCACTAAACTGAATCACTGTGTGCCTCGTCTACATGCTTCTTGAACACTTCCAGGGACAGTGATTCCAGGGACACAATAGTTCTTGAAAA
This sequence comes from Ara ararauna, assembly GCA_028858755.1. Taxonomy (NCBI): domain Eukaryota; kingdom Metazoa; phylum Chordata; class Aves; order Psittaciformes; family Psittacidae; genus Ara; species Ara ararauna. Next base: position 19,304,901 of record CM054378.1, on the reverse strand, counting down.
TGTTGATGATTTGTGTATTAATCACGGACTTGATCTGATTTTGTAAGATTTGTACCTAATAATTTTTACCCATGTTTTCTGTGGTAAATGAACTCTAACACAGATAGCAGTCTACGTACATTCTTCGTACATCAAAAAGGTTTTAATAGTAATTTATATTGTTAGAAAAGTTAGTTTAAATAAATTGGATTAAGGTAAAGGGGTATTATGGTTGTGATTTAGTCATCTTGCACTTTTTATTATTTTCATTTGTGGTTATTAAATAAGCATATTAAATTTTACTTTTCTTAACATTGCAACAAAAGTAGCCTCAAGGTCTACAGTTATCTTAGTCAATAACTTAACAGTTAAATTCACCCATTTTGAATTTACAATTTCATTATTTTTAACAATAATAATTAGAGCCATTATTTGAGGTTGGTATGTTTTTACTTGTTTCAATGATAATCAATATGAGATTTGCAATTCTCTTCCTGTGCAGAAAAATCTTAGAACATAGGAATGACTGTACCAGATCAGGGAACACCATCATCCGGTCCAATTTTGTTTACAATCAGATGAGAAATGGAACACATGAAGTTCCCTTTGTTCACTCACTCATTTTCTGACTCCAGAGTCCAGAAACTTTCTGCATTGATGACTGTATTCACATCATTCACTTCTTTCATGTAATTTCTAATTTAATTTAACTGCTACCATCTCTCTCTCCAGCTATCTCTTTTCCAAGCTGAAGACTGCACGTCTGTTTAATCTCTCTTAGCACAGACACCATTTTCAAATACCAGGCATCCTTCTCACACGGGTTTTTTTCCTCCTTTCTATCACATCTTTTTGATGCCAGATAACCAGAACTTCATGTGGTATTTCTGATGCAGAGGTGCGGTAAGGCACACCAAAAAGTGCACTATTTAAGGTGCACCACAGATTTATGCAATGACATGGCGATGACCTCTATTTGGGTTTCTACTCCTCTCCTGCTGATGCCACCATTTTACCTGCCTTCCTGTATCATCACTGAATCGTGACTTGTTTTCAAAGAACTAGCTGCAATGATCCAACATCTCTTTACAAAGCATTATTTGGAGCTCATTCAGACCTCACATTCACTGTTCCGAGTGTGTCCTGCTGAATTGGTTTTCTACAACCAATGCATCACTTGCATTTATCACTTTTAATATTTTCATTACATTGCTTCTGCAACTGTGCATTGAGATTCTACACAATTTCTAAGTTCATAAAATTTCACATGCCCATAATGGTAACATCCTTTAGTTTAGCAGCCTCTCCCTGCATTGTGCAATCCAGCTTCCTCTCTCTGCTTGGCAGTGGACCTTTCTCTTTCAGCAAAAACCAAGAGCACTGCGGGGTCAAATGACATGTCAATAACACAAGAGAGCCCTATGACTTGTTTCTTGCTAGTGAAATAATTAATACCACTTCAGACAACAAGTCAAAGACTTTTGTACTATTCACAGTCCTGAAATATCTCAAGTTATTTTACAAGTGGCTCATGAAAATAGCACTACTGGGCAGGAGGGGTAGAGAGAGGGATTATCCCTCTGGTATGTGAAGGCAAGATACGCATAATCTCCGGTAGACTTCTACAAATATTCCAACACTGAAAATTATGAATCTTTCATAATTTTATCATAAAAGTGATTTTAAAGGTTATGTGAATTGCAAGGTAATCATGCATTTTTGTTAAATACTCTCACTGCATAAAAGATCTGTGAAATGGGAATGGGGATTGTTCAGCATATGAGTGCATAGTTTTAATTTATTTTAAACTTCTGCCATAAAAATACAGTTGTTCCATTGCTGTCTAGCAGCAGTAAAATTTAGCATTATCTACTATGGTATTGCAGATATTCAGATATATATTTTGAAAACAAGTAAAAGTCTGAAGTCCCATTGCTTTTTCTTTCTTTGAAGCAGGTTCTGTGGACACTTCAGACAGAAATTGGGTCTTATCTTAACTATTCACACCTTATCAAAGTTGTGAAGTGTTACATAAAACGAGCAAATAGAGTAAATGCTCGATAAGTGCATAACAATATAAACGTTCTAACCTTATCATGAAAATTATTTATCTATAGTAACACAGACTGAGTGCCAAGAAAAAAGAACAAACCAAAAACCCCTTATTTTTGTTCTACTTGTCTCACTATGAAAAGAATAAGTGAAAAAACTCAACTTAATGGAATATTTGGGCATGCGTATGTTGCAGTGCCTGTTACAAAACTTTGCAAATGAACTTTCTTAAATGAAGCTCAAAAATGGGGTTTAGCACTAATGTTAAATATGGTCCTAAAGACACACATGCATTTTCCTTAAAAAAAGATGTAGCTTTCCTGACTTTCATGGGATTACTCATAACACACGAAGTGTGCAGGTAAGCTTTGGCAGGATCTACAGCCTGATTTCTGAGATTCATTCAGAAGACAAGATACCACAGATCATAAGAAGCTACGGATAAAAGTGTCAACATTGACAACAAACTGCATGATTATGTAGTCAGAAACTAATTCAATTAACACATAATTATGATGTATGCTTCATGTCTTGCAAAATGGATGAAAAGTTCTTAAATATTTCAATACAGGCCTGACAAAAAGATAGCATCTATAAAGTTTAGCCTGAATAACACACAGCTAAACTGCAACCCCTATTCTTTCCAATACTTTTGCCCTACTATGTATGTAAGTAGTGCTTCCAATGCAGCACAGCTCTGCTGATGATACATCATTTTGGTTTTGATTGCTGAAAGAATAGCTATGGAATGCAGTCAGAATTATTTCACATTCCTGCAACAGTTAGTGGTCATCATGTATTTTATGGCACTTAATGCCACAATCTTAAAAAAAATGACTTTTTTCAGTGCTACATTCGGTTTATGCTTTTATCAGTATTTTTCTTTTACTAAGAGACAGGCAATGCAAAGACAGTAATAAATGTTAATGAAATATCAGAGGATAAAACTGCTACCTTAAAATATATGTTGTCAATAGAAAGAATACATTTATTGAGAAAGGTCATAGAATCATAGAATCATAGAATAGTTAGGGTTGGAAAGGACCTTAAGATCATCTAGTTCCAACCCCACTGCCAGGGGCAGGGACACCTCCCATGAAACCATGCCACCCAAGGCTCTGTCCAACCCAGCCTTGAACACTGCCAGCAATGGAGCATTCACAGCTTCCCTGGGCAACCCATTCCAGTGCCTCACCACCCTTGCAGTAAAGAATTTCTTCCTCATTAAAGAACTTTTTTGACAGAAAACTGTCTATTTTCATGATAATAATCTTGGAAAATTCCAACACGCTCTCTAAATTCAGTAATACATAAATCATCCACAGCTATTTTTGAACAAGATCTGGTTAGAAGTTAGGTTTTAGTTGATTCTCAGGACTAATGATGCTGATTTTTGGAACTCTCACCTCCCTAAGACAACCTCTGAGAAGACGTGACTGCCGTTTTAATTTCTCCCTTCCAGAAGAATTCCTTTTAGCACACTGCTAATATTGCAATGTGGCTAAAATAACTGCACTTTTCCTACGTTACTCTTTTCAATACAGTATAAATCATCACCTTCCAACCCTTACAAAGAGATTTAAAACAGCTTTTTGAAGCATTAAATAGACATATATTGAAGCAATACAGCAACAGATGGGGAAACCTATCACTGGAACTTCTAAGTGTTTGTGTGTCTTTTTAAAAATTATATTATTTCATAACTCAAGTCCTTCGATTATAATTTAGTTGGAACGAAATATGACCTAGATTTTCATGCGTGATATTAAATGCAAAACTTAGCTCTTTTCAGGAATCTCAACTGGAGGTTCAGAGTTCTAGGGCAGCATCCGATATTTGCTGTGGCTACCATGATATAAATCTTAAGGATGAATGGAATGAAATGGAACAGAATGGAATACAATAGAACAGAACAGGTCAAGGTAGAAGGGACCTAATCCAATGGCCTGACAGCTCAAGGCTGACAAATAGTTAAAGCATGTCCAAATGATCTTGATCACTGACATAATGGGGCATGGACCACCTCCCTCTCCAGAAAGCCTGATCCAGTGTTTGCTCACCCTCTTGGTAAATAAATGTTTCCTAATGTCCAGTCTGAACCTCCTCTTGTGCAGCTTTGAATCAGTCCCACATGTCCTGTTACTGGATCCCAGGGAGAACAGACCAGCACTTCCCTCTACACGTCAGGAAGCTGTAGAAAGCAATGAGGTTGTCCCTCAGCCTCCTTTTCTCCAAACTAGAGAAACCCAAAGTCCTCAGCCACTCCTCAATTTGATGAGTTAATGCCAATTCTAAGACTCTGAATGGAGCACTATGCACAGAAGATTTTTATTAACACGAAGCCACTCATTTTCATTCATTTCTCCAGTTTTGTTTCTCCTACAGTCTTCCTCAACCATCTCTTTGGCGAATGACAGACCCATTCAATTTTAGACACCTGGGATTTTAAACACTCATTAGAAGTTTACCCTGGGTTTTCCACTAAAGTTTGTGAAAGCATGAAGAATTAGCGGCACTATTCTGTAGACATGAAATCAAAAGAGACAGAACGGTTTAAGAGACGTCCAATCCTACAAAACTCTCATCAGATGACCCCAAGAGAATGAAGACTGTGCTGTACATGATCTCTGTTTAGAGCACATGCTAGCTGTTGAGCGTGGTTAATTTAATTTACATTTAGACAAAAAGTCTGATTTAAGCTTGTTGCTTGAATTCAGAACTTAGCTCTAATGCTGCCATGCATCCACCACAGATTCACAGGATTCTTCACAACACGGTTTTATATGCTAGCATTTTGAAAGTTGTTCAGACAGACTAGGAACTGGGACAGGATTAAAAGCGTTAGTAGACTGCAGATAAGAGAACTCAGATACATTTTCAGCACTAAGAAAAATTAAAAAAAAAATAATAATCCCAAAAGCATTTGAGCAGCATTAACAACCAAAGCCCTAAAATCTACTTGTGTTCTGTCTTCAGAAAACAGCTTAACAATTCATCACATTTTTAATAAAACACATTAGAAAATGTGTTTTAGACTGACCCATATGTTGTTCTTATTATGAACATTATTTATCCTGTTATGATACACAAGTGCACTCAAGCATTGCCAAAAAAATTCTGGAGAAAAAGTTTCCTGCCCTTGAACTTTCCTAATTTCTCCATAACACTGCAAATATACCAAGAACAAGATGTTCCACACTGCATAGAACCCATCTATTTTTATTATGGTGCTGAAGGCAACCACACACTACTGTGAACTTATCTTGTGTATGAATTATTCCTGATTGTTTATTTGGTTGAGAAGGATTTAGAATTATGTAAAAAACCTACAGTTCACTCGTATTTTATAATAAATATAGAGAAGCACATTCTGCACGGTAAAAAGAAACTAAAATCTCTGAGTGTCACAGTAGCAATTTGCAGCAATTTTCTCCACAGTGATTATTTGGTAAGTAAGAATTAGTGGATACTACTCAAAAGCACCAGGAATTAAAAGAGCAGACATTTCAATCCCACACAAAAAAATCAGCACACTTCCCCACAGTCATGCTATAATAGAGGGACTTATGATAGCAATAACAATAAAAAAGTCCCTATGAAACCGGGAACCTATAAAACCACTTACAAATTACTTGGCACAAGGTCTTGTGGTGGAGAAGAGTCAACCTGATTGTCATAACAGACTAATTTCGCCTTAGCATTGCTAACTCCAGAAATATTGGGAACAGATGCTTTGGAGATGGAGTGGAGGGATATGAGTCTGGAATTAAGCAACCTTTAAAAACTTAAATAATCCAGGGCAGCTATTGCTTTGTAAACTGCATATATTATCTAAGGAAAAAAGATAAAATACAAGCCAAACCAAAACTCAAAGACAACAGTCTGACATATGGATGTCCACATACAACAGCAACTCAGCACACTTGCTAGCAAAGCTGCAATGTAGGGGACAAACAAGTTTCAGATTGACGGCGGTAATTGTGTCAAAGAATCTCAAAGTGTGCCCATGAATGCAGTTCAGCGCAGGATTCCTGCACTGGAGTCAGTAATTGAGTCAAAACTAAACATTGAAAATGTACCACTTAGGTGTGTATTGAATTCTACACTAAATGAAAAAAAAAATGGGAAGTTTTTACACACTACTCTTCTACAATGTTCCTACTCGCTAACAAATTGATAAAAAGCTAGCTTCTGTCAAGTATGTCCAGGGACCTGGCCAAACTCAATGCTAAAGACTAATAGGGCACTTTGAACCCATTAAAATGAAAGTTGTCCCTCCTCTGTAGGGTGCTGAATGAAATTCATGACCTCATGTGTACACAGCAAAGACTTGTTAGCCATGAGAAAAGAAGTATGCAAAATAAATTGAATGGCTTCCTTTAAATTGTTGTTCTTGAGGATTTTACCCCTTTGGGGTTTTTTGGCGTTTTTGAGGGGTTTTTTTAGGTTTTTTGTTTTTTACTACCCATAACATATTCCCATAAAGATTTATATTCTGGCCTTTGTTGCTTACAATTCTTGTCTCTTACCCTTTATGCTGGAAAAAGAAATTGTACATTATTGTAAATTGCTACTCCTTATACTTCTTTTCCTTGACTGATGGTTTTCTATTACAGGCTTGCAAGAATTCAGGCTGGAAAGAAACCCAAGCATCTTGATTGAAAAGATTTGATACGTTCTTTTCAAATTCATGCTAAATCACAGCAGGATGACTTGTAATCAAAGTTTTTCAAAAAGAACATAGATTTGTGGAAAAGGAAAAGGCCATTCAGCCCATTGAAAGTAATCTCGGTTAACACAGTTCCTCCAGAATAGTATCTCCCTTCTTCTTTAATGACCCCAGTGCCTCCAATTCCAAACTGGGCTCAGTAGGTTATTGAAAAATTGTATTTCTCTTTGAGTGAAAAGTACTTCCTTGTGTCGGCTCTGAATTTCATTTTTTCAGTCACTTCCATTTGTGCTTTCCCTTTCAGTCTTTTCTACTCAGCCAAACAGTGAGTCTAGTGTTACTGAATAAGGTTTTCCACCCTGTATTTCTCAGACTAGACGTGTTTGCAATTCTCTCTCTCAATTTTCACAACAACAAAAAAAAAACAAACAACCAAACTCACCTGTGATTAGGTATAGCCATTTAGGATTCTGTACACTTCAAACCAGACTTCTCTTCCACTTCCTTCCTCTAAGGTGTGTTTCAAGTTAATCTTTTTAAACATTGGTATAAAATTTTTTCACTTCAGTTTTGCTGACTCTGCTTTTCTGCCCCTAGTGTGATGGTCACACTGCAGCAAAATATTAGCCTTTAAAGATTCTTGGGTTGAAGTCTTAAAGTAATAGAACTACAGCAATGCTCTCTGTATTTCTAGTCTCTCTCCCTCTCTTAATTGAAAAAAGGAAACATGTTTTAACCCTACACACATCACCATCACAGCAGGCCTTGCTTCAGCATTTTGGCATGGTGTGTTGAGATTTGCAAGGCACATGCTAAGCATCCTGCTCTAGAAACATATCTGCATCATGCTGTCACTGAGCCCATCCATCATTGTGTACACCATGCACTGAAAATAATGCACGGAAAGATTGATATCCCCTACGGGGGCCCCATGTGGGTCTGAGAGGAGACCCAGGCCAAATAGAAGCCATACTGATGCACTGTTGGCTCCTAAAGGAGCTATGCCTGCGAAGCAAACACACACCCCAGACTTTCATTATACTGGAATGGGTTGCCCAGGGAAGTTGTGAATACTCCATTGCTGGAGATGTTCAAGGCTGGGCTGGACAGAGCCTTGGGTGGCAGGGGGGTTGGAACTAGATGATCTTAAGGTCCTTTCCAACCCTAACTATTCTATGATTTTATGATTTCCAAACACCACAGCACCCCGTTTTCCCCATGGTACACTCCTCCAGAGTCAATACAGAACAGACACTCCAAATCACTAATGCAGTAAACAAGGGGGATGGCTAGGCAACTGATTTCAGTGTTCCCAAAAATGCTGAAACGCTACCTTAACAATACCATTTTTTGTATTCACTATCTGAATAGCCTCATGTGCAAAAATTAATAGGTCTGGTTAAATCATCTCCGGAGTCACTCTTTGTAGATTTTTGTTTTTATTTTATTGTTCTGGGGAATGCTGAAGCTTTGAGTTTTACCAAGGTCATCTTTCATCCAAAAAACTTAATATAATTAGTATCAATTCTGTATTTTGTGAGGCTCACACGGGAAGTTATTAACTGCACTTCAAGTAGACTGCCAGAGAAACCAAGGGCAGAGAGAATAATCTTTTCAGCTTCAAAGGCACAGTTGATGACTTTACTTCATAGGTTAGTAAGAAAGACGTGCATTTTTTATTAAGGGTGTTAGCAATAAATTTGAAACTATAAGCATTTTTCTCTCTTTTTCTTCCCTTTCCTCATTTTTAGACCTTGAGGGCACCATTTCAGTCTTTTTTTAACATCCCACATGGCATTGGAACAGTTGCTTTAGTTGTCCCTGTTGTTAATTGTAATGATACGTAGTTGTATACTTTTGTTTTTAACAGCAAAGCAGTTCATCAGTATCCTGACATCACAAACCTTGCCAAAATCTGCCTTATGCAGAAAAAAAATCTTGGTTTTTGGTGGCATTATATTAAAATACCATAAATCTCACTCTAGATTAAGTAAAACTATGTTAGCCTTGTGACTGGATATAAACACAGCAACAATGAAACATATTCAATGAAAATTACTCATCTAATCTTTCTCCTTGTTATACAAAAGGCATTATATTTCCCTTAAACTTCATCATTGAACACAGGCTTGACGGCGCCTTTAAAATATACCATATCAAACGTCTTAATACGATCCTACAGGTCATAGTTTCAATTCAACTGAAGTCTAGCAGTAGATTTTGAAGCATATTTACAGAGTCTTCTTTATAATAAATATTCACTTTTGAGAAGAAAATACATATAGAATGAGAAAAATTTTTATTTGAGAAAGGTTTAACAAGAACCTTTGTATGGTTGTTAATCTCAGAGAAATTTAACAGAAGCAAGGCTCAAGTTTGTAACAATGAGGATAGTTAAATGGTGATGAGAAACAACAAGGGAAATAGTTGATTCTCTGTTTCCTTAGGTCTTAAATTAGGTCTATATCCTCCCTGGTAGATGCTCTTTAATAAAACAAAGGTTTGTGTTCCTCATTATAAATCTATGAGAGTGGAATCTATACAAGAATTTAGGCTGACACACTGTGTCTCTCTGAACTTAGCAGATCACATATTTAATCAAAGAATAACATGCTAAACTAAAACAGTCCCACTGAAACTTAATGAGCTTATGTATTTGTAATGTATTATAGAGGAGAAAGGATATGACAGCCTGTTCTGTACATAGAATCATAGAATAGTTAGGGTTGGAAAGGGCCTTAAGATCACCTAGCTCCAAACCCCCCTGACAGGGGCAGGGACACCTCCCACTAAACCATGCCACCCAAGGCTCTGTCCAACCCAGCCTTGAACAACGCCAGCGATGGAGCATTCACAACTTCCCTGGGCAACCCATTCCAGTGCCTCACCACCCTTACAGTAAAGAATTTCTTCCTCATAGCCAATCTAAACTTCCCCTGTTTAAGTTTGAACCCATTACTCCTTGTTCTATCACTACAGTCCCTCATGAAAAGTCCCTCCCCAGCATCCCTATAGGCCCCCTTCAGATATTGGAAGGCTGCTATGAGGTCTCCATACAGCCTTCTCTTCTCCAGGATGAACAGCCCCAACTTTCTCAGCCTGTCTTCATATGGGAGGTGCTCCAGTCTCCTGATCATCCTTGTGGCCCTCCTCTGGACTTGTTCCAACAGTTCCATGGCCTTTTTATGTTGAGGACACCAGAACTGCACACAATACTCCAAGTGAGGTCTCAGGAGAGCAGAGTAGAGGGGCAGGATCACCTCCCTCGAGCTGCTGGTCATGCTCCCTTTGATGCAGCCCAGGATACGGTTGGCTTTCTGGGATGCAAGCGCACACTGCCGACTCATGTTCATTTTTTCATCAACACCCCCAAGTCCTTCTCTGCCCAACCTGTAGCTGTGACTGGGATTACTCTGACCCAGGTGGAGGACCTTGCACTTGTCATGGTTAAACTTCATCAGGTTGGCATCAGCCCACCTCACAAGTGTGTCAAGGTCCCTCTGGACGGCATTCCTTCTCTCCAGCGTATCAACCAAACCACACAGCTTGGTGTCCTCGGCAAGCTTGCTGAGGGCACACTCAATCCCACTGTCTATGTCACCAACAAAGACGTTGAACAAGAATGGTCCCAACGCCAATCCCTGAGGGACACCAGTCGTTACTGGTCTCCAGCTGGACATTGAGCCATTGAGCACAACTCTTTGTGTGTGGCCATCCAGCCAGTTCTTTATCCACCGAGTGGTCCACCTATCAAATTGATGTCCCTCCAACTTAGAGACAAGCATGTCATGTGAGACACTGTCAAATGCTTTGCAGAAGTCCAGGTAGACGACATCATCTGCCCTACCCCTGTCCATCAGTTCTGCAGCCCCATCATAGAAGGCCACCACATTAGTCAGGCAGGATTTGCCCTCAGTGAAGCCATGCTGGCTGTCACCAACCACCTTGTTGTTTTTCATGTGCGTTAGCATGCCTTCCAGGAGAATCCACTCCAAGGTTTGCCAGGCACAGAGGTGAGGCTGACTGGTCTGTAGTTCCCTGGCTCATCCATTTTCCCCTTCTTGAAAATGGGGGTTATATTTCCCTTTTTCCAGTCATCGGGAACTTCACCTGACTGCCATGATTTTTCAAATATGATGGACAGTGGCTTAGCAACTTCATCTGCCAGCTCCTTCAGGACCCGTGGATGGATTTCATCAGGTCCCATGGACTTTTGTACATTCAGGTTCTTAAGATGGTCTTGAACCAGATCCTCTCCTACAGTGGGCCCAGCATCTTCATTCTCACTGTCCCTGCGTCTGCCTTCCAAGACTTGGGTGGTGTGGTCAGAGCATTTTCCGGTGAAGACTGAGGCAAAGAAGTCCTTCAGAACTTCAGCCTTCTCCAAATCCAGGGTAGCCAGTTCTCCCGATAGCTTCCGGAGGGGGCTGCGTTGTCCCTAGTCTGTCTTTTATTTGCAGTGTACCTCTAGAATCCCTTCCTGTTATCCTTAACATTCCCAGCCAAGTTTAATTCTAAATGGGCCTTAGCTTTCCTAACCTGGTCCCTAGCTTCCCAGACAACATCCCTGTATTCTTCCCAGGCCGCCTGTCCTTGCTTCCACCTTTTATAAGCCTCTTTTTCCCTTCAAATTTTCCTCAGCAGCTCCTTATCCATCCAAGGAGGTCTCCTGGCCCTCCTGCTGCACTTCCTTCTAGTAGGGATGTAACACTCCTGAGCTTGCAGCAGGTGATGCTTGAATATCAACTAACAGTCTTGGGCCCCCCTGCCCTCCAGGGCTATATCCCATGGAATCTTACTGAGCAGGTTCCTGAAGAGGCCAAAATCTGCTCTCTTGAAGTCCAGGGCAGTGAGCCTGCTGCACGCTCTTCTCACTGTCCTGAGGATCTCGAATTCGACCATCTCATGATCGCTGCAATCAAGGCTGCCCTGGATCACCACATTTCCAACCAGCCCTTCCCTGTTGGTGAGGACGAGGTCAAGCATGGCACCTCTCCTTGTCGGCTCCTGTATTAATTGCAGAAGGAAGCTGTCTTCCACACAATCGAGGAACTTCCTGGATTGCTTGTGCCGGGCCATACCATCCCTCCAACAGATATCAGGGTGGTTGAAGTCCCCCATGAGAACAAGGGCCTGTGAGCGTGAGGCTGTTCCCATCTGTCTATAGAGCGCTTCATCCACAGAGTTCTCTTGGTCAGGCGGTCTGTAACAGATCCCCACAATAATACCTCCCATCACTGTTCTCCCTTTAAGCCTGACCCACAAACTCTCTGTCGACTGCTCACCTGTCCCCAGGCACATTTCCATACTCTCCAGCCTATCCCTAACATAAATAGCAACTCCCCCTCCCTGCCTACTAGGCCTGTCTTTCCTAAAGAGCCTGTAACCTTTTTTTCCAACGCACCAGTCATAGGAGCCATCCCACCATGTTACTGTGATACCTATGGTATTTTACCCCCGTAGACGTGCAAACATCTCTAATTCCTCTTGTTTGTTCCCCAAGTGACTGGGCAAGTGACTGGGTGTGTTGGGATGGAATGATGCCCCCCTCCCCCAACACATCTAGTTTAAAGCATTCTTGACCAGTCTGGCAAGCCTCCTCCCAAATCCACTCTTCCCTTTCTTTGTCAGACATGCTCCACCAGCCCCCAGTAGACCTGGCCTCCTAAATTGAGTCCCATGTTCAAGGTACCCAAACCCCTGACTATAGCACCACCCTTCTAACCATTTATTAACCTGGCCAATCCTCCTAGCCTTTTTGAGGTCCTGCCCTGTATCCTGGAGAATTGACGAAAAGACAATCTGAGCTCCAGAGCCCCTAACCACCTCTCCCAGAGCTCTGTAGTCCTCCTTTATGTTCTCCTGGCTACTGCTATCTATATCAGTAGCACCCACATGGATCACTAGAAGTGGGTAATAGTCAGTGGGACCGACTAGAGCAGGCAGCTTCTCTGCAACATCCCTGATCCGAGCCCCTGGTAGGCAACACACCTCCCTTGAGCCTGGGTCAGGCCGACAGATGGGTGCTTCTGTTCCTTTCAGAGTAGAGTACCCTACCACTACGGCCCACCGCTTTTTCCTGGCAGCACCAGTAGAGATCTTCTTTACCAGCGCATCAGCCGGTTGTTCCTGGTGGGAGTATGGTTCCTCATCAGCCCCCTACAGGACAGCAAAGCTGTTCTGGGTGGGGACAACAGATGTAGGAGGAAGCCCCTTGCTTTTAAATGTCCTCTTCCTCCTTTTTTTTTTTTTGTTGTTTTTTTCTGTTACCATTTCCCAGCTTCCTGGGTTAGCGGCCTCCTTTCCTGCATGAGCAACAGTTGACGCTTGAGGCCCCTGCACAGTCTGGTCCTGGAGCAAGCAGTGCTGCTTCCTCTCAGCTTCTCTGACACCTTTCAGCATAGGAACAGCATCCCGCAGCTCAGCCACCTGCTGCAGGAGGACCTCCACCAGGGAGCACAGAGTGCCGCCATGCCCATCGCACACCCTCCTCTCAGGAGAGCAGTGCAGGCGCTCTCTACACCCCGAGCTCTGCACTGCAGCCTCCCCTCTCATCGGCTCTGTCTGGGTGCCTATGCTGGCCACTGCTGGGGCAGCCAGAGCAGAGCTCCCAGACCGAGCCAGCGCCAAACGGCGAGTGCTCACCATCCTGCTCTCCTGCCCGCGCAAACTGCCGCACAAACTGCCTCGAACCTGCTCTATTCACCGCGCTCCCTGGGGCAGGTTTTTAACCACTCAGGGCTGGTACCGCTCCTCCTGGCGCCGCCCCCTGTGAGTGAGCTCCTCACATCCGCTGAGCTGCTGGCTCCTGGGCAAGCCCTGTCGAGGACTTTGAGGCTCCCTCGGTGCCTGTTGCTGCTCTGAGCTGAAGCTCCTGGACGCCGAGCCTCCCCCGCTCAAGCGCTGAAGGCGTCCCTTCTCGAGCTAGTCAGGTCAGCCACATATCTCCTTCACATATCTGCAAGTCATTCTCAAGCTTCTGGGACACTGCAGGCAACACTGACAATACACTAAAAATAGCCTGTCTCTCTTTGGACTGAAAAATCCAGATTCATTGAAACCTCAAAACTACCTGTCAGCTAGATGGGATATACCCATTTAACTGATTTGCAAGCCAAACCACTTGTAGAGTTGTAAATACTTGATCCCAAGCTTCTCTTGAAATCAGTGAAATCTTGGCTGTTAAAGCAGCAGGCATGAACACTGAATATTATTTGGAAAGCCACAAGATTATTAATCATGACTGGAGAATGAAGTTAGCATGAATAATACAGGTTTCATGTCTTGGTTATACCTGAATGTTGAAAACAACTAGACATTAATAAAATGGAGGAAACATTATGACTGAGGTCACCGCTCAACTATAGTGCGACAAAAATGGTTAGTATGATTACAGCCTTCAGTACACACTGACTTTGGTGCTACACTTTACATACAGGTGTACATACTGATGACTTCAATCCTTCCCATGTCCTTTTCTGAAATGCCTGTGTTTCCTTCTCATTACATATGGAGGCTGGACAGAGGGATTGTTAACACCCTGCAGCCTGTGGCACCTGAATGAAAGTCTCAGGATGAATTCAGAGCAAAGGAGTTGCTTTGCAGGCATTGAGCATGCTTCCAGCAGAAGGGACTCTTAATTTGGGAAACCTCTCAAACTGCCAGCTTACAATAGAGACTGCTAGCCTGCATAATTCATATGCATTTGAAAAATCCTCAGTGTGATCAGAGCTCAGGTTAGGAATGTTTGAATTCCTGATGCATTGCTGAAGCCTCTCTGGAGCTGAGCTATATAATGGAATCTTTATCAGATCATCAACCAATTGTGATACTTATCTGTACAGCATTGCATTTTGGGTTAAGTGATAATCCATCCAGGCTGGAAATCATTGTGTACTTTTTAAGTTGCATACTTCATTACTGCAAGCTGACAGCTGGATGGATTTGTTAGCACTAGAAATATTTGTTCCAGACAGAAACAGCAGGTTCTTAATATATGATAGTATGCTATTTCCTTTCCTTTCATGTATTCAGCATGCCTGTGTTGTAATCTATGTCTCATTTATGATGTTCATTTACATGGCAAACTATTCAGAGTATGAAATCTATCTTTATTTGTTCCAGAATGCAATAGCCTCGTTTCATGAATAATATGGCCAAATAACATCTAATAATGACGATAGTCTTCATCTTACATCATAATAGCTGTTAAGCAAACTACAGTTTTCTAAATAGCCTATTTCTTTTCTTCAGCTTGTAAAAAACAGAAATTGAAAAGCCCATGTACATTACAAGTATAAAACATCTTTTAGAAGTATTTGAGAACTGAGAATCCCATACAGAACCACTTGCTTTTGATTTTGGTCTGCTCACAATATAAACATCAGGGTATTTCCATTTTTTTTACCATGTTGTGTCAAGCTACATGCAAAAGTACTTTCTTTCATAATCATAATCTGATGCTACTTACTGTCCTGTTGTCCTATTTCCTCTGAGCCACAGGAAGACATCTTTAGTGAATGCAACAATATCCAAAACTCCTAGCCGTAATTTAAAAATATACAGATTATTTTCATACTATGTTTGTACAGCCTCTTGCTTGGAGCTAGCATGCTTTTGGTCTATGATCACCATGCACATGAGCACATACTGTTTGTCCTGATACTGATTCTCTGTGGACACACTTAGAAATCTGTACAATCTAGCTAGTAAAATAAGAAACTGCTTGAGTTAGCGGTTGGGTTTTTCTTGCTATAGGGAGATACCTTATACCACGAGGTTAAAGCATAAAAGGAACACCTGAGGACTTCTAATTTTATTTCTTTGGCATCTATGAAATCTGAGTACATGACCCCCTGCATGAACATTCTCAAAAGTCACTTTCATGATATTATAAGAAGGTTTTTCCTGGCTGTGTACATATCAGACCTAAAATCCAAAGAGTTCTTCGATTTAGAACAGATGTTACAATCTGTTCTGTTGATCTTAATTTTGTGAGCTTTGAGAATTTGCAGCACTAATTGTATCACCAAGCCTGACTAGTGGGATGAAACCCTAATTAAATGTTGCTTAGGGAAAGCAACAAATACTCTGTTCCCCCAAAAATGGGCACTGTGGACTACTAAGCATCTTGAAAATATACTTGTAGAACTTTAGAAAATTCAAGTCCTGTTCAACACATGAGGAGCCAGAGAAGGCACATACAGATGAGAACTGGGCAGGTAGACATTAGAAGAATAGTTTCCTGACAAAAAGCTGTCAAAATGGTAACTGTTTTAAACCTACTGTTTTTCTCTCTTTCCAGAACCTGTGGAAATTAGCAAGAGACATACAACTTAAACAACTGAAACCAAATGTGCTCTTTATACTGGAGGAGTCAGAAGAAACTCAGGGATCTACAAAGAGACAGACAGAACTAATAACAATTCACCTTTCTTGCTCTTGTTGGGCAAAAGTATTCCAGATTTCCCTGTGCATGACATAGTGCTTGCACAGTCCACGACAACAATGCACAAGTACCACAGGAGAAGAGAGGAGCACAGAACTGCCTAATATTTCTTTTCTTTTTTTTTTTTCCCCTTAAACTCTGGGTTCTAATTTCCCCATATTTCCACAAACATCATATTTGAATCTCACCATGACAGGTCTATTTTGGTATATAAAATTCTCCTTGATCCTAAAGTAACAACTTTGAAAACTTGACATCCTGCTTTCTGCTCTCTGGGTATGTTTGCTGTCTGCTTCAGGTTTGTCCTCCCACTTGCACAACAGCCTAGGAATTGGTCCAAGCAGCCACATGCCTGCTAATGTGATGAGGCCATACACAAACACAGCTGTGGAGTATTTTTTTCTAATGTTGGAGCCCTTAGTAGCAGAGAGCCCACAGAATTACACTTCTGCATCTCCCCTGTGCACCTGTTAGCTAGCAGTGAACCCTGGGAAACTGGGCAACATTTCTTCTCCTGGTTTCCTTTATCCAGCCAATACAAATGCCAAGGAGCAGAAGGGAGCTTTATATTCCTGGCCTCTCTATCAGCTTGTTGCAGATGCTGGCTAGGGAAGGTTTCCCAGCTATCGCCTGTGAATGTTTCACCTGGGTAACAGATAGCTCTGATCAGTGACAGCGCTGAAGTCTTCAAGACTTAGGGAAAGAGACTTTTAAAATAGGTTTGGGATTTCATCACGGTCTAACTTAGGTTTACCATGATTTACTAGCACACCCTCAAAACAACTGAGAAACAAGCAGAATGAAAAATAAAGGTAAGGAAAGAAGTCAATATAAAATCAAGAGATGTCAGTTCTTGCAAGATGGGTGCTAAAGGCTTACTTTTATGTCTGGTGGGAAAAACATAATCTACAGAAGTGTTGGTTTGAACCTCAAATTGTTTCTCCTCCTGGGAAATCTAGAAGTTGGATAAGCCAGGAGGAGATTACTGTAAAAGAGGGGAAGATGAAAAAGAAGAAATAAACCCCAGAAAGTTTTAGTTTCTCCTCGTCTGGTTTCACTAAACCAGACACAAATTAGATTTTATATCAGCGCTACAGCTATAAAATGGTATATAAACCAACTAGCTTTTAGCATGCTATCATACCAAAGTGCTTTCAACATTAGAGAGCCATCATTTTTTCTTTATCAGAGTTGAATGTAAATAAACATTCACAACTACATTTAAGATGTCTCCCCTTATCTCCCCTGTCCCTCACATACTCCACAGCTTTTCCTTGCTTTGTTGTTTCTTTCTCTGTCAATATCTGAAAGTGCCAAGTTATGTTAATCAGATTACATGAAAGAAAAATGAAATCAGAAGGACAGAACTGGTAATGCTTAACATTTTTTTAATAGAAAAAAAACAACTGAGGACTGCAAGTACTGTCGAAGAGTTTCTGCATGTAAACTGCCTATAATGAGACAGATATTCTAGTCTTTTTCTCCCCCCCAATAAACTCCAAAGTAAAAAATGGGAGAAAAAGTAATATAATTTTTTTAGCTAAGATGGTTGAAATTTATGCCATTAAACAGAAATATTTGCACTTAAATTAAAATAACGATTGTTTTTAGAATGACTGCATCCTCAAACCCTTTCTTAATCCACTGTGAACTCTTCTAAATTTAGCTCTACAGCTCTCATTTAAGCAATCTTTCTTTTATACCAGCACTGAAAACAATAAAAGCAAAGTGGGTTATAATAAAGCAGGGATTTCTTTCATATATAAATGTGTACATTCATTGGCTTTGTGGTCACCCTGACAAATAAACACTTGAACTTCACAGTGCAGCTGCCTGGGAGCAGCATCATATCTCTGCTATACGCAATGACTTTTGGAGATGCTTTTAGGCGTTGCTATATAAAGCTCTGAACATTCTGGCAGTGTCATTATATAAGTGAGTCAGCTGAGACTGAATCACCCTGATACGTGCAACCAAACTGAATGGATCTATCTTTTGTGTTTGGGATACTGTTGCAATGTTACTTACGTACTTATTTGGGGTGGTGGTGGTGAGATTTCAATCTTTAATAATAAGCATAAATCAAAATTACAAAGTTTTATTCTTTGACTTTTTTTTTTCTTTTCTTGACAGGAAAAGGATTTACACTTAAATCTCAGGGTGTGTGTCTGGGTGATGATCGTAGTGCCAGTCTCTGGGAGGGCTTCATCTACATTGCTGTACACCAGCTCTTCTCCTTTGTGAATGCAGAAAGACAGAGCTGTTCTAACTTGAGGTGGCTTCTCCTAGACTGCTAATCACACTTCCTTTCCACCTACAGGACTCAGAAGGATCGGTACCGAATCATCTAAATTAACTTTATGCAAACAAAGAATTTCTCCAAGGGAGTCATCCCTTGTTTCACTACTGGGGGCAAATCCACAATCCTCTTGCGCCTCTTCCCAGACACAAAAAAGAATACCAGCATGGATCCATGCACAGCTTTTACAAATAGCATTACAGAAATCTGCTAGAAGGGAAACTACTCATACAGTGTATAATTATTTTTTCAGTAGTCTCTAGAATTGCTTCTCCTCATACATTTAACTCTCATGTTGTCATACATTCCTCATCATGGTTATTAGGCTTTAAGATACTCCTGACAAAAATATAAAGTCTTATACTCCTCACTGGCATTAAATTGTGTTTAGATTTTTTTGAGTTAGTAGGCAATGTATCAGTAAAAGAATAATGAATTCCTGAAGGAGTGAGCACAAAAGCAAACATACATTTGTCTGAGAAAGTGAAAAGTTTGACTAAACAGCATGTTTATGAATTATCATGCTGTAATCCAACTCGATCATAGAATCATAGAATAGTTAGGGTTGGAAAGGACCTTAAGATCATCTAGTTCCAACCCCCCTGACAGGGGCAGGGACACCTCCCACTAAACCATGCCACCCAAGGCTATGTCCAATCCAGCCTTGAACAACGCCAGCGATGGAGCATTCACAACTTCCCTGGGCAACCCATTCCAGTGCCTCACCACCCTTACAGTAAAGAATTTCTTCCTCATAGCCAATCTAAACTTCCCCTGTTTAACTTTGAACCCATTACCCCTTGTTCTATCACTACAGTCCCTCATGAAAAGTCCCTCCCCAGCATCCCTATAGGCCCCCTTCAGATATTGGAAGGCTGCTATGAGGTCTCCATACAGCCTTCTCTTCTCCAGGCTGAACAGCCCCAACTTTCTCAGCCTATCTTCATACGGGAGGTGCTCCAGTCCCCTGATCATCCTTGTGGCCCTCCTCTGGACTTGTTCCAACAGTTCCATGGCCTTTTTATGTTGAGGACACCAGAACTGCACACAATACTCCAAGTGAGGTCTCACGAGAGCAGAGTAGAGGGGCAGGATCACCTCCCTCGACCTGCTGGTCATGCTCCTTTTGATGCAGCCCAGGATACAGTTGGCTTTCTGGGCTGCGAGCGCACACTGCCGGCTCACGTTCATTTTTTCATCAACCAACACCCCCAAGTCCTTCTCTGCAGGGCTGCTCTGAATCTCTTCCATGCCCAACCTGTAGCTGTGCCTGGGATTGCTCCAACCCAGGTGTAGGACCTTGCACTTGTCATGGTTAAACTTCATCATGTTGGCATCAGCCCACCTCACAAGCGTGTCAAGATCCCTCTGGATGGCATTCCTTCCCTCCAGCGTATCAACCAAACCACACAGCTTGGTGTCATCAGCAAGCTTGCTGAGGACGCACTCAATCCCACTGTCCATGTCACCGACAAAGATGTTGAACAAGACTGGTCCCAACACCGATCCCTGAGGTACACCACTCGTTACTGGTCTCCAGCTTGAGGTCCTTTCCAACCCTAACTATTCTATGATTCTACAATTCTATGACTGGATATGGAGTAGCATATCCTTAAGGTGCTCTGTGTAAAAGTCATGCAGAATAGAGGTATGCCTTGTAAAATTTACCTGTAGTTTTTTGTAAGTATCAAGTCATAATTTTAGAATAGAATTAGTGAAATCATCCAGCAAGACTTATGTCAGTTATTGGAAATCCAGTTCAAAGACAGCATTAAATAGTACGCAATACCCTGAGATCTGGTGCAAACTTCTATTTCTTTATGGTCAAACAAAATCCAATTCAGTAAGATAAAGAGAAATCCTGCTTCCAATAACAACAACAAAAAATATTTTGAATGCTGAAAATATAACATAGATCTTAGAGATCATCTAGTTTCAATCCTCCTGCCATGGGCAGGGACACCTTCTTCCTAATATCTAAACTAAATCTCCCCTCTGTCAGTTTAAAATCAGTCCCCTTGTCCTGTCACCACATGCTCTTGCAAAAAGTCCCTCTCCAGCTTTCTTGTAGCCCCCCTTTAGGTATTGGAAGGCTGCAGTAAGCTCTGCCTAGAGCCTTCTCTTCTCCAGGCTGAACAACCCGAAGTCTCTCAGTCTGCCTTCATAGGAGGGGTGCTCCAGGCCTCTGACAGTCTTCATGGTCCTCCTCTAGACTACAAATAACTTTTCTACTTTCTGTCCTTATATACTACTTCATATGGAATAAGAAGCAGAAGTGTCAAATGAAAACGTTGATGTGGTACTTTCTGCTGAGTTGAAACAAATGCAATTGAAAATCTAACCCTATCCAAAATATCTTTCATGCCATTTATACCTCTGGTATGTAGGTGCTTTGACAATCTAGGTAAGGTTCAGTCTAGTATTTCAGGACTCTGCTTTCACAACATTCACTGTAAGTTTGTGAACATTATTTATTTATGGGTCCAAGAACGATAGAAGAGGAAGAGACCTAAGGAAAACATCTTGTCTATTTCCCTCTGTTATGGGCATCAAGCATTTTTAAAGAAAGCAATGATGAAGGAAAACCTTAAACTTTAATAGCTGCACTGCATAACTGCCTCCCCTGCATTTAGAAAGTTTCCTCACTGAATAACTTCACCACTAATTCAGTGATTTCATTCTCCCCACTGAACCTGGAAAATAACTCTTCAGAGTCATACTGACTTTTCTTTTTTGAAAGCAAACCAAAATGAACTGGTGCCTTCAGCTTCCTCACAGAGCATATCTCTTAATTCCCTGTCCTTGTTCTTTGATCTGTCCCTATTTGCGCTCATCTTTCAGCATGTCACCCCTATTAGAAAACAGCACTCCAGTTGTCATCAATTGCTGGATAAAACACCAATTACTTCAGCCTTGTCCTAATAATTCATGAATAGGATAACTACATTTCTTGATTTTGTTACATCTAATGCATTTCTAAACCCTTTTGTTTTGTTAAATTTCTCACACCTTGCTAGTTGCATCTAGTTGTTCTGATTTTATGCCTGGTTTCCTGTTTCTTCCACTACGACTTATGCTTATAGTAATCTCTTGTTTTCAAGTTTTTGTGGGCTTTGATTTCTTAGATTGTTAGATAGCTTCATTAGTCTATAACATGTGCCCTACTTTTCCTCTTTATTGGGATAGACTGCAATTTCCCTTCAATACAAGCATTTCAAGAAACAGTCTTCCCACACAGCTGCATCTCTTAAATTATCTGCTCAAGAGACCACATCTACCAGCCCTTGAGGTTGAAGTGGTCTCATCTTCTCAGCCATTTTGCTGCATTCACTTATTTTTCTGTGAAAAGTGAGTGCTCATGTTCTAGTGGTTGATAATCTTCACCCAGATTTCCTTTACTTTCTGTTAAAGCAGTATCTGTTTGTTAGTGTAGCATTAAATTTCGTTCTCATACATGTACAAGTTGAAGATTAGAAGAGGGTTCTCCTTTTCCAGATCCTTCTCTTGCTGCCAGCCACACAAATGGTGAAAAAGAACACTCAGAGTAAAGGAAGATAAGGTCCTAAACCACACTTAGGAGGTAACACAATGCCTTCATAACATTAATATACTAAGTATACAATCATAACAACCACACAGTTTAGTTACGACCACATAACAAGAAGAGGAAAACAATTCATTAAGGAGAGCAAATACCAACATGACACTACAAGCACTTTGTCATTCCAATATCTGAGCCCTCAGAAAGCTGGGAAGCTTCTGCTGGCTTGACTCAAAACACTCTTTTATAAAGACATGATCATTCCTGTCATTCTGTTTGTTTTTGAGGAAATGGTCCTCTTGCAGCTACTGAGACCTGTAAGCACTGTGTTGTTTTTCACGGTTTACCCTTTTTTTCTGGAGGAAAAGGACTACTATAACACTCTCTTTTTCCCACTAAAACAAATTTTTTTTCCACACTGTAAGCAATATTAAAGCTTAAAAATGTAACTTCAGATTTGATCACACATTATTATATGAAAGCCACAATATTAAAATACCAGTGTCCTGAGGAAGAAGAAGTTGGGTAATCTGATACTACCACAAACTTTATAGAATGGACTTTCATTTAGCTCATCTTATTCTTACAAGTGCGGCACATCACTACACCTGACTTGTAACAATGCTTCGAGAAAGAAAAGATTTCATAACTCTGTCTTAACTTTCCCGGCATAATTATACTCCATCATGTGAACAATTGCAGTGTAGTAAGGGAATATTATTTCCTTCATCCTTGCACAATGAAAACCTTCAACAGACCCCATAGGAACCTTCTCCCATTTCATTCACCATGCAAGATTACTAACTACACAGTACACACACATATTTGCTATTTAACAGTCATCTGATCAGTCACTGAATACAACAGTAAAATTAAGCTTTACATTTTCCTCGTAACAAGGCAAAGTATTACTAGAAACATCTGAAAAGCTATAACAGAAAAAATCCTGACAGGATGGGAGGGCAGGGACAGGAGGAAGAAATTTCAGCTTATTTACTCTAGTTCTGGTGAAATAAAGACACACCCAAGTGAGGAATACGTTAAACTACGAAAGCCCAACAAGAATGATGTAACGTGATGTGATGCCTCTTTGTCATCAAGCAAAATTGCATCAATAGTAATTCCAATGCCAAGACACCTAACTTGTTTTAAACATTAGCAGCCAAAATAACCAGTCTTAAAAGGTAATACTTATCTAAAAATAGCTTGCTTGCATTTCACATTAAAGTTAATTTACTAACCTTAAAAAAATTAAATGCAGATGTATACAAATAATTTAAGCATCCTGTCAAAATTCACATACACGCTGCTAGAGCAAGGAAAATATTCAAGGTCATATGAAATGTGTCTTAACCATGTACCATCCTGTGGATTATTCTATTAAATATACTTACTGAACTAAAGTGCTTGAACCTTCTCTGTAGCAATTTCTATCCTTTTTATAAATAGGAAATCAGAGGTTTGATTTTTAATGGGTTTTTTAGGCCATAACAAAGAAACATACTGTACCTCTGGTGCTGATGGCTGTTGCCGATGTGCTTGTGCTGGTTGTTAAGGCTACAGTGGTTGTGACTGTTGCAGTGGTAAGGGAGGGGATGACAGTAGTGGGAAGCAAAGTGTTGAAAACATCTGGTGAGTGGAAAAAAAATATAAAATAAAATCATATCATGCAAACGAAAAAGAACCATAACAGTGGTTTAATTTGTAAATACAAGTATGTCGAAAATGACTAAATTAAAACATGATTAACATAAATTATTACGGGTACAACAAAGTACCTTAAATTCTTGACATTATATCACTCTCAATTTTTCTAGCATAAGGAATTTAAAACACTGTTAAAATGACCAAGTTTCCACAGATCTGGAGAGTGACTGTTTAAGTGACAAGAATCCATTTCTTCACTGAGCCATTTTAAATGTCTCATACACTAGAAACCATATACGGATGAAACATGCTGTGTCAGAGTGGGAGATGAATAAAACACAACACCGTCATGCTAAAATAAACACACACATGTTAACGAAAAATGGCTGCATGTTAAAACACCCACTTTCAGACAGACTCAATGGAAGGAAAAAGGGGAGAAAATGCTACTAACTATAGGAGCTGCTTTTTCCGGACTGCTTTTCTTCTTCCCACACATTTGTTTAAAACACAGTTGTCTGCTAAGATCCAGAGCAGAGTATATTTCAAAATCTTTACCCTAAGTAGCAGGCATAATCATCTTTCAGTCATCCTTCATGCTTAAAATTTATTCATAATACACACTTCAGTATTTCTCTAAATCAGTTTAGAACTAAAAAATCTGAAATGCCTGTAATACTACTCTTAACCCCTCCCTGAAAACGAGTCAGAAAGAATGCACAGCCCAAATACAGCATCCTAAAAACCCTTTCAGCTTTTGATCAGGTAAGTGTAGGTATGCCAAGCGTCGGTGAACTGTGGCTTCTTTGCAGAGAAACCAATGTCTGTTGCAAAATGCTCCAGTACAGAGCAGAACATAACCAGATGTACAGATTGAAAATGTTTTGATTACACTGCCAAAAGCAATAAAGACCAGTATCACTTTGCTTATAAGGTGATTGCAGGTTTTAAAGAATAAACAAAAGCCCCGAAGAGAACTAGAAAAAAGCACTTCCATAAGGACATATAAAGTATCTGACATTTTTCAGATTATTTATACTGTAGGTTTAAAAGGAAAGGACTAGTTTCTCAGCAGTGGCTGATGAGTAACCCATTCCACACTGATTTCAGTGAAAATATTTCTGAAGGGTGCTATTCAATGCAACAAAAGCAAAAATCTGACCCACGATCTGTCTTCCCTTGCTGTGGAAAGAAATGCAATTGGTCTCTGAGTACCATCAATTCTGACTGAAATCAATGGAAGCTGAAGTAGTTCATGAGCTTTACAGTTTTGGGTCCTACAGAACACATTTCAGACACAGAGTCCTTGAGTTGAGCATTGCATAATTACTCTCAAGACTTCAAATTAGCATGCTTACCTTATTTGCATATTGGATGACAGATTATTTTGCCACTTTAAAAGTCTCCTTATGAATTAACATCTGAGTCACCTACAATTTTCTGTATGCCTCTGGTTTTGAAAAACACCAGCACTATTCTCTGTAGAATCTATACCTGGGGGATTTTCTACTTTCGAAGCCATCAGAAAACAGCATGAGATCCCTGTTTCAATTGTTGTATACTGATATTTAATCTGTTTCTCAGTACAAAATAATCCCAAGATAGAAAAATTAGAATAGGCTTTAGAAAAACCCCACCATGTAGCCACATTAATCACCACAAAAAATGGTAACATTACCTGGAGTGCGAGTAACACAATAATTAAACAGAACTGAGTATAACAAGCATTAGAAATAAATTAACATGTCAAAAAGATACCTGTCACATGTACTGATCTGTGCAATTGCTTCTCATAAAGGGAAACTGCTTCCCTGGTATCTGCTACAAATGAAATCAAACAGAAACAACCCACCTACTTCATAAGGAGAGCAAAGCCTTGTTTATTAGGAAAGCTTTACAAATCAGTCTTATATGTAAAAACTAATTAGTGTGACCTACAGTTCCATTAATTATCTTTCTTAAATACATCATTTACTTCATGCAATGGCAAGTTAACTGCAACTGGCAAGTACAGTTATGGTTTATGACAGTGCTTTCCATTCTGTGAACACACCGTCTACTCACTATACCACATAATAGCTTCAATGAGTCACTGGCGAATTTAGAAGTTCACTGCTTTCTGGTTTCTCTTCTGACTAAAGTATTTCCAACAGGATTTCCTATTTTAAAAGAAAGGCTACCTAGGAAACAAACTACTTAACAAGACCATCAGACTACTTAACAAATACATCAATGTTTTAAAACAGATGTGATAGATTTCATCATTCTTGATATGATCAGAAAAAGTTAAATTTGTGCAGAAATTAGTTTCCCGATCAAAGTCACAAACTCTTAATGCCGAACATCGAAATGGCAGCTTGTCAGAAGCCTCAAAGAAACACATATGTTCTCAAAAGAAATGTAAATACAATCAATAGCATTGGCTTTGTTTCTTTCGTAGCAGAGTAAGGTGAAATTCACCACGCAAATGACTGCAGTTGGTCTGCTTTGCTCACAGCATTAAAATTACTTGCCCTCAAAAACTACGGTACAAGATAGCAATCAGGAATCAACAGCCTGAAGAGCACTACATTGATCAAGCAATGAAATCTAAGTCTGCTCTGGACTCTGGAAATGCCTGATTCACATCTGCCCAGTGGAATCACTTCTTTCATGACATGAGAGTGTGAACAGGAATGTATGTGCAAAATAACAGAACAGCTCACAACTCCTGGACCATATCCCATCCATAAATCCTGTTTTGGACAGCCCAAATCCAGGCATAGATCAGCATTTGGCGGTGTTCAAGGCTAGGTTGGACAGAGCCTTGAGTGGCATGGTTTAGTGGGAGGTGTCCCTGCCCATGGCAGAGGGGTTGGAAATAGATGATCTTAAGGTCCTTTCCCACCCTAACTATTCTATGATTCTATGATTATATGATTCTGAAAAGTACCCAAGCCACACATTCGACAGACTTACGTGTATAGGGCACCCCAGTCCTACAGAGTCTGATAGAAAGACTATCAGTTCTTCCAAGATTTATGGATTCTAATTAAAAACTTTACTTGTCTTTGCCTTGAAAATGCTTTTGCATAACAGAATGCAGAATATGCATGTTCCAAAAAAGAGCAGTAATGCGCAGTGCCCTTTATTCTCTCATGTATGTGTAGGAGGCAAGCAGGTTTGGTAGTTCCCAAAATCAGAAAAACTACAATTATAAACTGATCTCAACAGCACAGGCTCTGCTTAAGGCATATGAATTAATGTGTTTTAAAAAGAGGGTGTGCTGTTTCATTTGCATGCCAGAAAAGAGAATGACAGCTGTTCTGTCGGACTTCTTGGTCACTATTTTTCCTGCAGGGCACACCTATCTTATAGCACTGGTGAGGCATATGTTATGCTATCCAGAGCTCCCTGTTGGCAGCTGCTCAGAGACATGCTATGAAAGGGACTATGTGGATTTGTCCTCTTGACCTCTCTGTCAAGAAGGATCTTAACAGAACGGATTTACAGATTTCTGCCCAAGAAACCTGTGCTGGAGTAAAACTTAATTCCTTTTCTGGCCTTGCAATTTCTGAACCTAGTTACACACATTCATATGAAAACAAATTTTTGTTTATGACACTCGTACCACTAAATACCAAGGATCATTATGACCAAGAGACCTTGTAGAGTGGAACTTTTTAATTCAAGTAGCCATACCCATATCAATGCACCAGGCTGCTATTTCAGTAATACTAAGGTATTAATACTTAGCCTCCTCTGAAGCAGAAAATGGCGCTATTTTGCAGATGGGGAACCAAAGAAGGTAGAAAAGCCGTGCTCAGATACCTATAAGTCAAAGTTTTAATTTTGAAACCTCACTCCTAAAATGAATGTTTGCTGACAGACAGAGATTCAGTCAGAAATTTAATAATGTACTTAAGGTTAGTATTCATTTCATCACTTTGCTACCTCTGAAATAAAAACAATGCACAGAGAACTGTTTCCAAAAGAGTTGCTGGAAATAGCAAAGGGGTTAGACTTCATGCCAAGGACAGTTACTGACTCCAGTCCCAACTCTTTTCCACGTTATATTTCCACAGGTTATACAGGTAAGCCCTGAACCAGATTTTCAATGAAAGAGATGGGTTCCTAGACTCTCTTTAGTGGCACAAGGGGGGTCTGAGCTGATATGCAAATGCTCAGCCAAGAACTCTCTTTTCAGTGAAGACCAGACGTAATGTCACAGTTCAGTGTGCAGAAACAAGTATGGCAGAAGGTTCTAGAAAGGCATTCCTCATGGCCACTACTGTCTCTTAGTATGCCATCAAGCACTGGCAAGGTGAAGGCAGACAGCAGGTAATCTGATGGCTGATTGCAAGTGGACAGTGGATAAATGAGGAGCATGCAATGCTTGGCTTGGTCTGGAGGCTGCTCTTCAGCAGCGGCACAGATGTAACCTGTTTGTGAGTGGCAGAATAGTGTGTACAAGATCATCTCAAAACACTGACAAGCCCTGCCTGATCAAAATTTCCTGTTCGTCTCTCCTTCTTTCTTGAATTGACGCAACATTCTTCTTACTAAGGCAAAAGCCATTCATCCATTTAAGTGCAGGGAGCCTGGACAATTTACTCTCACTGCCGATTTGGCCCTAAGCATTTTTACTCCCCATTTTCAAAGAAATGAGAAATGGTTCTGTTTGATTTAGCAGGCTTATGTGAAAGACAGATCTGACCTATTAAAATATTTGACTTGTTTGGTAAAAACACAACCGATATTTTGAAATGACTGAGCACAATTCGGGCAACAATGGCCGCAGCTGATAAAAATGTAAAGGCTTTTGTTTCAAGCTTGACAAAGACTGACAGAAAAATTAAAGGACAATGTGATAATGATGGATGGCCCTTGCTGTATTTTGACTGAGAATGAAAGAAATTTTAAGTGGTAAACTGAACTGAGTGATGACCTACCTGGGAAACAATCTCACTACTCTGTGCAAAATTTAATCAGTCTGTGGCATGTAGTACTAAATAATTTAGCAAGGTTTTAAATTCAAAGGGAGCTGCACATTTAGTCTTGCTCCAAGAAAACAGAATTGAGCAAAAGGATCATTCAGTTTGAATATCATGTGCCAATAGCTCCTTAGCACTTAGACCGAATGATCATGAAGGCTCACGGACATGAGGTCAAGGCGTTCTTTTCACTAATTGAGTTAGATTTATGAAACTCTGAAATGGCAATTATGTACTTGACATTTTTGCTAACAAATCAGACGTCATTAAAAAACATCCAAACCCTTTTAACGGAAGCTCCACGTAGCTCTAGACCCTCAGTTAAAACCATTAGAGACTTGTGGTGGATGAGCTCATACTGCAAGACACACAGCTGGGCCAAAATGGCCAGGCAGCTTAGAAAGAAAAGAAAATAAATTCACAGAGTCCCATGATTCTAAGACATTTAATGGGCCTGCAGATAATATGACATGTTAAAAAATGGCCAGGTTGTACAGAACCTTGGGCGACATGGTGTGAGGTGTCCCTGCCCATGGCAGGGGGTTGGAACTAGATGATCTTAAGGTTCTTTCCAACCCTAATTATTCTATGATTTTATGTTGGAAAGTTCATTAAAGTGTGAATACACATAGTTTGATTGCATAGTCATAGAGGGGAAAAAAATCAAGTGTTAAATGATACTAGGATTTTGATCTCATTGCGCTTTTTTCCTAATTTAGGAAACACGAAGAACAAGAATTCTCTCCTCTTATAGAAAGTTTCACAGTTTCGTGGGGCTTTTTTCCTATTTCAAAAGCAATAGGTTTCAGTAGCAAATGAAGGAGGATGAAGTATGAAAAATTACAACAAAAAAGACGTTTCCTTCTATTTTCAAAGAGCCAAGCAAAAAATTTGTATCTACACATCCCTGGTCCAAATTCTACTCTTAGAAAGTTAAGAATGAAACTCAAAAGAACAAAGTCCACTTCAATATTAGTATTGGCAGCTGGTGTCATCCCAATTCACTTAAAAGTTCATCCTTTACATTAAGGACCTGATATCACATCATGGCACATTTTACAACACATGCTCTGACTAACTGCAGAATTGGTTATGACAAAATAAAAAATGTGAGGAATATGAAAAAACAAGGTGAAGTAGCAACTTATTTCTGATTATGCATCTCATTTCACATTGAAATATGAAGAAAAAAGTTGTCTGCCTTTAACTGTCTTGAAACAACTCCTCTATTGAATATCTCCTATATTTTGTGTACCACAGCAACAGCAGGACCAACAAAGACTATGGGTGCATGAAAGGCTGATTTTCCACCCGTAAAGTCAGGTCAGACTTTACTCAGGTGTGTAAGCCAATAGAAAACAAGGAGCTGTGGATCTCAGTAATGTGACAAGAAAGCAGCAATGGGAAGGAAGTGCTTTAATGCAGTAGGAAGGGAATGTTAAGGGAGGGCTGAGAGTAAGGACTGGCTACCCTTGCCTCCCAGGGTGTGGCTGCCCAGGCTCAGGCTAGCTCTCATGCAGTGCTGTGGGGCCCTGGCTCAGGCAGGCAGGCAGCTAGTGAAGGGTACTTAGATAAAACCCATTTCTGCCATTTTCCCTGGCGACTCTAACAAGCAAAGCATGGTGACTGTTGACAGCCCCCAACCTTTCTCTTGAGCCTCTCTCCCTTTCACACAGTAGAATTTCCTGGCTAGCAAAACATGACCTTTCTCCACAGCACAGATGTTGCCGCAAATACAGCTTTGTCACCTGGAGACTAGAGTAGTCTGTTACGCACACGGTTGGTGGAGTTGTACATAGTGACCACAGGAAATCTGAATCAAGCATTTCACAGGAAAGCATCTAACATCAACATTTAATTATTGTACTACTGGCTGATAACTTTCAAACATAAGGTTTGACCTTTGAAGCCCTCAGTGCTTACTTTAGGGATCATTTTGCTCCCCACAGCACTCCACTGAATTCGTAATCAGTAAAAGCACTCTAGTTGTATCTCCCTTGAAACAGAAAGAGAAGTTGCAATGAAGGCCCTGAGATGTTAGAACACGCTCCCATTTCATTGTCCACCCGAGTCATTGTTTATCATCAGTCTAGCCATTTAAACAGCTCACCATTTTTGCTCTCAGTGAAGTAGCATAAAAGGTGACATAATGCAGTATCTCATAATACATTTATCTACTGCTGTGCAGTTTTAGTGGGGCAGATTATATGAATTTCAACATTTGTACCGTAGAAAACACATTTGTTATAATGCATTAATTTTTTACTTTCTAATTGTGCTAAAACTGGTGATACACAGAGCATAAAAGGATAAATTTGGTAAGATAATAACTAGACCTGATGATAAAATATTGAAGATTATCTTTAGTATAAAGAAAATCTAAATTCTCAAGTAGATAAATTCTTTAATACTGAAGAACCTGTTTTCAGGTGCTCTTTTACTTTACTAATGGTTATTAACACAAGATGCACCTTTAAGAACAAACCAAAACCAGTGTTCGACACAAATACTAAACTTTCATGGTTTGGAGTTATATGAATACAATATGCACCTCAGATTACTTCAAACACAGACTGTAAGACCTATTCTTTCCCCAGAGTTACCATTAAGGTTTGCTAGTAGTTAAAAAAAGTCCCTTTCCATTTAATAGTAGTAATATTAGTAAAGCCTATTACTTTAAGGGAGTCATTTTATCTTCTATAAAAGCCCATCTGTCTAATTAAAGTAATTATAAATACTGCATTGAGCAAATCACTGAAGCTTATGCAACTTGCCTGAAAGAAAGTAAAATTTGCAGACCATGCAATAGTGTAAGAAAAAATAATTTTGTAATCGAACATTTTGAATAAAATGGTACAGTTTTTAGAGCATTTTTTGAGACTGCAGCCCCAAACAAAGATTTACTCACAAAAAGGCACCTATACACATCTTGATTTTGTTCACAATTCTGCATTAACAAATATGTATGCTGTAAAGAATGTACCTCCACTTTGAGGTTTTGTAAGACAAAAAATACATTTAGACAATAAAGAACAAATGGTAAAGAAAAGAAGGTAGCATTATTCCCATTTCACAGCTGGGGAAATGAACACAGAAGAATTAAGCAGGATGTCCTATATTTTACAGACTTCAGAGCAAAAAAGAGAAGTTGAGAACAGATCAGAGTTCCACTTTAATCCTCCACTAAAAACCCTAAAACAATCAAAACCACAAAACCTCTTAAAAACTGTATTTCAAAAAGCAGTTGTCCTTATACCTGAAGTGCCAATTTTAGTGCATTCAAGACAAAATGTTACTACAAAAGCCACCAAATAGCATGAATAAAACCAGCATCATTTGTCCCAGAAGAGCAGCATTCTATCACTATTAATATGTTCTAGGCCCATTGCCCCTGCTTAAAAATCACATCAAGGCTCTGATGTACATTTTTATTCTTTTTAAGTAAACAGACAAGCCATATCTCCTTGTTTCTCCAAGCCATAAAATTGGAATATTCAAAATTAAATGAAATAAAGTAGCGGCAGCTGGCCCTTGAAAACCTATGAGGAAAGCTAATGCACAATACAAATTCAGACACCAACAGCCTTGAACAATGGTGACAGCTTTCTCATAATGACACTTGCCTCCTTCTGTGAAAAAAGACTGAAAAAACTCAGACAGAACTGCACTAGGAGGAAGAAAGAGGCCAAGGAGGACTTGCTAAAACTTCCCTATTAAGGAGACAAGTGTTGAAACTAAAGGGAGGTAAACAAATTTCTCTATTTTATTATGGATTCTACTTTTAGTTCGCTGAGAAATTCATCTCAGATCACTGAAATTGCTTAAGCAACTCATAAGTCACTGCAATAATTTTAAGGTTAGTAAAAAGAGATAATGAAGCATTATTTATTTTAAATTACATCATTTAAAAATAAAATCAAAGGGGTTCAACACTAATCTGAAATAGTTTATCACAGTGGGATAGCTATATCCCATTGAAAATCACCTTGGGTAAGTTAATGGCATCTTTGCAACCTAAACCAAAGTTTATTGCACTTCTTTGCACTGTCTTTGACTAATACATTTAATTCTCACATTTTTATCATCAGAGTACGTTACCTGAGAAAATAAGGCCCTACCTTTCTAGCTGTCAATCTTTCATGCTCTGTCTGTTTTTCACTCAAAACAGTTGTATACATGTAGTTGAACTCTGCCCATGACTCTTTGTCTTTGTATAACACAGTACTGTGCATGGCTGGGACACATGCAATATAGGCAAAACTTAACGTAATTAAAATTATCCAGCTTCCCTTCAGGCAAGCAGGCATTTGGTGCTTTAACTACTATACTAAGTGATCACATAGGACAATTTACCAATGGAATACTGCAGTATTAAAGAATGTTTGGTTATATCTGCTAATATACTTTAAACCAAATGGTACAAAAAGCAACACAGAGATTTCAGTTCCTGCTTGTGAATGATGAAAGGCATCCAGAGCCCTCTTCAATCAAACAGCAAACTAGCACTTCAACATGTCAGCCTCTTTCAACTCCTCCCTGCATCCTACCAATCAAGGATTAGGAAACCTGCAGAAAATACAAACCACAGAAACCACAGAGGTAAAAACAAATACACAAGTGAAATGACCCACTGCAATGCCTAAAGAATAAAACACTTTACCCGCTCCTACAGTTTTACCCTGGCAAACTTTTTTCTGTCCTTCCTCCTCTCCTTTGGTTTGTTTATTTCTTCACTAGCCATGAGGATTAATATGGGTAATTTCAGCTGAAAGATATATCCTCTTCAGGCAAAAACAATTTTTTTCTTCAAGGGCATATCTGGGGAGTAAACAAGCTGTGTAGATACCAGTGAAAGAAAGGTAAAGGAAATGCATGTCAGAGTAAAATGTAGATAGAAAGAAATAAAAACTTCAATTCCTCTGTCTTCAGACCTTCTAACAAAGGAAAAGTAATCCTGACTGAAAAATTGCTTGGACTGTTCTTCTCACACATGGCACATCACTTTACATCTATAACATGAGCTCCAGCAGATACCTGGGGGACCTGTTCACAGACACCTGCCAGGCAAGTTTCTGCAAAAGGGCATACAGCTGTCTTAGTGCTAGTGAGGGAACCACAGCCCTGTGAAAGAAGTCCAGGTGTTGTGGGAGATCCCCATATGGTACTCATGTTTCAACCAACTTTATCAAATTTGTTACTCGTACTTGCTAGCAATGTTTTTTGTGTTGTATTTTGTTTTTCTCTCTTTGGAACTTGAGAATAGTTTTGAGATATACCCTTATTGTCCTCCTGACTAGTTTTTGCTGTCTCTTCCTCTCTCCAAGGGAGCCGCACAGCAAGATCGATGCAATAAGCTTTCTTGAAAGCTGTCAAAACAGTTCTGAATCCCTGAGACAAAGTCAAAGCGATTCACAGTAAAATATAGCAAGAGAGAGGAAGATCAAATGCAGAAAGGCCGTGATGTTATTAAGTGCTAAAAAATGTGACTTGAATTACAAAGTGTCCTGGGTTCAGCAGTAGCAGTCATTTTTCTCCTTCTTGGTAGCTGGTGCAGTGCTGTGTTTTCGACTTTTGGCCTGGGAACAGCACTGATAACACCAGTGTTTTCAGTTACTGCTTGGTAATGTTTTGGTCTGACCAAGGACTTTCTGAGCCTCATGCTCTGCCAGGGAGGAGGGGAAGGCGGGAGGAAGGAGAAACAGGACACCTGACCCAAACTGACCAAAGAGGGCATTCCATACCACAGCACATCATGCCCAGGATGTAAAAATGGAGGGCAGAGAGTTGGAAGGGTGGGGGTGCACTGCTTGGTCAGGCTGGGTACAGGTGGTGAGCGACTGTATTCCTTCCTTGTATTTCCCTTGTCATTATTATTATTGGTGGTAGCAGTAGTGATTTGTGTTATACCTTAGTTCCTAAACTGTTCTTATTTCAACCTGTGGGAGTTGCATTCTTTTGATTCTCCTTCCCATCTCCCCGGGAGCCGGGGGGAAGAAAGAGGGGGAAGTGAGTGAGAGAGCGACTGTGTGAGTTATAGAGGCTTAAAGCACGACAAAATGCTTTAGGTCCCAACACAAATTTAGACTGAACTTATGCCGTGAAGAAAGATTTAATAAAGATTTTAATTTTTTGTTCAGGAAAATTTCAAATTTTTGTCAGTTTGATTTGTTTTGTAGTTGGAAAAATACTGAAAACAATGGGGGAGGGAACCTTATTTACTGTAAAATATTAATAAAATACTGTAAGAAATATCTTTGTATATTTTTTCCTTTATATAATATAGAAATGCAGGCTAGGATAAACTCCAGAAAAAGCACGCAAGTCATCTAAATTACAAACAGAAAAATAATCAGAACTAACAATTAGCAATCCCAGGCACAGCTACAGGTTGGGAGCAATCCCGGGCACAGCTACAGGTTGGGCAGGGAAGAGATTCAGAGCAGCCCTGCGGAGAAGGACTTGGGGGTGTTCATCAATGAAAAAATGAACCTGAGCCAGCAGTGTGCGCTCGCAGCCCAGAAAGCCAACCATACCCTGGGCTGCATCAAAAGGAGCGTGACCAGCAGGTCGAGGGAGGTGATCCTGCCCCTCTGCTCTCCTGAGACCTCACTTGGAGTATTGTGTGCAGTTCTGGTGTCCTCAACATAAAAAGGACATGGAACTGTTGGAATAAGTCCAGAGGAGAGCCACAAGGATGATCAGGCAACTGGAGCACCTCCTGTATGAAGATAGGCTGAGAAAGTTGGGGCTGTTCAGCCTGGAGAAGAGAAGGCTGTATGGAGACCTCATAGCAGCCTTCCAATTTCTGAAGGGGGCCTATAGGGATGCTAGGAAGGGACTCTTCATGAGGGACTGTAGTGAGAGGACAAGGGGTAACGGGTTTAAACTTAAACAGGGAAAGTTTAGATTGGCTATGAGGAAGAAATTCTTTACTGTAAGGGTGGTGAGGCACTGGAATGGGTTGCCCAGGGAAGTTGTGAATGCTCCATCACTGGCATTGTTCAAGGCCGGGCTGGACATAGCCTTGGGTGGCATGGTTTAGAGGGAGGTGTCCCTGCCCCTGGCAGGGGGGTTGGAACTAGACGATCTTAAGGTCCTTTCCAACCTTAACTATTCTATGATTCTATTATTAACATAAACTTATGGATGCTAGAATTACTAAAGGTTTGAGATGAGCAAATTTCTAAGTGCCTGCTTCTCCCTGAGCCTCTATGCTCGTCTTCACTGTGATCAGAGACTTTACAAACAGGACTTCTCAAAGCTTTTTAAGGCATGTAATTTTTACAAAAGCTTGCCATACCCCTCTTGGACTCATGCTGCTGTTCGCAATCTTCCCAAAGCATTTATATCTATCTCCATTTGCTCAGAACTAATGATTCTAATACCAGAACTAATACTTTCCCAAGGTTTGCAATCTCAGTTGGAACAAAACATGGTACTGATATATCACCAAACTAGCATCACCAGTGGACATTTTAAGTAATATCACATAGCATATCATTTTCCTTTCTTGAATTGAGTGAAAAACTGAACAACCTAGTCTCAAAAGAAAGGGAAGTTACAGAAGCACCATATAAGACAGAGATAGGAAATCATAGGACAGAATCATAGGATAGTGTTGAAAAGTATCTTAAGATCATCTAGTTCCAGACCCCCTGCCATGGGCAGGGACGCCTCACACTAAACCATGTCACCCAATGGTCTGTCCAACCTGGCCTTGAACACCGCCAGGGATGGAGCATTCACAATTTCCCTGGGCAGCCCATTCCGGTGCCTCACCACCCTTACAGTAAAGGACTTCTTCCTTATCCAATCTAAATTCTGCATTCCACATAGCATTTAATGGTGCAGGAAAGATTTCAACCAAGAAAATTATCAAGTCACTTTAATAATTCTTTATGGTTTGAGTTTTGTGAATAATAAATGATCTAGATGGAAATGGAAGATCATTAGCATCTGTGAGACTACAACTCTGTCGTCAGTTTCAAGTGAAATTATTCCAGTAACAGTTATATTTTCTTCATGAAGACCACATATGATGTTAATTTTACATTTTGACCCCTCAGACAAAAAGTATCAATTTAAGTTCAAGAATGTTAGAGGTATAAACAACAGAAAAGCTTGAAGTCCAGAAAAATTAGAGAGCAAGAGATGCTACTATAGTAAATCAGTTATAATAAACACAACAGCACCATTTTAAAAACACATATCACTTAAGATCATATCAAGGAGTTACTTTCCAAAGAGCAACAGCAATATATCTAGTATATCTAGTTCAAGAAGTACTTTATTGTACCCATGCACAAGCATCCAAAATATTAACTTTATGCAATTACTGTGTATGGAGAAAAAAGCTTCAAAACTAATACACAATCTTTGCCTTTTCAGATATCCCACAGGGAATCCAAAACAAGAACTACAAAATTAGCCAATTATTATGTACATAAAAATGAAATATTTTCAAGTGTTGTGTTATTGAAGACATTATCCTAAACTACAGGCTTTTAGAATAAGTTGTTACAGGTTGGACCTGGAGAGATTTGCTGCATCCAGCATAAGGGGAGGAAAAAGAAAAGTAAAACCAGAACAAATTCAGGTTTAATTTACATGAAATAGTCTGAATTCAATAATTTAAATGAGCATTCCAGTATGGGGAAAAAATAATCCATATAAATCCATATGTTATCTAACAAAATTTAAAAACTTTTCTTTCATTAAATTCATTAAATATTTTAATGTAAAAATGTAGGAGTGTCAAACAGGCTCCCCAAAAGTGTTTCTGTGCTTTGGAATGTTATTTTCTTGACCTTTCAAAAATAATTTTGAGTTTATCTGAAAAAAACCTGAAAATAATTGTATCTCATTTTTCTAAAGTCACCATAAATGAAGAAATAACAGTTCACACAGCTCAGCTATACACCCTACTCACTATTCAAGTATTTATCAACAAAAAGCAATTTCAAAGCAGCTGCCTTGTGAGTGTTCAAGGATAATAGCTGGACAATTCAGCCATAAAATTAAGCCAACAATTCCACCCTAAGTTTCTTGACAGACATCTCCTACCTGAAAATGTAAACTAAATATTATTCTTCTATAGTCCCATAATAAAAGCCATCCTACACAATGATTTCTTAATTCATCCTACTGCACAGCATCTATCTTCATTGTGTTTTAGGGTATGTGCCACCTCCTTTAGCGGTTACTGAGTGACCTCTGGAGAACTTAATTTCAGTGTTATGGTAATGATTTAATAGCTTAGTGTCACTTTAAATCATCAATGTATATGCAAAACCAAATTAGAAGGGCTATGCTTTGCAGAATAACACATGAATGAAATTGTGTATTTATAATGCAATCATTAACATGGGCTTATAATGAGTTACTTTCTTGGGCCTGCCACAGTGAAAACTCATTCCTCCACACCTCAGCTTTTGCAAGAAAAAAAGGCGATGGTTTGGGGGAAGGCTTTTGATACAGAGAAAGTCTTAAAGAGCATTTCTTTTATTTATTTTTTAGCTGAAAGCTCGAGCTCTTGTGCCTGTGAGTTGTTTTCTGTACTTTTTACTTTTTAAAAGATGGCAGTAGGAGAGACATTTCCCCCTCTGTTTTAAGGACTGAAACCTGAAAACCCCTCTTTCTTTTAATTCAAACACAGACACAATGAAAAAAAAAAACAACCAAAAAAACTATTCTCAAAACTAAAAAGCAGAGGCATTCACATAGTCAGAATTTCAAATCAAGTCCTAAGCAGTCTTCTGAGCCTCATGTTTTTGATATGCTTTGATAGCTGTAAGGGCAATGTGGTTTTGTTTTTTTTTTTTTACTCAAAACACCCTCTATTGTATTCGTACATGTTCTCATTGTTCCATTACACCACGGGTCTGCTCAATTCTCTCTTCACAAAGCCCAAGCTTTGTTCACTCAAAGTGTAGGATTTTCCCATAGGCAAAGAACACCTCTTCTTTGAGATGTGGCTGTAAATGAGACATTTCAACTCAGGAACTATAAAGGAGGAAACTAGAAATTGTTCAGCTGTCTTGATGTCTAAGGTCTTAACGCCAAAGTAGAGGCTAAATAGATTATTAATGAGTGTGCTGCTGCACACCCCTTCCCTTCCCACCTCCCCTCTACCCCTTCAGTGAATATTTTTATGTATTTTCTGATATATGTTTATGAGGATAAGGCGTCCAAAAGCAGTGCACAAGATTTATCAGAGGCCTGTAGTGGAAGTATTTGCAAAACAGGGGGTCTATTGCCTATCTGAAAAGCTCAGTTTTCAAAGTACACCAAAAAAATCTCACCTTCTCAGTTCTATTTCAAATTACTGTTCTACTCAGCTTTTACTTTCATAGAGTGAGGGATGCACAAGTGAGTTACAGAAAAAAAGGAAGGAGAGGTGCCTCTATGAGAATATCACCACATAAAGTGAAACATCATAAAAATCTGAGGGTGGGCAAATGAACAAAGATAAATAAAACAGACAGAAATAATGGAGGTTGTTTCATTTCAGATGTGTTTTGGATTCCACAGGGTTTCTACAAATTAAAGAAAAAAAAAACTTGTATAGAAGTAAAAGTACACAGAAGGTGAACCTCTATAAACGTATTTGGAGTCAGCTGTTACTAAACCATAGGGTGCAAATTTGGCATAGTGCTGGTCCAGACATGGAAAACAAGTTTTGCTACTGGATTAAAAATGAAGAAAAAGGTGAAAAAGAGGCCATTAAAAAGGAGAGTGGATACAAGAGATAAGAATCCAGGAAATGCAGAGTCTAAGATCATAATTAGAAACTGAGACTGAAGTGGAAATACTTGAAAATCTATTGAAGGGAAGCGGCATGAAAGTAAAAGTGATTTTAACTGCCTACTTACAGCACAACAGCAAAAGAGGCCAAATAGACTGGAAAGTTGGGAAGTGAAAAGATCAAGCAGCAGACTTAAACAAAAGAGAATACTTTTCTCTCAAAGCACATAATTAAATTCAGAAACTTGTTGCCAGAAGTTACTGTGAAAGCTGAGATGATAAATGTTTTGGCATGGGACTGGACAAGCAGGTGGAAGATAAATACATTGCAGTGCAAAGGAAAGGTGCAGTGATACCTTTGCTCTTACACATTGCAGGAGATCTTCTGCTCGAACGTACATATCAAAATATTAATGAGGATGAAACTCAAGTCTTTCAGTGCTTTTATATGCAAAAAATAGCTTGCCAAAGAAAAAAATACAGAATAATTGAGAGGCTGAAGTCAAAGGAATATGTTATCCCACTTTTTATTCCCCAGACATACTGAATTACTAGCTCAGTTGTTTTCTGCTGTACATATAATTGTGGCAATAAGAACTGCTTTGACCATCGGCAGCTGCTGATTCATGCTGATTTCCATATTGCTTTGCCAGATAATTGATACATGACACATTATAGCTCTGAATATTTCAATGAATTGAATGAATGTCTTTAGATTTGCAAACCAGGATATTTTGCCCAGGTACTTTATTGCAAATAGGGTTGCAAATTACCAGATGCTACTGTTTCCATTAAGATTTCCCAATGATGTTGACTTCTGTCACCCACTCAATGTAATGTTGAACTAAGTCTTTTGCAGTGACATCCAGATGTTTTGAACTACTGCTACATAGATAACACCCATGTCATCAGTTTGATTATGATGGACCACATAATTTCTCAACCTCAGCTAAATCAATGCAGTTACTACCTACGCTTTGCAAGTGGAATCTGTATTTTTGTGTTGAGCATCATGAGTTTGACAGCTAGCTCTGTTTACTGGTGATTAATGACAAGCATTTGGACAAAGGTAAACAAAAATTCTTAATAAATTGGAAGAGAGTGAAAATTACCTGGGGCCCATTACCAAAGAAAGGGTGTAATATATCCAGCCAGAATGTGCACTTCTAAAGCACTAAGCTCACCAATTACAATACAGAAGTGACAACAGCTACAGGCATTAAAGCTTGTGCCTTTGTTACTGCATGAGACAAATGTTTGAGTAAACTACGTCCTGCCTTTGTGCTGCTGCATATAAACTCTTTGTGCCCAACTTCCTGCTTCATGAAGTGTTTTCTTGACATTAACAATAAAAGTTAAGAAAAATGAAAGGAGCAGCCGTATTGACTCAGCAAAGCAGCATGAGTATATTTAGCAGCCCATGCCTTTACCAGATTCAAATATATTCAGTTTCTCTGTTCTGATTTCTTTAATTATATTACAAATCTAAAAAGACTTTTTATGTTATCAGATATTAATTATATTAGACAGATTGCTATTCATCCACTCACAGCAATATTTATTTCCACTGTCATCACTTAACATCAAAACATTATTACTTCATCATCATTTAGAGTGGATAAAATACTATTTTTCTGTAAAATGTTGTGTCTAGGTTGGTCCAGTTAAAGGCATGAGACACTCTGCTTGGTTTGTGTAATTCATGTGTATAAATACTTTGCTTACTCTTAATCTCTAATTATGAAAAACTACGTTCCATTTTTGGGCAAGCTTCTCTCTATGCTAAAGCTGTCTAAATCTTCTCTGAGCTAGGAAGATAACTTCAGAAATGGAGAGAACTAGTAGATTGAGTTCCACTGAGAGGGGGCTTCATAGGGGAAAAAAAAAGAAACAGAAGCCAGATGAAAATTATACAACCCTAATAAACAGAAAGACTGAAAACCTGTCAAAGTAGAAGTGAAAAAATAAAAACATGTGGATAAAAAAAAATAAATCACAGTATAGCTAAGAAAAGAAAAGGTGTGGATCAGGTTTCACTCCTTCTATAGAGGATTCCACTGACACC
This sequence comes from Ara ararauna, assembly GCA_028858755.1. NCBI lineage: Eukaryota > Metazoa > Chordata > Aves > Psittaciformes > Psittacidae > Ara > Ara ararauna. The sequence continues at coordinate 19,263,485 of CM054378.1, read as the reverse complement.
CTCTGCATTTTTACACAAGCTTGCCTGGAAAAACTGAATTAGCCATGGTATCTCTCTAACCTTGGGCATGTGATTATCATTGTTTCTCTCCATCACTGCAATTCCTCTGGGTTCAAGAGTTTCCTAGAAAAACAGTTGTTTAACAACTGTGGAGCTGGACTTCCAGAAGCTTCATTAAGGCAGTGGCTACTAGCACTCAGGGCACTTATGCCTGACTCCTTACAGGTGATCTGGTAGGTCACCTTTTCTAGACCTTACTTCCTTGACCTGTCATTTAAAAGACTCTCTTGTGAAGAGGTTCTCTTCTCATGAAGATTTCTCCCTTTTCCTCTCCTTTTCCCTCCCAAATTTTTGTGAGCATACCTCCCCTTATATTAAATCTGGCATGTACTTGTATTAGAAACCTAATAACTCAGGTAAGACGGCATACTTATGTGATACATCAGCTGCAACAGAGGAGTAGGACAAAAAATTACCTCAACACATTAGGCACAGGAGAAGGGATGAGAAACCAAAGAATGGACCCAGATATATTTAGGAAGACATAGGAAAAAATACATCCTCTATTAAATGGAAGAATGCATCTCAGAAAATGATAAGAAGTAGGTTTCCTAGCCCCCAGAGATAGAGAGGGGAAGAAAGAGAGAATAATGTATAATTTTAGGAGGATTATTTTTCACTAGAGACATTCATGAATGTAATGAGCTAAAGAAGGGGTAAGACACTGCTTAAATTGAACTATACAACTGATTGTGCTATGCTTGATAAAATAATTGTGTCAGTCTCTTTTGTACTTAAATAAACTTAACTCTGAAATGCTGTTATGCACTAAACATCATCACACAGTCTATCACACTGCTCTCATTGTTTCAGAAAACTCAGAATCACCTGACATTTACCTTCTCTACTCCTAACACTGGAATTGCAGAAATGCAATTAGGAAAACAGAGGCACTCATAACAGAAAAGGTCAGCAATGTGCAAGCTAAACCTGATAACATGCCTAATATGCTGCCAAACATAACAGAATGCCTTCCTGATAATGAATGATTTTACAGACCACTGTGAAGTTGTTGCAAGATAATCAGATCAACAGGGGGCATGCCACTATGCGAGACACATAGGAGATCGTGAAATACTCTTTGATAGAGCTGTATAGCAAAGTCACAACTGACAGAAAAATCTACTGTTATAAAATGCCATGTTTTCAAAAATAACCACCTAAATAAATTGGGCAGGATACACAAGCAATAGAAGTTTCAGTATTTGGTACGCACAGAAGCCATTGCCTCATCAAAGGCAGCGCACTTTGTGCTTGCAGCCAACAACCAATAACCCACTGCCTCTAGGATGAAAAAGACGTTTTTTTATTTTTCTTTTCTTGCAGTAATTAACGTAAGTCCAGGTTAGAAGGTTAGTTTTTCTGCTTGTGTTTAATATAGAAATACGCTCACAGCAGTATAGGCTCTGTGCTCATCGTGAGCAGACCTGCCCCTTACTTGTGCCACTAATCCTACATAAGCTGATTGTGAACTTCAAGAAAAATGAAAAGTAATAAGGGGTTCTTTTGATAAATGACATTTCATCAACAGTGGAGCAAATAGCTCATTACTGAAAACTGAAAGTAGCACTTAATAGAAGTTTTCTCCCAGACAACTAAAAGCAGTTTAAACCTTTAGTAAAAATGTTTTGAGATCTTACAAACACCAAAGAGACATAGATTTGTTTTACCAGAAATCATCATAGAAAGGTTAGAAAGGACCTTAAAGATCATATCATTACACCCCCCCTGTCATGGGCAGGGACACTTTCCAGTACACCAGGTTTTTCAAAGCCCCATCCAACCTGGCCTTGAATACTTCCAGGGCTGGGCATCCACAACTTTGAGACAACCTGTGTCTCACCACCCTCATAGTAAAGAATGTATTCCTAATGTCTAATCTAAATCTCCCCTCTGTCAGTATAAAGCCATTCCCCCTTGTCCTATCACTACCTGCCCTTTTAAAAAGGCCCCTCCAGATTTCTTGTAGCCCCCCCCACCTTAGATATTGGAAAACTGTTATAAGGTCTCTCCTGAGCCTTCTCTTCAGGCTGAACAAGCCCAAGTCTCTCAGTCCATCTTCATAGTCACTTGCTGAGGGTACACTCATGAGCAAATAAAATCTATATAGTCCACATGTCTATTTATAGACTAAAATTCGCATTAGATTTTATAACTATCAATAAAATGAAACAAACGTGTATTTTTTAAAAAACTAGAGGAAAAAAGTACCATCATGAGCTACAGTGGAGCTTTCACCTCTGTATTCACTTAGGTTGCAATTCAAATTACAGAGCTCATTATCTTCCAGGAATTATCACAAACATATCTGTGGTAAGAGAACATTACGTTTTGACTGGTAGATCCATATTGCAAACCTGTATTAAAGGCAAATGCAACTTCACATCATAGCTTCTTCTATACCTGAGCTCTATCAGTTTATTTTATGATCAGTGTCAAAGCCAGCTAATTTTTTCATGTGACACACATTGTTACCTAATTAAGGAAACATGATCCATGAAAAAAATAAACTTCAAACCCCCATCTGTCTGGTATGTCCATATTTCCCTTCATATATCCTTTTGTAACCAGCTTTATCTGAACACCGTGTGCCTGAGGCAAGTATTTATAAAACAGTACCAATATATTGCAAAACATTGTTACAGGTGCTTACTTTGCAAAAAGTTCAAAACATCAGTGAATATATTTTGTTTAAATGGTAGGAAGAGAGGCTTGCCAATAAAAGGAACTAAACGTACTCCCCACAGCCAGATGACAGCATCAATAAAAGTGCAATTATACTTCCAGCTTTTCTTGTTACTCTTTTGGTAATGCTCATAAGCAACTAATCGTATTGTCTTGAAATGATAGGTATGCATAACATGCACTAAAGAACTAATGAGAACACACTCACCATGTACTATCAGGACATATTCTGTGCTGTTTCGGCCAATAGGATTTTTTGCTTCACATCGGTACGTGCCATTGTCTGTTTTGTTTAGGAAACTGATGCTTAGGACCCTACCGTTGACAACCATTCTCTCTGGATCTGGTAGCTCTCCACCGTCCTTTGTCCACAGTACTGGTTCTGGCCTGTTGGATCCAAAGCAGTGCATTTAATCAGATACACGAAACATGTATATGCAACATACACATCAGAAACAGCAGTGTCATAAACTTATGAATAGCAACCTGACATCAAAGAAAATTCAAACATAGAATCATAGAAGAGTTAGGGTTGGAAAGGACCTTAAGATCATCTAGTTCCAACCCCCCTGACAGGGGCAGGGACACCTCCCACTAAACCATGCCACCCAAGGCTATGTCCAATCCAGCCTTGAACAACGCCAGCGATGGAGCATTCACAACTTCCCTGGGCAACCCAGTCCAGTGCCTCACCACCCTCACAGTAAAGAATTTCTTCCTCATAGCCAATCTAAACTTCCCCTGTTTAAGTTTGAACCCATTACCCCTTGTTCTATCACTACAGTCCCTCATGCAGAGTCCCTCCCCAGCATCCCTATAGGCCCCCTTCAGATATTGGAAGGCTGCTATGAGGCCTCCACACAGTCTTCTCTTCTCCAGGCTGAACAGCCCCAACTTTCTCAGCCTGTCTTCATATGGGAGGTGCTCCAGCCTCCTGATCATCCTCGTGGCCCTCCTCTGGACTTGTTCCAACAGATCTGTGTCCTCTTTATGTTGAGGACACCAGAACTGCACACAATACTCCAAGTGAGGTCTCAGGAGAGCAGAGTAGAGGGGCAGGATCACCTCCCTTAACCTGCTGGTCATGTTCCTTTTGATGCAGCCCAGGATACAGTTGGCTTTCTGGGCTGTGAGCACACACTGCTGGCTCGTGTTCATTTTTTCATCGACCAACACCCCCAAGTCCTTCTCTGCAGGGCTGCTCTGATTCTCTTCCATGCCCAACCTGTAGCTGTGCCTGGGATTGCTCCGACCCAGGTGGAGGACCTTGCACTTGTCATGGTTAAACTTCATCAGGTTGGCATCAGCCCACCTCACAAGCATGTCAAGGTCCCTCTGGATGGCATTCCTTCTCTCCAACGTATCAACCGAACCACACAGCTTGGTGTCATCGGCAAGCTTGCTGAGGGCACACTCAATCCCACTGTCCATGTCACCGACAAAGATGTTGAACAAGACAGGTCACAACACCAATCCCTGAGGTGCACCACTCGTTACTGGTCTCCAGCTGGACATTGAGCCATTGACCACTACTCTTTGCGTGCGGCCATAAGCTGTCATTATGGCAGCGGGGTTGGAACTAGGTGATTGTAAGATCCTTTCCAATCCTAACTATCCTATGATCCTATGACAACCTCACCATTCTGGATAGGAACTACTAAAGTCAAATAACAAGCAAGGAAAGGAAGAGAAACAAAAAAGGAAACAGAATGGTACTGGATCAGATCCAGATCTTTCCTAAATTAAACAATAATTCTTGCAAGGTTTCAAGGCCCAGAGTTTGGCAAGATGCTTGGCAAGCTAAGTGAAAACAGCTTTCCATTTGTGGGTTGAGCAATATGGCCCTGTGTGTCTGACAGGCATCAGAAATCATGCAAGCAGGCTGAGGTAGATGTAAGTGGTTTGTAAATGGATTCTAAAATTATTTAGGTCGTTCACAGGTGCACTTGCATGCACTGAGTGTTTTTCCTAAACCAGGCATATCAGTCTCAAAGTACCACATCTTACACACAATTTAAATTTATATCCATTGCTGCACTGTGTCACAGCCCATCCCTTTTTCCACCCTTTCTGCATCCTTCCCTCAAATAATTGCTTGTTCTGCATGTTATCATAAGCAATATAAGATTTAACTTAAAATCCTGGATTTCTTTCTTCTGTGAAGCCTTTCCTCTTGTGCCTTATGGTCTTGTATCAGACAAGCCAAAGGCAAAGCACTGACAGCAGTAATGCCCTAGGCAAGTTAAGAGTGCTACAGAGAAGGGAACTGACAGTCTTGCAGATTCACACATGCCTTCCCACTGGCAAGTGATACCTAACTCTTTCCTAAAGACTGTCAAGAAGCTCCACAGTTCCTGAGATTCACCTAAGAGACAGCAGGATGTATTTATTACTGGTATGCAGTCTTTACTTACTTGTAATAAGATCTACTTTCAAATCTACATGAGGGAAATCACCAAAAAGACAGGTTCGTGACTGGAGTGAAAAACTGGCTTGCTGAATCCTGTCTATCTCACAGATAGAGCATCTCATGCCCTTAGATACTAGTCACTTAGGCAAGATATATATATAGACTGGAGATTCATTATTACATTACTTGTATCTTGGAAGCTCTGTACACTATAACCCAAATATCAATCCCTTTCTTTTGGGTACACTACTTAAATAATTTCAGTTCAGAAGCAGTTCTGGATTTGCACATATATTTGGTAAGAGAGCATATTATTATATTTTCCTATTGAAGTATGCAGTTGCATGAGTAAATAATAAAACAAAATACAAAACATTGTTATAAAATCAGCAGATGCCAAATGAGTTGCTAGTCTTACTCAAGAAATACTTAATTCCATGAATTTAAGCAGGTTTTAAAAGCCTATTAAATATAATAGGTGTTAAGAATAAGAATTAAACCTTAGCACCTAAGGAGAGACATTTTGCCAAGACATGGCCTCATGCACAGAAAACCAGTTTTAATGACTTCCATGACATGATTTTCTTTTAAGTTAGGCAAGACATGCAAACAATATGATTTTTTCTGAAATGCATTTACTGCTATATAATTTATGTTACTTTTTAAGGTAAAAATACTGTAACTTATGTTTCTCTTCAAAGATAAGGGCAATTTATACATATTTTAGCAATATTTGGATGCCACCTTGTTAAATTGTTGCTGAATTTGTTACCTAGACTGGCTATTCTCTGAAGCTATGATTTTATTTAGAAAATCATATATATTTGTATAGCATATACTCAGGGAATAAAACAAGATTCACAAAATTTTAAACCAAGGTTTATGAACTGTCTGTTTAATGGGCCTTATTTATATTTTACTGTAAATATGTCTTAATAATCTTCCTAAGTGCACTTTCACAAACTGGTGTGTAAATTCACCTGACACACAATATACACACTTCCTTTCTGCTTAATGCGAGCAGGGAATCTAGATGTCCACGATGTTGCAGGAACATTGCCCTACAGAGTTCACAACATTAAGGTGCAATTTGCTTTGATACGTTAAAGTGGATTTGTTCAATTTTCTACCCAACTCCTCATTGTTTCCCATTTACCAGCTTACTGTGAATCCGTAATCCCAGAAGTGGAAACTCTGAAACACTTCTGCTGCAATGTGCACCATTACCTTCATAAATGGCATGTTAAAGCAACTTCTGTGCAGTGGTAATTTATGGAACTTCTATTTTAAATTGAAATTGGATGGCATATCCTAGGGGAAAACCCATAGGATAACAAATACATATGAAATGGAGCCTTAGATATAAATTATTCAGGGAGCTTTGTCACATAGTAATACACCAACTCCACTCTTATAGAGAGTGCTTAGCTACCATTGCAAGATGATGGTGGCAGAAAAATCAGGGCTTAAAGAGAGGCAGATCTCCATACTCTGGGTATTAAGGAAGATGCTAATTAACAGTTAATATTAAGCCATCCTGTGCTGGCTTAGTGGCAGCAGCAGAGCAATTTCTGGGCAGCCAGCCCACGGTCAACACACCATGGTGGCTGGGCACAGCTCTCACTCCATCACACTGCTCTGAAGGAGGATGATAACTGAAGCAGCAATTCTGTCACAGCCACAGAATTAAATTTTGCCTGCACTGCTGGGAGGCTGAGACATTCCAGTCTGAACAATTCATTAGTTAGGCAGAAGTGAGCTAAGAACATGAGACATGCTTGTGAACCCAGGCCAGCATGCTGCTGCAGTCAGTGACACAGACAGCATGTGAGCCTGGCTCTTTTCTGTGGTCCATTCCCCTCTACTCTGTCAGCATCCACAATCATTCTATACGAGATGTCGAAGGGCACATCTATTGTTCTTCTTTGTATCTACTTAGTATTTAGATCTTTTGCCCATGAATGTCTCTCGTATCTTTTTGAATCTGCTTATACTGTCTGTCAACCCAGCCTCCTGTAGCAATGCATTCTGGAAGCTCCCTGCCCACTGTGCAAAAACTTATTTACTTTTATCTCTCTTACACTGATCTCCTAGCAGTGGCAATGAATATTGCAGGATATGGTAAGTAATGCTTCTGCATATTGTAACCTTGCTATAAGTTACGATAGCCTTGTACTTAGTAGGCTTCTCTCTCTCCCTCTTTCTCTGAATTTGATAACTTCTGAGATTATTGGGGGGGGGGGGGATCACAAGAAACATGGGTAAAGGAACCATAAATTTAGAGCATATTGGCTATTCCTTAATAATTGCTTTAATACCTTCAATGTTCAAACCACAAATGTAGCTACAGCATTGATGGGAAAGCTTTCATTCTATGACACAAGGCACAGAGAAGCGTGGATTCCCCATAGTTTACCCTATCAAATCATGGGTGCCATATTGCTACCATATTGTTCATGGTTACAGATCCACGCAGAGGTTCTTTATCTTACCCAACATTTTGAAATAGTTCTGGCTCAACTGGGGTATATAGGTTTGACATTCTAAAACACATGACAAATATGTTCACTGCTATCACTGCATATTTTTCTCCACTGCATACATCTCCAATATTGCAGAATTTCAGCTTTTTTTCACATACTAAGGACTGCCAGAATGCTGTTTATTACTGTGTGGACTAGGACAAAGAGTGCATTCCTGTGCGTTGGATTTGTGCTTACTTCTGGTTAAATCACACCAGTTTAATCCCCATTCTTCTCAGACAATCTTGAAAACATCTTTCTTGGAGTGCTATATGAAATCGGAATGAGTGCTGTGGCCACTAATGCAATTGCATGTTACTACCTTCACACATTTCATGGCACAAACAAGCTCACGGACCTGCTCTGTACTACAGGATCATGCAGCCTATTACTGCCAATGCAATTAAACAAAGAACAAATCTGTCCTCCCCATTTTCCCCAATCTTGGATGAGAGGTGCTTTTCTATATCCCTGGTTTAATCCCTCCCATGTGGATGCAGTTAAGTGGAAATGAGCTGCACTACCACTGAGATGCTTCATTGGGTTGGGGGAGGTAGCAGAACTGAAGCACCAAGATACTGTTTTCTTCCCTAAAACACAGCTCTGCTTCTGGCTTACCTGGTTTAATTTGCTCCCAGTGTGACACCTTTTAAAACAAAACCAAACAAATGAAGCATGCTGTACTGAAGAAATTATTTCAAAGACACAGCTCAACTGTGACAGCCCATGCTATTCCTTTGGCTAGTACATATTGCTTTTACTGACTTGGCTTTGCACACAGCTGCCACAGTGGCACTATCAGGACTGTGTTAAATGGAAAGAAGCCAGAGATACTAAACCCAAGCATACTAAACATCCTGAAGTACAACCAATGACTTCTCTGTACGCACCCCAAAAGAAATTTGAACTCTATACTCTCCCTGAAGAACTGCTAAATGGGCTTAGATTTTGGTATAATTTACATTTAATTCTAATAGAAAGGCCCAGAAGCAAAAGGGAAATGGTTTTGAGTACAGATAAATGGTTTTCTTGGCTGTCTTGATGTTAGTTTCAAAATCTGACATAAAAAGCAACAGAATTTGGTATTCTTGCTCAGTCAAACTGAAATGTGACTGCAGTGAGGATATAAAAAACTGGGTATCATGTTCCAGGATTCTTCATGCTTTGCATTGTGGAACAGGAGTTTTCTTGCAAGGAACTTAACACAGAATTTGTAAGTAAAGCAAAATTCTTTTCTAATCCTGAGGCTAAGAAACCTTTACTTCCAAAAGAAGTCAGAGAGGAAGGTAAGGGCCAACTGGAATGTTTTGGAGAAAAAATAAGCTGTTTTAAAAACCACAGTTGGATTTGATTAGAAAACAAACACTTAGGCACAGACTTACCTTTTAAACAAGTGCTTATGTAACACGAAAGTCAACAGTTAATACTTAAATCCACATTAATAATTTTGATAATCTAGGCTTTTAAAGTTACACATTTTAAAACAAGTTCTTCCATTTTCCACCCCTTTCTCTATCCTTAACCAAAGGACTGTGATGTTTCAGTCCTTTCCTATAAACCTCCTTTCTAGCAATATCTTTATATCTAACCATTATATTTATCTTAACTTTGCCTTCATTTAAAAATAATACATAGGTCTAGTGTATCACCTTTTCTTTCTGAACAAAGTGAATTTAAGCAATGCAATCCCTTCTCACTTGAAAGTTCTTGGGACTATTAATTTTTGTTGCCCTTTTCTGATTTCTGTGTACAGAAAGGTCATGTAGACGGCATTCTTCACTGAGACCACAGTAAACAACACTTAGAGAACTTACTGGCCCATAATACTAGCACAGGAATTTCTGTAAGATCACACTCAAAAAGAAACCCCAAAAACAATAATAAAAAGATCCAGCACTGATTTTTTCATACTCAGTCCCTCTGGGCATCTAAACATCCCATCAAAAATTCTGTAGCCAATGTGGGTAAAAATCAGAAAGATGGAAGGATTTATGGAGCACTAACAAGACCCAAATCCATTATTTTGAGTATGGCCCTCTTGTTCAATGCCTTTTACTTCTCCAAAGAGGCGCACTTGTATTCTCTGAAGTCCATAAAAACATAATCTAGCAGATACACTCAAATGACTAATGGAAAAGGTAGCACCACATTTATCAGAGCATTTTTTGTTGACATCCTGATGCAATGTTAAAAGTCATCTAAGGGAATGTTGCTTCATTAATTTGAAACCTACAGTTTCTCTGTATTGAGAATCTGGGTTTTTAGCTTTGTCAGTTAATCATCCAGTTGAAAGTTTAAATCCTGAGGGAACCTTTTGTTTATATAAAGTCTCAGTCTGATGAGTCATATTGGGATGAGCTGATCTGGGACCATTTCATCTATGAAAATATCAATATCCACAGTTGCTAGCCTTTCATAAAAGCCTCGGATAGATGGTTTTTATTTTACAAGATAAGAACTCACAGTGATTCTGCAATTCTGGAAAGCCTGAGTAACCTTCACAGTGTTTTTCTCCCCAGAAGTATTAGTCAAGAATATCCTAAGTACGTTTTATGAAGTTCTTTTTTTTTTTTAAAGGGAAGCTTTGAACATCAGAATTTGCTATTATATTTGTCTCAGCAGACATAAAGCAGCCTAAGAATATTTATGGTTCCCTATACCAATGTTTTTAAAATGGTTAAGGATTAACTTACCAACATATGCTAAAAACAAGTTGGCAACAAAATACAAAATTCTACTTCTTATATCATAAAAATTTGACAGGAACTCACAGCTATAGAGACAACAGGAACAAAAGAAACGTGGGAGACAGTTGTAGTGTATTATGCCTTTGAAAAAGTTGCTTAAATTGCAAAGAGGCGTCAGGAATTTCAAATGGTGTTAGTACGTATCATTTACAGAAAAAACAAGAACACTAAACCAAACAAGAAAAAAACCCCAAACTCCTTTATCCTTTACCTTTTGTCCTGGATTCAGCTAAAGCCTTTCTTTCGTCCACCACATGCACTTGGATGTCAGGCCTCCCTGGCTGTAGCTTGCTTGGGATAAATCAGGCAGTCTTCTCACCTTCAGGCTGACTTACTGGATTACAGTTGCTAACCATGTTGATATGATTACTAAATTTGCAGCTGAAAGTCCTTATCCCTCAGCAGCCTTTGGCAGCAACTGATTAAAGTGACTCAAGAAGAGGCTTTTATTCTTTTACCTAAAGATATAGATTGCTAAGGGGTAAAAGAGCATTTTTTTCAGAGTCGTATCTCCCCCTTCACTCTAAACTTTCCTTGCAATCAATTTTAAGGTTCCTTTCAGGTCAGTTCATAAACACTTTTGCCTGTAAAACCCTAACTGTTCTCTTTCTACCATAATTCTCTTTCCTTCAGTATCTCCATCTCATTGGCCTCATAACCCATTTCTCTTTATCCTTCAGTACCTTTAGAATCTAGGATGCCCTTTGACCTAAGGCTTTCAGCCCGTAACACAGCCATGTAATGCTGCTGGTCTCTGAACGGATTTTTCCCAGTTGATGACCAGCCCATTTAAATGCTAACTTCTTTGAAACTATTTACCTGTAGTTTTTCCCTTTGCCTTTTGTGCATTTCTTGTCTCCCCCCCACCCCCGTATTTTTTGTTAGTAATTTTCTAGAAGGCAAAGCAATAACAAATATCCCCAAAAAGTGCATAATATATATATATATGTATGTATATATGAAGTTTCTTACCTAAACCCAGTATTATTCACAGTCTTCCCAAAGAAGTATAAAAAACCCTGCTGTGATATTGGATATTGGCTTTCTCATAGTCATGAGACAGATCAACAAGAGCACTTATGTGAAATCAGAAGATACTTTATCAGTGCATTGCATTAGAAATATACCTTGTAGAGACAGACAAAAAGATTGTCCAAAAAAACAACCCCAACTTTGTGAGGGAGATGCCACAGGGATCAGAATTTAATTTAAATAAACTCAGAAAACTACATGAAGGCAGGTGTGGGGGACAGTACCCTAAGCTTGTTCATAAAGTACCACTCTGCCTAAGGTAAGTTTAATGCAGGAGGAAAAAAGGAGACCAAATTGGTGTGCTCACTTCTGTGGGTGATGCACTAGTCTTCTCATGATCCATATTCGAAATGAAAATGTAGTTCAGAGAATTATAACTCATTATCAGTAGTCACTCTGTGTGTGTTGGAGAAGCAGTGTTTTGTCAGTTAGCTTGGTTGTGCCAGCACTGCCAGCCTTTCAGCTTTGAAGGAAATGCAAAATCAGAGAGCTCCATCTTGCATATACACAAATGTTCGCAGTCAAAAAAGAAGAGAAGAATCTTGTGATTGTACCCTCCGCCTTCTTGGTACAAATCAAGATTAAAAACAACTGTGTGCTTTTTAAGGGACTGTTGATTTTCTTGGGCATATGCCTCTGCTACTTCATCAGTCAGCAAGTGGGAGCACTGCAGATATGCTAATTTCAATGTGATTTCATAGCAGAGAACAGTAAATGCCTTCAACTTCCTGGTCCCATTCCATAACCTCACCTTCTGCCCACATCTCTCCCAGGTTTGTCACATACTCCATCTACTTTCAAACTTTTGGTGTTTCATCTCATCCCCCCTCCAATTTTTTTGTTTTCTCTGAATCTGACAAACTTCCCACACAACAGATTGGACATTTCTATGCCTTTATCCTTTCTCAAGTCTTCAGATGTTTATGCACGAGGCAGGCACTTACTCCCATGAAAGGCAAAATTTGCTGAACTACTTTATTTCTGCCTTCCATCAGGTATGAAGGTAGAAACACAAAATGGAGGAGGGAGAAAGAGGCTGCCATATTTCCAAACTCTCAAGGCCAGACCATCACTTCTCAGCAAATGAAACTGAAGAACACAGGCACACTGATGCGTACCACAAACAAAAAGGTAAACCTCTTTCAAACACATATTAGAAGGCCAGGGAATAGGTACTGACTTAATTTTTTTCAGTTTTATGCTATTTATGTTTCTGGATATTTTAAGGCATTTTTTGTAATTCAAATCAAAATGCCTGGTATTTTAGAACTTTTTTAGCAGCCACCTATTAACCACACTTTTTTGTATGTATTTCAATGTCTCAGGCTCAAAACATCTTAAGTTCAGAGAAAACACTGTAACCTCTACAGCTTATGAACAGCTTTCATGAAAAAGTGCACTTTAAAATCTTCTGTCTGTAAAAAACAATTGTATATATGACTATACTGTTCATTTTGTGTTGCCAGTTTATAAATAATGTATATTTCTTTCAAATTTTAACCAGGGAAAAAAAAAAAAAAAGTCCTCCACAGAAGTGCAACATCTTTCAAAAGGATTCCTGAGGCTAAAAAGGCAGGAGAGGTGGAAGCCAGAATAGAAGCAGGAAAGAAGAAAAAAAAACCAAACAAACAACAAAACCAACCAGCCAAAAAATGCTATTAAAAGAGCTGGTGTAATGAATCCTGCCTTACTTTTGGGGAATGGAGGCTTTGCAGGAGTGACCCCCACCGTCAGCTGACACCAGCTCAAGGGCAAAGTACTAGGTAATACTATGCAGGAAATATCTGCCTGGAATCTGACCACAGATTAGATAAGGGGTTTTCCAATTTCCCTAAAGTAGCAAAGATGCTACTTTGTATCAGATACATTGTTTTGTATGTCTTGTATTGAAGGCCTGATATGGACGGATTGCATAACAAGAAACTGCTCAGATAGATGCACGATGTATTCACCAAGCAGGTGTTCAACAGCTCCCACAGGTAATGGATAAGATATCCCTAACAACATATAGATAAATAAAAAAGCAAATGACAGCTTTGCTTTTAGGAGACTGTGCAAGAAAGAGAAGGGAGAGAGACCTTCTCCATAAGCTACATCTCACTGCTGGAGGCAGAGGGGGAAGGCAGACCCTGTGAAGCCACCATCTCATCCGAACAACTGAAAGTCAGTAGAGCCCAAGTTTCAGACTGACGGCCAGGTAATCTCACACAGGGGGAGAAGTGAGCTCCAGTCAGGGCTACAGAGACATTATTGCAGTCAGGGGAATCGGCAAAAGAGGAAGCAAAGAAACAGCGATGCCCAAAAAGGTCCTTTTAAATTCCAGAGTTGAAAGTACTCTGGATCAGTACTGGAGCACGTTGGTAATACATGCCCTTCCCCTGTTCTGCCTGGGATTAGTGTCATATATTGATGTGCAAATTAGAAAGACAAATCCCTTTCCTTTCAGCCTCATAAACTAAGACCTACACTTTCAGATGGTGGCAGTAGGGGGGAGAAGGAGAGGAGAAACTATATACAGATAAAGTGAATGTAAAAAATAATTGTCATACATTGCTTAAATATTTTATTGCTGCTCCTAGAGGCTTTTTATTTTCTGTCAGAGTACAGCTCACATGATAAACGGCATGTGAGAATTTCATTCACATGAAAAATTATTGATTAAGCACAGAAATCACAACGGCCAGGTTTCGTTATAATTTTAGTTCTATAGGTATCTAATTATGTAGTCTGTGTTCAAACAACTAAATCTTTGGGCTTCTTATGCTGCTGTTTACACCCTGTTGGTTCCTTCTTAACCTTTAAGAGCTATTGAGAAATTAGTAAATTATTCTTTTTCATAAACTATAAGCATGACTATAAGAACAAAGAATGATAGAAACTGCAGTGGATTAAATGGACAATATCTGAGAAAAATGTATTTCAAAGTCATGCAAATGTAGGCAGTATTAAGATAATATAGTGCTCAAGTAGATGCATCAGAATGGTTGCTGGGATTACTGGGATTAACCAAGAACTATGCTCCTAATGTTAATGAAGTACTGTTGAGAATAGGAAAGCAGCAGCAAAGCATAATGATAGGATGTGCACACCTTAGTTACTATGCATTTCACAGAACAGAGGAAAATAACATCTTCTCAACCAGCATGTCTTCAGATCCATTTATAACACTGCGTTTCTTTATACAAGTTTAAAAGCATTCCCAGCCAGGGCAACAGCAGCTGGGGAAAATACCGATTTATCAGCAATAACAGAATAATAGCAGAAAGAGCTTTACCACTTTATTTTAAATATTTTACATTTTCACATTATAGGATTAAAAAATGTGTGTTTTCTGAAACTAGCTTGGTTTACATAGGCAAAACCGAAGTGCCACATAGAGATAATGGTGGAGACAGCAAGAAAGAGGCAACAGGAGGTAACTACTACACTGCATTATCAGCTCCCTTTTCTCTTTTTCCTTAATCAACATTTTGTCTTCTAGTGATATCCCCACTGCCAGTTGAGGCCTGAAGGGTATATAAAGATATTAATGAGGGTTTTTTTTCCTTTGATGAATCTGGATTTTACACTGCTTAGGTATTTCAACTGAGATACTGCTGGCTATACGCATGCATAACTTGCACTGGTTTCAGTGACAGCTGTGTCCCAACACTCGTAAGAAACTCTGTCTCTGTTATCACAGTAAGCTGAGAAATCCCATCTAAGAAAAACCAGCTACATTTTTTGAACTAAGGTCAAATGCTTGCTGGCACTAGAGTCATGAGGAAAACAGAGAGTGGCTGATTCATTTCTGCTTTTTCCATAAAATAAACAGTTGAAAATCTCATTCACAGTTACTTGCTTGTCCAGATACTACTTGTTTAAAATCATTTGCTGTTGATGTTGGCACAGCCAAGGAGAAGCCTCATGAAACTAAAATTCTTTCATACACTTGAGATGCAGTGACAACACCTGGAGAGTTGATGAAAGTACCAGCGCTGCAACTTGCATGACGAGCAAGCACTGTACCTTCTTCAGTAGCAAAGCTCATTAACCAAGGTATGCACTTCCCAACTTTCAATGCATGTAAAAACATCATGAAGTTTGGGAGATGTAGCAAATATCCTCTTTTCACCAGATAAGAAACCTTTAATAACAAGAACTATAACAGCAACAACTCCAAGATCTTTAGTTGAAACATGGGTTCTTCTCAACAAGTAACCAAATGTTTGTTGATATTTATAACAGCTATATGAGCACCAAAGGAAAGTGAATACTCCATAAAGTTTTTGCACCTCAGTTATATTTTTTCCAAATGTCAAAAAAGCTGATGTAGAAGCACTCTGTATTAAATTATAATCAATAATAAAATGCTTCATGCTTTCAAGATAATACAATGAAATCTTAACAACAATATTCTGGGAACTTATGATTATTTATATTTCAGAGCTAAGTCCTGCACTGTGGACTGCTTGTTTCTTTACATCTAAAAATAACTTATGAAACACTAATGCAACAAAGGGGGGAAAAAAAAGGAGACAAACATTATTTACTTACAGGAGTTTGCTTTTCTTCTCCCAAATGTATCATTATCTCCAGACAGAGGGGAGTGCTTTAGTTCACACAAACTTCTCTCACACAGAAAATTACTCATTAGTACTTTCATGGTAATAATTTTATCACTGTAAAGGAGATATCCCCAACCTCTGAACGGGATCCAGCTCCATTAACATCTGGTCCTTGCAAGCTGCAGTAGTCTATGCTCGATGCTTAAGAACACAGGACCAGCTACACTGGATCAGACTAAAAGTTCAGCTAGCCCAATGCCTTATCTCCAAAGCCAGTGAAAAGCAGATGTCAAGGGAACAGGCCAAGCACAGATGTTGCCTCCTCAAGCACTCATCTGACCTACAACTATTTCAGGCATTTCTGACACCAAGCACAGTTTAAAACTATTCTGTAAACTTTAAGGATGTTCCTTTCCATGAACTTATGCAGTTCCCCCTTGAACTACCATGAATATTTGCCATCTGCCATATCCACTGACAACAAATTACCAAAGCTTACTGCTCATTTTATGAAAAACAGCATCCTTGCTTTGTAATAAAACTTTCTTACTAGCTTAGTTTATCCTTAAACATTGCTGCTTGAAGATAAAGAACCAACAATCCCTAAAAACTCTCTGTCATTCACACTTTTGGAAACATCTGCAATATTCTCCCTCTACATCAAATAGGCCACCTCAAGGCATACTTTCTCTGCCCTTTTAGGAGCTCCAATATAAGATAGGATTTTCCCTCTGCAAAAGGAATTCCCCCCCCCCCCCCCCCCCGCCCCCCAAAGTGTTTTTTTTCTTATTCAGATAGTAACTTTAGTCCTTTCTATAGTTTTTACTATCTGTGAAGCCCAGATATCAGTTCCACAGACTTGCACATTCTGGAATATCTCCTGAAGCCTGTTGTCCCGAGTTAGCAAGGTGGTTTTAAGCATGAAGTTTCCTGTCACTGTTCATAATTCATCAATCTCATTCTTTAATTCCCTTTGAATGCTGGGGTGAAACCATCTGGTCCTGCTGACTTGTTACTGCTTGGTTTGCCTGTTCGTCCCACAACCTCCTCCATAGCCCATTTAAGAAAATCCTGCTGATGAGCACCTCAGAAAAAAGGGAATGTGTAATACACCCAGTTTCTCCCACAGTAAATACAGATGTAGCAAATTCATCTGGCTGCCCCTTATACTTTGATCCTCGGATGATCCTAGAAATGTACTGATACACTTTCTGATTTATTTCAAGACAGATTAACTATTACTTTTAATGTCCTTTGCTATTTGCCTCACTAACATTTCCCCCTCTCCCTTTTCTTTTTTCCTTTCTTTTTTTGGAGGATTGGCTTAACTGCTTTTTCATATTTAATCTGGCCAAAACTAAGGATCTTTTCTTTCCTTCAGAAAACAACTTCATCTTTCAAATTATGGTTTTGCCATTTTTACTTCGCTTTCTCTTCTGTTTAGCCTCACCAATTTCTCCATCAGGTGTTTCTGCTAACTGATATGTATTGACCCTGTGTTGCTAAACTCTTATTTTTCTAAAAGAGTCCTCAGGCTGCCTGTAAAGATTTAATTCTCTTAGCTGCCCCTTTCAGCTTCTTTTTAACAAGATTCTTCATTTTTATGTAGTTCCCCTTTTTGATGTTGATTACCATATAATTGTCTAGACTTCGTTTTTGCCTCTAGGTGCACGCTGCACATAAATACATTTTAAAGATCGAGCTGAATGTAGATGGCGCTGAGAACTGCCTCAGAATGTCACTGCCCTGAACAACCCAATTCCATGTGGAGCATTCTAGAAATGATTTGTATGAGGTAGGAAGACAGGCTAAAGATATTTGAGATCAACAGAAAGTAAAAAAAACAACCCCAAAATCACAATTGAATAGCAATAATGAGTAGAAACACTGATCTGTCTCGCACTTACCCCTCGCCTATGATTCCCTCTGATCCCCACAATTTAGGGTGAGCACTCCTGGGTGCTGCACAGGTGTGGATGGACCCCTGCTGCTAACACAGGGACATCACAGCCCGCCTCACTAGCACTTCTTAATCCTCGATGAAATATTTCTAATTTAATCTTTAAGTGGCCAATGCAGTGTTTCTAAGTTGTAATGACCCCCCATCCCTCAAAAAAAAAAAAAAAAACAAACAAACAAAAAAAAAAAAAAAAAAACAAAAAACCCCAGCAAAACATGTATGTATCTATGGAAACCTTGACCCGTGTTTTAAGAGGTGGATCCATAACATAATGTTCATTACAGAAATCCTGTGCACCTGTGTGCCTGTGCAGCACCCCTCAGCAAGGATCTACTTGCCCGTCTCCCTGGGATCCTGTGCTGGGTCTGTCAGGGGATGCAGGGACCCCTGTGAGGAGCAGAAGGGGCTTTGAGCAACCTGGTCTGGTGGAAGATGCCCCTGCCTGTGACAGGGGGGTGGAACTGGATGAGCTTTAAGGTCCCTTAACCCAAACCATTCTATGATTCTATGAAGACTGTTCCCTCAAGCCTGCATGATACACAAGAACAGCTATGCTTGCATGTCAGCACACATGTCTGTGATGAAATTTCCTATCCAGACCCCCACCAACCAAAACCCAGTAGACTTACCACTGCCTCCCAGTTAAATCATTCCCTGCCTGGGTTATCCACCATTAACAGCCCTGGCATGGTTGCTCAGCCCCTCATATAGTAGGTTCTTGAATGAGGGACAAACCAGGCAACTACCTATAGCAGTTTCTTGGCAGTTTTTTTCTCCTTCTGGTTCTGCATCCTTTCAGCCTGCCACTTTTTCTCTCCTGTGCAAACTACAAATCACAGACTCAGTCTTTTCCTCAAGTCTTAAAAGTTTTGGAAACAGTTTTCAGTGGTAGTGTAAATATTAAGCATTGAAGATTTCATTTTTACTACGATCTCAGTTTTTTGAGGAAAGGAAAATTGCCAGTACGGTTTTAGAAAATGATGGAAGTAAGCACTGGATTTACTGAATGGGTGTCTCTGCTGCAAGTGCAGTCTGAGTACTAGTGCATTATTAGGTAGAATAGTGCAGGGACAGTCTTCAGTGCTCACTTAAAAAAAACGCCATGACTCACTTGTGTCTTTGCCTTTCACATGTAAGACAGCCATTCCAAAAGTGTGCTAACAGACCCTGCTGTATAATTATCCTCCCATACTCACTCCATTTATGCCCCTTTTAAAATTTGTACACTGACTGAGAATTTTTGATTCTGGAGAAAGATGATAGGGCAGAAGGTTACACTTGAGTTTGTCGATTAAACCCTTTCTTCCAGTGTTCGTTTTCTGCACCTCATTTGCACATTAATTGTACATGAGCCTCAACTTTGCAATGACTGGTGAATAGGCCAATAACTTCACCTTCATAGTGATTCAGTGATTTTAAAAAAAGGTTGTTATCTGAGCTTGACTTCTGCACACGAAGAGCCTGAGATTATAGTAAATGTACAGAATTGATGTATAATAGACCAAGTCATAGAAACCTAGGTGCTTTAAAAATAGGGGAAAAAATAAAATTAGAAAAAACATCTAACATAGTCCCAAAATGAAGGGAAGGGTGAAAAATAAAACTTACTTTTGCACTGAAAATAATGAACTAAAAAAGATAAAGTAACAGTGGAGAAAGGAACAGTACAAGCTATTCTCAAAGGGGGAAAAATTAGCAATTCCAAAATCAGTGTCCAACTTCATAACAAGAGGTTATGTCTTCAGAACAGGAGATGTGAGTTTTTTGAGTGAAAGGACACCAAATACAAAGAAGAAAAAAAAAGAATAATTATGAATTCCTAATTTGATTTTAAGGTGCCTTTGTTATGCTGTTCTTTACATGCATACTTCTTCCCCTTCAGAAGGATGTTGCTTTACCCTGTTAGCTCAAAGCACGTACATGTTCTCCGGGTACTATGCTACTACATTTGGCGTATATATGCAGATATGGAATGAGCTGATGTTCTCCATGACACTGGGTGTTCCAGATCATACCTATTATACAGAGAACAAATTTTCTTTCTGTAATTGTGTAACAGAGTAAATACCATGAGAATGATTGGCACTGAAGGAGTTATACTACGGTATCTTCTTCTGTTCTACTGCTAGTGGTTGATTCAAGACTTGCAATTTTACCTACAATTGTAGCTAATCCCTTATTTATAGAAACTCAAGTATCTAAAAGACTGAGCACCATATCCTCTTCCAAAACCTTTCTTTTTATGTTTTAACTTCCAGTCCAGCACACAAATTAGAATTACCCATGCTGCATTTCAATTTTATCTATTATTTTATTCTATGGGCCTTTCTTATTTTAGAATGTATTCTCACCTGAGAGCAAAGAAAAAATTATTTTGAAAGGCATACACATGCAAAATAGATTTAATGAGCACTAAAAATGCTGCATTTAGTTGTTTTTCATACTGTACTTTTTGCACCGTTTTATGTGTAAACACTGCAGAAAAGGGACACTTAAAAAGAGGAAAAGCAATTACTGAATTGAGCCTATTAGGCAATGTGACCATTTTACAGAACACTGAAGGGGAAGTTCTTAAGCATTGCAGGAGGCTTTATTGTAACGTGTAATTTTCAGACAGGCAATATTGCTCCCACCTGTTCCTGTGTCACACTTTTTATAACACCAATTTCCCTACTTCCTGCAAAATACTGAGGAAAAAAAAGAAAAGCACACACGATCCCAGCTGTGAAAAGAAGATACAACCTCTCAGATGGCCAGGACGTTAACACAAACTGAAATTTAATCTATTAAATATACATGCTGTATCTCAGCAAAAATGTTACTTGCTTCTTAATATGTTATCTGCTACACCATGGCATAATTCTGCAGTGGAGGTTTAATATCAATGAAACATTGGTGTAGAAGGTTACAAGCTGAATATTTACATAATCCTTTCAAATAATTGGCTTTTTCTTGCAAAGATAAACCACCTATCTGGAAATTTTTACTACGCAGATTTTTTCTACAATTCGCATGGTACTCTTCATGAGATTTTAGACTATTTTACTGAAAAGGAGCACTCACTCAACATAGCATATAACAGATTCCTACTAAATCAAGGCAGGAGATATCATTAGGATGAACTCCTTCAAAATGACAATAATTTAAATATTGGTCAACTATCCAAAGAAAGTAATTACAGCAAAGGATGGCAAAATACCTGCAAATGATGCTAAGTTTGGATACACCAGAGATTTGGGCTGGCACCAATGACCATTGACTAAAATTGTTTTAAAAGTAAACTGGGCATAGAATCTGGATACTGATAAGGTTCACCACTATTAACAGTTCTGTATATTCTTATCTAGAAAACTTCTGTCACATGCTATGTGATCAGTCTATGTTGCACACAATATATTTGCTCTTTACCTTCCTGACTGACTGTGAAATGTAGTGTTTAAAAAAAGCTTTCTTTATATATACACTGGTGCCTACATGGGCAGAGAATCTAGATGCTTAACTTACAAGTCTGGTTGACAATAATACATTTCTATGTCATTGACAATAACCATGGAATACAGAGCAATTAACGTTAGCTGACATGGGTTGTATCCCATCAGATCAAGTTAACAGTAGGCTAGTTTTGAGCTAACAATCACTAACTCAAATATAATCAGTTTCTCTTGCAGAAATATGAGTTCACACTTCTCCAAACAGAGAAGAATATAGAGTGAGCCTAAATAGGACACAGATACAAAGATGAAAAAGCACTGGTGAAAAAAAAAAAAAAAAACAAACAACAAAGCCCAAACTTTTCAAGAAACCAGAACAAGGCAGAAGTAGCAGACAGGAGAGATATACCTACTGTATTTGTAGAAGACAGGCTCTATCTAATTGCTGAACAAGCCAAGTTCAAAGAAAGACAAGTTGAAATGGGCAGGGCACCAGGCAAAAGACAGGAATAGAAGAGCCTGAGCTATCCTGAGAGCTGTTCCCCAATGACAAGGAACACAGGGCTGAGAACTGTGAGGGGGGTTCTTATCTTTGTTCAAGTCTACACCCACAGATACAACACTTTGTCCCATCCATGTAAGCATTTATTCAAGAATATATTTACAGAATCTTGCCCAAAGGTGTGTGTGACATGTGCCCCTGGAAACTTAACTGTAAACTCAGAGTGCCCAGAAAGCATAAATCAGATAAACAAAAAGATACTTCAGCTACTGAAAGGTATTAGAGGTTAGTGTTAGTTCTGGCATCAAGGCAAAGGATGTCAGGGAGACTCCTAGTTTGTTAAATGCATGGGAGCTCTGACAAAATTCGAAACTATCCACCTTTTTGCTAAGATAAAGATTGTCCACATCTAACCATGAAACAGTATAACTCCAGTACCTAATTTTCCTTCTTTCTTTCTACCTAGTTGATTTCAGTTGGTCCTTTTCCAGAGAAACCTGGAAATAGACTCTTATAATTCAGGATTTTTTACCAAAAAATATGTCTGAAGCTTAAGGGAGAAACACTTTGATACCACATTCATGTTTAGCTAGAGTAATATTTTATCCTGGATATAGACAAATTCATCCAATTTTCCAAATCATTAATATTTATTGATACTGCCATCCAGCTCAGGATGTAGATTCATTCTGCAAGGTGATTTATAAGCACAGAAACATACATTCTTTTCTAGATTCATTATGATAATTTATACAGGCAGAGTTGATACTATGCATTCTGAGTTGATACCAGTGGCTAAGTATTCATGGCACAATCCAGATAGTATTCTGCAGCAAATAAAATTTATGCAGAAAATGAGAATTTCTTACAGATCCTCCATCTCACCCAATAGAGAAGCTGGGAATTGTATCACTGTAGGAAAGAATTGTACATGGACAAAAAGCTGGACACTAGACTAATGATTCAGAATCTAAACCTGCCATTATTATGTCGTTTCCAAGCAATATTGGCAAATTACATACACCAAAACATTAACAGCTGAATGTCAAGTGGGTTTCTGCAATTTTCTCCACTAGTTTCTGATTTCAGACTCTTGAGCATAGATTTGTAGATGTGCTAAGAACTCGCTGTTACAATTCAAACCAACGATCAGCTATCTTCTGAGCATGATGCTGTGTCATGTCAAATACTTTTGGGAAAATGGGGACTATGTTCAATGTTTGACATAAAATATACGTGACCTACTTGTCAATTTTGATCTTGGGATTTTTTTCTGCTTCAGTTCCCAGCTGTAAATTTGAGGCAATTGAATACGCTAATTATCCACAGGTGTGATAAAACCAAACATTTAAATATTTGCCAAGTTCTCAGATACTTGGGGGAAGAAATATATGAGCACTTATGAAAAAAATTATTTTAATTCTAATGCATCAAATAAGACCTGAGTCATAAAGATCATTCAGAGCTACCATTCATAATTATGATTCCATTGAAGGAGTCAGGAATCCCTTTCAATGGCTATATCCTGCCCATAATGTCACGGATTTTAGGAAGAGAAGTATTATATGGCATTTCTCATCACTTAATGAAAATCAGAAAATCCCAATGTGTCCCTTCTAGCATTTCCCAAAATACCTTCCTGAGGTTAAGTTTAATCTTTCTACTTTGGATTTGTCTGAACTAAGGTAACTATTTGGAGGAAAGAAGAGATTTTTATACTCTTCTTTATAATACATTTTATCCTTGAGCTTGTGACAAAATGATTAATGAATAAATGCTTCTATAATTTTCTAGCTACCAAATGTGAAAACTCTGAAGAAATTACAGGACATGGAGATTTAATAGACAGTATATGCTGTTGACAATGACTTTAGCAAGTTTTCAGTCACTGTCTCCAATAGTATTCTTTGTATCTAGGCTGGATGTGTGTAATACTCAATGAGTGAAAACCTGACTGGACCATTGACTGGGTTGCAGGACACTACCTGGTGGTTGGCTACAAGAAGACTTCTGCAGAAGTCTCTCCTGGGCCCTCTCCTGTTCAGCTGTTTGATTAATATCAAAGACCTGGCTGAAGTGATGGAATGTGCTCTCATTAAGTTCAGCTGTACTGAGTATACTTGAGGTGAAGGCAAGGACTCAGAGGAACCCCTGTAGGTTGGAGGAAGGCTGGGAAATTTGTCAATGACATGTGCAAAATCCAACACCTAAGCTGAGGAGGACCTGGAGGCTCTGGCTGACAGTAGGCTAAAAGTGAGCCAGTGTGAGTCCATGCTTTGCTGCATTCAGGTGACTGAATCCTAGTTAACTCCTTTTACTGAGTTTTCTCTTTTCACCTAGATCCCTGTCATGTCCTTTTCAACTGAAAAAGCCATGCACTGGGGTCACTGACAGAATGGTGCTGTATATTTCTCTGTTATCAACAGTATTTGTATCTATTAGCCTTTGCAAAATGTTTGTCTTGCTCAAGGGAATCTTCTTTAAACAGATACTAGAAAAGAGAAAACTTTCTGTGGTGATACCATACACATAGTTTACGATAGATTGAAAGTGCAAGCTTGATTATTTGGTGTGCCCTCAGTATTAAAAGTGATCACTTTTTCTGCTATGAAAATGTGCATCTGATTATATATTACAGGGTACATATAACATTAGTGTTTATTACTACCTGTGCTTTTTTCTTTAACTTCTTCATGACCTTACAAATAACATTCTAATGAAGGATACATATGAGTGTTCTCCTGAAACAAAAATATTTCCTATTTATTTCAAACAAGGCCAAATATCCACTTTACATTAGTCATCCAACTATACTGTAATTCCCCTGAGCTCATGGAATGGAAAGACATTTTTCTAAAGCACACATGAGACAGTGAACTCTCTCCTTGTTTCCTGTGCCTTAATTATTCTATTATATTTTCATGTCCTTTCTGCTGAAAGGACACTGACTTTAATGGGGGGGGGGTATATTTCATATTTGCTTTAGAAACATTATAATATATATCACACATGCTTTTGTGAGAGCGCTGGCTAAGAATATAAATATTGAATCCTTCTTTCAGTATGGGGCAGTTCTTGGATTCCCTTCTGGTTCAGTTTTGAGTCACTAGACTATATTGTTTAGACACAACAGTGTGTAGAAGCTGCAAACTGCAATAAGCAGACACTAGCTTTTAAAATATTTTGTAAGCACAGAGGACTGTAAATGACCATTTTGTTCCTTGTTTTTTATTTCCTACAGCTATTTTTTATTTTAAAATATCCAAAATACTGTCAGGCAATATGACTTCATAAAAGTCTAGACATTGCATATGAGTTCATAAAAAGGATGCCTATGATTTCTGAGGCTTACTTTCATCTCTTTCTTTGGAATATAAACAAAGCCTAGGTAAAACTATATAATGCTAAAAAAGAAATATATTAAAAAGAGACACAGCTTATGGACATATTAAGCAAGTTCATTTGGTAAAACTTTATAGCCTGACAGCTGCCCAGGGATCCAGCCAAAAATACTGGAAACATAAAACAGCTCTAAAGATTGAAAAGGCAAGAGATTAGCTACAATTTGGTTTGAAATTATACAACAGTATCTCCAAAAGGAATGCTATTGAATTGTGATGTCAGCTGCAGGGTGTCTTGACCTAATTTATGCAGAGCAATAGCTAAATACTTTTTTGCCTATAATTTAAAACAACTCCAAAACTGGATATTAATATTGACTACAATTGAAAAAGGGGTGAACAAACCAGTAACCAGGTCTTGCATAAGAAAAGACTAAGCTGACACTAACGCACCTACTAGAAATTGAAAAGCAGAAACCTTAAATTTGATCTACCAACTGGGCATTGATCAACTGGACAATCCTCACAAATGTTCTCAAGTTTCCTTAAATTATTACAGATAATAGGGTAGTTTTCTATAGTGAGGTATGCTTATAAGGTCTGTTTAAAAACAATCTCCATGGTAAACTGATGGATATATTTCCTCTGTTCTCCTTTCTACTAACAGAAATTTCCATGTATACAATGCTCCAAATACCCGCTTTTTGTTGATTATAAATGGTGCCCCAAGTGCTACACAAACTGGATCAGAACATCACTAAATCAGAATATCATTAAATAAATTAAATGGATTTAATGATGCTCTGATCTCCGCCACTGTAACTTTATTTTTCAAGAGAAAATTCAAGCTTTGACACTAGATCCTAGAGACAATAAATTTAGCCAGTGCTGTAAAACGGAAGCAAGAGACAGGTCTTTTGGAAGGCAATGTATAGGGACACCTCCTCACCTCACCATTTTTCCACTTCCATTCTGACTCAACACTGTGGTCAGTATGTCATCGCACCATGTGGGACTGGTGTCCTGACACATGTCCCATCACAGTCTCTAGGGGCAAACCCAAGAACTAATGGCTCTTGCAGTAACACCCACAGCACCTCCCAGGCAGTCTGTCTTTTCTTGAAGCTGCAGCAGCCACAACATGTACCCTAGAGGAACTGTGGCAGAGTCTGTAACGATCTGTGATGCTTTATTAATCCCTCACATAGCCTGCCTCTATAAAGCCATTGCAGAACAGGCAAGAACCTGGCCTGCTCTTTCTACTGGCATCATCACGCTTCTATAGCAGCAATACAGTGCTTACCCAGAAGAACACCTCCTGCCTCCAAAGTAATTCCCCTAATAGCAATAAGCACAGGGTGATGACCAGATCTAGAGTCATCCTCATCCTTATAGTGATAAGTAGATAAAAAAGCACAGCGCAGAATTTGAGATGCAGAGGGCAGCTTATTTCCTAGAGGTGTTGGTCTGAGCAAGGCTTCCTTCCCATTCCCAGTTACAAGACAGTAAGTTAGATAGGGGTTTTCCTTAGGACTGCATTGTAGAAATGAAACACAGCATCTGGGTATCCATGATGTACATGGTTTGAGGGACAGAAATCCTGCAAGGAGCGGCTTTGTGCTGAGATATAAGATGGGGCAAGTACATTCCAGCTTTAGCCTCATTCTACTTTTCCCTTTTAGGAAAGAATTACTCTGCAGCAGCTATCAGTATCATGAATGTCACCACAGCTACAGCCTGGCTTCATTCTTTCTCCATTTTCATCTTGATTGTCATTTTGAAGCTTGTGAAAATTGCTCTGGGATACAAGAGAAATGTACCTAGAAGTAAGTGTTCATTTACTAGTATGATTCACTGCTGCCTACAGGAAACAGGAGAGACTGTTGCAACTGTGGCATAAAGTTGACAGTGTACAGAAAATAACCCATGGTGTGTAAATGACTATGAAGGAACCATGGTTAGCTCTGAGCTCTCCATGAAGCCCACAATTCATCACTTACCTTGTGACATTGACAAATTTGGTCTCTGTGGACCTCTCCAATTTCTCTCCCTCTCCAAGCCAGAAGGTAATCATAATGTAGGTGGGGAGCA
Source organism: Ara ararauna (assembly GCA_028858755.1). NCBI lineage: Eukaryota > Metazoa > Chordata > Aves > Psittaciformes > Psittacidae > Ara > Ara ararauna. The sequence continues at coordinate 19,236,157 of CM054378.1, read as the reverse complement.
TGACATTACTGTTCCTCATGCTAAGCAACTGCAAACTGCTCCCAGGAGGATGCCCATTTATTACTGGCTCTGTGCTGTGAAAGACTGACCTAATGAAGCAATATGGAGCAGCTGACGTTGGCAGCTTTTATGGCATGGACAACTAGAGGTGCATTTATTGGCAAAATATTTGAGACCCTAAAGCTACCACATAGAGGTGCCCTGCCTTGATAATTCCGTGGTGTGGAGTTTTTGTTTGGCTGCCCTTCCAAAACTACATGTAAAGTTTACTTTTGAATCCATTGAGGATGCAACTAAAATTGGTAAGCACCTCAACTGAAGCTCCAGTTTAATTAATAGGTTTTATCTAGTGTCTCCTAATGGTAACGTATAAAGTATATCTACAGTATTGCATGTCCCAGACAGAAGATATTGTGGCTCTAGCTTTTATAGTTTTTACTGCCTTCAGAAATGACTAACAAGTACAGGGGTCTAAAGGAAAATCTAACATCTGAGAGGATTAATTGTCTTCTTTTAACAGTCTAACATCTTCAGTATGTGAAAAAAGCTAGCCTATTTTTAAAGAAGATTATGAAAATGTGGTTATAACCTGTAGTCAAAGAACAAAATGCATCAGACCAAATTTAAACACAGATATAAAATTTTATATAAACATATGTATTTAGTCATCTATATTTGGTATCCCAAAATGTAGAGACAGATATCTGGCTGAATTAACTGTCTAAACATCATGTAGTTATGATCCAGTCTGGCTTTTTCTTCTGCAATTGCCTATTGTAGTTAACCAGAGACATCCTAATAGTGCCTAAATCACCCCACTGAAGGCAAAGGGCAGCCCAAGTGAGCAGCTCAGATGTAAGGATCTACTCTGCATAAATTTAAAGACAGTTGAAATGATTCCCATACACCCAGAAACTGAAAAGCATCATGCCTCCTTGTTGTAAATACTCAGAGGCAGGTGAAATCACTGAAGGACTAGAACCCCTGGTTGGTATTATACACACATTTGTCCTTCCTCCCCGCATACTGATTACATCCATCTATCAAATCATTCAGCTCACAAAACTAAAAAGGATAAAAATAAGAAATAACCCATAACCTCCAAACTTTCTTATTATTTAAAGGCCCCAGATGTGAAGGGCCAAAATCCCCCCCTTCCCCCCCCCCCCCAGTAACAGCTAATTAAAAATATAAAAATACATAATGACTGCCTTATTTCTAATCTTTATTCCTACAGTGAATGTTAGATGAATAGTGCAAATCAAGCAGCTGGAGCTAGGATGTCTGAAGCCTGTCTGCCAAAATGAGCACTTGGCATGTAGCTGTCACTTGTTAAACCATGAGGAAAACACTGAGATAGGGAAAGTCCTATATATTACCTAGCCAACAGCGCACTTGGAGCAATCCTAAAATTAAGCACTTGCACGTCTTCTGATGAGTTTGAAAGTAATGGGGAAACAGTCTCTGTACCTTATGATACCTAGAAGAATGCTCCAAGGCTGTTAAGTGAAGGGTAATTTCTTCAACTACATTATAAAAGCAAGACATGGCTTGCAACTGATTTTTGTGTGTTAGCTACAGAGCCATCTGTCTCAGAAACATATATTACTTCAAAAGTACACAGGTACACAGAAACAAATTGCACTGAGCACCATGTAAGACTAATTGGAAGGACCCCCAGGGTTCTGGTCTCAAGCAGCGTAGAAGCACAGTCTAGATACTGAGTTGCTCAGTGCAGTCAAGATTTGGATGGAGGAGGTGCTTTCAAATAATACAGGCATGTAACATAAAAAACCAAAAGCACTTACGGAATTTAAATGATGCCAGACTAAACTCAGAAGAGGTTTTCAAAATTGTAATTTTGGACTTCAATGACTTGACCTAAATTGCACTTAAGATTACTACATTAAGCAATTTCATGAAGTCTACCATAAAGTTACACCAGGGAGAAATTCTGCCCTAAATGACATAATTTCTAGCTTTTTTTCCTGGAACCAAAATACTACTGCACTATCACTTTCAAGACCATTCTAAAGCTGTGTAACACCACTCCATATAACATTTTGAGCAGAAAGGTCAATATTTAAGAAATTTGATTCATATTAACTTAATATTAAATAATTGGCTTATTCATGTATTTTTATGGATAAATATGTAACAGCTCATCTGAGAAGGTATGTTTTAAAGCGTGAAGCCTATTTTCATAGTAGATTCTGCGCAAGAGGTAATCTCTGCAGTTCTGCCTTTAAAAAATATTTATGGCAGCGATGTTAATTTCCAAGTAAACCAATTTCAATTCTTAAAGCAGGTAACATTTTTTTGAAATTCAGGTTGAAGCAGGCAGCCAGCTTGCACATATCATTAAACTTCAAATTCCCCTCTAAATGACAGACAAAGCATCAAGAAAATTCAATATATTTTCTCTTAGGCTAGTTGATTTTCATGAGACGTTTTCTCTTCTATCATCAGTTCAATGATGTAAACAGTGATGGATTAAGCCTGCACTCCTTTCAGGTTGATATAACTGACTGAAAAAAATATAATCTCACAGCTGGAATTCTTCCTGAAAACTAAAATAAATGACAAAGTAAAAGACCAGTCCTCTACAGACACTTAATGAAGACAGGCTTCAAGGGGTTTTCTATACCAGAGATTACTTTACACCCCAGGATGAAACAAAACCAGCAGATTTCTGCAGTGGAAGATTGCAATCACAGCAGAGTAAAAAAAATAACAAAAACATATTACTTGTTAAATCACTTACACTGGTTTTCCTTTGGATTCACAAGTCAAAATTATAGATTGTCCTTCTTCAGGCCATGAATTGGAAGAAATGATTTTAACTAAAGGTGTATCTAGGAAGAAAAAAAATAGACAACTTGTTGATATACACACACAAAAAGATTTATTACATAAGAGGACATTCTTATCCATTTGCAAAAGACTATATCATCAATTTAATTTACACTTGCAGATGCTATTATTTGGAGCCTTGTGCAATTTCCATTGTCTTCAGGAAGGCAATAAAAATGACCAATGGAACTAAACCAGTAACATTTTATATCCCAAGGAAACATGGATAGAAAGCACATGTATACTCAGAGGAAATAAACTTTTTCTTTCTGTATTTGATGCAAATACTCGATACAGCTATTCCTGATATCTAACAACAAAATAAAAACATTGAGGATGAACAACAAGTACTCTGCACAATTGTTTCTTTGTCTATTTATAGGTTGATATGATGGAATGATGCCATTAGAGGAATGAATGCAGTAGTATACATTTAGAGTAAGAACAGTTTTATTGTTGCTGAAACTTGAAACTAATAATAAGAAAGATACAATGGGCTTTCAGGTAAAATACCTTGTTACAGGCATTTTACAGGGTTTTATTTCTAAGATGCAATAATGCTGCCCCTAAAACAGAACAAATTTACAAACAGAATGTTTTAAATATCTGCAAAAAGCACTATACAAAAGCCTGCAATCTGTCCTAAAAATTATTCCTATACATTGGAATTAACTTTATAGTTTTAAATGTAAAAAGATTCACAATAACTACTGTGAATTCATGCAGAATGAAACATTTGTAGTAGATCTTTAACTTTGAAAAAATTCTCCTAATCAAAATATTTTACATGACTTAGAGAGGCACCTCTTTTAAGGACAAAGACAACCATGAAGGAAGAAACATCCCTATATAGAATTTTTTTTGCTTTAGGAAAAGGAAGAAAGAGTAACAAGGAAGATTTTTCAGACTCAGTAGGGAAACATGAATTCTCATTTCATAGAATCATAGAATAGTTAGGGTTGGAAAGGGCCTTAAGATCATCTAGTTCCAGCCCCCCTGACAGGGGCAGGGACACCTCACACTAAACCATGCCATCCAAGGCTCTCTCCAATCCAGCCTTGAACACCGCCAGCGATGGAGCATTCACAACTTCCCTGGGCGACCCATTCCAGTGCCTCACCACCCTCACAGTAAAGAACTTCTTCCTCATAGCCAATCTAAACTTCCCCTGTTTAAGTTTGAACCCATTACCCCTTGCTCTATCACTACAGTCCCTCATGAAGAGTCCCTCCCCAGCATCCCTATAGGCCCCCTTCAGATACTGGAAGGATGCTATGAGGCCTCCACACAGTCTTCTCTTCTCCAGGCTGAACAGCCCCAACTTTCTCAGCCTATCTGCATACGGGAGGTGCTCCAGTCCCCTGATCATCCTCGTGGCCCTCCTCTGGACTTGTTCCAACAGTTCCATGGCCTTTTTATGTTGAGGACCCCAGAACTGCACACAATACTCCAAGTGAGGTCTCAGGAGAGCAGAGTAGAGGGGCAGGATCACCTTCCTCGACCTGCTGGTCACGCTCCTTTTGATGCAACCCAGGATACGGTTGGCTTTCTGGGCTGCAAGCACACACTGCCGGCTCATGTTCATTTTTTCATTGGAGCAACACCCCCAAGTCCTTCTCTGCAGGGCTGCTCTGAATCACTTCTCTGCCCAACCTGTAGCTGTGCCTGGGATTGCTCCGAACCGGGTGGAGGACCTTGCACTTGGCATGCTTAAACTTCATCAGGTTGGCATCAGCCCACCTCACAAGCGTGTCAAGGTCCCTCTGGATGGCATTTCTTCCCTCCAACCAAACCACACAGCTTGGTGTCTTTGGCAAGCTTGCTGAGGGCACACTCAATCCCACTGTCCATGTCACCGACAAAGATGTTGAACAAGACCGGTCCCAGCACCGATCCCTGAGGGACACCACTCCTTACTGGTCTCCAGCTGGACACTGAGCCATGGAGCACAACTCTTTGCGTGCGGCCATCCAGCCAGTTCTTTATCCACCAAGTGGTCCACCTATCAAATTGATGTCTCTCCAACTTAGAGACAAGTATGTCATGTGAGACAGTGTCAAACGCTTTGCACAAGTGCAGGTAGATGACATCAACTGCTCTACTCCTGTCTATCAGTTCCGTAGCCCCATTTCCTCCACAGTTTCCTAATACAAAAGACAGTCTTCATCTACAGCAGGAGAAATACTTTAACCTGCAAATCTAGAGTATCTAAGTTTTGTCTCATCCAATTTGCAAGTCCTAGGCTCATTAGCAGAGAGGCCGCAGTGACACCACAGATACCCTACTATCAAGCAAACGAGAAAGAGCATGACAATATGACCCTACAAAATCAAACTAAAAAGAAATATTTGCTGTAACAATATAAGTACTTATTGTGATGCAAATAGTCCTGTTGAACACTAAATGACATATAAGCAATTAAAAATGTTGGAAACCTTTTTCTCACTTTGACTTTTACTTTTGGCATATCATAATGTATCAGCATGGCACAAGACAAGAAAAGGGGATGGCTTAGCATAGACATGCCATAATTCTACTGAAAGCACGGTCAACATAATTTTGCTTTCAGTACTGCTGCACTAACCTTACAGCAGCAGCAAATCTGTTCTACAAGTTCATATTCTTAAAGGACCCTGCAAACCATTATGCAGGTGACCTCTGGATGTCATGCCGGCATTTGCTTCATTTTTAGTACATGCTTAAGGCACTGACCTCAAGTGCCTCAATAAATCAGGGCATCAAGTACTTCTGTGATTTCAGTGGTGCTACTGAAGATGAATAAATTACTCTCCTGACTATACATTGAACCAGAGGAACAAATCACTGTCAGATAGGAATATGAAGAATTTAACCATGGGAGGGAGACAACTAATGCAATGAGATCAAGAGGTTTCTAGAGAAATATTAAAAAAGAGCAAAACTTTGATGGAAGTAATCATAATAGCCACAAGTGAGGAAAGAAATTAAAGGCCCATCTTGCTAGCATTACTGGCTTTAAATATTGAAGAAATGATCAGTATTTTATACATTACTGTAAATTACCCATAAAGTAGAAGAGGGGACTTCAGACAATGAAGCTTTCATTTGCATGGATCAGTGCAGTGCTGTTTTCCCCAGCTTGAAATTCCCATTCCTACTTTGTTTAATGCCCCAGACAGTTCTCTGTTCTCCACGCACTCCTAAATAGAGCTTACAAACACAGAATAAGAGGGGTCTTGCATTTATGTTTAGCTTTGTAAAGCACAATAGTGTAGGAAGTATGTTTTCACTACTAATTTACTTGTACAGTAACTACTTGTTTCTTTAAAACAGCAAATACAGGGTTTAATTCAACATAATTTTTAGGGAAGCTTACAGTGGACAATTTCCATATTTTATTAACAGTCCTTTTTCAAAGACTAGTTGGGGTGCTTCATTTGCAGTGTTACTGTTTCCACTTTTATTTTCAAGCTATGCTTGATTTCTCTTCAGAATTAAAGTGTACACTTAGAAGGGGGAAACGTTAAGACAAACTTGTCCTCCATTTCACATTCACATCAGCATTTAAAATGAGAAGAAATCTTCAGAATAACTGCATCAAAACTAACCTAAATATGCTATTTTAACAAAGATAATAACCCCCTGCTGACTGATATTTTTCCAGAACATAAAATGCTCTTACAAAATACTACCTCCTGCTAGGACTGTTCATTTTAGAAGAATTTGACAAGTACAAATGTACTCAATGGATACTGTGAGCTTTAACCTGTCACACACAGAAGTATTAATCATAACAACTTGAACATCACCTAATATCCAGCAAACACCACCACCACTAGAAAACAAAGTCTAAAGAAAGAAAAACACATCAAGACCAACAATGCAGTAAGAAAGGTTGATTCATTTTCAGATATGTTCTTCAGCTTATTACAAGTAATGTAGATATGTCAAAAAAATCCCTACTTTTATAACCAAAACAAACAAAAAGAGTAGGATCAAGGGTTTTATTCAGGGTCAGAGCTTCTGTTGCTCTTCCTCTGAAGTTGGTAGAAGTTTATCAATTCACATCAGTTAAACTTGTCAGAACTTTAATAATTTGCATCTTTTTTTAGGCCCATGGTGATAAAACATTGTAGATAAGTAATTCAAGCAGAATTCTTAAGAACAAACGATTGGTGACTGAAATGTCTTTACAATACCTACAAATATGCCCTTATCCTGAGCTCCAATGGCATTATGAAGATAAATATTCCAAAAAGAATAAGCATTGGGAAAATCCAATTAAAAAATCAAAAAACCCCAAAACAACCAACCAACCACAACAACAATAACCCACAACAAAAAACAAACAACAAAACACAGTGGTTTACGTGAATGTAGGTCATATAGCAAACCTTCACGGTAAAACATACTGGTTTCAATACCCAGTGGCTTATTTATTCCCATGCATCTCCAACATGAGAGCTTGGCCCTCCAGTCTTTAGGGTGAGCAATGAGTACTTAAAAGCTGCAATTAATTGCTAGCGCCAACCTGAACTGAGATTCAAACATGTCTTTAGAGACATAGCAAGACATCTTCTATCCTCCTAGTACCAAAAAATGTGCCTTTTTGCTGGAAATAACTGCTTAGCAGTGGTTACAAATAAAAACTATGGCATGGGTTTTTTTAGATATCTTTTCCTGTTTCAGCAGACTAAAGACAAAAGTTCCACTGAGTGATTACACTTCATCCATCTCTCTAAGATGTTGGTGCATCTCACTGCACAAGACCAGGAAAGCCATTTCAAAGGCCTGAGAAGATTTGTCTAGTTTTGATCAGACAGTATCACCTTTACTCAGCAACATACAAAAATCAGTGAATGCATGTGGAAAACTTATTTCAGTTTACAGTGGTAATGAATGTTATCTGATAGACAAAGAAATTAAACACTTCACATAATGTTTGTTGCACTCTTAGCAATAACTAATGGCAATGTTAATACCTTGTGGAAATGCTTCACTGCTTTATTTAATGTCTTTGAAGCTATTTCAAAATAACAGTGGTTCTTTATCAGACACCAGACCTCTGCTGTTAATCAGATCTTCAGTGCTAAAAGGTGTGTTGATTGTTTTTCCCAAATGCACTTGCTGTTTTTACACTACTGAAAGTAAGAAAGATTTCATTATGTATCTATATTATTTTTCATATAAATTTCTTCACATAAATTTCCTCATATAAAGTAATCATATGGAAGCCACTGGAAGGTTCCCATATGGTAAGTAATGTTAAACTATGTGTGTAAACTCTTGACAAGCACAGTGCAAATGCGAGAACTGAATTCATAAAAGTAAAGAAATTTGCTTAAGATCATAAAAAGGAGATCACCAACAGAATCTGAAAATGAATCTCTACTAGTTTCTTCTTAGTGCCAAGATAGTAAAAAATTAATTTGGCTTCTTTTTCCTATGTAACTTCAGGAGCCCTCAGTCCCTTCATTCCTTAGCATGAGAGCTTCTGTGGGTACCTTTTAATGGAACTCCCAGCTACTAGTTGAGTAACTAAATTCAAGTATTACCCCTATGCATCCTGGGACATAAATCAGAAAAGATGTACAGGAATAACCAGAATTCAGAAGAAAAATCCCCTTGTGAAACAAAAGGGTAACATTATGACGATGTCATGATAGCACCATGTTATCTTAACAAATAATTTCTCCCTAATGTAATTACAATCCTAGAAACAGAAAATAAGACCACCTGTTTTCATGGGCAGACGTTAGGGTGGGTGGAGTACATACCTTCTGTAGACACTTTCAAGAAATGACTATTGGAAGTAGTAGGCTATTTCAGGAGTAGAAATATTAGTGATCTCAGAGCTGTTCGAATTCAAGTAGTGATGAAAATGCACCTATTCAAAGATGCATGCCATCAGTCTTTTCTCCAGAGAATTTAGATATATAGATACATAAATATGTTTGTATATATATGTGTAGCGGTAATATAAACAGTACTTGCTACTAGACATCTCTCTACATCTTGTTAAAAGATAAATCTCTGTGTTGCTCACATCTTAGCCTTTGCTGGGCATCCAGTGGATTAACATAAAACGTCTTAGTGGTTCTCCTCCAAAAATTTACAAAGGAATACTGTATCGGATGTAGATATCCAAGTCAGGGCTCCCAATTTTCAATTACTGCTGAATTACTGCTATTTTTTTTAAAAATAAATGCAGTAACTTACTATGAAATCTAAACTTAGAAGCCCAAATATCTTCCAATGTGGCAAAAGTTTCACAATGCAGAATGGAAGAACACCTCCTTCTTTTCACTTACAGGGATAGTGTTATTGATCCCTGAGGAAGGATCCTGAACTTCAGCATTCTACATTGTGTACTCCCCCATGGATAATTTCATTTTTATGAGAAGAGGTACAAAGCCTACCATGACTACTTCTTTAGACAATTTATTAGAGCCCGTGCAGTGGTTATGAGGAAAAAAAGTTCCTTACTGCACTGAGTACTGAAGTATTCATATAAAGTAAACCAGATCCAGCAAAATACTTATTTCACAGTAATTCAGTAATCAGAGCATTCAATCCTTTAGTGTCTGTGGCTTAAGTATTTGGTCTGATTCAAACAGTGGAAAGATTTGTGTGCTGACCTCCCATGCAATAGCAGAGGTCTACCAGGTATTCTAAGGTCTCCCACTCAGGTTTTGAACTAAGATTTCACTTTGAATCTGAAAAAGTTTTTTTCCTATGTATGTCCTAATTTGGATAAATCAGGATTTTCGAAAAAGAACAGATAACAGAAAATTCTTAACCCATTCTATATTATGAATTAGAATTCCATCAGTAACTCAGTACTAAGCAAATTGTCCCTATTTACATTCAGTGCCAACATAACATGGAATATGCCATGCATATTTCTTAAATTTAAAAAAGATTTCTAAAGCCAGATTAGGATAGTCATAAAAAGAAAAACCCAGAAAACTTTAATATTCACTACATATTTCTGCTTAATTGAAAATTCTGTCAGTGCTTAGCACCAAGGATTTTTGGTACATCCATTCATTTTACATGTAACAATGTTACTGAAATGTTTTCAAAGCATTTGAGCAGGTGCTCTGGGAGTATCTTTCTTACTTGCCAAAGATGAAAACATTATTATTATTATTATCATTATATAACATTAGAATATTTATTATAATTTATGTTTAAATTATGTTTAAACAGTTTTAAACATTAAGAAAAATAGTACATAAATTCACTAAATGTAACTGGAATGCAAGATTATCTATTTAACTAACACCAACCCAAATTTAAGATGACCTTTTCCAAACTGGTAGAAGATACATACTCAGTTGGGGATTTTAAGTTTGCATATTATTAGTTTACATGGAGTGCACTGCCTCTTCAAGTCTTTGGTTTTAAATGTGTCTATTGCATGAAGTCTGTAACTCTTATTTCTCAAAGTAAAATGACATAACAGAAAATATGGGTTCTAGAAAATTTCAATGACAATCTCCTGCAGTATTATCCATTCATAGTTTTGCATGCTATACAGTGATTTTGCAAAATGCTTGCATCTTCTCTGCACTTGGCTATCATGGGTTTGTTCAGTACTAAATATAAAAAGTTTTCTGCGGTTCAAGTAACAATCAGTACATAAAGTTATCTTGTTCTCAACTTATAGCTTTGGGAAGGTTGGTTCACATCATTCTAAGGAAAAGGGTGACAGTGTCAAGAAGAAATCACATTTCTCTTGGGTTGTTCCTTTGTCAGAGAATGTACTTTTCCTGATCTGCAGGATATTAAAAGACCTGGTACAAAAAAAAATGTCCCATATTGTGACATAACATGTAAGGTTCAATACATATAAAGTGTATAGAAAAAGACCGAATTATTTTAGTTTATGAGTCTTTGGGGTTCAAACAGGAAAAAATCCATAGGTGAGCTTCTTTCCTCTATGCATGGCAGACATTACTGTGACATATGCTGTCTAAATCTTTCCTAAAACACAAGGGATTCTGTGCTTTTTTCCATTTTTCACAATGTCCCACTTAGTCTTCCAAGTTCAAACTAGTACCAAAGAGCTAGACCTAGTGAAAATGGTAAAGAAAAAGAAGCACAACTACTCAAATGTTTGTCTGTTGCTAATTAAAATGTGCACCTTTATACAACATAATATTACAACAAACATTATTAAACCTCCAGAACAATGTCCTCCCATCTGATTAGTTTCTATGCAACCAAATTGTCAAGTGCTTACTTCAAAATCAGGGCAAACACAATCCTATCCCTAATCACATTCTAAGTAATTGAAAACAGCTCATCAACATCTTTTGACCCTAGGCCTCCACTGGAATACTTTGATTCTGATGCATGTTTTCTTTGAAGGTGATTCTCTCTCTTGTAGTTTATGTTATGAACAATCTCCACTTGCAGTAAGAAGCTTAGTTTCTTTTAAGGAAGTCTGTGGTCATTGTTGGACTTACTGTTTAAGTGCAAATTATGTTAACAGTAACAGGAAAGGCACCAATACAGGGAGAGTTGAATACACCACTTGCAGTGTAAGTGAGTGCTTGTAATACATCAGGATGTGCTACAAGTATTATTCAAATCCCTCCTTCTAAAAACATTGATACTGCCTTCTTATTTAATCATTTAGGATGATGACTCGATGTACTTAATTACCTCCTGTGTCTTGAAATTTTCTTCTATACACAATATTTTAAACAGCCTTAAAAGTACTGCTACTAAGAAAAGGCTTTATTTAACAATGTAATTCTGCATTGGATCCAATAATATGAAATATACCATTGGATCCATTCAGGAAGAGAGCTGTGTTGTGTGACATAGCAATTCTTCCCACTGGGATCAGTGAGCTTCCATGAATGGCATGTTTTACCTTCACAGACCCTAAGTAACACAAGGAGTGTGTCTTTTTAACTGCTTGACATTCTGGAAAACACACCCTTGAGCTCCAGGCAGCCCACAGAACAAAATACATAGGCCCTGTCTGTGGTATAACATCCTTGTCATGGCTGCCAGATCATTTGGCAGGGGCACTGGAATGTTTTTCTCCTTCTCTAGAGGAAATTTGGGGTTTCAAGGAACAAGAGGAGGATTCTCATCTTCTCAGCAAGCACATTGTGCCTTGTTGCATTATATGACTTCTGCATTGATTGGCTGGTGTGAGGCTCACTGTACTCTTCTCTTGATGTAACCACCTGCATTACTTCTAACAAGAGTCCAAAGAGCAAAGGATCATAATATGACTACGCTCAGATGAAAGGTAGGTTTCTGTCATTGAGGGTTATTGTTTCAAGCTGTCTGTGTAGCCAGTAATTGCCACTGCCCAGGAAAACTCAAAATTTTCCTTTGTCACCAAAAGACATAGAAATGCATTAGCTCCCCACCTTCCTGCTGTTACCTAATGACTGCTCCTAAACCACTCTAAGTTCCACCATATTCATTTCACTGTGTGCAGCAGCATCTCCTGCCTTGATCTGTAACACTCAGGTTTACTCTGCCACTTTTAATTAATTTATTTACCTTGTTTATTTTTTTGCACACTAACCACCATTTCCTCTGCACCAGGGTCCAAATTGGTATGATTGATTCATTACAACACACTTTTCTTGTTACAAGTTTAGCTAAATTATGAGCTACCATTAGCATGTCTTTACTTCATACATTTATTTTATGATTGCAAACCTTCTGAATATTGAAAAGCTTTCATAAATTTCTCTGATATTTTATTGTGGCAGTGAACAACAACAGTCCTGGTGCTATCATTTTAAAAAATGTTATAAAAATCTAACAGTCTGATAATCAAAGATTATTGCCACCTGGCAATAAATGGCTGCCAGATGATAAGATTTTAAAAGTATTTCATGACAGACTAATTCATTTATTTTCTACCTGGCTTTGTCTGATTTCTCCATGAGCATGTTTGTGAAATCTATTTATGCCACAGCCTTCAACATTTTTCATCATACTTTTTCTTTCTTATTTCCTTGGAACATTTCCATCATTTCCAGATGCAAAGATAAAATAAGCAGATACCTCTGAAAATGATGATGTATCTACTTTCTAGATTAATTAGCACTGGAGTAAGCATAGGACAGTTTAAGGTATCTTTTTTTCTTTCCAGAAACCATGAGAAGATAGCAATTTTCACATATAGATAGCACTTACAAACTTCTCAAGAAGACTATAATCCTACACAATTTTATTCCTACTTCTAAAAAAACCTAAGTAATTAAGCTAAGAAAAAAAAAAGACTTTTAAAGTAAATTCCAAGGACAAACCACTCTAGCATGAGCAAAAATAAGCATCAAATTGGATATCCCAAATGAGATCTGAAAGAAGAGAGAGGCGTACTCTAATCAGCTCTGTGAAAGTGCTCACCATTTTTAATAGCTTTTATGTTCACCAGCTGTGTGCATCCTACAGCTGCGAATCAGCATTCCCAAAAACTGGGTGGCTTTTGTAAGTGACAAGTAGCATGGCTTCTGCCTGTGCTCTATTGTTTTCAATAAGCACTCACAAAACAAGTCTGCATTGATAAACTTCATCAAGTTATGCCAGGAGATACAGGAAGTTTGATGTTCTGTTTCAGAATATAACAAATGACTCAATGATTAAACAGAGGAGAGAAAACCTGAGTATTATGTATCTGACAAATTATTTTATTAGTAGCATTTGTGGGTGAGAAAATTGAATGATTGTGTCATGGCAATGGTATTTCACTTCAATAAATGTATTCAATAATACAGTAAAAATGAGCTTTGTGATATTTTAAAAATACTTAGCTTTGATAAAAGTGAATATTTGAATATATCCACATGGAGATCCCTGTATCTTCCTTTCATATTCCTTTAAAAACTGCTTTACAGTCAAGCAGGACCAGAAAAAGCATATGGTCCCTTTGTTATTAGAGATTCTTTGATGACTATTACATCATCCTGTATCTTGCTTCATTTAATTTAGTTTAATACGATGTTTGTTGAAGAAAGAAGTAATGAGAGTTTATATAAGGAGAGTGTAAAAACAATCGCGAGGATGCAAAACAACGAGCCAAATGCCAGTGTGGGGAAATTAAAGCTTGATCAGTGAAATATTCTCTCCTGACACCCATAATTCATGAGTGCCTGAATTCAAGCTAAGTTCACAGGAAACCCTTTAGGTTACTAATTCTGTGAATACTGATTACCTGGTTCTATAAATATTCATAGTACCTCTTTCAACTTCTCACTTGTTGGTCATATCAGACTCCAACATCAAAACTGCTTAAAAAAAAAAGGTAATTAAAATGTGGTAGTACATAATTTGTAGCTTGGGGTTTTGGGAAGGCAAAAAAGAATATGGAGGTACATAACCAAAGCTCCATGGTTCCTCTCTACTCCATTTCAAATGTGTTAAAAAAATTACCCTTCTTTTGTCATGTAATGTGTTCATTGATCAGTCATACTTACTTTGTGCTTGGTCTTAAAAATGGCAGAGATAAACTTCAGCACAAATCAGTAGACCCTGCTGAGTTAAGTGGTAGACAGAGTGGCACTGTCACCGCAGTTCTAAATGTGTGCCACTTCATGAAGATAGTCAGCACCAGATACAGCTATTCCCTTTTACATGCTTTTGCAGAATGGGTCACTGATTTCTTCATTATCCACTAAGTCCCGTACACACAGATTGACATTGAAGAAATAATACTTTCTTTGGCAACTCAGTTCCATTCTCTTCAGTGAATGCAAGTGATACAGCTTAAAGATTTCATGTTGTTTAATTGTTCCTGTCATGCCACTTCTTCAGACTAAACAATCTGTTCCATTTAACATCTCCACCACCTTACACTGTGCTCTCTCCAACTCATTTATATTTTATCTAATTTTTGCCTATTCACTTAAGAGGAGTAAAGAAAAAAGGCAAGAGGAAAAAAAGCCTTCTGCCTAAGTCACATACGCCATCAAGAAATGCCGAAGTCAGTGCATGACTTCCAATGTAACTTTATCTTCTGCATCCTCATTTTCTCTTGCTGAAGGCCTTCAGTTTCCTGTTATGTCTGACTTAAATGATCTTGAATATGGCTTGAGAATTGCAGCACATTCAAAACTGTTGAAGGAGTAAACAAGAGCTCTGGACGCTCAGTATACCAAAATACCCCTTCAAGCCTTTCTCTGGCATTCATATCAGATATTGGACACTATAAAAGTTTAATCTATATAAAAAAATAACTAAGTAGTTGTATCGGGGCATGAAAACTTTACTTATTTCTTATAAATATATACCATACCTCATGAAGCACAAACTTCTAGTCCTTGGAAGGTCCTACTAACAATCTCTATATATGTTTTCCTCCAAACTGCCTCAACTGCTTGCTAGTCTTTAGTTTTGGAAATAAACAGCCCCCCAGACAGTTCTATAGGGAAGGCATGGAACAGCTTTGTCCTCTATCAGTAGACTGACTGGCTGAAGGTGACCAGAGTTGCAACCTGGCGTGCAAGCTTTACAGATTCTGTAATTTTCAGTCTTCTTCCAAGATGATGCCATTTGAAATAACACCAAGACTAGGATAGAAAAAACTGATAAAGATGTTTCAAACATATTTCTGAAGGCAGCATGGAGCGTAATGGATCTTAGTCATGTCCCTTAAAAATTCTTGCTCCAGCTGGGACCTGATGTGGAACTTCTCAAACACTGGACTGCTATTCAGACACTTGGTCTTTATTGTCCTCTTGGTGTCACGTAATAGAGAAAATTGTTTTCTAGTTTTTAAGTACATTCAACCTGCCACTTCATATCTCTACCACAGATCATCTAATGCATTCACATTATATTAAGGTAGGCATTCATCTCATCGAACACAATGCAGAGATTTATTTTTTTTTAATCTCTTTTATAGTAACTGATTGTTACTTAGATTAGGAGCTTTAAAAATCAGTCAGTCAGTCTTGCGGATACTGCTGCTGGGCCGTCTGTAATAAGATCATTATTTCTAGAACCTTCCTCCCTACCTAGAGAAAGCTTCATCATTACAGGAAATCAGCTGCATTGCCTTTTTTACACCATTAGTCTAGTTTTGTCATCTTTGCAGGCAGATGAACTAATTTCTCTTTCTAATGTCCAGCTACGAACATGCTCCAATGGCTTGACTGTGGGAATTTGCACTGGTGACAGTGGCACATGACCAGACACGACCAAATTAACAATGCAACCTCAAAAGCCTACAGTGAGCTCTGTAAGGTTCTGTTCCTAGCCTCCTCTCCAGAGAGAAAACAGTTGTTAGTCCACCAGTGCTCAGTAATTCAGAAACATCACCATACTGACCGAAGCTAGCATCTCCACATGGGAAAGCACTATGTGGTTCAAACAGGTATTTGGAACAAGTTCAGGGATGACCTCACTGTGTTCCATTTCCCAGTGCAGGCATGCCCTCTCTCTTTTCGGACTTTTTACCAAAGGTTGTCTCTTTCCTATGCCTAAAGGCTTACTCTTTTGATATGGGATTATACTTATTTTATGTTTATTTTCTGAACATCCTACTTTTAATATTAAACGCTCCCTCCCAAACTTCCGCTGAAACCTTTTTGAGCCTTCTCCTAAACACACAACAAGCAAATGGAATAACCTGCTTAAACCACATCTTAAAGCTTATATGCAAAATAGACAAGACACTCTGCAGATTTTTCTACAAAAGATTTTAGAGAGAAATAAATTATATTAGATTATATTTCACTTGTAAACCATATTTGAACATAAGCCTCTAGATAGGAAAGTCAGGATTGTACATTAACCCTTTGAACTAGATATCCCCTTTGAAAGATGAAAGTTTAGCAGTAAATGGACCTCCAAGTTTTTTAATTATTTTGCATTTAAATAATGGATTTCTTATTTTCATCCATCATTAACCTAATTGATCTCATTTAAACATGCAAATTGTGGCACTGAACTTTTATGTTCACAGATATCATTCTTTACTGTTTACAGTAACTATCCTTTATGTTTCATTTCTTTCAATCACTCACTAATATGAAAGGCATAAACAAGATAATTTTATTTATTAACATAGTGTTTACATAATTATTGACCTAAATAATTATATAGAAAAACTTCTTATTTGCTTTTCGTTCAAAATGGAGAGGTATACATGTACCAAAGCTGTATCTTCCAATTTGCATTCTTATTATTACTATATTTAACTGCATTTTACACTGGTAAATATGGAAATATCCATCCTTTGAGGAAGACTGAATTGAAAGCTGGTCACCAAAGTATTGAAATAACACTGAGATACATTTATGGTCTGTATTAACATTCATACAATGATTCAGGAATAAAACCCCCCCAAACCAACAACAGAACCCCAAATAACCAACCACCAAACAAAAAATGTTTAGGTAAAATACCAGAAGAGTATCTCAATATGGGTCCATCTTGGATGGAAACCTGAATGCGTACAAAGAGTACACTTATCTCACAACATAACAGGGAATTAACTGGAAGATCTTAAAATTCTCTCATACTCAAAGTCACAGCAGTACATCAGAACATCTACATTGAAAGAGAAAACCAGGAACACCACTCAGACAGTTGACCTCTAAAGGATGGAAGCCTTGTTTGGAAGAGATTGTACCTCTCTTTCAGACTCAGGTAGACATTGAAGAAAACATCTAGCTTTTCTTCACAGGCTTCTGAAGGATTTAGGCAGCTGGCAGATTTTCAATAAAGAAAATATCTGCTTTCTTAGGCTTACAGAGATTGCCTATGATAAGAGAAGGAGGTTTTGTGAGAGAACAAGGTCTTGTCTGCACATCACACAGAAAACAGCCTTCTTGCTTTTTAGGCAGGAACAAAAAGTGGCTTTAATCAATATGACCACCTAAGTTGTGAAATAATGAAGGTCAGACAGAGAAACCCACTTGAAAAGCTGAGATCTAAGAAGCTGAGGCCCAGGCCTCCTGTTCTGTATAGTGGAGTAAATCCTGAAAACAGCATTGCTATAGCCAAGTCCAGGTCATCAAGATGCTTGGTGGTATCTTACACTAACCAGTTATTACCCTCTATTAACTCAGGATGGGAAGCATACTTCATTGCTAAAGATAAATGACACATATAAAAAAAATCCCTGAAACAAGCCTGTGATGGAGCAAAACTTAGCGCTCTTCAGTGTCTGAAGTAGAGACTGTGGGTGCTGTTTTTACAGCATCCCACAGTCCTGATAAATCACTAAAAAATACAATAATTGTTCTGGGTTTCCCTCCTATGTCCTGGTACATACAGATTTGTCAGGTACACTACCTAGCAGAAGGACTGATAAGAGATGACAGTCTGATAATGGCTTAGTGACTTCTAAAAGGTTGTGTCTAGCTAGCTGTACGATGACAGCAGACTGTTTCCTCAAAAAAAGAACACAACCTAAATGGGTCTTGTTCCTAAAGCTGGGTCTAAGAACTCCGAAGAAAAAGCATTAAGTCAACAAAAATATTAGGAGTATATTGGCTTGAAACAAATCAATTCTGTTTTCTCAAAGGGAAATTTTCTTTGATATTTGTTATGACCAGTATGCAACAAGATGGGCCATGGAAGAGAATGTGCCACTGCATCTGTGCCATCATGTTACTCTTGAAAAAGGTTTAAGCTTGAGATATTAGCCACCGTCCACAGGTTCCAGAGGTTTCTGTGGTATCACAGTTCCCAAACATTCACATTATTCTATGATAAAATGGTTATAGCAAGAGAGCAAATTGTGAAAATCTGGAAGAGAACAAAGCCCTGGATGTGCGAATCTCTAGTGAGTTCTTTTAGGCCCCTAAAAAATTATGCCCTTGGAAAATCTGTGATTTTTCACTGTATCAGAAGTTATAGTAGAGTTGTATGCTTAAGCTTATTGACTAAAGATATCATTAGATTAGCATTTTCCTCTCATGGCAAAGCCAAAGCAAGTTGCAGTTCTTACAAGTACTCCAGCTATTTTCACTCCTGACTAAACATACTCTATCTGTATTTATTTGAGGTAGTCCAGTGTTTTGGGTCCCTGTTAAAATCAGTGAAAAATTTGAAGGCTGTGACACCTCATCATCTTAGTTAGCAAACCATTTCCTGACTCCGAGTATGTATCTCTTGCCAGACTATTCATACAAAGATTGAGACAATTTGTAATCATGCCAAATATTCCCAGATTTTACTTTCAGCTAGCGTGTCTTTCAGGGTGCCACACAGCATAATGAAGAGGTGGTCATAAGCAATTGAGAATGACACTTTTCTTGCTTTCTTTTTATAATACCTTATTTCATGCAGTACTATACGAATGTATATTATAATATATACTATAATTAACATTGTATATTTTCACATATTTACATATTCACACACATATGTTTAATAAATTTTCACTTATTTTTGTTCAGAATGTGTAACTGTAGAAACTGGGTTCCAACAAAAACTTGAAACTGTTTAAATAAAAATAATGGGCTAAACTCTCTTAGTGAGAAATGTAGCTCTTTAATAAAATTCCTCTGCCTTACACCAGCAGAAAATCTAAACCCATCCTGTTGTCAGAGAAACCTCCATCTGTGACTACATCAGAAATCCCAGTAGTACACTGTTGTTCCAAACCCACACACGCACACTATGTTCTACATGGCTGCACAAGTGCATTGCTGATTTGCCTCTCTGTACTTGGCTGCATTCAAGGTGGTTTGTTTGCTTAATTCAAAATCAATACGTTTATTTCCTGGACAACAATTCCACATTCTGTTGGAATAGCTGCCTAATTTTAAAGTCAAGTTCAGATATTCATTGCAAAAGAATCTAATAACAACCCACAAATGAAGAAATGGCCTATTACACAAACGCTGCTGGAATAGCCTGTAGAAGCAAGTTAGCTGATGGCTATAGACTTGTCAGACCAACAATTCACTGCACATCTGTGTATGCCAATATAGAATTTACTCAAAATTGCCTCTCTAGACACTTCTGTACATAACACATATTTAGCTTGTTAGTGCTGTCATTTGGGAGAGTGGTCAGCTTTTGAGCAAAATCTCATGGAGTCCATTAGCACAGATCACATCACAGCTGCCATTTTAGAATCATGATGATTAGGTTTGAAGTTCAAATGATTTGATTTCACTTTAAAGCTTCAAAAGAAGCCTCTGGGGCAGACTTACACAATTAATTTTTACTGAGGTCTGCTGGGTAATTTATTGTAGTCAGAGAATCTTCACAATGGTAAGGTAATAACCACTGGGTAATTTTATGGCACTCTGTTCAAGTAGGAAGCAGTGTGCTGGCTGGCTTCTGCTCTGTGAAAACCTGGAGGAATGCAAAGATGCTGCTTCTGGGAAACAAGATGTATCTGAGACATGGAAGAGCGATAAGTGAATTCACTAACTTCCCAGATGTGGACCAGAATTCATACTTGCCCTCAAAATGTCTTTTCAGGAATGTGCGTGAGGACTTAAGAGTACACAGTCTAGCAAGTATTGTACTGAGAAGCTCTTAAAATTGAAGTACTGCACCTGTGATACTTTAATACAGGAGCAAAGAATGCATTCCTAGTTTAGTTTGAATGTAAAAGTAAGCAATGAAATTCAATACCCCTTTGAGATTTGTATTTATCACTTACAAGAAGCACATACCAATAACCAGTGTCAGCTAAGCTGACAAGCAAACTTCAGAACAAAGCCACAGGGGATACAAGTCTATTTTAGGTTTACTGTTGACAGTAAGGGTCAGAGGAAAAATAAACTCAGCAAGCAGTGTCATGCTACCACAAACCTCTGCTGGCCAAGCAGAAATTAAATAATGGCCAAACCTTTCAGCACGACAAAGACTTGGGCAATTGGGCTGCCCTTCAGCGCACAGAGCACGATATACAGAATAACAAGATTAAACACAAGTGAGACATAACGTAAATTGGTGATAAATAAAGCTCACAAGACTGGAGGAGCAAATTATCCCAAAGTCTGGAGTGTGGTATAGTTTGCTTACCCTACTGTATCCCTATTATTTTAATATTTGATATCTGCAAAGTTAATATGGAAAGTTTTGTGAAAAGGAGGATTGATCATGGTCTCCTTCAAGATATCCTTCTTTTGGTCAAACTATAAATAAGATAGGTAATCTCTACTTCTAGATCTAACCATTAAAAAAATAAAAGAGTGGCAGGAGGACTCAGACATTATTTCTATTACATACACAAATACGTATTAAAAGAAAATAAAACCTTTCTTATCTTACAAGTTTAGTCCTCAGATTCATTTCATATACTGGGGAAAGCTGATTTGATTGCTTTATCTCACTAACAAAACCTAAGATTTGTGTAAGGGGAAGAAGAGAAAATAAAGTATGTTCTGTATTGATATTGCTGCTGATGGCATTACTGGTTTTCATTTTGTTAAGTTTACTTCCTATTAAAGCTGATGATAAAAACAGCTGTGTGAACTCATAAGCACCTCTATCTACATCTCTCCATGGACTTATTATAAATATCTGTTTCATACAGTCTCATCGTCTAGGACAGATTTAATTTTATTCTTTCACTAGAATAAATAATAAACCTGTCATTTCAACTATTACATTGCTTTCCTTTTTCTCTACCTGTCACCCACAGTCCTGTAATTCCTACTGTTCATTCACTTTCTTTTTCTTTGCGCTTTTTGTTTTGATGAAGCCATATGTTTCCTTCATTGTCAGGGGCTAGCTGCTTGAAACAAAGAAGGCTTTTTACTTTCAGGCATAATTATACAGGACAGAAATGGCCAGACAATTTATTATTGTTCTTTTTTCCTAGCCTGTGATGATACACTGATAATTGGTAAAGAGCATCCATGTATCAAAGACAAAATCCTTTAGATTTTAGGAAAATGTTTAAAAACCAAGAGCAGTTCCAGTGGGTGATGCCCAATCATTGTGCATCCATTCTCTGCCCGACTGATGCTCAGCTATGCTGTTCTGTTTGTTCATTTTAAGGTACTTGCTTATCATTCTCCCATAGCACTCTGCTCAGCAGAAATGCCTCCGGGACGTTAGAACAAGTGCCCTGTGGAGCAATGCCTCACTACTTGCTTGTGATTTTGGAGCCTACAGGACATCAGATTAACAAATTCTCCTGACTTTTCTCATGGGGTCCCATAATCCATCTGCTTTGTCAGCACTATTTTTGAACTGCTGTCAGGTGGCACTAAGGATATATTGGGTCAACTCACACTGGTTCCCGTGAGCATGCCTCTCATTAATACAAATAGGATGTCTCATATGTTTGAAGTCCTACAGATTGATGGAAAACTCCAGTGACTGCAGTAAAACCCACAAACGATGGTGAGCAATAGCAGGAGAATAAAATGCAGGGGCCCAGTTCCAGTGCAATGTACTTCATTCAGAGTCTTTGGGATTGCTATAGTAAATCATCCTTCTCCTCTTTTTCCTTCAGGTCTCTCTGCTAAACCACATCATTTGTTCCCTGAATCTCCTTTTCATTTAATAAAGTTTCCATTAGAAACCTGCCCAGTGTAAGACTTCTGAGTATGTTGACCATGGCGATATAGGTGGTAAGAAAAGGACAATAATAGCCTGTTCTTAGCCTCCTTGTCACCAGTACCAAAATACTGCTTTCTCCGTGGTTGTAAATGTATTTCCACTCTCTCTTCTAAACTTTAAGTTCTTTTGGCACACTGTTCACTTATCTTTCCATGCATTATGCCTCTATACTAGTACTGAAGAGTATTAAATTGATTGGTGGAAAATTAATGGAGCAAGCAGGAATGACAGTGAATAATTACTTGTGCATTGCAGCTTTTAATGAGTTGGTAGTCTGAAGGGGCAGTAACAAAAAACATATTAGTAACTGTAAATGCCTGGTACAGTTTGTCCTTGTTAGAAAACTTCAGTGAACCCACAGAAGAGAAAGGAGTCTTACTCAAAACAAGATGCAATGGGAAGATGAACCCCACAGCGATTTAGCAAGGCAGTGTCTTGCTACCTAGGGTGCAAATCAGAAGGAAACAGCAAATATTCAAGAAGCTTCACATATGCAAGACCACAGAAAGGCTTCATCACCTTGTGATCTTATGATGCTCACACGAATCAGAACCGTGCCCTTATCCCGAATCACACTACATTTCACTCACTGTGAGTCATTTTAAACTCATATAGCTGGCTTATTTCTCTATCATTCCATTCAATTTGTTTTTTCTCCTCTAGTGCCAACATCTCGAGCAGGGCACAGAAGGAAGAGCAAGCAATTTAGAAGTGAAGGCATGGACCAGCTCAGTGGCTGATAGTTGTAGGATTTAAATTCAAGGAAATAAAGCTGTTAAGGATCCATGTCTCTAGTACAGATGTCATTTGAACATGTTAGGGGAAGCAGGTGTTTAATAGCCATTTGTTGAAGAAAGGGTTTGATCTCCTTCAGCAAAATGCTGGGTAGAACATTTCAGAAAACAGCTTTTTTCAGTACATAGTACTTATGGACGCTAATCCACATCCTCCTCATTTTCAGACTTTTATGCAGATGGCTTTTTTAGCAATACTGTCAGCTTCAGTGCATGGAGTGCTCTTGCTATTACTGCATTTTACATGTGCTACGAGCCTTTGATGCTTATGGAAATATTGCTGTTCAGAAACAAGTTATGTGTGCCAGCAGTCCTTGACGTGTTATGTTGGTAACTAGCTGCAGTTACTGGAAGCTTGTCTGCTTTACAGACAAGCTTGTCTGCTTTGTAACAGGTTGATTACACCTACCCTAAGTACAGATTCATGAAAGGTTCCTTCCCTTCACCTGGTCTGATGGTATTTTCCAGATGCCTCTTTTCGCTAGCTGGCAATCATAGAATCATCAAAGAACAGTTGTTCTGCAGAAATCCACATAGCTGTACCCTGAAAAATGGTGGGCATAATGCAAGCAAATATGAAAACATCGTCCGATGGTGAATAAGTGTTCTCCTGAGTGTCTCACAGTTTGTAAGTGAAGAAGACAAATGATTCAAAGGACAACGTGACTTCAGAGTAGGGCACAAGAGAAACATAGGCAGGTTCATTCAACTCTGAAACAATGCACTGTGGAAGACATCAAGTTCCCAGAAATAATGTTTGAAAAAATAAACCAATATATAAAGATACAAAACACCTGAAGTTTGGATTATCTGGAGCAACATCCTGTATAGACAAAGCCTAAAAATAAATTATAAAGGGTTTTCCTCCTGGTCTTGTATTATTAACAGCATTAAACAGAGTTTCATTAACAGGATTCAAAGTTATTGAGGCAGTCTGCTGAGAACTTTGCTTCTTCATACCCTTGTTTCTAGATACTTTCAAGGAGAACTGTGAAGTACTATGATTTGTAAGAACTCCTTCACATTGCTACAATGATAAATGCATTTTCACTCTATCATTTCTCAAAGCAAATCAGGAACTCAGTCCCACAGTGTTTTCACTGGTAAAGCTCATAACAGACTTTTTAGAGTTACTCCTGTAAAAAACAACAATGTTCCCCACCCCCAAACCAACCAACCATAAAATACAGAATAGAAAAGCTGGCTAAAAGAAAGACATTACCCATCTGCACAGTACCAGACCCTTTTATCATTTTCCCAGAACAGAAACTCTGAAACAAAACTAAGCTATAAAAGCAAGCATGCAGAACGTGTGCTACTTACAGTGTATTTCTAGAACCTGCATTGCTATCTGAGGTGTAGAGTTTAGGGACTCGTGATCTACTCTGCAACTTACAACTGCACCATCATCACTTCGATCTGCTAGGAAATCCAGCGTGCTGCTGACTGTGAATGTTTTCCGATTTGCATCTTCTTCTTTTAAATATTTAACATCTGAAAGAAAGAACAAACATCTCCAATGTTTTTGGGAAAAGGAGTCCAGCATTAGAAAGCTCAATTATCTATCACAGTTGAAAAAAGAAGTCTTTCACATCTGTACTGGTCTCTTTAAAACAAAATCAGACTGCAGTTATTCCTCAACTTGCTCCGATTGTAAGAGCTGAATATATATATTGAAAAGGGACATTTTAAAACTGGTTACAGGATACTGCACTCACATACTAATACATGGATATTACAAAATTTATTACTAACTAATACATGGATATTAATAAAGCCATCTAAACTAAGGGTTGCATGCATGTAGTCACATTAATCCTGTGCTTACTACATTCATGGGTTATTCTGTTCTTTGGCTAGATTTATGATAATTTATGAACTGAACTAAACCGAAGTATAGCAATTGATGGTGATGAACAACTAAATAGAGCATGTCACAGTATTTACTGGAATCTACAGACAAGTCCCAAGAGGACTGGAAATAAAATCACTTCAG
The DNA here is from genome assembly GCA_028858755.1 of Ara ararauna. NCBI lineage: Eukaryota > Metazoa > Chordata > Aves > Psittaciformes > Psittacidae > Ara > Ara ararauna. The sequence continues at coordinate 19,211,011 of CM054378.1, read as the reverse complement.
AGACCTTGCACTCACTGCTTTATATCATGTTAAATTGGCCTACTGCTTTTGTGCAGATTTGCTTAAGTCTCTGTTAGTTTTCAGCCCAGATACTAAAGTGTGGGGAGCCTTCAGCTATGTTTAAGTATTCAACTCAGCTCAAGGTTAAGGTTCAGCTTCAGAAAGTTTTGTTGTAGGACAGACATGGGAGATCAGAACTGAAGATTAATGTATTAACTGCAACATGAGACCTTAACACATGCTTTAGAATTGTTTCATTTAGTTCATGACTACTTATAATACTTACTGACTTTAATGTATTTCAGCAAAATAGTTAGCTCGTTATAGTGATTTGTTACAAGGAAAGCTTTAAAAGACATATATAAATATATAAACATACATATTCAATTACAGTGAGATTGCATATGTCCTCTGTGTCCCAAAAAAAGAAAAACTGAGAGGTTTCTGTCTTACAAATTATACTAAATCCCATTAGAGAAGAAGATGACCTAAATAAAATTTCATGAAATATCAATATTAGAAAGCAAATCTTAAATGGCTTAAGCTACATCTTTTTAGATTAAAAATACCTCTGAAATCAGAGAGGTGGTCTTTTTCATTGCCTCCAGATAGATAAAGACACCACAGTTATGCGATTTCCATTTTCCCCTAAGAAATTATTATTTCTTGCATGCAAGCATTTTTCTGTCTGGGTTTTTTTTTTTTTTTTTGTAAGCTTTAAGAGATTTCAATTTCTGTCATGGTGACTATTAATATTTAGGGATCCATAGGTGAGAGAAATATTGACCAGGGCTAAAGCAAATTTATTATAATGAAAACAAGAAACATCTTTGCTAATATTTAAAGCAAACACATGAGACTTTGTTCCCAGAGTTAGGTTTCCAAATTGAATAATAAGCACCTATATAGATAGCTCTTTGCTTACAAGTAATGCACACATGCCTTTGCTTACTGACTGCAGGTGGAGGGCAGACAGCTCCTGAAAACATCAACAACTTTAATTTCGCAGAGAGGTGCTTAATCCTTTAGAAAAACAAAAGCAATTAATTTCCTAAACAGATGTTTAGGAGCCTTTCTCTAGACAACTATTGTTGGTAAGAGTTCAATTCCTAGAGTTAATTACCTCCATAAAAAGGATGGTGATACTGCTCTATAAACTGTTGGCATCCTCATCAACAGAAATATTTATCTTGTCTACTTTATCAGCTGCATCCTCTTAGACGTTTCTTCATGGCAAAATGTTGTAATGGTGTGATTGTAATACATGCTAACTGAATGTAAGCCCAACTGGATGCAAGAGCAGTGGAAATCAGGAACTGAGTATGTTACACCATGCTAGCATTCAGGATATTTACCCAGGGTTTTTAACAGAAATTTTAAATATGCTAACTGTAGACAATGATTTAATGTATTTCCTTTCTACTCCTCTCTCTCCTAAATACCCCCTTGAAGAAAAGGTTTAACAAACAGATCCATTACAGAGGCACTTTCTCTGGCCATCACTATCACTGTCCTGCATTAATAATAGCACAGACAGCAAGTCAAGAAAAGTGATCCTTCTCTATTCAGCAAGTGTGTGGCTGCATCTAGAGCACTAGGCCCACTTTTGAGCTTTCTGGTACAAGAAAGATTTTGGCAAACATGCAAGGACAAATTATGATAGCTGGGTTTGTTCAACCTGAGGAAAAGAAGACTAAAACCACATCAAACAGCTACCTTCAAGTACCTAACGCACGGTCATAGAGAATTGAAAACCACATTCGTCTCAGAGACATACAGCAAAAGCTGAGGGGCAGGGCCCACAAGTTACACCAAGGCAAATACTGATTTTGTGTCACAAAATAACTATATATAACGAAAATTCTCCAGAGTAAAGGCTTTCAAATACTGAAACATCTAGACCAGACAGACAATGGAACCTCTGTCCTTGGTGATTTTTCAGAATTTAATTGGGTAAGATCTTTAGCAACATGATCTAACCATTGAACAGAGATTGGGCCATATGAAATCTAAGGGTCAACTATGTGCTCACTTCTATGACTCCATCAGATAGCTGCACATACATATACGCTTGCATTAATACTAGTTTATATATCATAAGTATAGATGTTTCACAGGGAAAACAGAAATTACAGAATGTCTATCATTCATTGTTCATTAGCAACTATTTATAAAGGCACATACTTGGAGCATCCATACAGAATAACTTGTCGTTTAAAAAGACAGTTTTGCTGCTTTTACGTGACAAGTATAATTTTTGTTTACATTTAAAATGAAATTCTGACATGAAATGGCCTTGCTTAAGAAAATTTCATCTTTGTTTTAGAAGTTTATCAAGTCAAAATATTCAGTGCCTCTCTGAATTCTTTGTGTGTACTAAAAATACATAAACCAATTCAAAATGTCTTAATCTGTTGCAACAAAACAAACTGACACGATCTTATTTTTTATGCCAAATTTTACTATGGGGAAAAAAATAATCCATTAAAAATATTCCTGAAACCTAAAAATAATTTCTTACATAATGTAAAAATAGCATGTAACAATTTTGGTTGGAAAAATAGATTTTTTTTCTTTACAAAATTATGTATTTAGCTTCTCCAATATTTTTGCTTTAATAATATTCAAGAAATGTCACCAGAATGCTAAAATGCAGATCTCTGTTAATTTGGTGCCTATAGGAAACAGAACACTAAAGTAAAAGGCATGGTACTCAGTACTTCAGTGTCTCTCTTTATTAGCAGCCTGTCTCATTACTAACACTCACTCTATTCAAATGGTATTCCTTTACCAGATGATTATTCCTTTTTTGAGTAATAGTAATGGAGCTACAATTTTAGAATGGCTTTTTCCCCTTGGTGCAACTCTGAACTCAATGCATCATTTATATTCTTTTTCGTCATGTATAATATACTGTAACACAATTGGATTTACTGGTGCTAGACAGATGAACTCCTAACCTTTAATGTCAGCTGCATTAGCATATAATTTCGAATCTATTTTCTCAGATTTATCATTTCACCTTATACAGTGCACAAAGCTAATGTAACTTTTGCTGATGCCACTGCAAACTGGCTGGGTTATTTTATTTTTAACCTTTGTGAAATGGCAATGTGCTCTTCAGAAGACCTAGAAAACTAAACTGAAATGAATGTGCTCAGTATTTTAATTTCTGGAATTTTTTTCTTTATTATCCTTTTTCACACATCTTCTTTGTTCCTTACCCACCCCTGTTTTTTAAAGAAAACCATCCCTTAAGAAACTGTTGAGAAGAGCAAATTAGTTAAAAAGTCACATCACCAAATCACTTCTTGACTTCAATGACATGCTGAAAGAACAGCAAAGTTCTTACCCCCAGATTATAAAATAAAAACTTTAATACAACTTATTTCAGTATTGCCTTGCGGCTAGGTCAACTGTACCAGTGGCTACCTTAATGTACTGATATTGCTTAGAGTAATTTTCAGTACTTACACATCTTGAATTTACATATTCATCCTGTCATCTTTCTGGGTTAACAGGATCTATGCTGCACCATGTGTGCTAGCTGCGCTGGCAAATTCTTCCTTTTAATTATGTTTGATGCCTTTCTTTCAGTAATTTCGCTATGGCTGGAAAGAATAGGTCTCTGCTTCCTCATTTATATCCTTTTTACAAGTGCTCAAACACATTTCAACTGACTCCAGCCTAAAATTCCTGTGTCTTTCAATATGCTCGGGAATAGACTGGGTTCCTTGGGCAATCAACTGCAATCTCCTTTATTTACCAATTTTATATCACAGCTATGGTTGTGTACATTGAACTGTGCTGGAGAATAGTAAAGGAAGATTAATGGACTTTGTAATTAATGCTGAAAAATTGCTTGAGGCAGTTTATTGAGCTAACAAAATCCACAACACCAGACAAATATGAGACAAAGCAGATAAAGCTGTTGTTTGGTTGGGGTTTTGTTGTTGTTGTTTTATACCTATTTAAAAAAGCTACACTTAAAAAGGTGGATTTTGAATCATTTATTGATCTGGTCTTACTGCACAACGAAGTGACATGAGTAAATACCAGTACCTTATCCTTTTTATTCATCTAATCTATAATGGGACCTCAGTTGGCTGTGGAGATGTGACTAAACCTTCTTTTATAGGAAGCTTTGCCTACCCATTTGCCCAAAAGGATTTTAAACTATCACGACATTTCTGAGGCATGGACTACAAAGCTAAGTTTTAAGTAAAGAACTTAAAAAAGTGAAAGAGAAGACAGAAAAGAAATAGATAGCTTTTATATGCAACTCTTTCCTATTTTCCTGAATCTTCAAAGGCAAACGCATGCTTTCAGCTTTGGTTTTAGTCACCCCATGACTTTTCAGTTACAGCAGACTTTGTCCAATCCTCCCCAGTCCTTGTGAAGTTCTCCTCAGCCCCTTTAAAGTCTATCTTCTCCCTGCTCCTCACCACAGACTCTCAGCATCCTTGCCTCAGCTGCAGGTTCCCAGTCTCCCAACCAAGATTCTCTCAACTGTTACAACCTTACTCTTCCACACCAAAGTAGGCTCCATAACTCCCCTACTGGAAAAGCAACCTCCTGTCTCCTCCAGATGGTTCTGCCTCACCCACTCACTTAGAGTGTAACATAAAACTGGCAATTGACCAACTGAGACATGTGTCATATTAAAATGGCAAAAAGAAATTAAAAGGTAAAATATCTGCAGTGAATGGTATAGCTGTGATAAAAATAATCCCCAAAATATTTCTCTATGAAGCTGAGTTTATTAAGCTGAAGAGAGTTCAAAGCAATTCAAAATATCAGTTTGAAGAAATAAAATAAAAAGATGGTTATATGACCAATCCAGTAATTCACAATCAATTCCTTATCTACGTACTATCACTGATTCTTTTAATGATTAAATATGAGAAACTTTACAAACATGAATTCAAAAATACAATTCTACATAATGTATAGTTTTGACTATTGGACCAAATGACATCAAAGTTCTTTTAAATACCTTTAACTTCTTTGTCATTCTTGAACCATCTGATGTCAGCTGCTGGTTTACTCCCAGATGTCTTGCAAGTAAGCTGCATTCTCTCTCCCTCCATAACTGGTGAGGTAAATCCAGTGATTTGTGGCTTCTCAGGAACACCTAACAAGCAAACAAGCAAAATGGCAGCAGCTGACACTCTCAGAGACAAGAATATATGACCAGCTTAAAGTTCACTTCCTCATATGTTCTAAATTCAGGAAGTAATTCTTTGCCTTGTCAGTGAATCCTGTTTCCTATTGCAAACAAAATGTCAATCTCAACTGTAGTTGATTTGAAAGATTTAAAGAAAACAGAAATTACCTAGTTTTCTAAGGGAAACAGGCTATATTTTAAACACCATTTTATCTATGTATATTCTGCATGAGGTTCTAGCCTGAATTGTTATTATAAAGTTTAAACTGGTCTGCACAGCAAGAAGTACAGCTGTGAAAATAAAAAGTGACTGGCAACAAAAAGCTGAACTGATCTAAGTTCGGGACAGATATTTAAGCATGAATTATGAAGATTTTCAGGCAAAATCCAAGGAAAAGTGAGGATGAAAATAAATACAGGAGTTTGTTCACACATTATCTTCAGACAATAGCTATAATCACGATTCCACTGACTAATGGAGAATTCCTCAGCTGAATCCCAGTTCTTTGGAGGAGGTTGGATGATCATAACGTACTATACGCATAACATTAAATTTGGAACTAGTTACTTTCCTATGAAAAAAGGATTGGGAAAAATTTAATCAATGCATGTATAAATCCATTTGGCTTCTGAAAACACAAGACTAACTTATTTTAAAGCGATACTGATGACCGTAATCCTAAGATCTCTGAAGATGTCATTGTTATAACTTGCATTTGCAGCGTTTTTATGCATTTGTATTTGTGGCTAGATAAAGGGATCACTCACAGTAATTGATCCTGTACCCTGTGTTTCACAATTTGCTTTGTTTACATCTCTTTTCCAAAATGACAGATTACGTACATAAACCCCAAGCAGCAGTACCTACCACAGAGTACATTTCTGTAATAAATCTACTGCTGTCTTTCAGGACAGAAAATGGTGTCGACTATAATACCTTGACACTTAAATCTTCTAATCCATAACAGAGTAGTCAATAAAGAGATTATTAGTACATAAAAGGATAGTTTATCTGATTAAAAGATGCAACACATTTCAAAAAGAAAACATACCCATCTCAGATAGAAGGAGCTCCAAGAGTTTAAAATGTTACTTTGAAATAGAAAAATACAAAACGAAAAAAGGTCATCATCTTAAACCTTGCAGCTTTCTTTCTTGGAAGGTAAGTAGCTGATGTTTGGAAATTTTCACTAAACCCTCCCCCAAAAGGAAGGTAAATCTAAAAGGCCTGTGAAAGACAAAGTTACTTTGGTTGATAAATAGTAGCTAGCTGTTTTTTTTGTTTTTGTAACACCTTTCTATGTTTTTCTCCTGTTTAAAAGGTTGATCTTGTCTACTCTTCTATCGTTTAGATCATGAGATGCCTCTCTAACCACAGGCAGTCGTATTCCAGAATATTCTGCTTTGAGTGGGTATTTTTTTGTCCTTAATGGCAAAATTGTGAAGAGTTTTGTACAATAGTCTCATGGGGACAGAAAGGGAGATGTATTTTATATCCTATGCACAAAACCAATTCCCTGGCTGGATTAATGTGAATATTACTGGTGCAGAGAACATCTTACACTAGTCCTATTAAATTCAATTGTCTGACTGCCTACATATGAAAATAAAACAAAAAGAAAGAGTCGAGTTCAGGGACAGGAAAAAGAGAAAAGAATAAAAATCAATCTCTAAAATCATATAAACTCTTAGGCACACAGGTGTGTTTCAGTGAACTATAGCAATTTTGGCTGATTGGGCTACTGACATTCATAGAATCATAAAAAGCTTCAACCAGAAACTTTATTTCCTGGGTGTCTCTTGAAAACTATTGGTTTTCTATGTGTATCTATGACCTTTGGAGAAAACAGCAGAACACTTAGAGGATAAAGTATAAAAGAAGCAGCAAACCCAGTGAAAATATGCAGTTTATAGACAAAAAAAGAAAACAGAAGGAGACAAGAAAATGCACAACTAAGGAAAAATGATAAAGCTCTAAAGCCCCCTTTCATGTCATGCTTTCTGATTTCCCCCCCTTTGCCCTATACAATACATTGTTAGGAGATGAACACATGCACCTTCTTTGCACTTCTGGTGCTTGGGATGTAGAGGTTATGTCCATTTTATGGAACACTCATACCTTGGTATTTGTGCTCCCTAATTCATTACCCTGCCACAGCACAAGCAGTAAGAGTCGTGTTATTTTTCAGCACAGCAATATGAAACAATAAACATCAGGGAAACAAGATCAGACATTTACATTTATCTTCTGCCAAGCTTTAGAAAAGTTCATTCTAATCATAATTTGCCAAAAGCCTAAGAAGTTTAACACTTGCTTCTTTATGCTCAGCTATTTAAACTTACCGAGAACAGTGAGAAAAGCCTTGGAAGTTTTGACAGGCATAGTAAATAAAGAGCAGGTGTACTGCCCTTCATCTGACAGAGACACATCACTGACACTGATACTCAGCTCATGCCATGAAGCTCTGACCAGCTCAATTCTGTTGTCCCTCAGAGCTGAAAAACAAAAATTCATGTTATAAGGTAAGAAACAGCATAATAACAAAGTGTGGTATGTTACACAAGAGGGTCTATGAAGTAGCCCAATGAAATCACTTCCAAGAATACAGGGATATGGCCACAGTTGTCTTCATGCATAGTAGTTTATTTTCTCTGTGGAATAAAGTATAAGAGTTCAGCACATTTTAGAACAGTGTACTGAGTGATTTACACATAAATGTAGAAACTAAGGGACTTCAGTTACCTTTGTCCTTTCTCTAAAAAAAACCATAATTAACATTGATTTCTGCCCCCCCCCCCCCAGCAAACCAACTCTTCCTTAAAATCCTTTTCTTTTTCATCTATTTACAAATGTGGGCAAATATTGAGAAGCCTGTTTCATTTACAAACAAACTATGCTTTCAGCTATGAAGTCTAATATTGCATACCTTGCGTACAGATTTTTCCCACATCCATTACTACTCATATTGAGCTGGAATATCAGATTTCTTGAATGCTGCTAGGGTGTATCTTATTTTGACCATATCAAACCTTCCACGCATATATAATATATAGAATATAAATACAATAGAAATATAAAATATATAAAATATAAAAATATAAAATAAATGTAAAGATAATAAATATAATATAAAGACGTAGTTGTGTACAGTGGTTTTAGACGCAGGGACTGTGAGAATGAAGATCCTAGGCCCACTGTAGGAGAGGATCTGGTTCGAGACAATCTTAAGAACCTGAACGAATACAAGTCCATGGGATCTGATGAAATACATCCGCGGGTCCTGAAGGAGCTGGCAAATGAAGTTGCTAAGCCACTGTCCATCATATTTGAAAAATCATGGCAGTCAGGTGAAGTTCCCGAAGACTGGAAAAAGGGAAATATAACCCTGACATGGGATCAGCAGCAGCAGTCATTTTTCTCCTTCTTGGTAGCTGGTGCAGTGCTGTGTTTTCGACTTTCGGCCTAGGAATAGCGCTGATAACACCGATGTTTATAGTTACGGCTTAGAATGTTTTGGTCTGACCAAGGACTTTCTGAGTCTCATGCTCTGCCAGGGAGGAGGGGAAGCCCCTTCGGAGTAGGGGGGAAGAAAGAGGGGGAAGTGAGTGAGAAAACTGCGTGATTTATGGCTTAAACCATGACAGTTCTTTTTGGCACCCAACGTGGGGCACAAAGAGTTGAGATAACGACAGCATTAATAGCCACTCGTCACAAGGCTGATGTATTGGCTCTCAAAGTTGTTGCTCTGGTTCTCACGGGTTCAGTGTATGATACTTTACTTACAGCCGGTATTGCTTATCTTAACATATTTCAGACATGGGTTTTGTGTTAAGGTTCTTGTTACATTGCACTTTTTTGCACTGATTTTTTATACAATAGACTCAGTGATCATGAAACTGACCCCGCTTTTGTTCCCAGCGTGGTCACCAACTCTGTACTTTGGGAGGAATATAATAGAAGTGTTTAGCAATTACACATTTCTTTTCACCTCCTTGGGTGGTCAACCCATGAAGGAGACATTCTTTTATGCTCCCAGCCCCCCCACCAGACCGTTTACAGCATCGTTTGAGAATTTTGAAGGTTTTGAATGCCTTTAGATACCCTTGAGACCTGCCTGCTGATTGTGATGGGGATCGCCATGTTGGCACACATACCGAGTGTGTTTTATTCACAACCATTTCGTCTGGTCCTGAGAGCTATGCAGAGTCGGGTTTGGGTCTTTTCTAGGGTTAAACGACAATATAGGAGGTGGGCCTGTTCTAGGGTTAAACGACAATATAGGAGGTCCAAAAGATTTTCCCCGAGGCTGGATAGTCATGAGTGGCAGGGTGTGTGTGATAGTATGGGCAAGTATCTAGGCCAGTGGGCCCCCCAGTACTTTGGAACTTCACCAATGAACAAATGCAAAATCCAGAAAAATTGGTAAAACACTTAAAGGAGGTGTGCTGTCATTGTGGTCACACCAGAGATGGACAAATCATGGCAACATGCTGGGGTTTGGCCTATGCTTACAGAGCCCTGTTCAACACCATCCAGCACCTTAAAAAGGAAAAAAATGTCCCTGGATCTGAGGGTGGAGTAATGGACAGCGCAGCTCCTCCAGCTTCAAGCACAGCAGCTACGGCAGCCTCAGCAACAAGTACAGCCGCTACTCAAACTTCAACTGTAACGGACAGCGCAGCTACTCCAGCTCCAAGTACAGCAGCTACACCACCCCCAGCGACAAGTACAGCAGCTACTCAAACTTCAACAGTAATGGACAGCGCAGCTACTCCAGCTCCAAGTACAGCAGCTACACCACCACCAGTGACAAGTATAGCCGCTACTCAAACCCCAGTGACAAGTACAGCAGCTACCCAAACCACAGTGATAATCACCACAGCTAAACCAGAGGACCAACTTGTACCAATACCAGTTGTCCCTGTACATAAGAGGAAAAGCAAAAAAGAGGCAAGAAAGATAAAACAAGATGAAGAAACAACGTACTCACCACCTGGGACAGCATCTGACCAGGAGTCATCATCACATGACGATGAAGAAGACGAGGTGACTTCCTGATCTTGGACCTCAACTGAGCTATAGAATATGCGAAAAGACTTTACCCATCAGCCAGGGGAGCACATCATCACCTGGTTGCTCTGATACTGGGACAATGGGGCCGATGGTCACAAACTAGAAGGTAGGGAAGCCAAGCAGCTGGGATCACTTGCTAGGTAAGGGGGAATTGACAAAGCAATTGCAAGAGAGAAACGGTCCCTCAGCCTTTGGAGGCAGCTCTTGGCAACTATGAAAGATAGGTTTCCATACAAGGACGATGTTATGAGTCATTCGGCCAAGTGGACTACTCTAGAAAAGGGCATCCAGTCTCTGAGGGAATCAGCCATTGTAGAGATGATCTATAACATCAAGCCGAATAACGGGGATGTACCCATAGATCCAGATGAAGTCGAATGTACACGACCCATGTGGCGGAAATTTACACAGAATGCACCCTCATCATATGCCCACTCACTGGCAACAGTAACCTGGAATGACATAATACCACCAACAGTGGATGAAATGATTCATAAACTCCGAGAGTTTGAAGACAATTTCACCCCTTCCATCATTTCAGCTGTGGAAAAACTGTCCCAGGACCTCAAACAATTGAGAGACAATCTATCCAGCTCCTCACGTGTACCAACACACGTCTCAGCTATTAGCAAAAGGCGTCCTACTGTTTGAGAGAGAAGATATAGAAGGTATACACCACGGGCCACACTATGGTTTTACCTGCAGGATCACAGAGAAGACATGAGGAAGTGGCATGGAAAGCCTACTTCAGTTTTGGAAAAACGGGTGCGAGAATTGAAGAGGAGAACAAAGGTCAAGGCTGATCACCCCATGAAGGCTTTGGCTTCAGTCTCTAGTGAGCAGATTCCCAGATGGAGTGGAAGAGCCGATTTTATTTCAGCTCCTGTGATAAGGAATAATTCCTGTCAACAAGACGTGAGTGACCAATGTGATGACTATTAGAGGGGCCCCGCCTCCAGCCAGGTGGAGGTAAGGGACAATCTGATTTACTGGACTGTGTGGATCAAATGGCCTGGCACATCAGTCCCACAGAAGTATAAAGCTCTAGTAGATACCGGTGCACGGTGTACCCTGATGCCATCAAGCTGTCGAGGGGTGGAACCCATTTATATTTCTGGAGTGACAGGAGGATCCCAAGAGGTGACTGTACTGGAGGCTGAAATCAGCCTGACTGGGAGGGAATAGCAAAAACACCCCACTGTGACTGGTCCAAAGGCTCCATGCATCCTTGGCATAGATTATCTCAGGAGAAGGTACTTTAAACACCCAAAAGGGTACCGATGGGCTTTTGGCACTGCTGCTTTGGAGACAGAGGAAATTGAGCAGCTGTTCACCTTGCCTGGTCTCTCAGAGGATCCTTCTGTTGTGGGATTGCTGAAGGTTGAAGAACAACAAGTGCCAATCGCGACCACAACAGTGCACCAGCTGCAATATCGCACCAACCAAGGCTCCCTGATTCCCACCCAGAAGCTGATCCGTAGATTGGAGAGTGAAGGAGTGATCCGTAGTACCCGCTCACCCTTTAGCAGCCCCATATGGCCAATGCGAAAGTCTAACGGAGAGTGGAGACTAACAGTAGACTATCGTGGCCTGAACGAAGTCACACCACCCTTGAGTGCTGCCTTACCGGACATGCTAGAACTTCAGTATGAACTGGAGTCAAAGGCAGCCAAGTGGTATGCCATGACTGATACTGCCAATGCATTTTTCTCAATTCCTTTGACAGCAGAGTGCAGGCCACAGTTTGCTTTTACTTGGAGGGGCATCCAGTACACTTGGAACCGACTGCCCCAGGGGTGGAAACACAGTCCTACCATCTGCCATGGACTGATCCAGACTGCACTGGAACAGGGGCAAGCTCCAGAACACCTGCAATACATTGATGACATTATTGTGTGCGGTGATACAATGGAAGAAGTCTTTGAGAAAGGGAGAAAAATAATCTAAATCCTGCTGAAAGCCGGTTTTGCCATGAAACGGACTAAGGTCAAGGGAACTGCACAGGAGATTCAATTTTTGGGAATAAAATGGCAAGATAGTTGTTGCCAGATCCCCACAGATGTGATCAACAAGATAACAGCAACGTCTCCACCAACTAATACAAAAGAAACACAAGCTTTTTTGGGTGTTGTGGGGTTCTGGAGGATGCACATCCCGAATTACAGTTTGATTGTAAGCCCTCTCTATCATGTGACCTGGAAGAAGAATGATTTTAAATGGGGCCCTGAGCTACAAGAAGCCTTTGAGCAAATTAAACGAGAGATGGTTCATGCAGTAGCCCTTGGACCAGTCCGGACCGGGCCAGATGTTAAAAATGTACTGTACACCGCAGCCAGGGAGAACGGTCCTACCTGGAGCCTCTGGCAGAAAGCTCCCCGGGACACTTGAGGTCAACCCCTCGGCTTTTGGAGTCGGGGATACAGAGGATCTGAGGCCAGCTATACCCCAACTGAAAAAGAGATACTGGCAGCCTATGAAGGGGCTCAAGCTGCTTCGGAAGTGACTGGCACCGAAGCACAGCTCCTCCTGGCACCCCGGTTGCCTGTGCTGGGCTGGATGTTCAAAGGCAGGGCCTCCTCTACACATCATGCAACCGATGCTACATGGAGTAAGTGGGATGCACTAATTACACAATGAGCTCAAATAGGAAATCCCAGTCATCCAGGAATTCTAGAAGTCATCATGGACTGGCCAGAGGGCAAAGATTTTGGAATGGCACCAGAGGAGGAGGAGGTGATGCGTGCTGAAGAGGCCCCACCATATAATGAACTGTCAGAAAGTGAAAAGCAATATGCCTTGTTTACTGATGGGTCCTGTCGCATTGTGGGAAAACATCGTAGATGGAAGGCAGCCATACGGAGTCCCCAACAACAAGTTGCAGAAACTGCTGAAGGAGAGGGTGAATCAAGTCAGTTTGCCGAGGTGAAAGCCATCCAGCTGGCCTTGGACATTGCTGAACAAGAGAAGTGGCCAGTACTTTATCTCTATACTGACTCATGGATGGTGGCAAATGCCCTGTGGGGGTGGTTGCAGCAATGGAAGCAGAGCAACTGCCAACGCAGAGGTAAACCCACCTGGGCTGCTGCACTGTGGAAAGATTTCGCTGCCCAGGTGCAAAACCTAGTGGTCAAGGTACTCCACGTAGATGGCCATGTACCCAAGAGTCGGGCCACTGAGGAACACCAGAACAACCAACAAGTGGATAAAGCTGCTAAAATTGAAGTGGCTCAAATGGACCTAGATTGGCAACATAAGGGTGAATTATTTTTGGCCCAGTGGGCTCATGACACTTCAGGCCATCAGGGCAGAGATGTAACACGCAGATGGGCTCATGATCGAGGGGTGGACTTAACAATGGACACTATTGCCCGGGTTATTCATGACTGTGAAACATGTGCTGCAATTAAGCAAGGTAAATGGTTAAAGCCTCTTTGGTATGGAGGACAATGGCTGAAATACGAATATGGGGAAGCCTGGCAGATTGATTATATCACATTCCCACCAACCCACCAAGGCAAGCGCCATGTGCTTACCATGGTGGAAGCAACCACCAGATGGCTGGAAACATACGCTGTGCCCCACGCCACTGCCTATCCTGGAACACTATCCTGGGCCTTGAGAAACAGAGTCTGTGATGACACGGCACCCCAGAGAGAATTGAGTCAGACAACAGGACTCATTTCTATATAACAGCCTGATAGACGCTTGGGCCAAAGAGCATGGCATTGAATGGGTATATCACATCCCCTACCATGCACCAGCCTCTGGGAAAATTGAACAGTACAATGGGCTATTAAAAACTACACTGAGAGCAATGGGTGGTGGGACTTTCAAACATTGGGATATACATTTACCAAAAGCCACCTGGTTGGTCAACACCAGAGGATCTGCCAACAGGGCTGGTCAAGCCCAGTCAGAACTTCTACATACTGTGGATGGGACAAAGTTGATAAGAATAAATAAAGAATTTGCTGGGGAAGATAGTCGGGGTTATTCCTGCTTCAGGTGAAGGCAAACCCACTCGTGGGACTGCTTTTGCTCAGGGACCCGGATGTACTTGGTGGGTAATGTGGGAAGATGGGGAAGCCCGATGAATACCTCAAGGAGACTCGATTTTAGAGGAAAACAGCCAATGAACTCAATTGTATGCTGTTGCATGCTATGTAATACTTTCATAGCCCCCCAACTAGATGTCTTCAAGTCATCAGCGACTGGCCCTCTGACCATCATCCCAACAAAGAATGAACTTTAATGAAACCAGACGAGTTCTGCAGTAAAGGAACGATCAGCATCAGCAGGCAACGATCCAACACTGCACACGGCCTCCCCTGCTCTGAAGGACTGATACAGGAGATGGAGCTTGACATCAGAGACCGAATGGACTCAGCAGCTTTGTAGGGATTGGTCCATGCACTGAGGGATGATCTCTCTCCCTCTGTGTGTGTGTGGTTGTGTATATGTATATATATATCTATATCTATCTATGTGATGGTATATTGAAAATATGGGATTTGAGCATGACGTGAATGGTATGGAAAAAGGGGTGGATACTGTCATGGGTTCAGCAGCAGCATTTTTCTCCTTTGTAGCTGGTGCAGTGCTGTGTTTTCGACTTTCGGCCTGGGAATAGCGCTGATAACACTGATGTTTTTAGTTGCTGCTCAGTAATGTTTAGTCTGACCAAGGACTTTCTGAGTCTCATGCTCTGCCAGGGAGGAGAGGAAGCCAGGAGGAAGCAGAAACAGGATACCTGACCCAAACTAGCCAAAGAGGTATCCCATACCACAGTACGTCATGACCAGGATGTAAGAACTGGGGGCAGGAACCCGGAAGAGTTCAGTTCACGGCTCGGTCGTCGGGTGGTAAGCAGTTGTATCCTCTTCCCTTGTATTTCCCTGGTCATTACTACTATTGGTGGTAGCAGCAGTGGTTTGTGTTATACCTTAGTTACTGGACTGTTCTTATCTCAACCCGTGGGAGTTACATTCTTTCGATTCTTCTCCCCATTTACCCCCCGCCTCTCGGAGTGGGGGGGAAGAAAGAAGGGGGAGTGAGTGAGTGGGCTGTGTGATTTTCAGCTTAAACCACGACAAACCCCCATTTTCAAGAAGGGGAAAATGGATGAGCCGGGGAACTACAGACCAGACAGCCTCACCTCTGTGCCTGGCAAAATCTTGGAGTGGATTCTCCTGGAAGGCATGCTGAGGCACATGAAAAACAAGGTGGGTGGTGACAGCCAGCATGGCTTCACTAAGGGCAAATCCTGCCTGACCAATCTGGTGGCCTTCTACGATGGGGCTAGGGAACTGATGGAAAGGGGTAGAGCAGTTGATGTCATCTACCTGGACTTGTGCAAAGTGTTCGACACTGTCCCACATTACATCCTTGTCTCTAAGTTGGAGATACATCAATTTGATAGGTGGACCACTCAGTGGATAAAGAAAGGGCTGGATGGCCACATGCAAAAAGTTGTGCTCAATGGCTCAGAGTCCAGCTGGAGACCAGTAACGAGTGGTGTTCCTCAGGGATTGGTGTTGGGACCCGTCTTGTTCAACATCTTTGTTGGTGATATGGACAGTGGGATTGAGTGTGCCCTCAGCAAGCTTGCCAATGACACCAAGCTGTGTGGTTCAGTTGATACGTTGGAGGGAAGGAATGCCATCCCGAGGGACCTTGACACACTTGTGAGGTGGGCTGATGCCAACATGATGAAGTTTAACCATGACAAGTGCAAGGTCCTACACCTGGGTCAGAGCAATCCCAGGCACACATACAGGTTGGGCAGAGAAGAGATTCAGAGCAGCCCTGCAGAGAAGGACTTGGAAGTTTTGGTTGATGAAAAAATGAACACGAGCCGGCAGTGTGCGCTTGCAGCCCAGAAAGCCAACCGTATCCTGGGCTGCATCAAAAGGAGCATGACCAGCAGGTTGAGGGAGGTGATCCTGCCCCTCTACTCTGCTCTTGTGAGACCTCACTTGGAGTACTGTGTGCAGTTCTCGTGTCCTCAACATCAGAAGGCCATGGAACTGTTGGAACAAGTCCAGAGGAGGGCCACGAGGATGATCAGGAGGCTGGAGCACCTCCCATATGAAGACAGGCTGAGAAAGTTGGGTCTGTTCAGCCTGGAGAAGAGAAGGCTGCGTGGAGACCTCATAGCAGCCTTCCAATATCTGAAGGGGGCCTATAGGGATGCTGGGGAGGGACTCTTCATTAGGGACTGTGGTGACAGAACAAGGGGTAACGGGCTCAAACTTAAACAGGGGAAGTTTAGATTGGATATAAGGAAGAAATTCTTTACTGTGAGTGAGTGAGTGGTGAGGCACTGGAATGGGTTGCCCAGGGAGGTTGTGAATGCTCCATCGCTGGCGGTGTTCAAGGCTGGATTCGACATAGCCTTGGGTGTCATGGTTTAGTGGGAGGTGTCCCTGCCCATGGAACTAGATGATCTTAAGGTCCTTTCCAACCCTAAATATTCTATGATTCTCTGATTCTATGATTATGACTAAAAATCTGTTCTTCTATCAGAAAATCTTTCCTAAATTTTGTTTGCATGAAAATCACTAAGGGAAGAAGAGTAGGTAGAGTGACTTAAATTCAAATGTAACTTTGTGTAACGTTTTAAATTTTTAAATACTTTAAAGCTTATACTTTGATTAATCCACATTTTATATTGAAAACCAGTCAAAACATCCTCAAACACCGCATTTCTCTGCAGTAATGCTGTTTTAGGAATCTACACATATTAATCAAGTCATTCACAGAATAGAAGTGCTTGTACCATAAGTAAACACTGTAATTCTCCCAAGCAAACAGTAAAAATGCCTCTATAACTCAGAAAGTTTTGTTGTATACCTCTAGATTCAAATCTTTGACCTGACAGCACTTGAATCTTCAATGAGTCTATTTTTATAGTAAGCCTCTGAAAGTCAAAAGTAAAATAGGACTACCATAATTACTGGGAAAGCTGTGCTTTAATTTGTGAGAAGAACCAAGACGTTCAAGTCCCTAAACGCTGTTCTCATCCGGCTCTTTCTAAAGTCCCCAAAAGCTCTTAGGTCTGCTTCTACTAATATGTGTATCTTCCAATGATAAAAACACAGCTTTACTGTGCTGCTTTTGCTACTAGATCTGGATGTTTCTGTCCCATTGCAAGGCTCCAAGAGCTGTCAATACAGGAAGATTTACACCAAAATAAGCAGCTAACATGAAGATTCAGCAAAAACGTCACTTGAGTTTGCTGTCTTCTAAGGCTCCCATTCGGGTTTCTTTACAGCTGGATCCCCTGGTTACTTCAGGGTAGACCTGCTAAAGCTTGACCTATTCTCTGCAGGGTTTGATGACTGAAAGGTGACAGCTTAAGCAGATCTAACATACAAGCATGCCATTAACTGCTAGAAGGCCCATCAAAGTGACTGAGATTGTGTGTAACATTCAGAAAATAACTAAGATATCTTCTGGCCAGCCACAACAAGAAATAAATAATTAAGCAGTACGCAATTTAAAAGCATATAATGATGGAAAATAGATGCAACATTAAAGCAAACAAGCAAGGAAAACAAAAGCCACAAAATGAAAAACTATGTGTGTTCTGATCTACTGACATAACAGCCAAAAAAACAAGCTCAAGAAAACGAAAAGCACACAGAAGCAAGCTTCCCCAGCCCAAATAGCAGGCAAAGCTGATGACTGGCTTTACTAGCCAGAAGTCCTCACAGCAGTGACGCTGTCGCTACTTTTGTGGAAGTAGATAAGGACTCAGAATTCCTTTCTCAGCTTTTCAATTCTAGTCAGATGCAAACTGAGCAGACAGAGGAACGGCAGTTTCACATTACTGATCTCTCATAAAAAATAATTTTCAAAATGACCCAGTGCTTCCACATGGTTTGATTATCACCACACTCAGATATACATCATTTGGAGAACAGCAGAGGAAATGGGAAAAAAAAAACCAAAGAAAAACACCCAAAACCCCCTCAGCACATCATAATTTAGAAATGGTGACTTTTGCCTCCCCTTAATCAGAAATGATTTAAAAAATAATGCAGTGTATCATCTTAGATCATATTTTATTTTGTTATAATTTTCAATTGCTACTGCCTTGTGATAAAGATTTAGGTAGCTGTTGGAATATTTTTCTATAGCGGGGCAATGTGCAGAATTTCATGCACTAAAAAGAACTGCAATGAATGCCACTTGAGCACAAATGGTCTACAGATGATGCCAACAGCACACCATTTTGATTCTACTGGTAGAGAAAAAAGCAACTGAACTATAAACCACCTGCATCATCTACATTCCTGCTGCTCCCCTCCCTCGTTTCCTCCCCTCCACAACTTTTTTAACCTTTGTACAACACAGAAACTTCACCTCAGCCAATTTGCTGAAAAACTGGTAAAAACAACCACTGATCAAGAGCTGAGATCAGATGTTCCAGGTTTCAGCCCAGAGTGAATTTTTATTGAAAGAACAGAAAGAAAGACTTTTGTAATGGAAATACCAACACAGAACCTTTGCAAAAAATACTGCAAATAGCACGGACATAACACTCGTCTGCAGGAAAGCTGTTTGTCAGAAGCATTTTTATAAGTGCTAAGTTTAAACGCAATTAATTATCTGGGCCATCAGTTTCAAACCTAAACATCTGTAAGCCTTCCTGCCTGCACAGATATGACAGCAAACCAATGAGAAAACTCTACTGCTATTGCTTAGACAAGGCAAACACCTAGGTGGAGTCTTTGTAGAGTCGCATTTTCAAACTTTATTCCTACATCCATGTCTATATCCTTAGCTATATCTGTTCAGAAAGACACCAATTCCTCTTATGAAACTGACAGCTGTGATAGATGCCAGATGTTCTCTTTTTATTTATTTATTTATTTTCGGTGTTAGGTGCATTTTGCTAAAAGTGTGAAGCTGGATGAGAGAAAAAGCACCTGCCTAACTGTCTAGTCCTTGCTTTCTCACCCTGGGGCAGGGGGTATGGGGTGACTTCTCCCTTGGGACAGCAAATGAACAGTTGGTGGCATAGGAGAAGCCAGGAGTACTAGCCAGCTAGCAATCTCCAGGCATGAAGACTTGAGAGGCACAGGGGTCTTGCACACGGGATATTAAACCCTTGCCAAGCCTGGCTGATGGAGCAAAGAAGCCTGTGGAGCCTGAACAGAAGCCAGCTACTGAAAAATATCAAATGACAAGTAAAAGCTTGAAGGAGAAGACATTCTTCTCAAGGGGCTCGTGGATGGCAAGGAAATTTATTTACAATATCCATATTTGATCTCTTGCAGCAGATCTGAGTTCTCAAAGTCTGATCCCATCTAGTTTATTATTCTCTACTTAAAGGACATGACCTTCAAAAGCTTTCTATCAGCTTTTTGACTGCTCTTTCTTTGAAGTGATAATTGCCCCAGCCAGGGCAATTTTACAACAAGGTTCAAGCCAACTTGAGGCTCTACCATAGCAGTTTAAATAAAGGACCACAAATGTTCTCTCTTATTTAATTAACACCTGGAAACAGAGAAATAGAATATGTATGGGGACATTCTGCATGGATTTGCAGTGTGATACACACTAATAAACGGATTTCCTATATACTGAAATGTCCATGCAATACAAACAGCAGCAAATATCTCTGGCTCCCCACAAAAGGCAGCAGGAAACACCAAGCTTCTTTTTAAAGTGCCACATACTAAAATGCAGCTACTGTGTTCTACCCAGGAGACAGTATTTATTCCTTCACTTTTTAAGAAGCTTATATGAACAACTCCATTTGTATTCCATGGGTAGTTTCTGAATATTACTTATTAGTTGTATTGTGGTAGTGAGTAGGCAGCTCAGGTGAGCACAGAAATGGAAGTTTTGTTCTTAAAGACTCTACAAGCTCCGTCCTCACTTAACTTGCATGGTTTCCTTGCTTTGCTCCTACAACAAGAAATGTAATTGCATTGTAAATTCCAATATGCCCTAAGTACTTTATTTTGGTTTTCTGTAATTTCCAGGCACATATGATGCAGTTAATTTGCAAGGTATGAAATAATTATGCATAAAATACTTGTTCCTAAGCAGACACACTTCATTTACTTTACCTGTCATTCTCCTTTTCTGTGGAAAAGTTTTCCTTTCAGAATGTTTTCTGGCACAGAAACAAGCAACCTTGAAATCGGTGTAGTTTAGGTTATTATGAGTAAAAGATATAGTCATGTATTTCAGCTGCATTAATTAGTACTTGTTGAGACCAAAGACCACTGCAATAAAATGGTCTCCTTGTTCCCAGTCTCAAATACCTGTACTTTATGTTTTTCAGAGAAAAACAGAATGATCATATAGAGTCATGTAGTGAAATCTTGCAACAGGAATTATATCAAAGAGAGAAAAGTAACTTAAAAATTCACACTGTCATAAAAAAAAAAAAAAGCCACATTTTATACGGGCAGAAAAAGCAGTTGGACCTGTTATTTGCAGCAGCCAGAGAGGAGCATCTCTAATGTTATTTCTCTAAAATGGCTACATTTTACTAGTATTTTGAGTCACATATTTGAAGAATAGGGAAAAAAAAAAAAAACGACACAACAACCCCTCAGAATCCTCCAGAGTAACTTGCAGATGTTTTGACAATACTAACTTGACATATGCTGCTGTCTGGGGATTCACTCAATAAAGTTTTCTTTTATATGTTAGAGCTGTTCCCTCTGTCATAGGAATAATGTGACCATTAGTTGGAACCAGAAAGATTTCGGATACTCTACAGGTCGTGCTAAAGTCCCAGAAATTGAATACTTGTGACACGGAAACAATCCCTGATTTTCAGGGTCCAACTTTCTGAATGCACTACCATCATCAAATCTGAAGTTGATTTCAAAGGATTTATATTGTGTTTCCAGATATACCTGGATATACTTGAGAGGACCTTTTTATTTGTTCCTAATGAATTCAATACATGAAAATGCCTACAGGTATGATCTAACAGCACTCGCTTATATACTTGTGTATCAAAATCTGTCAGGTCACAGACCACCACCAGGGAAGGAAAGCTAAAGAGACAGAAGGGAAATATACAGGAAAACAAACTGTTACTTTGTTGAGTCTTCTAAGCCTTCATACTTCTATTCAAAACATTTCAACGTCCTTTAAAAAAATCATATCCTCATTATTCTGTTGCTGTACGAACAGTTTGCCCATTTCCAACTGATACACAGTTGTCCTATTAATGCCAAACCTATCTAGTAGGTATTTGCATGCCATCTGAACTCCTAATATTTTAAAACTTGCCAACTATTTGTACGTGGAAAGAAAATCTTTTTCCTTCCTCTTTCATTTCCAGTCACACAATCTGATTATTTCCATACATGGACAGATACAAGGCTAGGGTGGCAGCGTGGATATTCAGTAATCACGTTTTCGATTTCTTCATGTGGTGAGGCCATTTCTACCTCTCACTGGAAATGAACATTGCTTCTGTGAAAATATCACTTGTGCTTTTATTACCAGCTGGTCATGATTCCAAGAGAGCCCAAAGGTCAAAAAGGCAGCTGATCTCTTAATCAGTCTAGAGCCACGACAGGTCCCAGCACTGGCATAGAAACACTGGAAATGAGTCTGCTTTCACAGGCAGAGGGAAAGGCACTTGGTAAATACATTAGAAGTTTCTATTCAACCTATTAGATTGGCTGACGTAAGTACCATTGGAGTCCTTTAAAGCTGACATCATTTATAACTAAAGCTAGCAGAAATAACAAAACACTGGAGATCACAGATCTTTGTGATCTGTATGAAGAGATCTTTGGCTAATTGGCTGTGAACAGTATTCTGCTTGATATTTAGTATACCTTGTTATATTTAGAATATCCATATTTGCATATATATAATTTACATATAACTTAGTACATTCTGTTAGATATTCAGTATACGTATATTTGTAGACACATGATGATTTTTCCCCCATTAGGAAAGCGATCAGCAACACCATTAGGAAAGCGATCAGCAACACAACTGAGTTCAAACAGACATTCCAAACTGCATCTTTCTGTTTTGCATCCCTCAGATGCTGTGGATATGTCAACTTCACTGAATTTTCTAACCCATTAATGTATTTACTTATTAAATTCAGGGCATCACTGAGTTTCATAGAAGGTGTTAGGTAAGGTTTTTGAAATGGAAGAACAGCATAACAATCCTTGGAAATTAGTTTTACTTTCATTTCAATGCATTTCTCTTTTTCTTTGAACCCTTCTTAAGTACTTGGTAATCAAAAGGAAGAAACAATGGGGTCAATAAGAATATATTTCTTCTACCTCTAATTATCTGGTCATCTTCTACTTTATGCTCTGGCTTGCAATCTAATAAGAAAAGACTAGGCTGTTTTCAGCTCAGAAATACTGCTGAAATCTTTCATTAGCTTATTTAGAGAGAAATCTCCATCAGCAACCTGCTTCTCTCTGTTATATCTTTCAGATTTTTTTGCATGTTGGATAATGCATATGTTTAGGAGTACAGCAAACTGCCTTTATTAAAAGAGATGCTGACAGTCTCACTGAAGGATCTTCTCTGTGCATAGTGCCGTGAAAAGGTCAAAGCACTGGGGACCCAGAACCTGTTCATACAATGTTATCCACTATTTATTAGGGTGAGCTGTATTTAAAGAAAAGCCTTAGATGCTTATAAGGAAAATCCAAAAAGCAAGGTAACTTCTTCAGTGAGACAAAGACAATTCTCCACTTCCTACAACATGGATAAAATGAAAACAGTCTAAGGTGACTTAGAATGATTTATGATCTTGAGCACATCCACCAAGTGAGGTTTCTCCAACTGTTGCCAACTGACAAAAGAAGGCCAGGATGATTATATGCCCTTCATGAATGGAATAAATATGGTAAAACTCCTGCATGCCATATTTTCTGCACTGAGCTACATTTTTTCTCACAATCATTTTCTGTATTCTCCTCAGTTTCTCTCTTCTGAATATTAACGAAACTTGGCAATATGCAAACGAAGAACTTGCTTTCTATGGTGCTTATAATGCCTGGTTTTTGTACTAAAGAGGCACTGCATGTATGTTCGGCTCGTCGCTTGAAAGTCATAAGGATGACATTTATTGTCTAAGTATGTCATAGAAGATCTGCCTCACTTTCACATAAAAAAGTTTCAAATCCTTCCAAAACATACAGGTTTTGAACTTTGAAGATGCTTTATTGTTTTGGTATAATGTTTAACTGTACCCCCCAAAAATAAAACAAAAGTCACATTAGTCTTTGTCTTACAAGGTCTGCTCATCTAGTTCCCTTTGCAAAGGGGAATTACAAGATTTCCTATTATACTAATGCATCTGGACATGTGCCACAGCACAGTAGCCTAGAAAATCTCTAAAATCATACTTCTCAAATATGCAGCTAAAAAAATTAAAATTGCAGAATGATCTGGCAAGGTTAGAGATGGACAGAATCAAAATAAATTAAATTAAACAGATAAAACTAATTGGTAATCTTATATAGCAAGTTGGATACTGATATTTTGAAAGCAATAATACAGGAGAGAAGCCCTCAGGATTACAGAGGAAATTACTTAACTATGTGTTCAAATGCAGCACCACTCTAAAAAAGATGAATCCTATTCTGGGTTGTACTGATCCTGGCAATTATGGTAAAAGGCAAAACTAATGCTACAATATTCCAAAACTGCATACATCATACTGTGATATATATTGCAAATTACAGATAGAAAGAGGTTCTCAGCTGGGAAGGTAATTTCTGAAAGCCTAATGATGGACTACTAGTGCATAATGCTACAGAAATGAAAATAATACAATGGAAAGCTGTAATAACAGTCCATACCCACCTAAGAAAATACTAATAGAAGTTAGATTTCACACACACACACACACACACACACACACAGAGTTTTGAGGGCAATACTGAAAACACAAACCAGTCTCTTTCAGGCTAGTGAGAGTTTATTGTAAATGAGAAATACTAGATAATGATATTATTGAAAGAGAAGGGATAAATAAATACTGATGCTCTTGCAAACGAAAACAAAGGTACATGGATTTCCAAGTTTGTTCTTCCATGAAGACCAGAGCAGTCAATTTCTCCTCATGCTACTGATGTTGATACTAATTACTGTGTTAGCAGTACTTAAATGATTGCTGACCAAGGCAGAATAAAGCTTGTTTAAGTATTAAAAACTGTCTAGCCAAACAGCAGAGAGCTCTGCTAAGACAGTCTGCATATTTTAAAGAACATCAGTTACAGTATTGTCGTGGTTTAAGCTGTACTCACTTTTTCCTCAGGAGACTGCCCTTTACAGTCACTGCTGGTGACCCTCATGTGCTGCCTTTAGCTTTAGATGCAAGGAATCCTAAAGGGTGGGGAACACAGAATAACGCGGCCAAATTTTATAATTAGCATCACTGGAAATCCAGTTTCTCCTCAAGCAGCCTGTGTGCAGTGTGCTTTTCATAGCATCATAGAATAGTTAGGGTTGGAAAGGCCCTGAAGATCATCTAGTTCCAACCCCCCTGCCATGAGCAGGGACACTTCACACTAAACCATGTCACCCAAGGCTCTGTCCAACCTGGCCTTGAACACTGTCAGGGATGGAGCATTCACAACTTCCCTGGGCAACCCATTCCAGTGCCTCACCACCCTTACAGTAAAGAATTTCTTCCTTATATCTGATCTAAACTTCCCCTGTTTTAAGTTTGAACCCATTACCCCTCATGTGTCTGCAGCTTACCATGTCTTTAGGAAGCTGCATAATTTAATTATACCTGTCTTTCTCTAACCTTGTGGACAATGATATCACAGTTCTGCTCATTCCCTAGCTAAACTTAATTATCCCATCATACTGCAAATGTTTTCAGTGGCATGAATAAGAAATACTCATGGTAGAGTCATGCTGCTGGTATTGCTTCAGATTTCTTGGAAAGTCACGGTTGTCTGATTTCTATAGTGTGTGGTCCTGTTCAAACATATTATCTCAGCAGAATTTGGGGAGACTTCCTCACTTATTACTGGTCTAAGAGAAATCTCTCTCCAAGTGAGAACAGCTATAACATGCTCCTGTTCCTTCTGCACTTCTTGATCATTTATGTAGATGCATAAATTAACATCATTCTCTCTGTAGCAGATGGCTACATTGGCTAGACATGCAGTAGGAATACTCATTCGTGCTAACTGCATTAAGAAGTCAGACTCCCTAAACTCCTGCTGCAGTCAGTGAAGCAAGACAGCTTCCTCCAGAGGCCAATTAAGAACAGGTCACTGCCTCGAAAATATTACACAACCTGAACAAACCGGCAAAAAAAATCATCAATGATTGATGCGGGTATCTGCAATAAATCCAGCAACTGATTCTAATACCAACGTAGAGTCAAATACTAATGTGTATGCCAATACCGAAGATACTAGTGTGTTAATGATGGCTTGCAGATCTCACTATTGAGGGAACTGAAATATGGAACATAGTATCAGAGGAGATCTGAGATAAGGCTAGTGCAATTCCAGAAAGGACTCTCAGAAAGCTCTTGGTGGTTTTAACATCTTTAATGATAGAGCTCTTTAAAGTTTTATGAGGTCGCTCATATAGCCTAGCAGCAGACAATCTGCCTCTGAACCACAAGAACACAGATGCTTCCTCTTCTGTGGGATTTGTCTTAGTTTTCTAAATGCAGGTGCACTCTGAAGGAAACTATTAATGAGAAATAGTGATGGAAACAGATAATTACAGAATGAGAGCATCTCTCATACAAGCGGTGACTGAGAGACTTAAATTGCTTAGTATGAAGAGGCACCAAATCATGAACTTAAACCAAATTCAAAAGAAAAAATTCGGTAGCAGAACGTTCTAGACCTCTAATTTTCTGAGGAGCCTGCTCTAACTGAACATAGCTGGAGAAAGAAGTTGGACTAGGTGACCTCCAGAGGTACTTTCTGATGTGAAACATTCTGCAATCTTGTGATTCTAGATGGTTTTGGGGTAAAGAACCTGCGTATCACAAAATTCAGTAATGTGACCAATCCTGAAACACCAACAAAAAAACCCTTTGGTGGACATTCACTAAGATTAATCTTCTTTAGCTTTTCCCAAGCGAATTTCTCCTCATGGAGGTTTTGGATTTGAACACTTAGTTTCTGCAAACATGCTTCTTGTGCAGCTCTGTTCTATAAGAATGGCTTCACAAGTGTAGCAACACAATATTTGGAGCACAGAGAGGTGGTCAGACATATTCACCAAGTACTATGGAATGTGATTTGGAAGAAAAACACAAATATTTGACACACAATGGCATAGTGTGTCAAAGTTGACAGCTGCACTGAATAAAAACTCTACTATGAATAAATGCTTTATTTACCAGTCAGTAGACACTGGCAGTAATAGATGCACGGAAACATGCTACCGTTGGTAGCATTTATCCCTGCTATTTGACATTTTGGGGGCCATTCACATACACCAAATATATCTGATTAGACTAGAAGAAACTTGTCCATGGACAAAACCCAGCTGAATTCATCATGGTTTTTCATTTAAAAAAATATTGCAGGAATTTTCTTCTTTAAAAATTGGGGGAAAATATTCTTCTGGTTGTTTCTTTCTGGAGTTCAAATTGTAGAAGTAGGTAAAGGACTGAAGCCATTTATTTGACACAGAAATTATATTTAGAGAGTACCATTTACGGTTACACAGCTAGAGAACACTACTTACACCTCACACTTAAAACAGATGATTAATAATATTGGTTCTCATACTACACTTTTCACAACTCGTATAGTCTGAAGGCCGATTAAGAAACCACCATAACAAACCTGTCTTCAGTTTCTTAGCTCTGAAGGACAGATTTTTATATCATAATTGTCAAATGAATATTTTAAAATTGCATGGAGTTTTTCCAGTGTTAACAGCTTTTTGTGGCTATTTTTAGTACTCTGTAAATCACTTAAGTATTGGAGGGAGAGCCTAAGAAGTGTTTTTGAATTTACTGTGTACTACTGAATTGTATATAGTAGATCAAAAGAGACTTCCAGTTCTGCTTCACAAGCTGGCTGAGACACGGCACCAGCAAAGGAGGTATCTGGCCTTCAGGGCAGTGAATGTTACTCTACTCTTTCTTGGGCTTATCAACAAAGTGCCCGTCAAAGGACATTAATTGCACATTTGGATGATAATATGTTCACAGCATCAGATGTAAGAGTGCTGAAGTAGTAACAATCTGCAACACTGGATACATTAATGTTTTTGGTATCTAATTTATAATATACCATTTTTAATAATACTGTGTCCTTGATTCCTCCTTCCATCTCCTCTCTTCACTTTAGAGCTGATTCAGTTAATTCCTTTTTACCTAGCACTCAACTGTTTCCTTCTCTCCAGGCACAAAATTTAAGATCTCTTACTTTAAAATGATTTAGAAAAATAAACCTGTTGTCTACACACTTGACTTTCTTTTCCCATCTTACTCCTGGTAGACTCAACAGTTCTGGCAAAATTCCAAGTATCTAATCCACATTCTCCAGCACACAGCAGTGGTTTTGACTCTGTTTTTCATTTGCTTGCAAACTCTGTTTGTCAAGTTTGGTGTTTTCCTCAGATCCTTCTCTTGCCCTTCTTTAATCAGGCTGTTTCCAAATTCTTCAACCAAAACTTCCTAAATCGAATTTCATGTTTAATTTATTTCCCCTATAGCAGCCATTAGTATACTCACTATATGCTTATCTTCCAAGAGACAATATTTGTCCTGCCTCACTGATTTCATCCTTTCCTGATTTTTATTATTCTTATTCTTCATTGTGCGAGGTGTCCCTGTCCTTGACAGGGGGGTTGGACCTTGATGATCTTAAGGTCCTTTCCAACCCAAACCATTCTATCATTCATCTTCCTTCCTCCTTTTTCTCTGAAATCTTTCCTGACTGCACACGTATGTGGGTGTCACCACTCCTTGGAATAAGCTGTCATTGACTCGACTTGTTCTTCCATCTAGTCTTTTCCCCTTCTCATCAATCTTTAATTGTTAAACTGTTGGCATCTCTCTTAGTAACACTTTTCCCATTTTCTGTACTAAATGATTTTGTTTCCTTTGTGTGATAGGTAATTTCTCTATGAAAGTGAGGCTGCTAAGAGAAATTATAAGATTGGGCTAAGCCAATTACATATGAAATATACAACAGAAATACTGATTAGTAACTCTTGAAAAGGGAATGGCACATAAAATATATTTCTTTATATTTCCAAATACAAACTCTAAACTACACTTTATCTTTTCTGTAACAGAAGTGCAAAAATGTAACAATTGCAAGCTTAAATTACTTTACACTTATCAGTATCTTGAGCTGCATTAGGATGAACATCGCCAGCAGGTCCAAGGAGTTGATCTTTCCCCTCTGCTCAGCACTGGTGAGGCCACACGTGAATTATTGCGCCCATTTCTGGGCTCACTCAATGCAAGACAGGCAGGGACATACAGTAGTACAACAAAGAGACACAAAGGCGATTAAGGGACTGGAACATCTATCACGTAAGAAGAGGCTGGGAATGTTCACTCTGGAGAAGAGAAGGCTTAGGGGATCTCATCAGTGTTTATAAATACCTGATGAAGAGAGCAGAGAAGGCTGATGAAGGGAGCAAGGGAATACCTGATGAAGGGAGCAAAACAATTCTTAGCAATGCGCACCGACAGGCCCAAAGGCGATAGGTACAAATTGAAATGCAGGAAATTCAACTTAAGCACAGAAATAAATATTTTACCCTAAGGGTGGTCAGACACCTGCACAGATTGCTCAAAGAAGCTATAAAGTCTCCATCCTTGGAGATATTCAAAACCTGAGTGGACAAGGCCTGGGGCAACCTGCCCTGGTTGACCCAGCTTTGGCAGGGTGGTTGGACTACATGATCTCCAGAGGCCCCTTCCCACCCCAGCTATGCTATGATTCTCTGATTCATACAGCTTTTACCTGTATCATAGTTCTACAGAAAAATAAAACAACAAAAAAGTTTTCACACATTCGTCTCATCCTTTTTGGCTTTTAAATTGTTTTCTTATAATTAACAACTGATAGCCTGAATAGCACTCTGCTGAACTGTACTGAATAGAAAATTTGAGGACTGTCCATCCATAGGGATAAGTCTTACCCAGTACTGTTAAAATGCAGATTAATGTGATCTCCTCTCAAAATGAAAGCTGTTCCAAGTAGGCCCTCCCATGAATATGTCTTCTTACAGAACAGCAAAGGCTTTAAAGATCTTAGATTGCATCAGTGAAAATGCTTTCAGTTAGAACAACAGAAAGAGAGGAGCTGAAGAGAAGGAAGCCTGCCAGACATTCTCAGTGTGTACGTACAAATGAGCTCTCGCATGCTTCAGGATCATGTTCCAGCTGATCTGCTCTCATCTGCTTTTGCTACCTGTAGGATATCAGAAGCTTGAGCCCCCAGGAAACTTGCATCAACACTGAATTACAGCATCATGGTCAGAAATAACAACAAGAACAGAAGTTTGGAAGCTCTGGCAGTGTAGATATGCAGGTTTATTGAAAAGCTCAATAAATTACCTCTCTACCGAGGGTTAATTTCCTCATTGAGGAAGGATGTTACTGCTAGCTAGAAATTGAATATGTTTCTTCCTCAGACCAGCAGTCCCATGGCTTTATCAGGATCAGCTGGAACCAAAGAAATCGATTTAAAAAAAATCCCTAGTAGACAAAAAAAAAAAATGAGTTCTATAATCTAGTTATTAAAGGTGCAGTTGTGAACTACCTGCAAATGCTTACTTACTGACTATACTTTTGAACCCTCTAAGCTTGACAGACAAGAATCATATTGTATTACTTTATTCCTAAGAGGTCCATTCTGAGAGCAGGGGGGAAATATCAAATCACACAGCACTTACTCATCCTCTACTAAAAATCTGAATCAGAAAAATAAACCCAGCACAAAAAAACACCAATAATTTTGGAGAAAAATGCTCAGAGCTGATACTTTCTCCTGTGTTTCCTACATTTGAAACTTTATTTGCATATTTAATTTTCTCTAGTTGGGTCCTGTAAAGTATGACTGAACAGTGACAGATTAAAACAAAATAAAACACACACCCCCACCACCAAAAGCAGAAAACAATGATTAAACAGTTCCACCACAGAAAACTACAAACCTATCAATTTAAAGACTACTGGCAGATTTCACTTTACAGCCAGGCAGAGGAGGGCAATCAGAGCTGTATGGATTAGCGCTAACTCAAAGGCACTGTAAAGTTCTGCAGGAGACTATAGGGAAACTTCTGCTGTAAAATCTAGATCATGAACATTATGCCAATAATTAGCAATGTCTGCAACCAGGTTGATCTCCAGGGGATGAAGACAAAACGAAATCCCCATATGCAAATCTGTCTTCCTAATTCTACCAAGACATAAGCCATTAAGAGGATTAAAGACAAAAAGGGGCAAAAAAAAAAAAAATACTTTGTCTCCCTCAATAGCACTTTAGAGGATAAAGTTCCTTACAGACTGACTAAATTCAGAGACAGGGAAAGGGAGGAGAAAACTACATGAAGATCTGGCCCCACTGTGTCTACAGAGCCAAGACAGCTACAGATGAACCTAGATGAAACATTTCTGACTGCAACAACACAGGATGGGAATGATGATTATACTGCTTTGCAATGTGAATTGTAGTAGCCAAAGTGACATACTGAATTATTGTATGAATGTAGTCACTGATCCTCCATTTTGGAACTAAAGATACATTGTTCCGTGTGAAATTGAAATCAAAGACTTGACTCTGATCTCCCCTATTATGAAACAAATCAGAAAATGCAAATCAAGTATCATCTTGTAAAGTGATCTCTACTGTAATAAATCTGGCAGATGAGAGAGACATGTCAAAAAGCCACCACAATATCTAGGCACTCACTGGCACTCTGCACCGTTATTTGGTCTCTGATATTTCTGACAATTTATTTAGGTAACAGTACCTAGCTGGAGTTGTTGGTGAACTTACCACATAAAACTGTAGCAAACATCAGGAATATGAATCCCTGTGCCTAAGAAGAATCTCTGGGCACCACTGAAATCCTTTAATTGTGCAATGACAGGTACCTAGCTGAATTGCTGAGCTAAAGTTTCTCTAGACGTAGAGATACCTAAGGGCAACTTCCTGAATTC
Organism: Ara ararauna; assembly: GCA_028858755.1. NCBI lineage: Eukaryota > Metazoa > Chordata > Aves > Psittaciformes > Psittacidae > Ara > Ara ararauna. The sequence goes on along the minus strand of CM054378.1, from coordinate 19,179,628 downwards.
TCCTGGGTCATTTAACTACATGAGTGGTGGTGAGCAGATGCTGTGTCTGCACCAGGGCAATCCACAAACAAGGTGCTCCTCCTCCACTTATTTTACCCATGAGTCACACAGCAGACATCCTCAGAGTTACTCGCACAAGAGGTGCAGGCAAACCAATACTCTGAATTTGCCTATTCGCTGTCACCCACAAAATTTTCTTAAGAAAGCCCTGCTCAGGAGGGGCAGAGCCCAGAATTTTCAAGTCACCTGACCATCTGCGTACCATTGCCACTGGACTTTTGAGCATTTCCCATTAAAAGCGTCCTGTGAAACTGTCCTACTTTGTGTGAATATACATAGAAATACAAACACACTAATTCATGCAAAGACTTGAACATTACTTTCCTGTGTTTCCTACCTGCTAGCTCTGCTATTTTTCTCCTTCCTGCCATGAATATTGGTAGTGGAATAGTGCCAGTAAGTGAAGGTGTGAGCAAAACCCTTTAAGAAATTACAGTGGCCAGATGGTTAAGACATTCTCTGAGAAGGCTGGTAGACCAAAGGTCTTATTACTGGTTTGTATTAGAGACTGTGGCAGTTAAAAACTTGCCCCTTCCTTACCCATCCCACTAAGTGACTGTTCTAACTGTCTGGCTACCAGCTAGACCAAGCAGCCTCTTCTCTGTTCTTCGATCTGTGTCTTTCTTTCAGTGTGAGGAAGAACTGACGTGGTTTAAATGCCACCCTTCAGAGGGAAGTGGAGAATCCCAAGAAGTACTAAGTACTTCCCTTTAGGCTGAAGTTGCTTGTCCAGGCTCTATTTCATCTTATTAGGATTCCCTAATGTTTAGCCCACATATCTTCCGATTCAGCTTCCCGTCTTTGGAGAACCCCAATCTTCATTTGTTTTGCTCTTCCAGACATTTCCCAGACACCTTGAACATGTAATTTGAGGCAGACATTTCCTATAGGAACATGTGTCTTTTCGTGGAGCCAGTCTATTGCTTCCCTAGTGAGGAAAACCTGTAGTTTTCATTAAATGAACATGTGTTGCAAAGTCACTAATAAAAGCCAAGTGTTGACTCTTCAACCGCTTACCACACATACTTGACTAGTTTCAAAAGCCAAACATCATGTAAGATTCTCTTTTATTTCATCATATAATAAATGATATAACTAAAGGTAGGTATTGGGCACTAGTTATCAATGCACAGTGCCAAAGTCTATACAGCTGCCACATGAGAGGCAGACATGATGAACTTACCTGAACAAAGCTTTTTGTTTTAAACATCTCAAAGTTCTTGTAATATTCATGCAATTGATGTCTGAGTGTATGAAGTATGAAAAGTTCAGTATAGACCACAACTGACCAAGTAAGGAAGATGCTTATTTTTCTAATTTCTGTTTTGACATACAGGGAAAAAGGGTGACAATTCCATGGCTGAAGTTAAAGACATCTCTCATCTGAAAAATGGATTCTAGTAACATCAACAACATGCAATCAATACTGGGTATGTGTATCAAGTTAGAGGAAAAAATGAGGAAAACAATCATTAAGACAAACAGCAGACTAAACTAAACCCGACAGGCTTGAGTGAAGACATAATACCCTCTTACTCTGCAATGGTGACACAAAAATGCCAAAGGACACAAAGCTGTCAGTCTTGTTGTTTATCTTCTATCTAAGACTAATAAAAGGAGGTTGGTGATTGACAGAATAGACATGGGCACAGTCGTAGGCATACAGTTTGCACTCTGCTTGAAAAACGTATTGATGGTTTTAGGGGTGGCTTGTTATTACCTTTTTCTGCATTAACTTTGTGATCTTTCACAACTTTCAACATAATTTTTAAGCTATCACTAATTTTTAAATTCATTGTTAGTAATTACCATTGCTGATACTGCAGTGCCCTAGTAATTTATAAACAGTATCAGCTTCTGGACAAGTGTCCAACTTAGCTAAAAACAAGACTAAGTTTTGCATAACCGCTTAGTTATTCTCATGGTGCTATTTTCAGCTGTCTCAGAAAACAAAGCCTAAATGTAACCTGCTACATCAGCTCCTAACTACTAAAAATGGAAAACCACACAGGTCTCTATAGAGCACAACACTGAAGCAGCACCATTTAATTTTAGCACATAAATCTTGTAAGGTGGGTAAAACTACAAAGAGAGAGAACAAGAAACATTTTACATACTGAAGTGTTGCTGAAAACAAGTGACTTGGTTATTGCCCCAGTTACTTTGTAGGAAACAGCTAGTAGAATATACGCTGAAATGAAATAAGTATCTTTCAGAGTTCTGCAGAATAATGCAATGGGGAAGTCTGTATTATTAGAAACACAGGAGATAGCATTTTCAAAATCTTCCCCTAAATATATGTGGATGTAAGTATGCAAGTCCAGTAAAACTCAAATTATTCTGCTTTATTATGCAAAAACCTCATGAAATTGAAGAAAGGACCCTATGAAGCCAGAGACTCTTGCAATTGATTCCTTTCACTGGAGGGGCTGCACAGGTCAGTGGTAGCAACGTACATGTTATAAGACTTCCAAGAGAGATCTTCTAAAAACAAATACACACTATAATAAGAAATAAAAAGGGCGTATTGCTCCTGATTCACTCTTCTTATACATAAACTAACACTGAGAGGCACAATAGTGAAGAGAAATATGTTTTCCACTGAGGCTGGTCTGCCTCCCTACAAAGCACTGAATGCACTCCTGAGAAACACATGAACTGCTTCTGCTTTGGATCTTGGTTTGTTGTTTGACCTTGTCTAGATTCACTTTGGCTCACTAAGCCTATGATTTCTAACCCCACAGGTTAGAAATCTAACCCCACAGGGTGACAATGACTTTTCCTTCTGTCTAAGACTTGCTGTAAAGTGTTATTAGGGAAAGCGCAAGGTAATTGAGAAAGGTGAAGGTCTAGTTCTCATTCCAGAATGGACTGGAAAACATTCCTTTACTGACACAAAATACAAATTAGCTGAGTTCTAACAGCTTTATTCATCTCATAGTTCCTGGGTATTGGGGCAGCAGCAAGTACAAGAAGAAAGTCTTTGGGTAGAACAGCTGAACAGAACAGGCATTTCACTATGATTTTAAGCCCCACCACCATGTTTCAACACATCATTTTGCTTTAAGGTTGTGCTTTGGCAGTATATTTATTAAGGCTGGCCAGTACAGGCACAACAATTCATAATGTAAAGGACAATCAGAAAGCTCACCTCTTTCCTGTATTACAACTGCATCACGATGCAGTTATATATACTATTATGAGACGTGCTAGTGTGCACCACTGTGCTAAAGGCACACTATTCCAGCCGCTGAAGTTCTCTTTGGCATCATGGCTCAGTACCTGAATCCCCACAAAGCTCAGAAATACGCACCCTACCAGGTCTTATTACTTCAGTAATGTAGAAAACCTGCCTAGCCAGTGAACTTAGCAGCAGGTAACTCTTCCTGCATCCCTTGCCCTGCACTCCAGTTACATGTTTCCAGTGATAACAGAGTATTTTGTTGTCATTACAGGTTCAGGAATTTTCAGCCATTTTGTCTTCCCTGTGGCAAGGTAAAATATATGAATGAAATACGGAAGTGGAACAGAGTTATTTGCTGAAGTGTGCATTAGCTGAACTGCTTCCTCCTATTGCAGTACAGCTGTTAGCCTTCCTAAAGAGATCAGTACCTCCTGCAAGCACCCCCATAGAAATTTTGTATAAATCATTGCATTTCAATATGAAGATATGCCCATATTTTAAGTGCATTTTTTGTTCAGAAAATAAGGACTTCTCACTATTGTTAATAGTACAATAAAAATCACCTGATAACACTATATCACTTGAGTTTGATATACTTAAAGTAGCAAAATGATACACTGACTGTCCCTTAAACATGCAGATACAGTACGTCATTACTCCCCTCTCTCTGCCACACTCCATAATGAAACTCGGCAACAATTAAATGAAAGCATTTAAACAAATTTGTGCTTTCAAGGGCAGCCTCAAAATATTACAAGACAACCTGAAAGCACTTTACACCCTGACTTCAGCCTCCTGTCAAGGCAGCTTTATTCTGGCTATGAAAGAATGTGATCTTGATTGAAATAATAATGAAGGAAAGCAGTCAGGACTGCTCAGATGTAAATCCTGCTCTAACATATTCCTTGTTGTAAACAGATTCTCAGGTAACACTGGATCAGTTAAGTTTCTACCTCAAAATGCCTTACAAAAGTAACATCCTTAACAACTTTACTACAGTAAATGGAAATTATACTCACACAACCACATGCAACAGTCTGAAACAAACACTGGTACTGAGAAGAGAATAGCTCTTAACGGGACTAAAAGACTTTGAGAAAAATAAGAGATGAGCAACATGCCTAGGAGGCAGGAATTGCAGATGCTTATCTCAGCATTTCTACCCATCTCTTAGGCTGGTAATAATGCAGGCAAACTTTTTACATTCTACACTTGCTTTAGAAATGAGGATGACAGTTACTAGCAGCACAAGAGATACTGAGCTCATTAACATAGAAAGCATTCAGAGGAAAAAGCTAAAGAACATGCACTTCTATTAAGGAAAAAAAGGTGATGTTCTCAATTCAGTTTTTAAAACTATAATATCATTAATAGCATCCTGTCTTGGGTTTGTGGCAAGGTTTTAGTAGCACGGGGGCTACAGGGGTGGCTTCTGCGAGAAGCTGCAAGAAGCTTCCTCCACATCCAACAGAGCCAATGCCAGCCAGCTCCAAGACTGACCCGCCAGCACCGGCAAAGGCCGAGCCCATCAGCAATGGTGGTAACACCTTGGTGATAACAGATTTAAGAATGGGGGAAAAACTGCACAACAGCAACAGCAGCCAAAGAGAGGAGTGAGAATATGTGAGAGAAATAGCTCTGCAGACACCAAGGTCAGTGCAGAAGGAGGGGAGGAGGTGCTCCGGTGCCAGAGCAGAAATTCCCCTGCAGCCCCTGGTGCAGACCATGGTGAAGGTTGGCCTGAAAAGAAAGTTAGGATAAGATGTATCCAGAAGTTAAGCGGAAACAGGAAATGAACATGTGTTTCTATATGTAACTCCTTCGCAGTCACTGCTCGAATTAATGACCTTTCGAATAGTCTTAAGTAAAGCACCACGAAGTATGCATTATAACAAGGAACAGAAGTATAGTCACCGCAAAAGGTGATTCCACGTTGGACAATGTAGTATCACAATAGGCACATCAGATCTAACACGCAACTAAGGTATAGTGCCGAGATATCTGAAACCAGTCCAGCTGCACTAGATGCAGCAGCAATGTAAGCATAGTGATGCTGTGCTTGCATATTGCTCAGGGGACCTATGCTAGTATTTCTGCACAGTACTTTGCTTGGGTGCATGTCTCAGTCAGTACCTCTGCCTGCTGACTGATACGTGGGTATTTTTCAAGACTTTCCTAAGACAGCAATGCTACAATTGACTGGGAAATGTCCAATTTTTTCCTGTTGTCATGGGTTCAGCAGTAGCAGTCATTTTTCTCCTTCATAGTAGCTGGTGCAGTGCTGTGTTTTCGACTTTCGGCCTGCGAACAGTGCTGATAACACCAGTGTTTTCAGTTACTGCTTGGTAATGTTTTGGTGTGACCAAGGACTTTCTGAGTCTCATGCTCTGCCAGGGAGGAGGGGAAGCCAGGAGGAAGCAGAGACAGGACACCTGACCCAAACTGACCAAAGAAGTGTTCCATGCCACAGCATGTCATGCCCAGGATGTAAAAATGGAGGGCAGAGACCCAGAAAGGCGGGGGTGCATTGCGTGGTCGGGCTGGGTATCGGGTGGTGAGCGATTGTATTCTCTTTCCTTGTATTTCCCTTGTCATTATTATTATTGGTGATAGCAGTAATGATTTGTGCTATACCTTAGTTACTAAACTGTTCTTATCTCAACTTGTGGAAGTTGCATTCTTTCGATTCTCCTCCTCATCCCCCCCGGAACTGGTGGAAGAAAGAGGGGTGAGTGAGTGAATGAACTGCGTGAGGGGCTTAAACCACGACACCTGTCTACTGAGTTGAACCTGATTTTACCGGCACATCGATTGCTGAACATGCCTACCCCCCCAAAACAGAGAATTGTTTTATTCTTGTAATTAATAAGGTGTAGTCTTCATGCTGTAGGAAGCCTTTTATCGTTCAGATACTGTCCTATGCCATTACAAGGTGGATAATGATAATTTGTCGAACAGAACTAGCAAGAGTGCATCAGAATTCACAGTAATGACTTACAGGACCATTGATTGCCTAAATATTTGATCAGTCTGTATCATTCATCTATTCCAATATTTATTCTAGATTTAAGTAGTTTTCCTATGCTCATTATCTCTGCAACTCATATTGGGAGTTGTAGTTCTGCGAGTAAGTTTTTATAGCATAGAATAAAAAGTAGCTCTTATGTCTGTAAGTGGAAACATAAACCAGAAAATATTTTCTATTTTTCATTGCAAGGTGATGTTTTTGCTAATCAGACTGCCAGAATCAATGCAACATAAAGGATTGTTTGGCACACAGAATATACACCACAGATAAACTTAATTACTTTTCAAAGGGGAAAGAAAACTGCTTTCCGAAATAGCAGACAGGTCTCGTATTGACCTGACAGTCGCAGACAGAGCTGACTGCTGCAATACCGCAGCTCAGACATGGTTGTAGTTTACAAAACTTTTGCCAGGCATAGCCAAGTTGCCTACTGTAACAATTGTAGAATTAGTGTTGTTTTCACAGATGTCTTTACTCCACGCTGTTAGATCTGGTGGAACAGTAGGACCAGTGAGAGCCCTCTAAAACTGACACTAGAGATTTACAGAGAAGCACTTTTTCAGTGAAGAAAGCATCTGTCACTGTTATTCACACTGAAAAGCATCTTAATCTAATCAGCAGGAAGCCCTTGCTGCAATCAATTACAGGGCAATTCCTTACTGTGGTAGCCTTTGGTTCAAGTGCGTCACAGTTTGACTCAGAGAGACGCTTTCACTCACCTTCTGCTCCAAAGAGGAGAATGCGGTATTTCAGCACCCAGATTCTCAAGGACTCTTAGCAGATCCTTGGTCACATCAGCACCCTGGCAGGTAACTTCGTGCATGATTTTCCCTTTCTTACCCTAAGGTAGCCTAGCTTACAAAGATGCAGATGAGCCATGTAGCCATTTAATAGAGATGATATTTATGGGAGCCTACATAGATCTTCATTTAACTGCCAAGATTTTATTCTCCATTCTTGAGCCAAAAGGGAGTGAAAAATGTAAGACTGCATCATTTTCACTGAGGTTAAGATAAGGGCATCATACTAATGAGTTGCAATTAGATTAACAGATGGATGAAGAGAATTTGCAAGATCTACCTAGTTTCTATCTATGATGGAGACCCGTGTGGTACAAATTTGAAGGGCCACTGAGGAAAACCGTTCAAGCTTAGGAGAGAAAACTGATGGTAAACGTGACATCATCTTCTGAACTGTAAGGCATGGTAGACATGGCAATCTCTGAGATGGGTATATAAAGACATAAAAACTGCTCAAGTACTTTTAGGTGTACTCAAAACAACTTATTTTCTTGAAGTAATATCATGACTTTCATAGTTGTCATTCAGTATTGGTAGCACTGATTTTGTACAAAATATTCTTCAAAATACATCTCAGAGGTATATTAGACTATATTACTTTCATTGAATAAGTAGTGACATAACATCCTTCATCAATAATCTTAGTGTAGTCCTGTTTTATTCCAATCCAATTTATGTTACTGAAAAGCTTTTCAGCTACTTTCTCTGTGAATAATGATGTTGCTGCTTTTACTGTGCTCTGTGGCTTGCACACCATTTCAGATTCCATAAATCAAGCCCTAAAAAAATTATGATTATTCCTGTTTTTTCAAGATTCCTTTCCACATACTATTTTTCTGTCTTGTGCTTTCATTCTATTTTTCTTTCTTACGTCACTGTATTTCATAAAAGCACTTTGTTTTACACAGTTTTCCTAGTCTTTTATGCTGTCTCTTCATTATATTCTACTTCTTTTATCTCTTCTGGGTTTTTTTTTTTGTTTTCCCTCTATCTTCTTTCATGTATCTATATTGTTACAGTGTGCTGAAGTACACAGTAGGAGCGAAGTTACCATGCATTCTAAGGAGGATGTCTGGATTTAGAGGGATAGGAACCAGCCCTAATCTGGGTTCAGTTCCCTTTTAGTTTTGCTGTAGTAACTAGGTAATTACTCAATTGTGCTTCCGGTATCTAATTATATTATTTCATTAGCCTTCTTCTTTTTACTAATCCTTACGAGGTTTGTAAACTCTTTTGTATGGTTTCACCCAACATAATGATGGCCATGGCTTACACACTCTCATAAATAATTTGTAAACTGCTATTTGAACACGCTAGAGTGACAGGCACATTAAAAGATAAAAATAACATGAAGGGAACTAAATAGCAAATTACTCCGTATGCTGAGACACTTGCATTCAATACTAAACACATTTGAAGAACACATAACCTGATATATTTCAGCTTCTCCGTCTCTTTTTTCTCATACTTTCACATGGCCTTTTTTCCTTTTATTTCAATACTTATACTGAAAGTAAAATTAATGGAAATACTCTTTAACAACCAAACAGCTGGAACTTAAAGTGTATGCTTTCGGATGGTAATGAGGTTTCTTCCAGCATGGCTTAGTAAGGTTATGGAGTAATGTATTCAGAGCCACGCTGCCTGCGTGAGATGTGGACATACTGATGCCATAGTAAGGGAAGATAGCCAGTGTCCTGCTCTATGTAAGAGCATGTAACTGACAGGCCTAACCTAATGATGAATTTCCTCTTTGAGGAGCTGTAGATGCTATTACTTAAAAATTTCTTTCCTAAAACCACTTCATTTTCAGTTTCAATTGTCTACTTGGCAACTAGAAAATTTTCAGTTTCAATTGTTTATTTGGCAACTAGAACAGCAGTAAATCATCGTGTGGCAGGTATTTTAATGAACCTTTTGTCACTCCTGTTTTTCGCCTGCCTTTCCTTCCCCCTCCAAATATATTTCAGTTCTAAGCTGCCCATTTTTTACATGTACAAAATTTATGTACATGGAACTGACCTCATGTAGACATGAAAAGACAACCGAGTGGCAAATAGCTATGTCTGGTTGTGATTTTATATTTATATACAAAGTAGTGGGGAGGTGTTCTGTTCAGTTTTTTTAATAACACCATCTTGGAGGTACAATTCTGCAATACATATTTAATCTAGCAAATAATGAAAAAAAAAGATTTATTAATCAACTTACAGAACCATTTGCTTTTATTTTTTGACTACAGGTTCTCAATTATTACGTGTTTTTCTAATGATAATTATTTTGTTCATGCTATGAATGCACGGTTCCAATAGAGTACAAAATAACTGTGGGAGGTAAAGTCCCAGTTCTCTCTTACATTTAACTTTTTTTTCTGTCTTTTTTAAATTACTCTCAAAATGTTATGAGAATTGACAAGTTTCCTATCTGATGATACTTATTCTAGTAATCTAATTAGTTCTTCCTCTTCTGTGATTGTTATGCAATTATGTCATGAAAACAGCATGTTCTGTCAAATTGTTCTGTTTCTTCATGAAGATTTAGTGCATTAAAAACAAGACAAAAAGCATTCTCTGTAACAAAGCCATAAATAACCCTCAGCATCTTTTTTATATTTATAGAATTCTTATTAACAAAGGAGATCTTCAATTTACTGGACCATATTGTATATGAAACTAAAATCTTGCATCATAACTCACTACCTTTGAAATGTTCTGCACCAATCACATCAGACTGTTCTCACTGACTAAATCAGGCATAATTTAATCAGAATTAAATTAGACTTCCTCTATTAGAGTAAAAAAACCACTCAATTCATAGTCATTCCCTTAAAATACTTGCTTGTATTCGCAATCGTATAAGGATTAAGGGGCTCAGCAGGCCCTCTGCCAAAGGGATGCATTTTCAGCTGATCCTTTGGTCTGTTTTCTTAAGTCCACAACACAGAGGAAATTATGCATGATAATGGATGTCTTTCGGCTGATGACACTGAGATTGTATGAAATGACCAGCTGATTCTCTCAATGTAACTATATCTGCATCTATATGCCAGTTCTTTCTTTTAGCTAACCACAGCTAAAATGGGGACCATTTTCTTGGATGAACTACATTAGTCTAAGTAAGAATAAAAGTTCTCCTAAAAAAAATCCAAGTGAGCTTGACAACAGAATAGTTGCTGTACAAAAATGGCAGATGATACTTTGTTGGTAACTTTCAAAATTAAACTGAATAAAATACTAGGAAATGACAGTTAAAAAACCCCATTCTTGAACCAGAAAGGAGGTAACTTTCAGTGAAGAAAGAGATTCATTATCATTTATCTGAATATCAAAATGTTAAATCTGTGGGGGTAAAGTCTTCAAACCCACCAAGTCTGTCTGACAATGGCATAGGGTTTTGCTTTTCTCTAGCCTCAGTTTATGCCCCAGTTTGCCCAAGATCATCAAAGAAAATTGTTCCATACTACACCTTTTCATTGTGCCAAAGGTTCTTAAAGTAAGACATCACCAGACTAATGGTATAATCCATAAGAAGAAGGTGGAGTTGAAAATAAGTACTTAGTCATTCTCTCAGATGAAACATGCAGCTGCCTCAGGTCATACAGAAAATGGTTACAGCAACCTGTACCAGACTCCAGAATGGTAGCTATTAAGCAAATGCAGGAATGAGGGGCACCCCCAGATGTGATTAAGGAAAACGCTGGAACTGCAGAACACTGAACTGTTGTCCTCTAAAATCTTTTTATGAAGGAACAGCCTTGATTGATTCTATAACAGCAAAAACTGTCAAATGAATGACACACTTGGGCATTGAGCATTCATGCTTCACATTGGCAAATGAAAGAAGATGAAAAGGTCCATCTCAATACATGCAACTCTTTCTGTAATGGTTTATGCAATGATAAGTATTATGCATCAAGCAGATGGGAGAACTGAAATAGAGGTGACGTGATGCATATGTTAGTGCCTCCTCATTCTCTTGTATGAAGTGCTCCACAACGTGTGACGAGAAAGAAGGACTTTCTTCCAATTTCCCTAAATATAATGTCTATGTGAGAAAACCCCTTTTGTACAAGTACTCTAAATCAACAGCTTATTTGTTGTGGAACACCATAACGGTTGGGATGAAGCAGCCCACAGTCACTTTCACAGCTTTCCTTTAGCAAGTAGTTCGGATGTTTGGTCCTTATCTCCAAACCTTTTCCTAGGTATAGCCCAAAGCCCAGGGATGCAGAACACACCAGTGATGCAAAATTTTCGGAAGACTTGCTACTGTTGTCTTCCACAGGCTGTATACCCACACTGTTTTACTGCACTGAGAATTACAAAGTATGGACACATGACTTTTATGTATTAACAAATACACTGGCTCCTATTTTTGCTATTAACAACTGTGACAAGGGAAAAATGTGAGCATATGCACTCATGATTTTCTCAACCTTTATAAAAATTAGAATAACTACTGCAGATAGACTTCTAAAATAAAAAAAAGGGCATGTGCTCTATTACATTGCTTTGTTTTGCACAGATTAGGAGAACTCACCAACTAAGCTGTTTATCAATTACAATTTCAGCTGGTTACCATTTAACAGCTTATTTCGCTGAGGCAATGAGAAGGCAATTTTACACAAGTGCTTTCTACATCAGGTGCTTTCTCATACAGAGCCCAGTTCTCATTCAACATACTTATATTTCCCTATGGAAGGTAAGTAAGTGAGTAGTGAGGGCAGTAGAATTTCACATGCACACATTCAGTAAACCTTTAATATCGTGCTTAGTTTAACTATTGCTGCAAAGTGCCTTTGGAACAGGTCCTGAACATATAGCTTCTGCCTCTGTAGCTCCAGGCAGGCAGAACTGAGGTACCCTCCGAGGAGTACATAGATAATGTCACAGAGATTGCCTGCTCATTAAATGGAGGGTGCTAGCAGCCCTATATTCCTGAAGATCACAGTGAAAGAGATTGTGGAGAAACAACATAAAGGGATGGTTCGTTCTTACTCTTCTGCACCACAGAGTTTGCCAAATTTTCTTACTGACACCAGCTATTCTAAAATTCAAAGACTTGAGGCATACATCTTAGAAGTAGTTTAAAGAGTTACCAGGATCATGCTGATTTAGAATAAATTCGCAGTTGGTTTACTGGAAAATCCTAATCCAGATTATTACAACAGAGACAATGTTGCCTCAAACCCCAAGGAAATAATATATTGACAAAACTGCACATAACTGTTCATAGATCTCCTTAGTTGCGTGCTTATATTCTGACAGGAAATAAGAAGCAGTTTTAAGTCTCACAGCCCTAAGCTGCCTGGCATGCAGACAGCTGATACAGTGTAGCTTCCCATGAAGGCCTGGGGTAGCAGAAATGGTTGAGCTGGAAACCGCTCAGTGCAGAACAGACAAAAATGAAGGGAAAACGCTTTCCATGCCCAGCTTTTAAATCTGCAGTTGTCCTTGCCTTTGGCCAAAACCACTGTCTTTCAGAAGGTGCTGCAACAGCCCTTGCTTGCATAGGACATGGTGCCATGTGAGCTGGTGTCTTCATTTTGGCAATGCTCGTTCAGTAGTTTTTCACTCACACATAAGCACTGTGGGGACTTCTTCAGAAACAGACCAAAGGGTTAAGATACTTGTAGAGCTATCTTTGAAAAGGAGGAATGGAAGCTCTTTTTGCACTTGAAATTTAATACTGGACTGTTTGAGTATTTATGAAGAAGGTAGAATATCTGAATATATGTGTAGTCCAACTGGAATTATTTTCTGTAACACTGAAACTGTATCTATGATTTGGATACCCAGATGTTAGATGCACACTTAATTGCTGTACAAAGGATAATTGAGGGTGCAGAGTACTAAAATAAGAGGAGGACCAAATATAAAATATTCTTATTTTATCTGTATTTAGAAGCAAAAATCTCTATTAATACAATGGCTGGTACTTTTTAAAGTCGTAATGAGACACACAGGTTTTACTGACGCATAACATAACATTTTTTTAAGTCCTTCCAACAATTAAAGTAATTGCTCCTGAGTGCTTCAGGAGCCAGTATTTGCAGCTGAGGAACATTAGTACTATTCAGACAATAGAACAAATAAAGCTTTGGACAAGCCTATGGAATGGTCTTCAATCTCAGTTAGCTGGGAAGCAGATGTTTTGACAACTATTTAATGGCAGAGAACAAGGTCCAAGCCAGCTGTGTCACTCTTTCTAGGCACACCACACAAACATTTACTTTTATGGATGGTATCTTGTTATCACTATAAGAAAATGAAAATGAGCCCATAATCTTGAAATATTAAAGTTCTAGGAAAAAAAAAAAAATCCCCAAAGATGATAACTGAGGCACAAATTCCCTCATAGTCCCAAGGCTACAGTCTTATGTCACTGTAAAATAAATTTTCCTACTTTTAGTGCATATTAATCTTGAAAGTGACAACAGTCACAACATTTATGAGAAAACAACTTACTAAAAGTGGAATAAGCTATGGACAACATTTAGTAAAGCTAAGCAATGTTACAACAACTTCAACCTTGAGTAGTAAATTTCTCAAATATTCTTTGTGAGTTATATTACTGTCTTGTATCTATTTTAGGAAGCTTCAGTAACAAACAAAAGGCATATTGTAAGAAAAGAAAATGTTCAATTTAATTATGAAGCTTTTATTCATTTAAAACATGAATGAATGTAAAAATATTCTTTTCGCATTTCCAATATGACTTACTGGAAATTACGCTAGTGACTCATTCACTAGACAGGAAAAAGCCTTATTATTTTTGAACTGTGGGTACAAAGTAAGAATTAATATTCATTAAGGGGAAACAGGTAAGAGGTAAAGACAAAGTTTCCTCTGATACTTTTTTGAAACAAACAAACAAGAACAAGTTCAGAGGGAAAAATGCATAAACCTAAGTATATTTTATCCTTGTTTGAGCTGACAATAGAGAGAAGTTTGGAATTCAAGAACTGGAACTGAAAATGGGCCAGAATTTTTTAAGCTAAGTTCTGAGGACTAGGGTATAAACATGTAAACCTGCTGAATTTGGTGGATACAGCTTCCCTTGCAACTACCTGATAAGCCTGTTCAAAGAATTCTTTTTAAATTAGAATATAACCACAGATTTTTGGAGTACCTGTAGGTACTTCAGATCATTTTGAGATCTTTCTTTCTTATAAATATCAAGTCTTGATTTTGTAAATTACATTAAAATATTGTCACTACTTATTAAATAAATACACCATACATTAAATGAAAAAATAGCAAATAAATAAATAATAAATTTATAAATAATATATTTTAAAGATTACCTGTATGGTTCACTTAATAACTCAAGTTATTGATTTAAGGGATTTTAAAATGGTGGTGAAACATAAGTTAATAAGGATATTCATATTCCTATAACTGTTTTCCATGGCAAAAGAGGAAAAGATTGCATGAAATAGTCTGTGGGCTCAGGAAAAAAAAAAAAACGTATCCGAGTCCTGCAGAGTGGTGTCAAACTTAAGCAATACTCTGAATTCTTAATCCTAATCAACTTGCAAATTTGGGACAGCTTGCCAGCTACCAGTCTTGGGCAGGTGAAAGAACAAACTGTTGTGTGATATCCTTTCATTTTTATGAAGGGTTGATAGAATGAAAAATGGCAGTAAGAGCATCAGTAAAGAAAACAAATTCTGAACACTGCTACTGGGCATTGGAGCAGACTGCAAATAAGAAAATAATTTGGATATTTAAAATGCAGCCCAAGGCATAAACCTACATGAAGTTTTCATTTTCACATATTTAATCAAATGTTACTGTCAATCAGTTTAAGAACATCGTAAAGTTAGTTAAAAAGAAGGGTAAGCCTTTCTAAACCACTTAGGAAAGAAATCCTTCTCATGATTAACACTTCTACAGACAGAAACCCTTGGTACTCGCAGCTTTTACTTGTGGAGTTTAACAAGGTCACAATCTACTTAGAGCAGCAGCTGGTAGGACCTTTCTACTTTTAACAGTTTCTGGTTTAATTATCATTGTTATGATAATTATGAGAGATGGCAATTCTTGTTGTGGCAGCACATTAAATAACATACAGTGGAAAAAAGAGAACCAAATACTGAAAATGACCCACAGATAAGAATGAAGTGAGTTGGTCTATCTGATATTTAATGCACTTCTTTTTTCTTAGTAGAAAATGTTGCAGATTTTTTTATGCATACTGCATTCTAGCACCTCTAACCAGCACATTTTACTCTTCAAGCCAAAACCAAGACAACAATACACTTTAAGGACTCAATTAATTTGAAATAACAGGACTAGAAGTAATTCCTCTAGGTCCCGCTGACACTTAGGAGGAGGACAAAATATTGCAACTGATGAAGAGAACTTTTTTAAAAGAGCCTGCTCTACTTCATTGCTTTTTCAGTGAGAATTGGCATACTTTCCAATGACAGACACTGCTACTGTCATCCATGCTGATGCAGGGGATGCTGCCCCTTCCTGCTCTGGCTGCCCTATGAGTCCAAATCTTCTTCTTTCCTTTATCTTGTTCAAAGTCTTCTTAAAATTCCTTTCTGCAAAATTTCTTACCAATGAAAAAGGGAAGTTGTCAACATAAGAAGGAAACCCACAACACATGTTTGAGTTTACTGAACTGTCATCTCCTATGGACTAACTTTCTAGACATCCCATGAATGAATCCCATAAACAGCGCCTGAAAATATCAGGTGCATGTGTAAGCACAGAAGCGCAAAATCGTCAGTCACTGAGGTTTAACCAGTTCCTGACCATGGACATAGCTACATTATACTATCTCAAATTCCCCCATGAAATTTTATGCTGTATGAGCATTTACCCCTTTCCTTTACACTCTGCATCCCTGAGCATATAGCTAACAGCTAACATGCAGTGGTTTAGTGGAAGGATACCACCACAGCTTTAAAAAATGTTTGTTTCTTTTAGCAAGAAGCAGCACTTCGGCACTGATGTTTGGTGAAAGTTTAAGTAATCTTAAACTACAAGTAATCACAGCCTGCAGCCCTGAAAATCTAAACTGCAAGAACTGGCCTGAGGCTGGCAATTGCTGCTACAACGGTTTTGGCTGAATGAGCTATCATTTGACCCTAAAGCACCTGTCCAGCCAAAACATATCAAAGAATTGATGACAGCAGCTATTTCAGCAGTATTTGCAGAGACAAGAACACATCAAGAGTCAATAGTGAAAGTAATAAAAAAGGCTAAACTTTCTATTACAAATAGAAACCAAGAAAACCTTTCTGATTCTGTTTGCACAAGAAATGTGTGTAGTGCCAAGGCTTAGAAGCGAAGGGGAAAAAATAAACTCCACACAGTATGACCGATCAAAGTAAAAAGGGACGCCACTATAACCCCCAGAAATAGCCTTCAGGAAAATAAGCACATCTTTGTGTAAATACTTCTGCCTCTGTATTCAGAGTTTCTTTGAGTATTTCTTATCTGAAGTTATTACCCATCTCAAAAGCATGCTGAAAAAAACCCTAGAAAACCAGCTACTAAAGAGCTCTTTCAAAAGCACATTTGAAATTATACGATAAGCATTACTCACTCTCCTCCTGCCTTTTATCATTAGTTAATGATGAGTTGCTGGAATTGAGTGCTCAGTGCAAAGCGTCATATGAAAGCCTTTAAACCTAGCGTTGGCCAGGCAATATAAAAATTTTAGACTTAAGAGTACCATAAAGTTAGGTTTTAGAATTATGGTTTTGTATTTCAGGGATCACAATTTTAAGAGTTTGTGAAGAATGCCATTTTAATTAGTTTTATCTGGGCAGGGTTTTAATTGTACTGGAAACCAAGGAAACAAAAGGATGTCTTCACACTATGTTTTAAAGGATTGCAGAGATTGCTATATGTTTCAGTGTATCACTCATTACAATTCTCTGTTACTTGTAAGAGCACTCAGATTCCTTGTAGGGTATAATATGCTGCTGGATTCTACGATATCAGTTAACAAATGTGGGATAAAAGATGTTAAGCAGGAATAACTACGTCCAAACTTACCTACCTACTGCTGTTGTCACTGGAAAATGAACCACAATTGCATGGATGCTGAAGAGAATGATCCTCTGATGTCAACTGTCATGCTATGCTTCAGGTGCTACCTACCTTCTCTTTTCATGTGTGCACTCATTACAATTATTAACAATTACAACATATATCTGTGCTTCAATGTGAAGGCAGGCCTGCACTTGCACTGCAATCCAGATGTATTTCACTTTCAATGTAACTTGCCCCAAGCACAAAGTTTTGGATGAATCCCACAGAAGGAAAGAAGCAGCAGTTTGCTGTCGCTCTGTCACTTAGGACAGGGACTACTTGTTCCATACAGACATACGGCTGTAAGAGGGTAAGCTTTGGGCTTGCTTTAGATTATAGGGACATTTCCACATCTTAGCTAGTGTGGATGCTGATAAGGACACCGACTGAGGACGGGGTGGGTGCACCACAATCCAGACGTACCCTAGTGCTGGCTACCAAATATGTGGAACACACTATTCCATTTGCTACCTTATCTGTACTGGATTGGAGCAGCTTTGAGAGAAGTTGAAGGTCATGACAACTACTTGTATTCTTGAGCTAACTATTCCTAACCTCCCCTAAGTATATTTTCCTAAAGTAGAACACTAGATCAAACTGGTTTGCATCTGCATGTACAACCTTCAACTAATACAAACAAGAAAACTCCCTAGCTCACTGCCATTCCACTTTTTACCCTCCTTTCCTTGGGGGGGGGGGAAACACCAGAAATAAGAATCCCCAATTATAAAATATACCCCTTAAGCATTCAACTACTGCTTGTTTTGTTTCCATCAAACAGCAGTTTATCCCATAACTACTTTCACTGCATGTGACCTACAAATTTCTTTTTGTCTGGGGAAAAATACTTTCTTTTAATCAAACCTACAGTGCCTTTGGAAAGGGGAATAATATTGTAATATGCATCTAAGGAAGAAAAATGTCCGATATGAAAGCACCTGCGACCTCTAACACACATTGCAAACTCACATGAAGCATTGTAATTAATAGCTTTATCAAACTGCTGCCT
The DNA here is from genome assembly GCA_028858755.1 of Ara ararauna. Classification (NCBI taxonomy): domain Eukaryota; kingdom Metazoa; phylum Chordata; class Aves; order Psittaciformes; family Psittacidae; genus Ara; species Ara ararauna. The sequence goes on along the minus strand of CM054378.1, from coordinate 19,161,492 downwards.
TAAAATTGCTATAAATTATTTACTCAATTTCATTAACAAAAGAGAGTTTTTGCAATACACAGCTGAAATACCTCTGAGAAAAACAGAGTATGCTGTGTCTGGTCACAGGGCCAATGAACCCATTTAAAAAGGAAGGGAAAAAAGTAGAAAGTAAGCAGAAAGTGTTACGATTGAGCCTGGAAATATTACAGATGGCAAGTGACCACATTTCAAAAAGGCTGTGATACAGAAACCATCATTGAGCAATGCCTATGTGGCATCAAGACATATTAGGAGCAAGCAACATGGAATTAGAATTCTGAGAAAGAACTTTAAACACAAGAGTACATCATGCTCTTTATTTTTTTATTTTTTACTCTGTTATTTACAGATTTATTGTCGTTTTCTTCCTACTGCTACTTGTCAGCTAACTCTGGAAGAATCTACGCTGCTATCAAGCACCATGGAGGTCACTCCCACACATCTGATTACCTCTTCACTTGATTCACAGGAGTGTTGCTAGACATATACTGAAAACTACCGTGAACAATTCGTTCATTTCTAAGACAGATGTCTGTTACAAAATGCTCTTGAACTCTGGAAGCTACAAGAACCTAACTACATTTTATGGTAATAATATGACTTCCAGAATAGCAGTTCTACACTTTAAATATTGTGTCTTAGGAAAAGGTAGGTATTGTTCAGAATAAGTCAGCAATCTGAAACATTGGCAATAACTTTATACGTGATGTTGCTAAGGGAAAGACTATGATGTAAACTCATAAATTCAGAAGAAAAAAGGTTACTTGTAAAGTCTCATAAGTAGAATAAAGAATGTATGTTTTCTGATTCTGGCTACAGAAACTGTGAAAGAACCCTGACAGGGAAGCAAACCAGTATTATTAAATTTGCTAGAGGTTATCCAATATACTACACACTTTCCACTTGAATAAAGCAAAGCAGCCTCCAAGCCAGCTGCTAGGAAAATACCAATTGCTACTTGCTCTGGTTGTTATACAAATATCTAAACCCACATCTTTAATTTAGAGTCACTGTACACTAAGAAATAGCAAGACACACCCAACCCTCAAAGGCATAATAATTATATAAGGCAGAAAAGAGACAAAAGAAGGGAAAACTTAGATAGTCCTAGTTATAGGCAGCAAGCCTATATACAGAAGCTGAGAAAGATTGATGGCCTTATTTCCAAAAGTGCTTATTTGCCAAAATGAAAGCTACACCTGTCTCCTTAGATGTCCAAAGAGCTAAGGGTTCCTAAACCTCTCTTTAAACCCCACCCCCCACACTGAAACCACATAAAAGCTTATGAAAAACCCCGAACATTCATTCTCTCTGGACTACAACTTTATGAGGAACAGATGCAAGAGCACTTGTTACTGAAAAACAACATGCCTTTCCTTAAAGAAGTGATCAAAGCCCTCACAAGGTTTTGCCCGATGGTCAAGGATATTCTCTGAGAAATTAAAAATATATATTTGGAGTCTTTTAGACTGAAGGTAGCATTGGATATTAAATCATTAAGGTAGAAGGGCTTTTTAATATTGATTTAATGTTTGAACAAGGGAAACATTTCAGAAATATGGCTAAACACTACCATTGCCTCCATTAAATCAATAGGCAAGGCATTAATATATTTGCAAGGATCTTGTTCGTTTATGAGAGAGAGAGAGAGGAAGAGAAAGACTAATTACTCAGAAACTTAAACCTTGCTTTAGATATTGATAAGACTTAGCTGCTCTTGCTGAGGTAGCTCAGGACTTGAACAGAAGTAGAAATCTACCCATCTTCTGAGCTTTCCAGTAAAAAAGGAATGCCTCTATCAAATTCTCAACATCTATAATTCACCAAATGCTATTTTATGGTCTTGCTTAAGCCTTCCTTTAAAAACTAACTTCCCTAGGTGTCTCTCCTATCTCAGTACATAGACATTGTCAAAAATGATACTCCATCTTATTTACGAAAGGTTAAATAAGAAGCTTTTGACGGAAAGAAAAATTAAAGCCCCATTTCATGTCCATCATATTTGAAAAATCATGGCAGTCAGGTGAAGTGCCTGATGACTGGAAAAAGTGAAATATAAGCCCCATTTTCAAGAAGAGGAAAATGGATGACCCAGGGAATTACAGACCAGTCAGCCTCACCTCTGTGCCTGGCAAAATCTTGGAGCAGATTCTCCTGGAAGGCATGCTGAGGCACATCAAAAACAACAAGGTGCTTGGGGACAGCCAGCATGGCTTCACTAAGGGGAAATCCTGCCTGACCAATCTGGTGGCCTTCTATGATGGGGCTGCAGAACTGATGGACAGGGATAGAGAAGTTGATGTCATCTACCTGGACTTCTGCAAAGCGTTCGACACTGTCCCACATGACATCCTTGTCTCTAAGTTGGAGAGACATCAATTTGATAGGTGGACCACTCGGGGGATAAAGAAAGGGCTGGATGGCCGCACGCAAAGAGCTGTGCTCAATGGCTCAATATCCAGCTGGAGACCAGTAACGAGTGGTGTCCCTCAGGGGTTGGTGTTGGGACCAGTCTTGTTCAACATCTTTGTCGGTGACATGGACAGTGGGATTGAGTGTGCCCTCAGCAAGTTTGCCGATGACACCAAGCTGTGTGGTTCAGTTGATATGTTGGAGGGAAGGAATGCCATCCAGAGGGACCTTGACACACTTGTGAGGTGGGCCAGTGCCAACCTTATGCAGTTTAACCATGACAAGTGCAAGGTCCTCCACCTGGGTCAGAGTAATCCCAGGCACACATACAGGTTGGGCAGAGAAGAGATTCAGAGAAGCCCTGTGGAGAAGGACTTGGGGGTTTTGGTTGATAAAAAAATGAACATGAGCCGGCAGTGTGCGCTTGCAGCCCAGAAAGCCAACTGTATCCTGGGCTGCTCAAAAGAAGCATGACCAGTAGGTCGAGGGAGGTGATCCTGCCCCTCTACTCTGCTCTCCTGAGACCTCACTTGGAGTATTGTGTGCAGTTGTGGTGTCCTCAACATTAAGAGGACATGGAACTGTTGGAAAAAGTCCAGAGGAGGGCCACGAGGATGATCAGGGGACTGGAGCACCTCCTGTATGAAGATAGGATGAAAAAGTTGGGGCTGTTCAGCCTCAAGAAGAGAAGGCTGCGTGGAGATCTCATAGCAGCCTTTCAGTATCTGGAGGCCTATAGGGATGCTGGGGATGGACTCTTCATGAGGGACTGTAGGGAGAGGACAAGAGGTAATGGGTTCAAACTTAAACAGGGGAAGTTTAGATTGGATATGAGGAAGAAATTCTTTACTGTGAGGGTGGTGAGGCACTGGAATGGGTTGCCCAGGGAAGTTGTGAATGCTTCATCGCTGGCGGTGTTCAAGGCCGAGTTGGACAGAACCTTGGGTTTCATGGTTTAGTGGGAGGTGTCCCTGCCCATGGCAGGGGGGTTGGAACTAGATGATCTTAAGGTCCTTTCCAACCTGAACTATTCTATGATTCTATGATTCACGAATCCTAACCCAGTTCCCCAAGTATAAAATTCTTTTTTCTGTAATTGCCAGTTTCCCCTGAGTCAGTTTCTACCTCCATAGTATCTTACTGGAAAGTCATTCTGCTACTGAAACCTAAAGTACTTGGAAATGAATGAAGACAATCTCTTTTCCTGTCCTGTAGTGTTCTTTTAGATGTTATTCTGAGCTCCTTTGAAGCCGTCTATGTTCCTTCTCCATTCCTCAGCTCTTTCCTGAGATACATCTTCTGCCTCCTTTGTCTCTTTGAAATCTGCACCTTCTATGAAGAGAAGCAGCGTATTGAAATCTCACTTCTCAATGTTATTCGAGGACCTTTCTGACACTCATTAGTAAAAATCTTCAAGATTTTTACTAAAGAAATCTTCAGTGAAACCATACAAAAGTGAAGAAAATAACAAGGAGAACACAGACTTCCAGATGATGCCAAGGAGTGAGATTAAAAAGACATCTTTCCTACAAACCATGGGTTATATCGAGTTTGGAAAGAACCAAACTTTACCTATAAATTAGTGAGTCAGGAAAACTAGAGAATGCCAAAGGTCTAATTCAAAGTCTGTGCATTTCAACTTACAATACTCACAACTAGATGGTTAGGGTTAGAATTGCTTGTTCTCATGAAATGTCCTATCACTTTTCCCACAGAACATGGCCCTCCAAAAGCACCCGATTGTATTTAAAGAATAATGGTGTGGGCCTATCACTCCCACAAGCTAGCTAAGCAGTTAACTTGCACATTATCCTACCAAGGAAACAGACTTCCATTTGAATCACACTGCTTTTGTTCAAGGTTGCTTAGAAGAAATATTTTATTTAAAGTCTGCAGCATGTCTTTGTAATGTAAAAACATACTGTAAATTTTACCACTGTGCAAAGCCCAGTGGTGACCTTTCTATCATGGGTCACATTCACCACTAGTATTCCCTGGTGAGATGGGGATCTCTCACAGTTCTGGAGAGAGACGGGTTTACTGATCAGAGGTTCTATAATCTCCTTTAAGCACCACAATCAGAATTAGTGAGTCAGAGGTATATTCAGAGGAAGAAGCTGTGGAGGAGTTGTGTTTTTTTGAAAGAGCAAGCAAAATAGAGTAAGCAAAGCACAAAACTAATTAAACTTGATGCAACAAAAAAAAAAATAAAGCATATTAGATGCAATTTATTAAGGAGAAAAAGCTGTGAAATTAACAGCAATCAAAAACTAATTAAAGTTGATGCAATAGGAGCAGCCAAAGAATGCCTGATAACATTTATTGAACCAAAGAAACATGGCTGTCAAGTTAAAAGAAATCAACCAAACTCTGTTTCTGAATAGTAACGCAAAGATAATTATTCTCTGGGTGACACTTACAGAATAAGATTTAAGTCATTACCTCAGAAGACAAAAGGACTGACATGCTGTGTTAAACTGCCTGTGAAGAAAAGGGTCTTAATACAGAAACTTTTAAAGTAATTCCTAGGCCTTGCACATAAACAAATATGACTCATCAATCAAAACCAATGTATTATTATTGTTATATCAGTTACTTCCATAAACTAATATTTGACATTTAGAAGAATACCTTGTCTAACAGGGTACTTACAAGCCAGACACTCCTGGCTTTATCCAAGCTTTGAAACTCATTGCCTCAGCGCCTTGGGCAAGTAATTAACATCTAGGAGTCCATTTGTTTCAAGATTAGGATGCAAAACTCAAATCCTGACATGAAGAACCATTTAAAATAAGGCCAACTGCCAGAAATCCCTTTGTTATAGAAAGTCATGGTGGTAAACAGTGAAGAGGGTCTGGCTGCAGTGTGTGTAAGGCACTTGCATTGCCCCTGTTATTGTATATCTTTTACACCATGGTCTCAGATTTGTAAAAAATTTAGATAAAACCAGATGTTCACAAGGGGTAAACAACAAGGAACATACAAGTACTTTCTGCCAGAAGATTCTAAAGTATGCTAAAAGCTTACTGTTGAACTAAAAATCCACCTTGCAACTCCTGTAGGGAGGGTTCCAGTCAGGATCCCAATTAATTGAATCTCACCCAAAAGTACACAACTTCCAGGCCCTTTATTCTGGAATCATGGTTTAAAACCTATTTGGGGAATCGTTCTCAGTAAATCTCCAACATTATCATCATCCTACTAAATTACTACCATAAGGCTTCCTTATTTAATAAAAGTCTATCTTATAAAACATATTATAGCCAAATGTAGCAAAGATCCCGACCAAACTATCAGATTTGTTTTGTTATTCTAATCACACAGAGACAATCTCCTCAACTGAGAAGTTTTCTATAATTCATTTTAATGCTTTTAAGTTCCACTTCCTATTCCAGTATAAAACCTACCTGTCTCTGGTGTACAGTATGTCAAAGAATGACTGCTGAAGCCCATTATTCAATTCCAAAGAGCTGCAATCTGGTATTACTGACATGCCTAAGGAAGACTTCCACATCACATTACCCTACATTTTCATAAACCTGGCATTGTTTTTAAGCATAAAATACTAAGTTGGTCTGTTTAATGGTGTAGATTTTCTTTACTGTATTTTTTCCCCCAAGGAATTTTTTAACAGTGGGAGAGATCATCATTACTCACACACATCACTCACATTACTCACCCACAACCTTCCAGCTCTGTTTTTTACAGAAATGTTGATCCGTACATGGTCAAAATAGTCATTTTACATGCTGAGACAGTAAACATCATTTACATGGGTATTTAATGGATCAGTTTTTCCTGCTCTGTTCAGAAACAGCTTAAAATTTCAGAAAGAAGATTTGCTCCTTCATTTTGTCTTGTTTGCAATGAGTCAAAATTTTAAACTCCTTTTAACCTTGGAAATAAACACTGGATTCTAATGAGCACTTGCTTGTGTTAACTTCTGCAGCAGATCAAGAAAGTTCCAGACAAGATCCAGTAAAGAGAACATTTTCATGTTTGCATGTTAAAGACTTCTGCATCTAGAATTGTGAAGCCATAGCAATTCCTTACATAAGCGAGCTAATGCTACTGAAGTGGGCAGAATTGTGTTTGCTACGCCTGTTACACACACAACCTGTCTATTAGGCAACTGTCGGCATGTATCTATCTTTAGGAGTGAGCCTGGAGCTCAATCTGTAATGATTTTATATCTTGAACACACAGTTTTTACAGTGCTAGCTATTAATGAGTTTTTAGTTAATTGTTCAGCAAAGAGCTACTGAAAACTAAACTCCCAAGAAGTTATACCCATCATGTTTATACCACAGTAATTGATTTTCCCCTTTTACAAGAATTCTCAGCTTCCTTCTCCATCTTTCTGTGCTGGTTAAGAAACAAGTGGGATTTAACCCTCAAGTCTGGAGCTCTGCATGA